>CM062293.1:389715110-390915110 GCA_031216915.1 Pictodentalium vernedei | reverse complement strand
ACAGGAGGGGTCGTGAAGCATTTTGGATTAACAAACTTCAAACACTAGAACCCATTGGGCTCAATAGAGAAGAATAATTCCAAATATTCTCATTTATAAACTTGCTGAACAGGGGGTGGGGGAGGGGGGGGATATAAATTACTGTATAGAGCAATTACACCTAAAAACGCATTGGTGTTGGACATAGCGTGTATATGTTGTGAGATTATGATCATTGGGTATATGTCAATGCATACATCATGTGTATATGGGGGAGGGGGGGGTGTATAGAATCCTAGCCTACGATTGTCAGTGTAGACATTATAGGAGGGGCTACACTTAGATCAGTGGTGGGAGGCATATATGTGCTGCAATAGTGGGTGGGGACAAAACATTTACACACCCTGGAAGGATCGGCCGGGAAGGGGGGGGGGGTGTTATTACTACGCAAGGAAGGTATAAAAAGATTCTATTTTTCATCAGCGGTATTGATGTCTGATTGATGCGGGTTGGGTACTGGGGCGGAGATATGGAGGCGCGCTTTTAAATGATTGAATGATTTGGGCCAAGGAGTGGTTGGATGTGTGAATACGGTATACGAACTTACTTGCTTCTGCCTCTGTTACCAGGGCGAGGTTTTAGAAATAGTGTCTTATTCATATTTGCTTTTTGCGTAATAACGCGGAACATATCTTTACTTGTTGCCACCCAAGGAAGATATACAGTATTTTTTGCATAATTTACACTTGAATACAAAAAGCAAAGTGAAGCGCGGAACATATCTTGACTTGTTGCCACCCAAGGAAGATATGATACGGTTATTTTGCGCATAATAGACTCGGATACGGGGAACAACATGAAACGGGGAACATATCTTTGCCACCCAAGGGAGATATGATACAGGGATTTTACAAGCAATACACTTGAATATGGAAAACAACGCGTTTGAACAATTCGGGTCAAGGAATGGTTGAATGTGTGAATACTGCATGCGAACTCGCTTCTGCCCCTGTTACCAGGGCGAGGTTGAGATAAATGATTGAATGCTCCTAACTCTAAGGCTGAGAACGAAATTTGCGCGTAATAATGTGGAATATATCTTCACTTTTTACCACCTAAGGAAGATCTGATACGGTATTGTTTGTCCATAATTTACAATTAAAAACAGTGAACAACGTGTAATGTGGAACATATCTTTACTTGTTGCCACCCAAGGAAGATGTGCATCGGCGATTTTATAGACGGGTTCGTGATTAGGAGCTAGGCGGCGACTTGCCAAATAATAAATCGATCTGTAAGACGTACGCGTATCTCGATCAATTTTGTAATTCCCATTCAACAATTAGGATCAGTGTGACGCTAAATTTTACGTTGCCATGACACGATACTCATTGGTACGGCACTTAATGTAACGGAATAAGAATTAGTCAAAAATGAAAGCCGCTTAGAAGGAAGTAAACTTCCGAGCATGACGGCAATTTGATGAAGTTATATAGAATAAACATATAGCGTTTTCAAGTAAAAAATTTATTCTACGAGTAGGATTAAGAATGAAACAAGCGAGTCGGCAGTTGCATTCTCAATTCTACGAGTAGAATAAATTTTTTACTTGAAAACACTATACATTTATTTTGTTTATCCCATAAATCTTTTACAGGGCAGTTGTGGTGAAATCATGATGTTACTCGCTACAAAACACAGCAAGAAGTGAGGAGCACATAGGTCCAATTCGAAGACAAGCAAAATTGCCCAAAATAAAAAAGGCACAGTGATACATTTCTGTCTAAAAATAATTCCCCTACAAACCTGAGCCAAACTTGCAAAAGTACTTTATTAAATGAAAAATGTGTAGTGTTTTCTACTGGTTTTGTGTAATACTTTCAAACAGGTTTAAAGAAAACAACAATTGAACTGTTAATTATACTACACGAATGCGGTGGAGGTCAGAGGTCAACAAGTCCGTCTCTACTGTAGGAATAAATTCAGTGTTAAATTTATGGGGAAAATTTATCACCCTACTTGGTGAATAAAGCAAAAATTTATCCAAGCCATTTATTGTTCGAATAAACAGACATTTATGGGATAAATATCTAATCCCATTGATTACCATTTCCTTCAGAAAGGGCCTGAAAATGTAATGAAATATAGTGATCTGCAAATAGAAGTCAGCAGCATGTGGGATCTAAAAACAATTGTTTCAGTTGTAATTTGTGCAATAAGCCTCCTGAGGAAAAATGTATCAAAAGTGGCTGAATCTGATCCCAATAACAATATCAGTTGGACAAATACAAAAGACAGCCCTACTTGAACATTTGAATACTCGGAATAACAACTATGAAGACTGAGGAGGTATTACTGCCGATGTTGCTCAGTGGCCAATGTTTCCCAGTTAAATCTTCTTGAGAGTGTAGACATTGTCTCGAAACTAATAATATCTTGTGAGCTTGATCACAGTACTTCTAGTTAAGATCTGGAGGGGGTGGCTGTTCTGCATTAGAAAGCTTGTTCAAAATAAAATGTCCCCAGGCTCCTTTTAATTGGTAGAGGGCAAAATTATTTTTCAAAGGTAATTTGTAACATGGGTATTTTTTTTTAAAAAAGATTCCATGGTACCAGCAAGTGTAGCCTTGATTTAGCATGATTTTGTTCACAAATGATTGTTTTGTTAAAATTTATAGGAGAGGGCCTATTGGCTGTCTCCAATGAATTGTAACAAAACCATTTCGTATAAAAAAATTATTTTACTGCTTCACAAGCAACAATAATATGCATACAGTATAAAGCCACTAAAGGGGCTACTCGGCACTATTCATCAGAGCCATGATAGTGGCTTCTCGCTCTGGGCCAGTTAAATTAAATTATAGATGGGAGAGTTTTTCAAACTACTAGGAGTGAGTTCCATAGAGTTGGTGCATCTACCAAAAATACTCAGTAACCCTCTGTCAACTGCTGTTGTCAACATGGATAGGGGATTAGAAAGCTGTATTTCTGCTGTTGATCTTAAATTTCAAGATGGAGTATGTCTCATTAAGGCCCCACAAAGTAGATTTTCTGTTTCTCAAGCCATTTTTTGTAAAATTGCATGTGGATAGGCACTTTTTTGCTTCATTTTTAGCTCACCTGAGCGAAGCTCAAGGGGAGCTTTACTAATCACTTTCTGTCCGTCGTCCGTCCGGCGTTAACTTTACATTATCGACTTCTCCTCCTAAACCACTAACCCAATTTTATTCAAATGTTGGCTAAATGTTTATTACCTAATGCCAATTCAGATTTGTTCAAATGAAGTTGCCCCTCCTTCTGGGTGGTGCCACGCCCCCAAGGGGCACCAAAATCTTTGTAAATCTTCTTCTCATGAACCAGCAGTAGCAGAGACTTGATATTTGGTGTGCAGCTTCCTTTTGAGGTGTAGACTCAGATTTGTTCAAGAGAAGTTTGTGGGGCTATACTTGGCGTCGTTATGGGAGGGGCAAAATTTTTTTCCCCCGCCCCAAATTTCTATTTTCCAAACCGAGAGGCTGGTTTGAACCAAATTTTATGTGAGGGCTTATTGGGTCATGAGTACTTGATTTATGCAAAAAAAATTTTTCCCGCAGCCCCGTGTGAACCGCAGGAGCTAAAAATAGAAAAAATTTAAAACGCCCATATCTCCAAAACTGCACGGCACTGAGAATTTTTATTTGGTGTGCAGCTTCCTTAGGACCAACAGAAAGGATTGGTAAAAAAAAATTGCCATCGGTTTTATCATAGGGTGCAGTTTCGGGACTTTGAAAAAGTGCTGAGTCAGCACTTTTTAACACTGTAGGCAATGGGAAAAACATTAAAAAATCATCTTCTCCAGATCCAGCAGGCAGAATCTTTTGATATTTGGTATGCAACATTGTAGGGTGGATCTGATTCAAGTTTGTTCAAATCGGCCCCCTGGGTTCATATTTGGGCTCAGTATAGGAGCCCGATTTCGAACTTAGTGCATTTCAGGCAAATTTCTTAAAAAATCTTCTTCTCCAGATCCAGCAGGCAGAATCTTTTGATATTTGGTATGCAACATTGTGGGGTGGATCTGATTCAAGTTTGTTCAAATCGGCCCTCTGGGTTTATATTTGGGCTCAGTGTAGGAGCCCAAATTTGAACTTACTGCATTTCAGGCAAATTTCTTTGAAAATCTTCTTCTCCAGATCCAGCAGGCAGAATCTTTTGATATTTGGCATGCAACATTGTAGGGTGGATCTGATTCAAGTTTGTTCAAATCGGCTCCCTAGATTCATATTTGGGCTCACTATAGGAGCTTGAATTCAAACTTAGTGCATTTCAGGCACATTTCTTCAAAAATCTTCTTCTCCAGATCCAGCAGGCAGAATCTTTTGATATTTGGTATGCAACGTTGCGGGGTAGATCTGATTCAAGTTTGTTCAAATCGGCCCCCTGGATTCATATTTGTGCTTACTATAGAAGCCCGAATTCAAACTTAGTGCATTTCAGGCAAATTTCTTAAAAAATCTTCTTCTCCAGATCCAGCAGGCAGAATCTTTTCATATTTGGTAAGCAACATTGTGGGGTGGATCTGATTCAAGTTTGTTCAAATCGGATCCCTGGGTTAATATTTGGGCTCAGTAAAGGAGCCCAATTTCGAACTTAGTGCATTTCAGGCAAATTTCTTAAAAAATCTTCTTCTCCAGATCCAGCAGGCAGAATCTTTTGATATTTGGTATGCAACATTGTAGGGTGGATCTGATTCAAGTTTGTTCAAATCGGCCCCCTGGGTTCATATTTGGGCTCAGTATAGAAGCCCGATTTCGAACTTAGTGCATTTAGGCAAATTTCTTAAAAAATCTTCTTGTCCAGATCCAGCAGGCAGAATCTTTTGATATTTGGTATGCAACATTGTGGGGTGGATCTGATTCAAGTTTGTTCAAATCGGCTTCCTAGATTCATATTTGGGCTCACTATAGAAGCTCGAATTTGAACTTAGTGCATTTCATGCAAATTTCTTAAAAAATCTTCTTCTCCAGATCCAGCAGGCAGAATCTTTTCATATTTGGTAAGCAACATTGCGGGGTGGATCTGATTCAAGTTTGTTCAAATCGGCCCCCTGGGTTTATATTTGGGCTCAGTATAGGAGCCCAAATTCGAACTTAGTGCATTTCAAGCAAATTTATTAAAAAAAAATCTTCTCCAGATCCAGCAGGCAGAATCTTTTGATATTTGGTATGCAACATTGTGGGATGGATCTGATTCAAGTTTGTTCAAATCGGCTTCCTAGATTCATATTTGGGCTCACTATAGAAGCTCGAATTCGAACTTAGTGCATTTCAGGCAAATTTCTTAAAAAATTTTCTTCTCCAGATCCAGCAGGCAGAATCTTTTGATATTTGGTATGCAACATTGTGGGATGGATCTGATGCAAATTTGTTCAAATCGGCTCCTTAGATTCATATTTGGGCTTACTATAGAAGCTCGAATTCGAACTTAGTGCATTTCAGGCAAATTTCTTAAAAAATCATCTTCTCCAGATCCAGCATGCAGAATCTTTTGATATTTGGTATGCAACATTGCGGGGTGGATCTGATTCAAGTTTGTTCAAATCGGCCCCATGGATTCATATTTGGGCTCACTATAGAAGCTCGAATTCAAACTTAGTGCATTTCGGGCAAATTTCTTCAAAAATCTTCTTCTCCAGATCCAGCAGGCAGAATCTTTTGATATTTGGTATGCAACATTGCGGGGTGGATCTGATTCAAGTTTGTTCAAATCGGCCCCCTGGATTCATATTTGGGCTTAATATAGAAGCCTGAATTCGCACTTAGTGCATTTCGGGCAAATTTATTAAAAAATCTTCTTCTCCAGATCCAGCAGGCAGAATCTTTTGATATTTGGTATGCAACATTGTGGGGTGGATCTGATTCAAGTTTGTTCAAATCGGCTTCCTAGTTTCATATTTGGGCTCACTATAGAAGCTCGAATTCGAACTTAGTGCATTTCAGGCAAATTTATTAAAAAATCTTCTTCTCCAGATCCAGCTTCAGAATCTTTTCATATTTGGTAAGCAACATTGTGGGGTGGATCTGATTCAAGTTTGTTCAAATCGGCCCCCTGGGTTTATATTTGGGCTCCGTATAGGAGCCCAAATTTTAACTTAGTGCATTTCAGGCATATTTCTTAAAAAATCTTCTTCTCCAGATCCAGCAGGCAGAATCTTTTGATATTTGGTATGCAACATTGTGGGGTGGATCTGATTGTGATTCATGAACGTATTTATTTGTAAAGTTGATAGAATCTTAGACAAAATTTGCAGAAAAGATCTACTATAGAAGGGGTGGTATCCAGGGTGAACCATTTACCCAAATCTAGCAGTACTAATGCATTATTCACACAAATCTCTGTTCAAATTTTATGACCCCTCATTGGAACACACGCATTCAGCTCATTCCAACAAAGGTCATATGCCATGTTTTCGAGACAAAAGAATAAAAATTTTAGTTATTCATGAAATTTTTAGGCAACTGTTGTCTGTTATTCACATTGCTTCATGAAATTTCAGTACTTTTAGAAGTTACCTCAGTAATCAAGGGTTAATTCCCCTTAATT
This sequence comes from Pictodentalium vernedei, assembly GCA_031216915.1. Lineage (NCBI taxonomy): Eukaryota > Metazoa > Mollusca > Scaphopoda > Dentaliida > Dentaliidae > Pictodentalium > Pictodentalium vernedei. The sequence continues at coordinate 390,908,549 of CM062293.1, read as the reverse complement.
AAATGTCGCCTCTAAAAAACAACCACTTTGCATATCTTACCTTTTTACCAGCATAACTGCCAAAACTTGTCAGCATTCTTCGCAAAAATCGCTATTCAAATTTTAATTTTTGTCTCTTAAACATACATGTACTTATCGCTTGTAAATACCCCATTGGAATGAGCTTTTTGAGCTCATTCCAATGAGAGGTCGCACACCATGCTTTTTGAGTCAAAAAAGCAATTTTTTAGTTATTCCAGAATTTCGTACGTAAAACACAGCTTTATGACTTCACATTAAAATGAGCTCTCTAAGCTTGTTCCAATCAACATTCACGCACTATGTCTTTCACACAAAAAATAAAATTTTCCATTTATTCAGGAATTTTGTTTGCAAGAACACTCTTACCCCCCCCCCCCCCCCCCCCCCCACACACACACACACACACACACACACACACACACACACACACACACAAACACAGACACACACATCTAAAAGTTCGGCAGCAAAAAAACAGTTACTTCAATTTTTAAATGCATTATAGGAACAACTTGCCTAATCAAATTTAAATACTTTTGTATCATTCTGTATCTAGAACAAACCATTTACCATATCTTTACGCAAAATTCTCCAGCATCATTCACAAAAAAACACCATTATTTATATATTCACATTTCTGTCTCAAAAATATACCTGATCTTCCCATACCCCTATTGGAATAAGCTGTTTGAGCTTGTTCCAATGATGATAAAAAAAACTAATATTTTGGAAAATTTGTGAAAATTTTTGTTTTCTTGCATGCAAATATGTACATGTAACACATGGAAGATATCCACAGTTGGGGAGAGATGTCCAAGGCTATCTCTTCACATTCCTTGTTTGTGCTTCATGCTAAACCAGTTTGTCTGCAGAGATAAATTTGCTTTATTAAAAATCATTGGAGATTGGCCACACACCAATGATTTTAAATAAAACTAATTTTAGGTAACAAATGTTGAACTTCAAACAAAATCTATCACTCAACCAGTTAATGTTGATGAGGCATGACATGGTGAAGGTGACCTAAAATACTTCTTAGAGTCACTTTGTCAGGTGAGCGATTAAGGCCACGTGGGGCCTCTTGTTTATACCCCCCCCCCCCCCCCCCCCCCGCTTTAGTTTGGGGGGGGGGGGGGGGGGTATACAGGAATAACTCTGTCCGTCCGTCTGTCCATCCGTCTGTCCATCCTGGTAAGCACAATTCCTAAGCCGTTTGAAGAATTTTCATGAAACATTACACAATGGAAGAACTCCATATGAAGATGTGCATGAAGCAATATAATTCCGTTCTGACATTTCCAAGGAGAGATAATCTAACTTATCCCGTCTGTCCATCCTTATAAGCGCAACTCCTAAACTGTTTGAAGAATTTTCATGAAACTTAACACAATGGAAGAACTCCATATGAAGATGTGCATGAAGCAATATAATTCCGCTCTGAAATTTCCAAGAGGAGATAATCTAACTGATACATCACTTTGTGAGTCTGCTCACAGTACCTCTAGTTATTTTTGTGATGATTTCTTTGCCCTCAGAAGTTCATATTCTTGGTTTTATTTTTATGTTTTAGGTCTCATAATCTACAGAATAGCATGGGTGGTGGTGTATTTCATCCCTTGAGTGCAAGAAGGCTTTGCAATGCTAAAGCATTACAAAGCCTTGTTGCACTCGAGAGACAAATTCATCAATTTTATTAACGTGGGTAAAATATCAGACATAAACCATTTAATTTTATTATTTTTTTAAGTTTGCATTGGTTATAAAAAGAGAGTATGCGGCAACCAAAAGAACCATGTGGGGGTCTGAGAAACATATTTTTAACTTTTTAAAGCCAAACAAATCTTGGATATGGAGTTGTGTATGTTGTTAAGAGATTTGTACACAAACAGAATTTTGTATTCAATTCTTTGAGGGATGGAGGACTGATACAATGTGGCAAGTCTTCGCATTCCGAGTTCTAACTCTTGATGCAGTTATACCCCCACTTTCGAAGAAAATGGGGGTATACTGGATTACATGCATACATGCGTCCATCAGTCTGCGTCCGTGTGGGAGTCTTTCCGAGAATATTCATAACTAAAGTAAATTATTATTTTTTATAATATTTGTTGGCCATAGGTATGCCCACACTAGTTATTTTTTTTTTTTTTTTTTTTTTTTTTTACTTGTTCACTTAGAAATTGTGTCCGTCCGAGCCAAATTTTGTCTGTTCATTCTGTATCTAGGATATCGAATGTGCTATTGCAATGAAATTTCCATGAACGCTGCTTATGGTATAGGCTTTAAAGAAAAGGATTCAACAATATTTCTCACATTCTCCTTTTTAGAGTTATCCCCTTTTTTTGACTTAGAAATTGTAGGAAATGGACATTATTTGTCTGTTCAGCCTGTATCTCAGTTATGGATTATTGGATTTCAGTGAAATATGGCATGCAGTTTGCCTATGACAAAGGCTTCTGCCTCATTGCATAAAACTTCCAAGCACCAAACAATTTACCATACCTTTTGACTTAGAAATTGTTGAAAACTTTTGAAGAAAATGGGAGGGGGGGGGGGGGGCATACTGGATTGGGATTATTGAATTTCAGTGAAATATGGAATGCAGTTTGCCTAGGACAAAGGCTTCTGCCTCATTGCATAAAACTTCCAAACACCAAACAATTTACCAAACCTTTTGACTTAGAAATTGTTGGAAATTGTTGAAAACTTATGAAGAAAATGGAAGGTGGGGAGGGTATACTGGATTGTGTCCGTCAATCTGTGCATCCGTCGATCAGTCCATTCGAGGATATTTGTTGGTCATAGGTATGCCCACACTAGGCGGTACACAACATGGGGGTATGCACCGGACGAAAGTCCAGCTCTTGATTTTCGGGGAGCGCGGTGGCTCAGTAGGTAGAGGTGCAGGCTGCAAACCGAGAGGTCCTCGGTTCGAATCCCACCTGCGGCAACCACATTGTGTCCTTGGGCAAGACACTTCATCTCCATTGCCCTCGTGGGGGCACGATGACGCTGTGTACTAAGGCGTACTGCACGTCGATGGTGCGCATGTCTCCAACCAATCTAACGCGAGTTACGATGTTGGGGAGCTGGCAGCTGCTCGTCGTTGCTTGGTGGTTCTCTCCGGGTACTCCGGCTTCCTCCACCCATAAAACTGTCACGGTCATGATTAGCCATTGTGCATAAATATGTGACCTCAAACATCAATAAAGAAATAGCTCTTGATTTTCCTTTTTTGTAACCGTTGTGGATAGTATGCTGGGGCTGCTCCCAAACCAGTAAGCTGTTTGGGTTTCTTTTTCTTCTTTCTAAAACAAACCATCAGTATCCCGAGGTTTCAGATTTCATACGTGGATTTGGGGCAATGTCTAGATGGGAGCTATCAAACTTCTCCAGATTTTCATTGAAAAACATGGCTGCTGATAGCCATCTTTGATTTGGCATATAAATAGTCAACAATTCCATTAGCACACCCTACAGGCTACATCTCTCACCCGTTTCTTTTCAAATTTTATATGTAGCTTTGGTGTGATGTCTAGATGGGAGCTAACAAATTTTTCTGAACTTTGTTGAGAAACATGGCTGCCACCGGCCAGCTTTGATTTGGCATATAAATAGTCAACAATTCCATTAGCACACCCTACAGTCCACATCTCTCACCCGATCCTTTTCAAATTTTAATGTAGCTGTGGTGTGATGTCCAGATGGGAGCTATCAAATATTTCTGAATTTCGTTGAAAAACATGGCCACCAGTAGCCATCTTGGATTTGACATAAATTGTCAACAATTCCATTATCACACTCAACAGGCCGCATCCCTCACCCAATCTTTTTCAGATTTCAAATGTAGCTTTGGTGTGATGTCCTTTCTGTAGAAACTTGAGTGAATGACTTGGCATTCTATTTAGTTCACTCCCTTCTTGGTCAAATGGAGCTGCATTGACACTTTCATTTTCATTTACTCATGGTTCCAATTTTCGAATTAAACCTAGAGTTTCTGACATCGAAAGTAAGCATCTACCACAGTGTATAACAAATTCTGAGAATTAGTTTTAAGACTTGAACTGTATAAATTGCAAAATACTTTTTGCAGTTGTCTGCTTTTGAACTGAAATGTTTGCCGATGTATATCATTTTTTCACTTGGGTTTTTTTTTTCTTTGAAGGTAAAGCAAGAGAGAAATGGTCTAGTACGAGCACTTCCAAAGGCTTGGAGTCCAAAGCACATACCCTTATATCAACCCAATGCTCAAGAGTTGAATGACTCTTTGTCCTCCTCTGATTCTGACGATTCATGCTAACAGTGCATCTTATCAGTGAATGTTGTCAAGTTAACTTTTATGTTCATTGCAGCAGTGCCGGAGTATGGTTGCATTTTTTTTTCCACTGACAATAACAGAATTCAATTCACCCAGCTTGGTGAATGGCAGCAATTATAGCAAAAAAGTTTCATTGTGTGTGTGAGAAGAAAGAATTCAGAGAGAATGTTATAGTTATCATAAACACACACACACACACAAAAGAGTTTATAGAATGACAAAAGGAATGAGTATTTTTGTTAGTTTTAGATAGAAAATATTGAATCTATTGTTATATGGTTCATTCTGTTTGGAAGGTGTATACACCAAAAATAATAGTGCTGAATGTGATGAACACAGTACATTTATAGCTTTTGAGCACTGTGAACCTGATCCTGTCTGAAAATTAAATTTTACTTACACTTGGAGCTGAAACGGTTAAGGGGTTTTCTTGATCAATTAATCATGTGGATTAACCTTGGTTAACCGATTACTCACTTGTCCAAATAGATATCTGAATAATTGCTATACCGTTTATGATTTACAGTATGAACCCTTTACCTAAGGTAACAAACAAAACCGACTAGGCCTATATACAAAAATCTCCATTCAAATTTATTATGTTTTCAATTTTTGTCTCAAAAACATAGCTTATGACCCTCATTGGAACGAGCTCAATGAGCTCGTTCCAATGAGGGTCATAAGCTATGTTTTTGAGACAAAAGTTTAAAATTTTTACAAATTCATGAATTTATTTTGCAAGTATCGTCTGCTACCTGCAATGGGTAAATGGTCAAGAATGACCATTTCCAGCTACTGATACAGTATGATGATCATGCAAGTAAACAAGTATGTCAGCAAGTAACTTGCATGCTTCACTCTGTCTCATATAATTGATGTGAGTCAGTGTGACAATGTCTGCCTGTTTTCGAGCAAGTTTGTTCCTTTGTTAACCCATATAATACAGTAGTTCAAAAGTATTGGTTAATCAATAACTTTTTGGATCGATCAAGATGTTGATCATTGATTAATCGATTAATAGGTTAACCATTTCAGCTCTACTTACACTTTCAGTGCCATAATTAATTTTACATTTAGCCTGATGTACCTTTACTTCAGTTGACAAAATACAGGTATGTGTTATGCTGTTGAAAAGGACTCCAGAGCTTTTTCCTGTGGTTAGTCTCATAACAACATTGTCCATTTGATGAAAGATCCTAGAATAAACTGCAATACCTGGGTTTGGCCATATTGATCATGACATTTATGGAATTGAATGCTCAATCCTTTGCCTGCATAATATATTTACCACATTAAAGCTGCTTTCACATGTATGTGTTTCATGCATGCGTTTTCTACAAGGTAAAAAACAATACTGGAAAGCATCAGGTCATTCATATGAATGTGTGAATTGCACTTGAAGCAGTCTGTTTCAAATATTGCTATATTTAGATGTGTTTAATGCATACGATTTTTTGATGTGACATCATTTTTATGGGTTTTCATTTGTTGCACAGAAAAACAACCAATGAAACTGGCTTTACTACTCACATTGCATACATGCAGGGATAAATGCATGTCATGTGAAAACATCCGCAATGCAAATGCATGCATGAAACGGATGCATGTGAAATCGGCTTAATCCTTCAAAACCTTGATTGTTCAACCCTTTACCCAATTGAAGAACCAACCACATATGACCAATACTATTTGCAAGTCACCAGTCATGTTTTATATTATTTTTAAAAAATGCTTGTCTTGAGAACAGCTTTGACTCCTCATTGGAATAAGCCGTTATGATCAGAGTTCATAAGCTCAGGACAGGGGGCAAAGAAATTTAAAATGTTTACTTATTTTAGGCTTGGCATTCTTAAAAATGCTGGAGGGCTAAAAATCGTGCCCCTCGCATGCCCTAGGGGATCGATTGGCTCTCCTCAAGCTTACAAAAGCTAAAAGTGGCAAAATGAAGTTTTAGTATTAATGAATTCTGCCTAGTGGGGTTTGCAAATTTTATTTGGTGCTGCTAACAGGATAGTCTCAGTGAGACAGCTACACTTCCCCTCCATCACCTCCAGGCCTTGGCAAGGCCTGAAGGTGTGAGAGAGACAATCTGGCCGTCTTACAAAGACCTCTAATCTAGCAGAGATCTGAGAAAATGAGGATTTTAGGGATAGGCTGTTACGGTATTCATTACTTTCTAAGGCCAGGAGGGCTAGTTTTCGCCATCCTTAATTTTTTTTAATTCGAGCAGTAGGCGAGCAAATAAATTGCTCTCTTGAAAATGTCCGGCCTATTATTTAAAAAAATAGTTTTTTTCAAGAATCGCCCACAAGCTGTATTAGGTAAATGGTTAATGTTTTGGGTTTTGTTTTTCTTGGGGGGTGGGGGGTCATAAACCCTTTAAATAGCAAATCAGGAACAAACCGACCACATAATTTACAACAAATGGAGCAGTTCCAAAAATAATTTTTCAAAAAAAATTTCAAACGCAACCATATCATATTACCCCTCACTGGAACAAACTTGTTACAATGAGGGGTCACATGATATGGTTTTGTTGAAAATTTTAGCAAAATTTGAAGAAAAAAAATGAATTTTATTTTTGCGTGCATTGGGAAAATGATTGATAAAAGAAGGCTCAGTGGCTTTGTTATGGTTTCTAATTAAGTCTGTACAAAAAGCAGAGACCTGACTTCATTACTTCCACCAGGTAATTTGAATTTCTGGTGAAAATTGAACAAGTTACTTTCTGTTGGAGCAACTGCACTGAGATTGGTTTAAAATGATGGTTTAGTGACCTAAAATGGCTGAAAATTTGAATCGTGTATGGAGGTATATGAACATTTATGAAAGAATCAAATGTGTTAAAAAAGTTAAAACACATCAAAATGTGATGCTTGTAATTGTATCAAACATTCCCAAGGACTGGGGTAAAAAATGTCTCTATAATCCCAGAAATTGTGATGGAGTGATAAAATACTTGTTAAACCTCTTGAATTGTCAAATTGATAAAATTGCCAATGGTGTATATCTGAAAAATAATGTAAACAAACCACTCTTTCCTGAGTTACTAAAGAAACTTCATTTTTTATTGAAAAAACATAACTTAAATCCCTCATTGGAATGAGCTTGTCCATCTAGGGGTTTCGTAAGCTGTGTCTGAGGCAAAAATAGAAAAAAATAATGAAATTTGAATTGTGATTTTGTGAGTAGCGCAGGTCACACTTTGACATTATGTATGGCAAAGGGTGAAAACGATTTTTGTGTTTTTGTATAGTTATAGGAAGGAAAACAAGTTATGGGGGAGTTGACAGGATTCCTTTAGGGTCTTGTATTAACGAATGGTCTTGAATTTGACTAAGGGTCATTCAAGGCCTTGAAATCCTGGAAAATGTGCCAGGTGGCCTTTAAATGATAAAGCTAACAACGCACATAATCGAAACTATATAGTTTTATTTGCCAGAGTTCACGAAGGCATAGTCCTATCATGGGCCCTCAGTTCATTACCCTCTTCTCCCACTTCCCTTGAAGGAAAGTGGCAGCAGGAGTTAATGACCAAAGGGTCCAAGTAAGGACTACTGAGGCCTTGAAAATCTCTGAATTTGACATTTGTATGGCCTTGAAAAATGTTGTGAAATGGCCTTGAATAGCCTTGAATTTTTTTTGTCCTTGCCTGCAGGAACCCTGGAACTGAACTACAAAAAAAACTTCTTGTTCATTTTCCACTCGACAGTTATTTACTGTTTGTGTTGGAGAGGTCTGCATAAATTGTGTTACCTTCCAGCTCTTAGCTGAATGGCTGCTAGTGTATTTTGTTCTTTGAGCAGAAAAATTTAAATATATCTGGGATAGAAATACAGTGGAACCCTGTTAATTGAATAGCCACTTTGCCAATGGAATTATTCAATTAACGGGAGTATTCAATTAACAGGGATTGTGTCACTTTCCTGTATTCTAGAGATAAACTTAGCATTTATTCTATTATATCTTGTTTGACAGAGCTCCATGGAGCTCTGTCAAACAAGATATAATAGAATAAATGCTAAGTTTATCTCTAGAATACAGGAAAGTGACACAATCCCTGTTAATTGAATACTCCCGTTAATTGAATAATTCCATTGGCAAAGTGGCTATTCAATTAAAGCTCTGTCAAACAAGATATAATAGATTAAATGCCTGTATTGGATGTACTGAGGCCAAATGGGTCTGTAAACAAAGGAAAACTGGGGAGAGTCAGGGTAGTTTCTCGACAGGTTACAATATTTTGTATTCAATTATCAGGAGTTTACTCTATAATCTATATTCAATTAATAGGTCAAATTTGTACTGGAGGTATGGTAAATGGTTTTGTGTTGGGAAATTATATTCCGTTAACAGGGATATTCAGTTAAGAGATACCCAATTAAGTGGGTTCCACTGTACTACCCACGATCCCTCAACCTCCTACACACTGATGTCAAAATTCTGAAATTTGAAGTCACAGTTCCGGTCATAACTTTTTAGTGGATGGAGTTATCACAATGAAACATTCAAAACATATGGACCACCACCTCATGGTGTGTTGCATCTAAAATTGACGATCGACCTACCAAGGTCAAGGTCACAAATGGTCCACCAATGGAATTGGCATGCCTATCAACTTTTTAGTGGAAAGAAGTATTGCACTGAAACTTACACAACCACAAGATGATGTGTCACATATAAATGTACCAAGGTCAAAGTCACAGATAGATGGAGTCAGCATGTGCATAACTATTTGGTGTTGAGGTCTTAATTCTTTTGTCAGAAGGAAATATCACAATGCAACATAACACAACATATTGACCACCAAAAGACGGTATGTTGCAAAATTCAAAATTGACCTATCAAAGTCTTGGATAGAGGTCAACAAATGGATTTGGCATGCACATCATCTTTCTTGTGCCTGATCCATAACTTTAAAATTTGCATGCTTATAATTTCAAAGTGAAATATCACCAGATGGTTTTGCCAGTCTCCCCCAGATCGCCTTTCCCCAATCAAGTGATATACAGCTGATGTATAATTCCTTGCATGGTGGTACTCTTGTTTCTCGTGAAGTGTAATTAGGAATTCAACCAATTTGCTAACTTTCTAGTTGCATTATGGAAATTAGGTCACACAAAGTAGATCTTCTGTTTCTCAGGCCATTATTTGTAAAATTGCATGCAGGCAAGCAGTTTTATTTTTTATTTCTGTAATTATTATTTCTTTGCCATCAAAAGTTTATGTTTTAGGCCTCATAATCTACGGAATAGCATGGGTGGTGGTTTATTTTGTCCCTTGAGAGCAAGAAGGCTTTGCAATGCTAAAGCCTTCTTGCACTCAAGTGACAAATTTATCAATTTTTTTTAACTTCGTTAAAATATCCGACACAAACCATTTAATTTTTATTTTTTTTAAGTTTACATTGGTCATAAAAAGCACCATGCGGGAGGGCCTGAGAAACAAATTTTAAATTTTTTTAGGCTTATATATGCAGATTTAAATTTTGATATTTTGACATCAGTGTGCAAGTGTTAATTATCAGCTTGGCAGACATCAAGTTTGTGGTCGCTAAATGAAACAATTATTTACAATTTTTTACCACAAAATGTTTCTCTGCATTAACCCAGTAAACAAGGTATTTTCATTTTGTTGTATCAACTGATTCTGTGTGGGAAGGTGTGTGGGAAGGGATAAATGCTCTACCCTCCCCTTATAATCCCAAAGTCTGTTTTTGATATTTCAGCAGCATAGAAAAATGTTGTGAAACCTATCTTCAATATTATCGGATTTGTTAACCATTTGTTGATACTCCCAAATATACCGATTTGGAAAATTGTTAAAATGTCTGGATTGATGGTTATGAGTTGTTCAACCCTTTACCTAACACGAAAGGCAGATGACACTTGCAAATAAAATTCTTGAATAACTATTTTTTTCATTTTTTGCGTCAAAAACATAGCTTATGGCCCCTCATTGGAATGAGCTTGTTGAGCTCATTCCATTGAGGGGGTCATAAGCTATGTTTTTGAGAAAAAAAATAATGAAAATTGGATGGTGATTTTTGTAAATAGCACTGGCTGGTTTTGGCCATTACGTTGGGTAAAGGGTTAACCCTTTCCCTAACAAATTGGCCATATCCACCCATGTAATATGCAAATTAGCTGTCAAAAAATAAAAATTTTGAAAAAATGTCAACAAAACCATTATATCATGAACCCTCATTGGAACGATGTCGACAAGCTCATTCCAATGAATATTCACAAGATATGGTTTTGTTGAAATTTTTTGAATATTTTGAAAAAATAACATTTAAATTAATAAATTTTGATGTCATCTCTGTTGGGTAAAGGGTTAATAATCATGCATTTTATTCAAAGTGCTCACTATCCAAAATGGAATGGACCAGCCATTTTTTTCGGGCAGTGTGGTTTTTTAACAGGCTTGTACAGCCTTGTAGTTTTTTTTCTAAACTTTTATATTCATTTATAAAACAGTGATATGCAGAAAAGCTTCAATTAAGGCTTCAATATTAATATTCAGGTAATCTAATCTTTCTTACAGGGCCTGTTCTTGTGTGGGAGTGAGGTTGCGGTTAAATAACTCTTTTTTCAGGAATGATTGGTTAGGAAGGATGTTTTCATTGTCAATTTTTTGCTTGTGCCAAAATAATTATACTATTTAAAATTAGGTAGCAATCAAGAATCTGAATCATTTTATCTATTTTTTTCCAAGAAGAAAGAATTCTGGCTCAAAAGTATTTACTGGCAAGTTATGCCAAATGTAAGCAATGACAGTTTGACTCGTGCTGAAACGAATATGCAAATGTTCCTTCATAGAGGACAGTATTCAAATAATAAATCTTCAATCAAATTTTCATTCCCTCACTTGCCATCGATAGAGATGGGCTGTATTGGAATTTTGAGTTCGGTATCTATTTCGATATTAGGGGGTATACTGTGGTATCTGTATGCTATTCTGTGTCTGACCTAACAGATTTGCAGATACAGTAGAACCCTGTTATTTGGATAACCACTTTGTCAGTGAAAATTATTCAGTTAACAGGAGTATTCAATTAAGTGGGATTTGTCACTAAGCTGTATTCTAGAGATAAACTGAGCATTTATTCTATTATATCATTTTCGACAGAGCTGAAGGAGCTCTGTCAAACAAGATATAATCAATTAAATGCCTGTAATGGATGTACTGAGGCCATGTATGTCTATGAAGAAGGAGAATTTGGTCATTTTCAGGGTAATTCCATGACATATTGCAAATTTTTTTATTCAATTAACAGGAGTTTACTCTTTAACCCATATGCATTTAACCGGGCAAATTTTGTTTTCCACTGAAAGTATTGTAAATGGTTTGGTTTTTGAAATTATATTCAATTAACAGGGTTATTCAATTAAGAGATGTACAATTAAGTGGCCTTCACCGTCGTACCATTGGAATTTTGGGTTTGGTGTTGGTTTCCATATTATTAGGCGGTATACTGCTCTCTATTGGTTCGGTATTCTGTGTCTGACCTGCCAGATTTGTAGATAGTACCAAAAAGGGAATTCACACCAGGAAAGTACAGAATATATTCTTCTTGTATCATCATTCTTCCCTAGTGCCACATATGCCTTTGCCAATGAGCTCAAAAACTGGCATTTGTTTGCCAACATCTTCAGTAATTTTGTGACTTGTTCCAAACTCAACTTAACCCTCAAAGTCCTATTTCAGGCTTTTACAATCTCAGAACATGTGCCACACATGCCGTCATAAGGAGGTCTTGCTGACAATGGATAAATCACCCGGGCAGTGATTTCTGGTCAAGTTGCCTCATCAGGCAGCCAAGACTTGACTAGGAATCACTGCTAAGCAACTGGACATGTACAGATTGTAGTTGAGATCAAGCTGGAATTAGGACAATTTCACAGAGCTTTAATTGTTGAGAAAACTGAAAAGAAAATCGGGTCACTTCTTTCATGAAAATGAATCCTCCACCAACTATGAATGAAGCCTGAACAAAACCTTAAGTAGCAAATGTAGGAAAATGTGAAAATTCAGATAGTTTGGGTATTCAGTGATGGGTTCAGTTTTGTTTTTCGGTATCCCTATGGTATCAGTTCGGTTTTTCGGTATATCGCCCATCTCTTCTTGTTGAACAAATATGATTTACCACTGTGGCTCCTTGAGGAAGCCAAAGTAATGCTATTGGCATTTTATGGAAACGTGATCTGGCAAATTTTGTATGAACATATTGTTTGCTGCAAATTTATTGCTCATTTCTTGAAACCACATGGAATTTTTGTGAATTAATGTTGACTGGAATTGTCCAGAATTATACAGTTGGGCTGTAAGTTTATTTGTGTGGTAATATGTCCTACGAGGACATACCACACCAATAAACTAACAGCCTTACTGTCCTATTTTATACTTCACATATCTGTGCTTATACAAAATTATTCTGCTTTAACAAATATTCAAGCACTATTCAAATACTCTTAACGAAGATACAAACCCCAAAATCTGCTATTTGTTTTCAGCACTGGATTTGATAAGAACTTGCAAGGAAAACTGGCCAGGCATTACAAGATATTAAAATGAATATGAAGTGACCATCAGGCTGAAAATTGCCTACAAAATTACTTTTACTGCAGATCTCTAGCAGAGGGTGAATTTGATGATGCTATCCCATACAGTGCACCAGTTTATCCTCTGGGTACTTATTTCTGTTTAGTTTTGAGACCCTGATTCAGATTGAGGCCCCCAGAGGGTAAATTTAGAGATGCTACCCTGGGATAGCATGACTAAATTCACCCTCTGGGGACCTCATTTTGCAGATGACAGTCTGCTTATTTTCTGGCTTGGGGGGGGGGGGGGGGGGGAGTTTTCCATAAAATCGAGTCATGGCTGCTTTCCTGATTTTATGACAAATTCAAGAAAGAGTTAATGTTGAACAGTTAAAGAAAAATAATTAAACTAAACCAAAAATACTTACAAAAACAACAGCTGCCTTCGCTAGGGAAGATAAATCCTTTATCTTGCAACAAACATACATTTTCTCCAGTATAAGCCTGTGCTGATGAGAATGTACTCTTTTGGTCGTGTTCAGTCAATCGTGGCAGCTGCAGGGGCACGTGACCTAGATTCCTTTAGCACAGTCTACAGCTTGCATCTATAAATGGATTTCATTGTAAATTGGTAGGATGACTGTATAATGTCTTGATGAGAATGACTGGACAGGCACGTGACCAAGATTCCTTTAGCACTGTTTACAGGTTGTTTTTATGAAGAGATTTCATTGTAACCTGATATGATAACTTGGTATGATATCTAGATGAGACTGTCCTATTTTTGTTATGTTTGCTCAACCATGACTGCCAGACTGTCACATGACCTAGATTCCTTTAACAAAGTCTTCGAGTCATATTTATGAAGGGATCTCATTGTAACTTGGTAGGATAACTCGTTTTGGAATGATTTTATTATAACTTTGTAACTTTGGTTGACATATGTTAACTGTGAGGGCCACATTAGCCCAGGCCTCAGTTCTTTAGTACAGTCTTCACCTCAAATTCTTATTGAAAACATAGCATGTGGGGAACAGAAATCAGCATATTCACAATTATCACAATTGTCTTATTTCATAATCCTTTCATAAACATTGAACATTATCCTTTTCATCAAACATTACACACAGTTTATCAAACACTACACACAGTCAAGTTGAGCTACAGTGTCATCGACACTTTCATTACATTTTCTTAAGACATAGCATACCATTCCTCAGTTCAAATGACTCCTTGATCTCATTCCAGTAATAGATAACAATGTTCTCTGAAAAAAAATTAAATTTTAAAGTTATTTCTGAATGGATATTGTCTGATGGGACTTGTCATTTCTAATCGATTTATAGACCTTTTAAAACAATCTTTTCCTCACCTGATGCTTCAGGACTTGAGCTACAGATATGGTTTTATATTGATTACCCAACACTTTACTTAAACTCCCTTATAGGATATGTTTCCAACATGGAAAGGTATCTGAATGTCAGACTTGTTAACTTTCCCAGAATGTTAGTCGAACATTTTTCTGCTTCAAGACATTCAATCTCAGATCATAGGACTTCAGAGTTCCGATCATAATGCTTGGAACAAATATGCAGTCAAGTGAATTATATTTTAACCCTTTACCTAACATGAAAAGCAGACGACACTTGCAAAAAAAATTCTTGAATAACTAATTTTTTTCATTTTTTGTCTCAAAAACATAGGTTATGACCCCTCGTTGGAACGAGCTCAACGAGCTCGTTCCAACGAGGGGTCATAACCTATGTTTTTGAGACAAAAAATGAAAAAAATAATGAAAATTAATTGGCGATTTTTGAGAATAGCGCTGGCCGGTTTTGGCCATTACGTTACGTAAAGGGTTAACAAGTCTTTTATTATATTTCACTTATGATTTGAAGGAAAATTCATGACTATTTTACCCAAGTAATCATCACAGGACAAAATGTTGAACCAATTTACCGAGGAAATTTTTTTTGTACATGACTAAATTATACCTATGTTTGTGGTAAGTGATTTCCTGTTCTTGTCCGGATATCCATCAGCAGCATGCTTGGAGTTATACCCCCACCATGAACTGATATGTCACAATCAAAATCATGCCACTAGGTTCAATGTCATCATAACTGAAACTTGCATAACTGATTTCTTAAGTTTTTAGGTCAGATTTTTCAATCAACTATAATTTTTTAATCATTGAAGATATTTCCATGAAACTGCAGGGATATACCCCAACATGATCTGTTATGCTTCAATCAAAATCACATCACTTGGTTCAAGGTCAAGGTTTCTGTTACTAAAACTAGAATTTCACTTCACGGTTAAGTTTTTGAGTTGACTTTTTCCAATAGTTGTAATGTTTTTTCAACCATTGGAGATAATTCTGTGAAATTTTACAGGGTTATTCAACACCATGGGGCACGATGAAATTTATTTATTTTGGGAATCTGTGGGGGTTGAGGGTGAATTTTTGTTGTGATTTTAAAATGAGTTTTGGAGGATTTCAGGTGATTTCATGCCAACGAAATGTCTTCACATAAATGGCCCCAGTGGAGAGGGGGTGGGGGGTGGTCAGGTTATTTTTTAAAAAATGATCTTTTAGGAAAGGTTAAGTTTTTGGGAGGAGTTTTTCAATCGGCTATAACTTTTTAATGGTTGGAAGATCATTATGTGAAACTTTATGGGGTTGTTCCAACACTGAGGTGAGATGAATTTTTTTACTTTTTTTTGGAGGTGGGGTGGGGGGGGGGGGGTGATGTGTGGGAACTGATTTTGAGGGTGAATTTTTATTTTTAGCTTAACTTGACAAAGTCAAGATAAGCTATTGTCATCACGTGTGTGCAAGTGTGTGAGTCTTAGTCTGTCCACATTTTCCTTTAGCACAGACTACACCCCGCAGTTCTTGTCTGATCGTCACGAAATTTCATATGTAGGTTTGAGGTCATGTCTAGATGAGAATGTTCCCTTTTGGTCACAATCGGTCAACCGTGATGGCTGCTTGAGCCCAAAACCAAAAAACCTTTAGCACAGTCTACAGGTCATATTTATGAAGGGATTTCATTGTAACTTGGTAGGATGACTCTGTATAATGTCTAGTTGAGAATGTCCCCTTTTGGTGATGATCTGTCAACCGTGACGGCTGACCAAGCCCAAAACTCCTTAACTTTTAGCACAGTCTGCAGGCCATATTTCATGTGGAAGGATTTCATTATACCTTGGTAGGATGACTCTGTATGATGTCGAGATGATAACTTCCCCATTTGGCCACGATCTGTCAACCATGAAAGCTGCCCGAGCCCAAAAACCTTTAGCACAGTCTACAGGTCGTATTTATCGAGGAATTTCCTTGTAACTTGGTAGGATGACTCCATATAATGTCTAGATGAGAATGTCTCCTTTTGGTCGTGATTGGTCAACTGTGATGGCTACAGGAGCCCAAAGCCCAAAAACCTTTAGCACAGTCTACAGGTCGTATTTATGAATGGATTTCATTGTAACTTGGTAGGATGACTCCAGATAATGTCTAGATGGGAACGTCCCCTTTTGGTCGCGATCATTCAGCCGTGATAGCTGCCCGAACCCAAAACCCGAAAACCTTTAGTACAGACTACAGGTCATATTTAAGAAGGGATTTCATTGTAATATGGTAGGATGACTCCGTATAATGTCTAGATGAGGATGTCCCCTTTTGGTTGCGATCGGTCAACCGTGATGGCTACATAGGTCCGAAGCCCGAAAACCTTTAGGACAGCGTGCAGGCCATATTTATGAAGGGATTTCATTGTAACTTGATAGAATGACTCGTTTTGAAATAATTTCACTGTAACTTGGTAACTTTGATTGACATACATTAACTGTGAGGGCCACATTAACCTATCCCTCAATTCTTTAGTACAGTCTACACCTCAAATTATTTTTATTGAAAACATAGCATACAGGGATCAGAAATTAACATACTCTCAATTATCACAATTCTTGTTGCATTTCATAATCCTTTCATAAACATTGAACATTATCCTTTTCATCAAACAACACACAGACAAGTTAAGCTTCAGTGTCATTGACACTTTCATTTTTATTTGTTTCAAAATGAGTTTAGAAGGATTTCATGCCTAACAAATGTTTTTACACAAGGGAGGGGGAGGGTGAAAAATTCTATTTGACATGTGCTGGGATTGTGAGGGGGATAAAAATAAAATCACTCATGATCTTTCAAAACCCATTCGAACAGGAAAAAGCAAAATTTACCAAATTCACACACCCACCCAGATATGTCACAGTAAGGTAATGCTTAAAGGAAGTGAGACCCTGCTGAGGTGGTTGCCTTGTTTGTTCTCAGATGTTTTCTTTTTCATTGCAAATATACCCTCCAACTATTTGTATCCCTCCTTCATTCTTTTGGCAGAAACTATTTTCTCAAAATTCTTTGGTTGATGTCTGTTTTGACCCTATAGTGAACTGTAAGATTTTTTTAATAAATGCAATGTCCTTTAAAATTTGGTTTCTAAGTACTGAATGAAGGATCTCCAATGAGTTCATAATTTATAGCGAAATTTATGAAACGAGTGCAGTAAATTTGGGAATTTTCTTGATTAAGATGACCTTTAATGCATTAAAAGGGAATGGATGAAAATGAATATTGACATAAAGAAAATTAATTGATTGGTTAGCTAACAGTATAAATATAACAATAAGAAGGTAAAGAGGGACAGTAAAAATTTAATCCTACAGTCAGGCCCGAAACAAGATCTCAAAATTGGTGGGGCAGACGAAATTTTCCAGCAGTGTTCTGGGTCATTGATCAGCAAGAACTTGAAACATAATTGAATCTACTTCTTTGAAACAATAATAAACAAAACAGGCCCAAAACATTTATTAGTATTAATTTAAAGATTATCTAATGAAAGTTAGTCTTTAAAATAATAATAAAAATAAACTAATGCCTAAAAAGTTAAAAATCTGTTTCTCAAGCCTGCCAACATTGTCCTTTTGGCTGCTGCAAGCTCCCTTTTTATAACTGATGCCAACTTAAAAAAAAAAAATTAAATGGTTTATGTCTATTTTATCCAAGTTAATAAAATTGATAAATTAGTTCCATGAGTGCAACAAGGCTTTGCTTTAGCATTGCAAAGCCTTCTTGCACTGAAGGGACGAAATACACTACCCATGCTATTCTGTAGATTTTGACGCCTAAAACATAATACAGACCAAGAATATGAACATTTTATGACAAAGAAATAATTACAAAAATAAAAAATCACCTGCAAGCATGCAATTTTACAAAAAATGGCCTGAGAAACAGAAGATCTACTTTGTGGGACCTAACATGCACTTTCATACAAAGGATATGAATATGAAACGTACAGGTAGTTTTGTCTGATGAAAATTGTTTCATGAAATGGTCTTTTTTTTTTCAAATTCACTGCATTCAGAGAAAATGTTGACATTTGGGCAGTCTACACATTTTTTGACAGACATGGTCATGGACACACCTCCACCCCCAGCCCCCTGGCTTCTAGCCTGCCTATAGCCCCATATAGATTTGCTACCCTTGACTGCATTCTGATGTTGCAGTCATGATCAAAATTTAGTTTAATTATTGTAATTTAAAGGGGGGCGTGGTGGCTCAGTAGGTAGAGGTGCAGGCTGCAAGCCGAGACGTCCAGGCTGCAATCCGAGAGGTCCTTGGTTCAAATCCCACCTGTGGCAACTGCATTGTGTCCTTGGGCACTTCACCCCATTGCCCACGTGGGGGCACGGTGGCGTTGTGTACTAAGGCGTATTGCATGTCGATGATGCACCTGTCTTCAACTATTGCTAGCCCTGCTTGTGTGGAGTCGGTATGTTGGGGAGCTGACAGTTGCTCGGTGGTTCTCTCAGGGTACTCCAGCTTCTGCCACCCTTAAAACTGTCATGGTCATGATTAGCAATTGTACAGAAATATGTGACCTTAAACACCAATAAATAAATATAATTGTAATTTAAAATTGTTCAAAAACTTCCAACAAAACCATAACGTGACCTCTCATTGGAACCATCCCAATGAGCTCTTTCCATTGAAGGTTCACATCACACGGTTTTGTTGAAATTTTGGGGAAAATTTTTTTTTTTTTCAACTGCTTAATTTGAAAATTACAGGGGTGGATGCAGCCAATTCGTTAGGCAAGGGGTTAAACACCATTGTCCCTATATCCCAATAAATTCTGTCTTCTGATTGCTCAGAATGCCAGTTGACAAATAGCCATGGCAAAGGATGCACCCAACATCCGTGTCTGAGAGCGTGCAACATCCAGGGTATATGGACATGCGAAGCATTGGGGGTATATGGTTTAAATGAAAGCTTTTCGCATTCACTCGCCTCGGTATAAAAATCGAACCAAAAAAAACTGAAAATGGTCACAAATATTATCAGATTTCTGACAATTCGATCATATTTTGCCGTTATAAATCAAATAGTCGAGTAATTAAATAAAATAAGAGTAAATATTGTTCCCTGAGTTCCAAAGTGTTCCATGCATCAGTAGTAGGCACATAGAATACATTGGAACTCAGGGGATGATATGTCAACAAAATACTCTTTACTCGTTTCCTTAATGACCCAAGGGATGTAACTGTCTGTTGTCTTCTGCGTTTATAAAAACAAAAAATATTCACGAATTTGGTCCAAGTGATTGCGGAGCGTGAGAAATGAGTCCACAGATTTATTTCCACAATGTTTGTATTGTGTTTCAAACGGGACAAAAATGTTATCTCCGCCAACATGTATGGTATATGGAGATTTAATACCTGGATGTCTCATTTAAACACCTCGCCTGCGGCTGGGTGTTTAAAAACTGACATCCAGGTATTAAATCTTGGCGGAGATAACTTATAATAAATAAATTTATCACATTTATCTTTTATTCCAAAAATGGCATTGAGTTTTTGACAACGATTAATCTTCCAAACTATTTGATAGTTTGTGATTGGAGAGCAATATAGGATAGGCCCTGCTTTTTTCCCCCAATTTAGAGTTCCTTAGGTTACATGATTCTTGCTATATTTTCGAACTGATCAGAATATTTTGTATGAAAACGTAATTGGAAAAATGCTGTTTAAATTTGAGTCATGAAAAAAGAAAAATACCAGTGTAAAATATTGTTATGTTTTTCTACCGTTTGCAATGAAATGTGTTGCTTGTTCAAGATAAGCAGTTTCTCTCCTTTGGAGCCAGAGAATATCAGTTTGTATCATCATTTTTGTGTGTACTGTTGTTCACTTGGATCTTTGTGTATGATCTCATTGATTGTTGCCAAATTTTAAATCCTTACCCAACATGACTTAGCACATATACACTTGCAAAACCTTTTTCTTGATAAGGTCTATCAGATTTTTTTTTTTTTTTTTCTTTTTTTTTTTTTTTTTTGAGGTTCTCTGGCAATTTTTCCTCAATATTATGATGAGGAAGGGAGGCATTTTTCTGAAAATAATTGGAATTATAAATAACTCCATACACAATTATTTGGAAAAACTAATACAGAAGTGAACATTTCCCATAATGCACTTGCAAATTTAACCAACTATATTCCCCTCGGGAACCCCAGGAAGTGAAGCAGTGCTTGTTTACTGTGGCAAACATGCTGTTTTACTAGTAAAATAACACCCGGGACCAATACTATAAAAGTTTTACAGTTGTATTTTCCAGAATTGTATTTTCAGCTTTTTAATGTAACAGACTAAAATGAATCATTAGCATTTTAAAAGATATGGCAATTTGCCAACCGGCACATTGCCACATCTTTGAAAATGCTAATGGTTCATTTCAACCCATTTAAAGTCGTAACTAGAAAATACAATTCTAGAAAATACAATTGTAAAAGTTCTAAGATACTGGCCCCGGTCACCAATGCCTGTGTGGAATTCCTCTGAAAGGGTCAACATGGGTATAAATGATTGACTGGACTCTTGACTTTATATCCATGTTGTGGTCACCAGTGGCCATTGTGCAGAAAAATATGTGATCTTAAACAATAACAATAACCAACTATATCTTGTTTGCCAGAACTCAGTGAACTCTTTCAAACAAGATATAGTTGGTTAAATGTTTAGTCTTATATGTGCAAAATAGTATCACTGAAGAGATTTCCAGGGAAAAAAAATTGGTATTTCTAGGCAATATGTCCTCAATTTTATGAAGAGAGAGGCTTTATTCTTTTTTTTCTGAAAATAGTTAGAATTAGAAATTTAATTCCTTGGAAAAACACTTTTTTCAGCAGTGAATATTTCCAATAAAGCAGTTGCAAATTTAACCAATTATATCTTGTTTGACAGAGCTCAGTCAGGCAGTAGACATGAGCAAGGGTTTTAAGAAAAAAAAATTTGAAAGACAACTTTTGTCCTGATTTCGATTTCGTTGTAACAATAGATAAAGGGTTCATTTAACTTATAGGGAGTGCAGAGTCTCTGTGGCATGGTAGTTAAAGAATTTGACTTAAATTAAAAGGTCCCCCTCAGAGGTAACTACTTTTTATCCTTGAGCAAGGCACTTAATCCTGATTGCCCACATGGGGGCACGGCAGTGCTGTGTAAGAAGGTGTACTGCACGTCGATGGTGCACTTGTCTTCAACCAATGCTAACCCTGCTTGTGCAGAGTTAGTATGTAGGGTTGACAGTTGCTCATCACTGTTCACTGGTCCTCTCTGGGTACTCCCAATTCCTACACCTGTTAAACTGTCCGACACGAGGTGACCCTGTTGTCGAATGTGTTGTTAAACTCCACTAAAAAAATTTTTTTCAAATGAGGGATTGGACACGTGCTAGGTTTTAGAGGCAAAAATTGAAGAAGAAAAAATTGGAATTTAAAAGGAAATCTGATAGACAACTTTTGTCCTGATGTGGTTGTAATAATAGATAACAGGTTAATTTAACTTGTACCATCATGATGAACATCGGATTGATGCACATGTATAACTTATGTTGACGCATGTAATATCTGATTTTCTATCACTATACAGTAAATGATTCTCAGTGACATTGAACTCAAATTGATAATATGTCATGGCATGGGTGTGCAATGTGGCTCAGTGGTTATGGCATTGGACTTCAAACCGAAAAGTCCATGGTTCAGTCCCCACCTGGGATAACTGTGTTGTGTCCTTGGGCAAGACACTTAATCCCTATTTTCCCACATGGGGGCACAGTGGTGCTGTTGTCTAAGGTAGACTGCACATCAAGATGCTCATCTTCAACCAATGCTAATTCTGCATATGGAGAATTAGTACATTGGGGAGTCTGACAGTTGCTTGTTACTGCTCAGTGGTTCTCTCCTTGAACTCCGACTTCCTCCTCCCATAAAACTGACATGAGTTGTCCCTGACTACCAAGAGTGTCATTAAACCCCAATAAAAATGACATGACACATGAAGTGTTTTAAGTTAAGTCATATTGGGTAAAGGGTTAATGAATGTATATTCCCTGTGGGAACCCTAGGAAGTGGAGAAATACTTGTATATTGTGGTAAACATGTTCTGTTTCACTGATAACATAGGTCCCAGTAACCAATGCCTCAAGTTAAAGCACTCTGAAGTGGACTGGCTAAACTTGATTTCATACATGTTGTGGTCGTGAGATCGCCATAGATATTGAAAGTGGTCTTATCTCTTTGCATGCTGCTGGATAAGGATAATTTGGGCATGTTTAATCAGATTTCCCCCCTGTAAATTGAATGGATTTTTTCACCAATGTTTTCTTGAGTTAAATTTATAGGATTTTTTATATGCCCATTTAAAAAAACGGTCATATTATGTAATCAGCCTGTCTGTTAACATTTTTGGTTTCGGATCGATAACTCCAGTTTGGATCATTTGATCTCAACCAAAGTTGGTATGTGTATTACCCAGCTAGTAATACAGGCCAAGTTTGAATATGGGTCCCGTCCATATTTTTTATTTTTGCATGAGTTACGCTAACTGGCATATTGAGCCCCTCCTTGCAGTGCTCTTATTAAATCTAGTCGTAGCTGCAGCCATGACCAGATTTGATGAAAAATATCTTGAAAAAATACTCGGCAGTTAAGAGTTAAACACCAATAAATAAATGCCCACATTGGCTTTTCTAGTAGACATAAATTCACTAGCAGAAATGTCTGTCCTAAGAATTGGAGTGCCATCATTGTCTGACAGTGGCATAGCCATGGGGGTGCTGAGGGGGACACGTCTCCCCCCCCCCCCCAATTTCAGTCCCCTCCCTCCCATGTTAACCCACATAGGAAACATTAGGCAAGAAATTTTAATATCTTGCAAATTCCTTGATTCTGACTCTGTTTGTATCCGTAATTTATAAGTTGTGAAAGGCATCAATAATTAGGCCACATTGTGGCCTAATTATTGATGCCTTTCAAAACTTACTGGGGCACATTGTGGCCTAATTATTGATGCCTTGTGTAACTTATAAATTATGGACACAAATGGACTCAGTGTCAAGGAAATAGTATTTTTTTGTCTTGAATTTCAAAATTTTTTGGGGGGGAAGCAGGGTCCCCTGACCCCCTCCAATGAAAAGGGGGCACTCACTCTTGGGCTTGCTTCCATCTTTGCTGCTGCAAGGCTTGGATGTTTTAGCGAATCATTTTCTGTCTGCCCCCTTAGATATTACTCCCCCCCCCCCCCCCCCCCCAACATTGATATCCTGGCTACATGCATGTTATCTGATTTGTTAATTCCCAGAATGTGAATTCTTGAAAACAGGCAACTTGTAGACAGAAACTGCTTGGTTGGAATTCCAGGAGTAGATCTATGATTCTTGGCTGTGGTATGCAAGTTTCACTTTCTTAGGATCATAGGGCAGAGTAACTACTGTCTGGAATGAGAGTTTTTTAAGAATTATAAATAACTCTATACATATATTACGGTTGCGAAATAGCCATTGATGCTAAAAGCGGCCTAATATCCGAATAAACATGAATAATCATAACACTGAGTTTACTCCATTCCACGTTATTCACTCCAATTCAGATTTATTTTCTAAAGAGACAAAATTACTGACAAATTTAGTGTTAATTTGTGAGAAAAAAAAAAAAAAAAAAAATATTTCTAATTTTACTATACACTCTTTTAGTTCAAAATTTTCATTTGGACATTAAATTGAGAAAGGAATCAAGTCAGTTCAGTTTCATTACACTTAAACCAGATTTTTATCCCAATTTGGAAACCCCTTCAAAACTGCTCCGATGTCAAACGGTATTGTCTTCAGAAACAAGGTTTCTCAAATCAAAATTAGGAATTTAACCCTTTTTATCTTGGTTTGATGAGCTTAATGAGGATATAATTGTTTAAAATATTTTGTTTTACAGAAACCAAAAATGACCATTAACCCTTTCAACACTGGCTCCCTGGAAGGTACCATTTCAGTCAATAGTGTCAATGGCGAAATGGGCAAAACCATCCTGGTTTGTTGGGAGGTTCAGTAGTTATTTACTCCATAAAATTATTACCGAACCCCACTTCATATTTTTTGCTCTTTATATTGCCTGCTCGTCCACTACCAATTTTTTCTCTGCATTAAAATTTATGCACACAGTTTTGAAAGGTTTAATACAATACTAGGTTTGAAAGGGTTCATACAATACTTTAATTCTTGCAATACTCAAGATGAGGACAGGAAATCGCTTGCAACCAGTTAAAGTATGATTTGGGTACTTTTGACAAAATTCACTTTTTGTGAAAGAGAATCAGCTTTTTGACCAGTGTGGTTTTAATTGAATTTTTCATCAAATGTTGTCATGGCTGCTTTACAATCGCCATGACTAAATTTGCTGAAAATTATCACCTCAAAATATTTGGCTTGTAAGTGTTAACCCTTAAGGGCCTAATTCTGACTATTGATCACATTTTACTGCACAGGTGGCCTAACATGCATCTCTGGGTAAACTTATAAGTTACATTTTTAAGTACCTTGGCAGTTGTTGTTAAGCAAGTCTTGGCTGCCTGTACAGACAGCCAAGACTACTGTAGAAACAATTGCCATGGCATGCAGTATAGACTGTCAAAGTGTAGCAGGAATGTATAAAAATCTTGAGTCCCCTCCTGAGCGTTAAAGCAGCCAGAATGCTAGTTCGACCTCAGTCAGTCTCAGTCATATCTTTTTTGTTGCTACACAGCCCAGATGGCTAAAGATAACATTAATCTTTTATCAGTTGTTGAAAATCGACAGTGGGAAAGTTATGTCTCACAGAGGCTCACATCACATTATCAAATATTGTGAGCTAACATCTACGCAGCATCAGTAATGATGCGAAAATAACATGGTTGTATTCTTTATTTTCTCATCTATTCCAATAAAGAGTTTGTCTGAGTGAGAACAAACATAACAATATGTCTATTTTATTCAAATAGAGTTTATATAGGTGCATTTCTGTGGTATTGGGCATCCAGCTCACTAGCAATTCACCTTAATGCTTTAACTATAATATGAGATGTTGCATACTTCATTGGAGAGAAAATTAAAGTTGCATTTTGCATTACTCTTTTGTTTTCCAGTTATTTATTTTCCCATTGTTACTGGGTGAAGAACCTGCACATGTGTCAAAACAACCCAAACAAGAGGCCCCAAAGGGCCTTAATCGCTCACTGGGCAAATTGATTCAAACAAAGTGGTTCAAAGAAGTATTTGGGATCACATTCAGTTAGACATGGTTCATCAACACTACAAAGGAATGAAGTCATGAGAGACAAATTTTATGGAACTAGGGACATGGCTTGAACAAACTTGCATCTTATCCCACTAAGGATGCGGCATACCAAATATCAAAAGCATTCATCTGCTGGATCTGAAGAAGATTTTTAAAGAAAATTCCTCATTTGAACTAAGTTATTATTCGGGCTCCCACAGTGAGCCCAAATATGAACCCAGGGACTTGCTTGAACGAACTTTAATCTCACCCCCCAAGTAGGCTATACACCACATATCAAAACATTCCAACTGCTGGATCTGAAGAAGAAAACTTTTAAAGAAAATTCCTCATTTCGAACTAAGTTACAATTCAAGCTCCCACAGTGAGCCCAAATATGGACCCAGGGATATGGCTTGAACAAACTTGAATCTCGATTTGAACAAACTTGAATCTGACACCCCGAGAGATGTTGTGTACCAAATATGAAAGAATTCTGCCTGGTGGATCTGAAGAAGAAGATTTTTAAAGAATAATCCTCATATTGCACTAAGTTAAAATTCTGGCTCCCATAGGGAGCCCAAATATGAACCCAGGGACTCGATTTGAACAAACCTGAATCTGATCCCCCTATAGATATTGTATACGAAATATGAAAGAATTCTGCCTGGTGGATCTGAAGAAGAAGATTTTTAAAGAATAATCCTCATATTGCACTAAGTTAAATTTTGGATTTGGCAAATAAATTGTCAACAATTCCATTAGCACCCCCTACAGGTGACATCTTTCATCCGATTTTTTAGCTCATCTCACTGAAGGTCAGTGGGAGCTATTGTCATCACTGGACGTCCATTAACTTTTGAAACTTGTCTTCAAAACCACTGGGCCAAATTCAAACAAATATTGCACAAACCCTCTTTGGAGTGTACTCTTTCTACTTTGTTCAAATGAAGCTGCTGCCATCTTCAGGCTGTTAATGGCCAAAAACCAGAGAGAATGCCTTGATATTTGGTATAGAACTTCCTTTGGTAAAGATTAAAGTTTGTTAAAGGGAAGTTTTGTAGGTCAATATTTGGGCTCTCTGTGGGAGCAAGCCCATTTTAGGCTCCACCCAAAATTTGTATCCACCGATCTGCAGATTTGAAACACATTTGGCATGTAGTATAATTGGGTGATAAGTACTTGACTGCTGTCCGAAAAAAATGTTCACAGTCCAGTGGTAACCCCAGGAGCTAAAAATAGAAAAAAATCATACGCCATGTTTCAAAAACTGCACGGACCAGAATATTATTTGTTGGTATGCAGCTTCTTCAGGTCCAGTGGAATCAGATGGATCAATCGGTTTTGTCACAGTGCCATATTACACGGACGGATGAGGGCGATTCGTTCGGTAAATGGTTAAGGTCACATATTTTTGCATAATGGCTAATCATGACCACAACATGAGTATCAACTAAGACCAGGGGGTGAGTGTTAATAAGCCATGTTGCCCATTTTAGAGAGGGTTTGCACCTCCCAAGCATTGGTGACTGGGGCCTATTTTACCAGTAAAACAGAGCCTGTTTACCGCAGTGAACAGGCACTGCTTCACTTCCTGGGGTTCCCGCGGGGAGGGCTGGGGTTAATGCCAAAAAAGCCTAAAAATCTTTAAAAATCTCATGAACCACGAAGGAGAGAATGCATTGATATTTGGTATGGAACTTCCTTTGGTGGTGAAGATTAAAATTTGTTCAAGGCAACTTGGAAGGTCAATATTGAGGCTCTCTGTGGGAGCATGCCCATTTGGGGCTCCACCCAAAATTTGTGTTTCAGGACCCGATGGGCTGATTTGAACCACATCCAGCATGTAGTATAACTGGGTCATAAGTACTTGATTGATGCTCACAAAACATTTTCACCACCCCATGGGAACCCTAGGAGTTAAAAATAGAAGAAAATTCAAACGTGCATATTTCAAAAACTGCACGGACCAGAACATCGTTTTTTTGGTATGCAGCTTCCTTAGGCCCAATGGAATCAGAAGGAATCAAAAATTTGCTATCAGGTGCCGTATGGCCAGGCTCATTTTAACACTTTGCAATGGGAAAATGTCGAGTCAACATCTATCTTGTGCTCAATCAACTAAGTATACTCTTCCAAGTTTTTTCCCAAAAAGTTGCTACTCCCCTTGGAGCTGGGATTAATGCCCAAAAAGCCCCAAACAATTAATTTAGAATGTTCTTTTCATGAGCTACCACAGATAATGCTTTGCAGTTCAAGGCAAGTTGGTAGGTCAATATGGCCTCTGTGGTAGCATTTCATGAACTGATGTGAACCAAATTTGGCACACAGCATAAGTGGGTCCTAACTACTTGATTTATGCCCGAAAAATTTGTTTCAATGCCCCATGGGCACCCCAGGAGATAATAATAGGGGAAAAATTCAAATACCTACATTTCAAAAACAGCTATCACCAGGATATTGTTTTTCAGTATGTTGCTTCCTTGTGACCATTGGAATCACATGGATCAAAGAAATTGGTGTTAATTTTCTCATGGGGTGTCGTATGGGGATGCCCACTTTAACATTTTGACAATACGAAAATACCAAGTCATTATCTTCCTTGTAGTCCGTCAACTAACTATTCTTTACAACCTTTGGGCCAGGTCTAAACTAATATGATGCAAAGCTCTTGGGGGAGGTTACTCTTCTGACTTTTTTCCCCAAAAGTTACTATGCCCCATGGGTTGTGGTTAATGCCCCATAAGCCAGAAATGCTTTAAATGGAAGTGTCAATGACACTGTAGCTCAGCTTGACAAACTTGAACTTGGTAAGTTGTAAGTGAAATGGTAAAATTGAAGATCATTGGTTCCAATGTTATTTGGAGAAACACCAACATAAAAGTATCGTGTGTGCACAGCGTCAGAGCAATCTATGCATTTTTAAATGTAAACTGCTGGGCTGGCTAAAGGAAGAATGTTGATACACAAATGCAGTAAGTTTAAAGGTCATTGTAAACGGCAACTTTTTTCACAAAAATTAATGCAAATCGATAGCTCTCATCTTGAGTTCTCCCCAAATCAGCAAACCAAGTTAAAAACCAATCCTATGATAAATGCGCCCTGTAGGCCATTTCAAAGAAGAATGTTGATGCACAAATGCACTAAATTCAAAGGCTGTTGCTTACAGCAACAGTTTTTGATGAAAATGAAAAGAAAATCGACAGCTCCTATCTTGGTCATGCCAAGTTTCAAAACAACCCGATAATGAATGCACCCTCTGAGGCATGCCAAAGGAAGTTGTTAATGCACAAATGAACTAACTATGAAGGTTGTTGCTATTGGCCAATTTGGCGAAGGGGTATTAAGTCTTACCCCAGCTTGTATGAGCATAGTTTGACTAAACGAAACTTAATTTTTTTATACATACCTTATAACCACATAATACAGGCTTTGAGTGATAGTGGGCTTGGTTCGACATTTTTTGGCAGCGTTATGGCCCTTTTCCAACTTAGAAGACATGTTGATATTGGTTTCCGGATAATAACGTTAGTTTAACTGAACGAAATGAAACAAAATTTTAGACATAAATTTTATACATAGGTTTATAACCACATAATACAGGTTGGGATTGATAGTGCTACGGTTTAATGGAGATAAGATAAGATATTTATTAATTCAATATCAACAAAGATAAATGACTAGAAACTCATGCTTAGTAGTGGGGGCGGGGGGGGGGTGGAGAGCCACTCTTGGCGTTGCACTTGTTTTTGTTTTTTTATGGAAATTCATCGATATGCCCTGTAGGGAGTGCACAAGAGATAAGTTCAAAGGTTGGAGCTAACGACAACGTTTTTTCATGGAAATTAAAGAAAATCAATAGTTCACATCTAGAGGTCATCCCGAACATTCATTCCAGGTTTATTCATAAATGTGCCCTATAGAGCGTGCCAGATGAATATGTTGATGCACAAATACACTGATTTTAAGGGTTATTGCTGACGGCAACGTTTTTTTTACGGAAATGGTCGAAAATCGATAGCTCACATCTAGAGGTTACCCCAAACATGCATACCAAGTTTCAAACTGATCCATTCATACATTCACCCCGCAGGGCTTGCCAAAGGAAAATGATGATGCACAAATGCAATGAGTTCAAAGGTCATTGCTAACGGCATCATTCGGCTACGTTTTTCTAGAGAAATGAAAGAAAATCAAAGCTCACATCTAGAGGTCGCTCCAAACAAGCACCCCATGTTCCAAAGCAATCAAATCATAAACGTGAAATGTGCGATGTTCCAAAGAAAATTGTCGACAGACAAAATTGCAAAGTTGAAGGCCGTTGCTAAGGGCAACATTTTTTGATGGAAATGAAAGAAAATTTGTAGCTCTCAAAAAAAAATTTGCCAAGATGGGTGGATGGACACGGATGGATGGACACAGAGTGAACGAAATCACTTTCTTGACTAAACCTGTTTACGGGACTTGCTTTTTATTTTTTAATTATCCCAATAATATTGGGTCGACTTGTTGATTTTCTCATTTTTAAATGTTCTTTAAGACCTCATTTAACATGGGGGAGAAAGAGGGATTGAACATCCAACAATGCCCACACCACTGCAAGACAGGTTGGGTCGAGTGTAAATTCAAAAGGAGCGTTTCGAGATGTGCATTTCCCACCACCCCCTGGCGATCAATCCCCCCCCCCCCCCCCCCCCCATTCAAAATAAGTCATGTTCTCATTACAAATTCAGTTTACGCTCAATGGCTTAAATTTGGAACTGACTAGAATATCCCTTAAACTGCGATTTTTAGAATAGTCTATCAAGGGTCGTGCCTGAAATGGGCTGTTTTAACTTGGAATTGATGATTTTAAATTCCTCTTTAAACATGTGGCCGATTTGGACGACCTGGTGGTTATACAGAAGGACAAAGAGACGAAATTGTTTCTTATCTTGGTGGCCTGCGCGCACGTTCATACCAAGAGGTGTTAAACTTTGAAGTTCTCGGATCCAAAAACCTTCGCGAATCTTACGGAATTCATTGGTAGTTTCCTCGTCTTCTTGAAGTGGAATTTTCTCGATTGGAATTGTTCTAAAGTGTTGCCTGATGTTGTGGCCCGGAGTATTGAAGTGAGCTCAGAAATAGGTGTATCATTCTCGTTGACAATGTCGGACACATGCTGGGTGGCTCTCGTTCTTAAAGGCCAACTGGTCTCTCCAACATACTGTCATTTACACAAAGTATAAGTAATCAGGTAAATAATATTTTTCGCGTCACAGTCCATCTCGTCACGCAGTTTGTATTGGCACTTGGTCTGGTGACTTAAAAATGAGTCGGACTCCTTGAAGAAGTAACTGCTTACAGCGGTTTTTTCTGCAAGGGGTGGCTTTTCCACTGCCCACGACTTGTCGATTGTGCCTGATTTTAACGGGTTGATTGGGATGGTACGACGCGGGGTCAGTATTTTCTATTTGTCTGAGAGTTTCCGATTTAATATCATGCAAAAATATATTACTGTACCCTCTTTCCCGTGGGGCACTGAAAGGCGTGGAGCAGGCAGGGTTCAAATTATTTTTTACTGCTCCAATTTCTATGGAATCGGATAATCTGCGACTTGATAATACCTCTGAAAGTATGTTTTGGGTGGAACGAATTTTTGTGAAGTAGCTGATGCGAGTCTGTCGGTTTAAAAAAAAACGTTCTGTAATCCAAACAACCTGTGGATTGGAATTTTTCACCTTTGTTAATAGTGACGTCCAAAAAATCAACTGACTGCTCCAAAATGATAGATTTCAGCTTATGTTCGGGTCGGGACTATTTAAAAAATCTACAAAATCCTGAAAATCACTCCTCGAGTGTTCAAACTCCAAGTAAATATCATCCAGATATCTGAGAAAAACTGACAGTTTTTTTTGTTGGCAACATGAAGCGCTGCTTGTTCTCAATCTGACTTAAAAATGGAGGCGAACGACGGACTATAGGTTTTACCCGTGGGGGTAACCTTGATTTGTTGATAGTATTGACCGTCAAACTCCAAATCATTACCATTTAGACTGATTTCCAACAGTTGGAGTATTTGTTTATCAGGCCGCGTTGGGTTTGGAAATTTCTCAAAGGCCTCCTTTTTAATTGAATCAAGATCCGAATTAATGTCTATATTTGTGTACATAGCATCGACGTCTAGCGTCGCCAAAAATGCATTTTTTTAAATTTTCAGATCTGAAATTTAAGCCAAAAAGTCCTCGGTGTTTTTTTAGATAGCTTGCACAGCGGTTAGCTATGGTTTCAAAAAATGATCTATATACTGTGCAATGCGGTACGATTCCGACCCATAGTCTAAAATAATCGGCCTGCCTTTGGGCAGGCGCGGACCAGTCCAGGTGTCTATTGATTTGTGCGTCTTTGGCAAAATACAAAAAGTTCTTGGTTTTACCTCAAATCGCGAAGCTGCCAAATATTCGAGTTGTTTCTGAGAGATGTAATCTTTCTCCAAGAGGTCTCTTAGCACTTCACCAAATTTTGAAATATTATCCGGCCAGAGGGGTCCATCTATTTTCTGATGGTGCTCGGTATTACTGAGGTGTCGCGTTATTTCGTGGACATAATCCTCTTGGTCCATAGTTACCATGGCCGAAGATTTATCAGCTGATTTGATTACAATGTTTTGATTGCCACGTAAAGAAGCCAGTGCCTTTTGGATACGCGTACAATGGAAACTTCTCTAACGATCGAGTTCTAGTTCTACATACATGTAGAAGCGAAGACTGTCTCGTATTTCTGTACGTCTGCCTGCTAACGTACGTGAAGAAATCATCAAATGAGGCTGGAAGGTTGGATGTTTTCCAGTCGTAGATGAACAATACAGCATGAAGTTTAAATAGATCACTAACCTTGAGGATACGGTCCCTAAAAACAGAGGTTTAGTGTGGGCATTGGACCTATTAGGAGCGGGGGAACCCTGGGGGAGGGGGGCTTCAGCCCCCTCACTTTTTTGCCGGGCCATTTTTTTGCATGCATATATTTGAACACAACCAATGACTAGTGAAACAAGGGGCGGATCCAGAGCCTACCCCATATTTTCGCCAGCTATGTTTCTCTCTGGTTCAGTTTCGATGGATTTCTGATCATTTTTTTGCAGTAAGCGGCAGCAAACGCTAAAATGTACACAGTCTGTTAAAAAATCGGTTAACTGAAATAGATCGAAATCTTACAGACATATAAGTACCAAATCCACCTCCAGACAAGTTAACCCACAGCCAGTATAATTGCTGTTAACGCCTGGTAAAGAATACTGGGGAGGTCTATTTATCAGCTTTGGTCGTTACTACCAAAGCTGATGAAGAGACCTCACCTGTATGCTTTACCGACGTTTTTTAACGGCTCTCAAAGTGTGAAATCTTTCAAATACATCCCTTGAAAAATCTCAAAATATCCGCTCAGATGTATGGAAATGGGTGATTTGGGACCCTGGATTTTAAAATTTTCGTACCACGGGCCGAACCATGGTCACCGACGACCATCCATCGCCCGACCCCCCCCCCCCCCCCCCCCCCCCCCGCCCACTTTGAAAATCGTTCCGCCGATCCTGCCTATTGTTATTAATTATTTTTCGGGATCTTTTTTGCATTAAAAGTAATTTATTAGTGGCTTTTCAGTTACCCCAAACATGAATTCTATAGATCAAGTGACTGTGTACAAGAACAAAGTAGAGAGTTCTCAAGGCACCCAGTGGAAGAATGTATTTGACCTCACTGAGGGCAAAATTCGTTCGCGCGATCTTGGAGCATAGCTGTGATATATGGTCTTTATATGATAGCTTATCATCAATATTGATCCCCAAAAAATTCACAGATTTTTCGATGTGTTCCGGCACCCACTCTAGATATTCTCTCACTGTCAATATAGAAGTTTTTTTCGCAGAATTTCCATTTTCTTCCAAGTCGGGTTAAATACAATATATTTTGTTTTGTTAGCATTTATAACTAGACGATTAGAACACCACACGGATACTTGACGTAATTCACTGTTAATATAACCTGTTAAGTTATTCACGTTAGGACCTGATGAATACCAAGTTTCAAACCAATCCATTCGCAAATGCTCCCTGCCGAGCCTGCCAAAGAAACTTGTTGATGAAAAAACGGCAAAGTTCAAAGACCTTTGCTAACAACATTTCTAAATGGCAATGAAAGAAAATCGATAGGTCGCATCTAAAGGTTGCTCCAAACAGCACACATAGTTTCAAAGCAATCGGATCATGTGACCTGTGCGGTGTGCCAAACGAAATTGTCAACGCAGAAAAGGGCAAAGTTGAGGGTCGTTGCTAACGTGAAGAAAAGAAGCTCCCATCTGGAGGGCAATCCAAGAAACATACCAAGTTTCAAAGCGATCCACTCATGAATGTACCTTGCAGGGCGTGCCAAAGGAAAATGCTGATGAACAAATGCACGAAGTGTGAAGGTCGTTGCTAACGGAATCTTTTTGACGAAAATGGAAGCAACCTAGGTTTCAAAGCGATCCGATCATAAATGTGCCCTGTAGGGTGTTCCAAAGGGAAATATTGATGCCCAACTAAACTAAGTTCAAAGGTCGTAGGCAACGGAAACATTTTTTGATGGAAATGAAAGAAAATCGATAGCTCCCATCCGACGGGAGGTCACTCGAAACAAGCACATCAGGTTTCAAAGCGATCCGATCATATATGTGCCTTGCAGAGTGTGCCAAGGGGAAATATTGATGCATAACTACACTAAGTTCTTCAAAGGTCATTGCCAACGGCAACGTTTTTTGACGGAAATAGACGAAAATCGATAGCTCCTATCCTGATGTCACCCCAAACAAGCAGAGTAAGTTTTAAAGCAATCCGATTATAAATGTGCCCTGTAGGGCGTTCCAAATGAATACATTGATGCCTAACTAAACAAAGTTCAAAGAACGTTGCCAGCGGAAATGGAAGAAAATCGACAGCTCCCATCTAGAGGTTATCCCAAATAAGCACACTAGGTTTCAAAGCCATCTGATCATAAATGTGCCTTGTAGGGTGTGCGAAAGGGAGATATTGATGCCTAACTAAACTAAGTTAAAGGTCGTTGCCAATGCCAATGCCAAGGTTTTTTGACGGAAATGGAAGAAAATCGATAGCTTCCATCTAGAGGTCACTCGAAACAAGCATTCCAGGTTTCAAAACGATTCGATTATAAATGCGCCCTGCAGAGAGTGCCAAAGGGAAATATTGACGCATAACTGCACTAAGTTCATCAAAGGTCATTGCCAACGGGAACGTTTTTTGGCGGAAATGGAAGAAAATCGATATCTCCCATCTAGAGGTCACCCCAACAAACATACCAAGTTTCATAGCGATCCTATCATACATGTGTCCTGTAGGGCGTGCCAAAGGGGAATATTGATGCCTATCTAAACTAAGTTCAAAGGTCGTTGCCAACGGCAACGATTTTTGGCGGAAAATCAAGAAAATCGATAGCTCCCATTTGGAGGTCACCCCAAACAAGCATACCAAGTTTCAAAGCGATCCGATCATAAATTTGACCTGTGCATGTGCCAAAGTAATTGTGGACGTACGAACGTACGCTGACAGACGCCAAATGACACTCATAGCTCAGCATGACTTCGTCAAGTTGAGCTAAAAATCATATCAACCACCCTCAATAATGCTTAGAATTCTGGTATGGAACTTACTTTAGTGATGCAGATTCAAGTTTTTTCCAAAGGAACTCAGTAGTAGGTCAAAATTTTGGCTCACTGTGGAAGGATGCCCATTTCGGGCTCTACTCAAATTTTGTATTTCCAGAACCAATGGTCTGATTTGAAACAGATTTGTCATGTAGTATAATTAGAACATAAGTACTTGATTTATGCCCGAAAAAGGTTTTGGGGTGGGGGAGAGACAACCACAGAAGTTAAAAACAAACAAACAATTCGTACGAACACTTTTTTGAGACCTCACAGAACAGAGATTTGTTTTTGCCTTGGAAGTTTTCCGAGGACCAGCAGAATTGAATGACAAAAAAAATTGCCTTAGGTTGTGTCATGACAAATCAAACTAGATGGTGTCATTTGTGTGCAAAAAAACACTATACTATATCCCCGCATTTACATTCTTGGTTATTGCTTAATGCTTGATACAGACAGAAATGAAAAGGTATTATATGGTACATTAAACTGATTGATATATAATATTATTTCCTTCCTGCTGAAGATTCTCAATCCGAGATTGGATTCTCCATCTGACATGATGTACAAACAATACTGTATGTGTGTGCAACGCCCTCAACTGTTTATCCAATTTCACATCCATGAAAGTGATGAACAATTTTGTTCAAAGTACACCAATGGATATACGCTGAGGTTTAAACGAACTATATGGTTTAATAATAATATAAGTGTAATATCTGAAGAACGCATTGTATTTTAAATATGATAGGAACAGTATCAGGCAAATAACATTACTAAATAATGGAACGAGTGTATCAATTTATCTTAATTAATTAGCGACATTTCATATATTATTATACATCAAACAGAATCAGCCAATCAGAGCGCAGAAGTATGGTCACATGTATTTAAAACCCCGAGGAGACTTTTGCCAGAAACTGATTCTCTAATGACAAAAGTGGTGCTGCGGGTGCCACATGGGGCCAAATCAAAAATATGAAACCTTTATGCACATCTAGACACCCTACGGAACATATGAACAACATTTCGAATTAAACATCCTAGGAGCTTTCATCGGAAACCCGATTCTCTGAAGATAAAAGTGGCGCTATGGACACCACATGGGGACGAATTAAAAATCAAAAAAACCTTTATGCACATCTGGACATCCTACTGGAATGTATGAACACACTTTCAACGTTTCGAATTAAAACCCCTAGAAACCTTTCGCCGGAAACCGATTCTCTAACAAAAGTGGCCCTACGAGTACAACACGGGACCAAATTAAAAATCCAAACCCTTTATGCGCATCTAGACATCTTTCTGGAAGGTGTGAACACACTTTTAACGTTTCGAATTAAAATCCCAAAGAGCCTTTCGTCGGAAACCGATTCTCTAACGACAAAAATGGCTCTACGGGTGCCACATGTGGCCGATTAAAAAATCCGAAACATTTATGCACATCTGGAGACCATGCTGGAACATGTGAACACACTTTCAACATTTCAAATTAAAGCTCCCCAGAGCCTTCCACCGGAAACCGATTCTCTAACGACATAAGTCGTGCTATGGGCGCCACATGGGGCCAAATCAAAAATGTGAAACCTTTATGCACATTTGGACATCCTACCAGAACATATGAACACACCTTCAACGTTTCGAATTAAAACCCCTAGGAGCCTTCCACCGGAAACAGATTTCTGACAATAAAAATGCTTCCACTGAAAACACTTGGGGCCAAATCAAAATTCCGAAACCTTTATGGACATCTATAGATGCTACCGGAACACCTTAGCCTAGTTTAAATGTTTCGAATTAAACACTGTCCACAGGACGTACCAAACCAAAAAAGTATATTACGGACTTTGGGTTCAAGTTTGGACTACCTCATAACAAAGTAATGATATGATCCTTTACGTATTTGCCCCCCTTCATGGGAGTCTGCCCCCCTAGTTGCCCCCCCCCCCCCCCCCCCCCAAAAAAAAAAAAAAATTTCTGGCGCCGCCACCGGCTTCCAGCAGCTCATCGTCGACCTTGTTTGGGAACTTTAGGTTTGCTTTCATCAGTGGTTACGACAAATGAGACTAGAATCATTACGGGTAGCATACCAGAAAATAAGTGGTCAGACAAGGACAATGTCAGGTACAAAAAGGCCAATGCCAGACTGAGGTTTAAAATCATCCGTCAAAATGTCTGATGCCAAAATTATCAATGAAGTTCAGTGATCAGAAGACCATGCATGCTGGAAATCATGGTCATAACTAGCAAACCTAAAATTAATGATTATTGTGATTTCTGGTCCTGCCAAGTTGGGAAGTGTTAAGAAAGTGATTGTACAGCTCATCAGTATGAACAGCGCGTGAAGAAATACGATTTGACATAGCCATACATGTATCTAAATTATGTCTGAAGGGTAATTCAGTTCCAATTCAGAATGCAACCAATCATACCTTGTTTGGCAGGGTTCATTGAGCCCTGCCAAACAAAGTATGGTTGGATGAATTCTGAGCAGTTTTAAGATGAAGGTACATGTACACCCAAAACACATTATTTTGAATAATACTCAACTTCCATTTTGTAATATGTCAGATGTCATTCTTAAATGACAGACATGATTCATTTGGTGTCTGACATTTTGTCTGGAAGCACAATGAAAATTATTTTCAGGCTTGGCGGCTAGTAAAATGGGCGCAGGTTCTATTTATGTTAACTCTCTGCACACTGATGTCGAAATACCAAGTTTCAACATGAAAATGTTTCAGCATGAATATTTTTCCTATAATGCAAATAGGAATTTACCCAATTTAATTTTGTTTGACAGGACTCACTGAGCCCAGTCAAACAAACTGAATTGGTTAAATTTCAAGTTGCATTGTGGGAAAAATCTGATGCTGATTGCAGTATTTTGACATCAGTGTGCAGATGGTTAATGTAGCGGAAATTACACTCTTTATTTTCAGCATTATTTATGTATAATTTCCACCTTAACTATAGGTTTTGTGAGACGATGTAGATTATTTATACCAAGCTATATTCACATGGAAAGATTTAAAAGGAAGCAAATCGGGCAGCCAATTTCGAATCGAACCGAATAATGACTGAACATTCATAATTGAATCAAATCTTTAAACAAGACAACAAGGAAAGTGAAGTGTTGCATATACCATGGATAGTATATGCTGCAAAATAACGTGTCCTCAACTATCTGTAGTAATATAAAACAAGATGGAGTAAAGATCTGCCATTTTGAACAAACAAACATACACACCAACTCGGTTAACCTCCTCATGTAAAGTCATTCGACATGAGTGATACGAAAATTATTCTATTTTCTGATGCCCTTCAATATAAATAACAATAGGGCTGCAGTGGCACAATCAGCATGGCTGCAATGGGAGCCATATTGGATGTTGAATCTGGATAATTATCTACTGAATATTGAATCTGGAAATTATCAAATGGAACCTTCCACAACCCACCCTCAACACTACACTAAAAAATGAGACTGACCAGTAAAACCATTCGATAGAAACCAAAATAAATATATCTGCCAGTGTAAAATAGATATATAGAATCCCATCAACTATCGAAAGAAAACCTTGTCCTGCCCATCTTCAATAGATCACCAAGAGATGAGGCTGATCACTTAGAACATTCTTGAGTTAATTGATGGAAAATAAAATGAAGATAGTTGCCATGGCAGCCATACTGAATAGTGAATTTGGACAATTATCAAAAAGAAGCTTCCACCACCCTCCATCAACACATCATCAAGAGTTGAGAATGATTAGTGAAGGCATTTTTTAGTTAAGTGGTAGAGTGCTAGGTTATTTTGGGTTGTCAGAATTTGTTAGCATGTCGTTGCATTCTTACAATTTAGAGAAGAGAGCCTACGGGTGCTCTCCCATTAATTGTTACAAGGCAAACTCATGCAGACTAAATTATTTAACTTCGAAAATAATATGAAGCACATCCACAGAATGGGAAGCCTTTTAAAATGCAGTACCTGCACTTCAGAATAATGCCCAAATAAGGGCTTCCATCACTCTTACCAGTTGACAGGACAGAAATCAAAAGTTTATGGCCAGATGGATAATGGACAGACATGGTGTTGAGTACTGTTGGCACCAAGCCTGAAAGTAAGCAGACTGTCATCTGCAAAATGAGGTTCCCAGAGGGTGAATCTGGCGATGCTACCCTGCACAGCAGGGTAGCATCACAAAATTTACCCTCTGTGACCCTCAGTCTGAATCAAGGTCTCAAGCCAAAACAGAAAGTTGTATCTGGAGGATAAATTGGCCCACTGTATGGGATAGCTCAGCAAATTCACCCTCTGGGGCCCCCATTTTGCAAATGACAGGTTGCTTATATTCGGGCTTGGTTGACGTGATGATCCATCTCATTAGAGGTCAGGGGTTTAAAAACAAATAAAAGAATCACAAACTCAGCATGTACAAGGCAGTTTTTTACTTTTATGTACAGTATTTTTACACACACTTTTACATGAATACATGTTGGTAGGACTAGAAACAGTAACTAGAGGCTCTACAGAGCCTGTAATCGCTCACCTGGAACTGCATATAAAAATGTGATTTACCATAGGCTTTCCATGGTAACTATGAGCTGCAATTGTGGCCATGTTTGCAACATTACATCAACATTACATGAGGATCATTGGTGTCCCAGTCTTCAATGATGTGAAGTTTCAAAACATTTGAATCCACCAAACAGAATCATAGAATATCTCTGGTGGCCATATTTTCCAACCAACAGGAACAAAAAGAGGATAGTTTGTAGAGGCCTCGTATAGACCATTCATGCCAAGTTTTTGGTTCAAGTCGGCTCAGTAGTTCCAGAGAGAAGATGGAAATATGATTTCCCATAGGGGTTTTCTGTAGTAAATATAAACTGCAATTGTGGCCATGTTTGCAAAACGATCAACATTAATGAGGATTGTTGGTAGAGGATGTCCCAGCCATCAACCATGCAAAATTTCAAAACATTTGGCCCTGTGGTTTCTGAGAAAAAGAGTTTTCAAAATTGACCAATCAGAATCAAAGAATACTGCTGGCGGGCACATTTTTCACCCAACAGGAATAAAATGAGTAACAGTTGTAGAGAACCTCTCATAGACCATACCTGCCAAGTCTGGTTCACATTGGCTCAGTACTTTCAGTGAAGATGATGAAAATGTGATTTTCCTGTAGGGTTTCTATAGTAACTGTAAGCCACAAATGCAGCAATATTTGCAACCTGATGAAGATTAAATGAGGATCATTGGTAGAGGGGTTAAAGTCATCAGTCACATTAAGTTTTTCAAACCATTTGGCCTTGTAGTTTCAAAGAGGATTTTCTTGAAAATGCACACATTTACATGAATTCTGTTTCAACAAAAAAAAATCAGTAAACAAGAGGCCCCATGGGTCCTGAAGCGCTCATCTTGAACAGAACACAATTTAAACAAGAGTCCAAGAATGTGTCTACATTAAGCAAGCCATCTCCATAGGCTACACTGTCAATCCTTGAGTCCCTCAGGAGTGACAAAAATAA
The DNA here is from genome assembly GCA_031216915.1 of Pictodentalium vernedei. Lineage (NCBI taxonomy): Eukaryota > Metazoa > Mollusca > Scaphopoda > Dentaliida > Dentaliidae > Pictodentalium > Pictodentalium vernedei. The sequence goes on along the minus strand of CM062293.1, from coordinate 390,867,819 downwards.
TCTGGGCATCATGCCTTTTCTTCAATTGATCATAAAGTAAAATGTAGAGCTCCCCTATGAAGCCCCTTGATATAACCTATGTGGATTAATCTTAGTTACACTCCTCTAGAGGGTACTGAATACAAAATTTGTAATTCTTCAGCAAAATGGCCAATTCCTGATCCCAAAGAGAGCCCAAATATTAACCCAGGCTCTTGATTTGAACACAGTTGAATCTGACTTCCCCAGAGATGTTGTGTACCGAATATGAAAGTATTCTGACTGTTGGATCTGAAGAAGAGATATTGTAAAGAAATTTCTTCGAATTGCACTAAGTTCAAATTTGGGCTACCATAGCAAGCCCAAATATTAACCTATGGATCCGATTTGAACAAACTTGAAGCTGACCCACTCCCCCCCCCCCTCCCCCCCCCCCCCCCCCCCCCCCCCCCCGAGATGTTGTATACCAAATGTGAAAGCATTCTGACCGGTGGATCTGAAGAAGAAGATTTTTTTGAAGAAATTCCCTCATATTCTACTAAGTTAAATTTCATGTTCCCATTTGGAGCCCAAATATTAACCTAGGCACTCGAATTGAACAACCTGGAATCTGACCCCCCTAGAGATGTTGTATACCAAATATGAAAGCATTCTGACTGGTGGATCTGAATTAGATGATTTTTAAAGAAATTTCCTCATATTGCACTAAGTAAAAATTTGGGCTACCATAGTGAGCCCAAATATATACCTAGGGATCTGATTTGAACAAACTTGAATCTGACCCCCTTAGAGGTGTTGCATACCAAATATCAAAGCATTCTGACTGGTGGATCTGAAGAAGAAGATATTTTTAAATTACCCTCCATACTGAACAAAGATAAAATTTGGGCTTCCACAGGAAGCCCAAATATTAACCTACGGACTTGGTTTGAACAATCTTGAATCTGACCCTCATAACAATGATGTATACCAAACATTAAAAGATTCTGACTGGTGGTTCTGAAGATGAAGATTTTTAAAGAATATTCCCCATATTACCCTATGTTAAAACTTTGGGCTCATGTAGAGAGCCCAAATATGAACCAATGAGCTTTATTTCAACAATCTTTTATCTGACCCCCCCCCCCCCCTATGAATGCTGTATACCAAATATCAAAAGATTCTAATGATTGGTTCTGGAGAAAAGATTTTTTAAAATTTTTTGCAAATATGCTGACTCAGCATTTTTTCGATGCCCATTACAGAACACCCTAACATAACCGATGGCAATTTTTTTTTACCATTCATCCTGGTCCTAAGGATACTTCATACCAAATAACAGCTCTCTGTTCCGTGTGGTTTGGGAAATACGGACGTTTGAAAATATTTCTATTTTTAGCTTCCAGGGTTCCCATGGGGATGCAGGAATTTTTTTTTTGCATGGGTCAAGTACTTATGAAGCAATAATACCACAAACCAAATTTGGTTCATACCGGATCGGTTCAGAAAAACAGAAATTTTGGGTGGGGCCAAAAATCTTACCCCTCCTATTACAAAGCCAAATATTACTTCACGAACTTCGTTTGAACAAACTTAATTCTACACCTCATATGGAAGCTCCATAGCAAATATCAAGTCACTGTACACACTGGTTCTTGAGAAGATTTTAAAAATATTTTGGAGCATTTTCCCCCCACTCTATGGGGCTGGGCATGTTGAGTTGAACAAAAATGAAATGCCCCTTTGGGACCATCACTCACACAAATTTTCACTTGAATTGGCCCAGTGGCTTTGGAGGAGAAGACCAGAACATGGTGTTGACAGACGACGGACGGAGAGTGATGAGATTAGCTCAGCTTGACTTAGTCAATATGAGCTAAAAAGGGTCAAAATTTTTTGAAAATTAATTTTTTCAGACAGTATTTTCTTTCAAAATAGCTTTTGGATAGGTAAAGGGTTACAGGAAAAACATTTTCTCCAATTTTTGTGAGATCTCAAAAGATAAATATAATTACTGTCATCTGAGCTGACATGATGTGAACAGAATGTAAACAAGCTTCCATTCTTATCACATAAGTCACTGCTGTGTTTCTGATAAGAAAGGCTAGATAATTACTTTACAGTTGAAGTTGTTTTACAGTACAAGTCAAAATAAGTTAGGTTAATCCTATAAACTATGTATCTTTCTCTTCCTACACTGATAAGACCAGAAGCTGACACCATTTTCTGGAAGGCTCTCACTGATAGCTTTCCAGAAAATGTCAGATTCTGATCTTGTCAGGGCAGGAGCAGCAGTTCACTTAGTTTATTGCAGTTATGCTACAACTTATTTTGACTTCTACTGTATACACAATAACACAATATTTTTGTTTTTTTTTTCCAGTTCTCAGTGGAGAAAAAACTGGAAGCAACCCTTACCAGATTCTCAAAAAAAACCCCAAGTATTTTGCTGACAGTACTGATTTTCATGCCGACAGGAGAGGCCTTGGGTTAAGCATTAGAAGACAGCCTCTGGTGGCGACATATTTCCATCCTCTCATAAACCATTCCTGCAAAATTTGGTTCACGTCGGCTCAGTAGTTCCAGAGAAGAAAAAATGTGATTTCCCATAGGGTTTCTATAGTAACTATAAGCCACAATTGTGGCCATGTTTACAACCCGATCAACATTAAATGAGGATCGTTGGTAGAGGGGGTCCCAGTCATCACTTATGCGAAGTATCAAACATTTGGCCCGGCAGTTTCATCAGAGAAAATTTTTGAAAATCCACCTATCAGAATCAAAGAATGCCTCTGGCGGCCATGTTTTTCAACCCTCGGGAACAAAATGAGGATCGTTTGTAGAGGACCTCCCTGTCAGGGCAAAGCCAGCCTAAATATAGGGGCAAGGGGCCTCATATTTAAAGATATTGTAAGTTCAAAATATATTCCGCATCAAGGCAAAAACCCTACTTGAATTTCCCCTCTCTGCGAAGCTGGACATGGAAAAAACACATGTGGTGTATATCCAGCTTTAGCGCAGGGACCCAGGGGAGAAACGGTATGTTAGATAAGGTCTAATCTCATTTAATTTATACAGTAGTCGCGAGTCTTATGAGACGTAATCAGTTGGTGGCAAGATATCGTCACGGCCAATTGAGAAACGAGATTCTAAAACGATAGAAATGTCTATCGTATCGTCACCTGATCATTAGGTAGCAATAATGGCAAGAACGAATCGGCTTTCTTGACAAGTGAAATCACCGTTAAGTCACGCGCGCGATGACTTGTATTGATTCTGTGTTGATATATGTCATCTCCCACCGTTTTGACAGGTGGACAGATGAGCGTCGGTCCACCTGACAGTTTAGGGTAAAAAGTATATATACCTTGAAGAGCAGAGCATTAGACACGCACTTGGGTCACACACACGTTGGTGAAGTCCAGGACAGGCGGACTCTGTTTCCTGGCATAAGGGTACCTTCGATCACAGGACCCTGAAACGGCTGGAATCGCCAGAGAGGGCATTCCACGATTGACTTAGCTTAACGTTGATAGGCGGCTACGGGGCCGAATTCATGAGAAGGAACACCCCAGGCGGAACGTTAAAGTTTAGATTGTCGAGTAGCAGGTATTGAAATTGAAATTGAAATTTTATTCTGCAGAATACAGATATACAATGTGAGACAAATAAAACAAATTATAAAGTGAATGTACACTGCATGGAGATGGCATAGCCTGAGAGGCTGTCTTCCTGCCATCCCACACAATTTTCTTTTTCTTGACATCATTGCCCTTTTATTCTTGTCTTCATGGATTCAAATTGAGTGGAACGTTCCCAATGCACAGACCGGAAACAAATAAGTTATTACTTTAATGTACATTCTAAAATCGGCGGGGTCAAGAACTAAACCAAATCACCTGGGTTGGGCAAACATGAACCCATATGGGGCTCAAATGTCAACGGGCAAACATGAACCCATATGGGGATCAAATGGCAGGTATCAGCCTGCAATAGTCAGAAGTGTAGGTTAATTGTATTGTGCGTATTAACCCTTTGAAGCGTCAGACTGATTGCGTTCTGAGTAGTTTGTTTTGCTGTCGAAGCATCGTAATACCGACTGGAGATCGGTGTGGGTGACAATTTCGCCCTAGCACAAAAAAGGGGCATTTGTGAATCGTGAATTCAACCAGGAACGGTGAATATTTCAATAGGACTTTCACAGAGGACTTTCAAAAGGCACATAAGGTATGAGTAGACAATATCTGACCCAAAGCAGAAGTACGGTGGCTTTATAGATGACGAACATTGCTGGTCGGAACCCTCCGACAGCCAGAGGTACAGTTACGAGCAGACGTTGACATTTGAGCCTAAGCCGGTGAAGCTCTTATGGCGAGCTCACAGTAATAACATTTCAGATTTGTGAAGCTCTTATGGCGAGCTCACGGTAGTAACATTTCCAGTGTGTAGACTATAGTGCCAGTACAGGGCTATAAGACGACTATATGATTGTTGAGAATTGTTTAACCCTAGCAACCCATTTTCTGTGAAAAGAATCGAATTGTTGATTGTTGAAATACTGAAACGGATTTATTTTTATGTGTAAATAAAAGAATTGTTGTTACTTTAAATCATTCTTTCCATTATACAGCCTGAAGTGATTAGGAATCACACCTAATGGAAATCGAACCTATTTCAGGCCAATTTGGCAGAGAAGGAATCACGGCGTCGGTCTAACTCAGCTCCCTGCGCACTTGGATTCCGACCCTCCACGTTGGTCGAATTTTCCCGCAACTTCATCAGCGGGACTAAATAACCCCACGTCAGCCCAGGCCTTACGGGGCCTCAGGTGTTCCTGACACTCCCATAGATCATTCCTGCCAGGTTTTGTCCACGTCGGCTCAGTAGTTCCGGAGAAGATGAAAATGTGATTTCCCATTAGGTTTCTATAGTAACTATAAGCCACAATTGTGGCCATGTTTGCAACCCGATCAACATTAAATGAGGATCGTTCGTAGAGAGGGTCCCAGTCATCGTTTATGTGAAGTATCAAAACATTTTGCCTGGCAGTTTCAGAGGAGAAGATTTTTGAAAATCTACCAATCAGAATCAAAGAATGCCTCTGGCAGCCATGATTTTCAACCCACGGGAACAAAATGAGGATCATTTGTAGAGGACCTCCCATAGACTATCCCTGCCAGGTTTGTTTTCACATCGCCTTGGTTTTTCCAGAGAAGAAGAGGAAAATGTGATTTCCCATAGGGTTTCTACAGTAACTATAAGCCGCAATTGCAGCCATATTTGTAACCCAATCAACATTAAATGAGGATCGTTGGTAGAGGGGGGTCCCAGTCATCATTTATGTGAAGTTTCAAAACGTTTATAGAAGAGAGCCTACGGGTGCTCTTCGAAAATAATATGAAGCACATCCACAGAATGGGAAGCCTTTTAAAATGCAGTACCTGCACTTCAGAATAATGCCCAAATGAGGGCTTCCATCACTCTTACCAGTTGACAGGACAGAAATCAAAAGTTATGGACAGATGGATAATGGACAGACATGGTGTTGAGTACTCTTGGGTTCAAGTCTGAAAGTAAGCAGACTGTCATCTGCAAAATGAGGTTCCCAGAGGGTGAATCTGGTGATGCTACCCTGACAAAATTTACCCTCTGTGACCCTCAGTCTGAATCAAGGTATCAAGCCAAAACAGAAAGATGTACCTAGAGGATAAATTGTCCCACAGTGTGGGATGGCTCATCAAATTCACCCTCTGGGGACCCCATTTTGCAAATGACAGGTTGCTTATATTCAGGCTTGGTTGACATGATGATCCATCTCATTAGAGGTCAGGGGTTTAAAAACAAATAAAAGAATCACAAACACAGAATGTACAAGGCAGTTTTTTACTTTTATGTACAGTATTTTTACACACACTTTTACATGAATACATGTTGGTAGGACTAGAAACAGTAAAAATGAGGAATTTAAAAACATTTCAACACATATCCAGCACCAATTACTGCAGTGTGCACTCCCACCACCGTGCATTAATTTCATTACTTGAGAATTTATTAGCACTCTTTGTCCTGAGATTGATACTTCCTCCAAGAGAAATTTCTAACCCTACAGAAACCACAATGGAGTTCCTGCATCTTTCTTAACATCTCATCCCATGAAAAACTTTTGGGAATTTCCATGACTGAAATTTGTAAAATTACATGATTTTCCATCTCAACAAATTTAACTCACAGACTCAGCATATTTAATCATTTACCTAAATGAAGAGAACAGAAATCAAATTTCTTTTCTAAATTAAAAACATTCATGTTTTGCTTCCAAACCATAGCTTATTGCCGCTCATGGGAATGCGCTCATTCAGTTGAATTTTTCAATCCTGTGATCTTGACATTCAACCTCCAAAACATAAGGTATTCAGAACTTACAGAGGAATTGCATGAATACATGCAAACACACATACTTACGTACATGCATGATGACATACATAAACACACACTCTCACAGATGAAAGCCTACCCACACTCCAACTATCACTGGCGTAAGTTCACATTTTGTCCAGCCAGTTCAGTGCATAAAGCATTTTCGACAGCAAAATTATTTGCAAAAAATGCTTTTCACCAAAAGGACTCTTCATTGAATTTTTAGTTTGAATTTTGTTCAGTGCATGGAGGGCAGATCACATCTAAAAACACCCACGAAGTTTGATTTTCAAGCAGCTAATAAACTTATTTCTATGAAAATGCAGAGGAAACGGGCAAAGTCTCAGCAAATGGATTAACCTCGCACCTAAAGTATCTCATGCAAAACTTTTTACTGAGTATTAATTTATTCATTTATTGGTGTTTAAAGTCACATATTTCTGCAAAATGGCTAACTGTGACTGCAACAGAGATTTATTTATTAGGGTTCAACGACATTTCTGACAGCCAGGGTCACCTTGTGTTGGACAGTTTTATGGGTGGAGAAAGCTGGGGTACCTGGAGAGAACTACTGAGGAACAGCAAGCAACTGACAGACTCCCCAAAGTACTAACTCAAATACAATCAGGGTTAGCATTGGTTGAAGACAAACACACCATCGACCTGCAATATGCCTTAGTACACAGCACCACCGTGCCCCTATGTGGACAATCAGTACACAGCACTACCGGGCCCCTATGTGGACAATCAGTACACAGCACCGCCATGTCCCTATGTGGACAATCAGGATTAAGTGCCTTATCAATTCATATGATTTTATTATGAGTTTCTAGTTATTTACCTTTGTTGATATTGAATTAATAGATATCTTATCTCCATTAAACCATAGCACCAATACAGCAGGCCACCAAATGTGTCCATGGGACACTAATGCCCCAACTTTATGATCTTCTAAGTATCCCCTCCCCCCACTCCCACCCCACCATCCCTTTATGATCCAAGTCATAACTGAGCCATAACTTTGCCCAAAAATTTAGGATCAAGCCCACTATAAATCCCAACCTGAATTACGAGATTATAAACCTAAGTAAAAATTTTTGTTTCATTTCATTCAATCAAACTAAAGTTATCGTCCAGAAACCATATTAGGGACGGATGGACAGATGGATGGATGGACAGAGAGACAGACAAACACAGATGTCTGGACAAGGGCAACACTAAATGCCCCTTCACCAAATTGGCAGGGGCATAAAAATACATCCTGATGATAAGGTTTTGTAAACACATGATAAACAATTATTGATACAGATAGAAACTGTGAAGAACAGAATGACAGTGCATGTAATAACTAGCTCCAGACACTTATATTCAGCCCTTGTAATGGAAATGATATTTGGACTGTTGAACCTGCTCATAATTGGAGTTGTGTAGTTAAGTTTAACTACGTAATCCAATCAAGGTAGGGTGTTCTTGCAAAGGACCAATCTCCATCAACTTTCAGAGTTGAATCATATTAGAGACTTATCACCATATCAACATCTGTATCCGCAATGGCTAATTGTGAGATTTGCAAAACATCTCTATTGATGTAAACCCTGTAATTCAAATATAAGAAAATACTCAAATCTTCACGAGTCAAAATATAAAGTGGGATCCTTATTACTCAATACCCATTTCTGTCTCCTGGAAAGTCCACTGTTGAAACGACGATTAATGTTCAGGGTAGGCACTTGGTGATTGTATACTGTGAAGATGCATGTCTCTGAAACAGCAATCATTGATAAATTAACTAATCTTTAAAGAAAGTGTTCATTGTCTAACTGTGCAAAACAGTGACTCACATAGCTTCCTAGATACTTTACCCACTGAATATTGGGCGATTGGTCTACTGAATGGTTTGGGCTTTAACATACCATCATCAAGAGGCCCTGCTAACAGCAGACCAAGCCTTGACTATAAATCACTGCTAAGCAACTGGAAATGTTCAGGTTATAGTCTAGTGGGAATTCAGGACAACTGTGCCAGCTCTTAACGAGTAAGAAAACTGAAAAGAAAATCAGTCACTTTCATGAAAATGAACACTTCAACTGCTATCAAGCCTCAACAAGGTCTCCAATAGCAAATGTAGGAAAATTAAAAAATACAGATGGTTTCGATATTCAATGATGAGTTTGGTTTTTCGGTATACTGCCCATCTCCACTGCCTGCATCTCTATAAACTAGGCCTCTTGTTGCTTTACACCCATTTCTGTCCCCTTGGTGATTGTAGACTATGACAATGGCAGCTTGACCCTTCTAGTTCAACTGAGTAGTTTCAGACAGAAAAGACAAGCAGAAGAAATTTTAGACCCACGTTGATCCCTTTAGAACTATTCAACTATCAGAAGGGAAACAAAGGGTTCCCATCAATATGCACATCAGCATTAGGTGAAACAAGTTCTCAGGCTGTTGACAATGCTAATGGCTCTTACCTCAGTTCATCAAAATGTGCCACATTCCTAAACCACATTCCTTTACTGAAGTTCAGTCATATGATACTGTACCAAATTTGTTTTTAAAATACTGTAAAACAAGGGAATAGGGGGTGGATGCCAAATTTTTGGGGGCAGAAAAAAACAGTTTTTGTATGAGGAGACTGCGGGCAGAGTATACTCTACAGTGGGAAAAAAAATTCAGGCTCATTTCTGCAAATTGTTTCCTCAAGACACAACACCCCCCCCCCCCCACCCCACCCCTCCAGCATTATGCTACCAATTAAATTATATCTTGTTAAAATAAAACTGTAAAGGACCTAAGGCTGCATGATATTCAAAACAGAATACCAGTATCGGTACTCAAAACAATACCGCGGTATACCGGTATATCGAAAACTGTTCCGATATCTGAACATAAGTACCACAATCGAGACTTGAGGCATCACAGTCAGAACAAATCAACATGCGGTTACACAATGCAGACGATATCAAAATTTATTATTTTAAATCAAATTTTTCCAAAAATTTCTACAAAACAATATCATGTGACCCCCTCACTGGAATGAGCTCGTTTAGCTCGTTCCAATGAGGGGTCACATGATATAGTTTTGTTGAAATTTTTGAAAATTATTTTTTCAACTGCTGAATTTGTATATTACGTGGGCACATGCTGACGATTCCTTTGGTAAAGCGATAATATTATTCATTCTGAGCTCCAGTTCAAAAACTCGAGACATCTTGAAAATGAAATTGTGGGTAAATAAATAATGATGATAAACCGATATTTTTGGAATTACACCGGTATTCAAGCAATATTGGTTTGAATACCGATATATATTGGTTAATCAAAATACCGTGCAGTCCTAAAAGGACCTATCATTTCTGTAAATTTAAAAAAATGAGAATTGGTAATAAATATTAGAGAAAGACTGTAATCAAAAAGGATAAAAAAAAAGGATAAAAAAAAAAAAAAAATGAAAAATCTCATTGCAGTAATATGAAATGGAGAGTGAAATCAATCTAGTGTAAACAAAAAGTGCTGTTTAACCATCACCCAGTACAATTGTGCGGACATAACATTTTTATCATACACATTGACAATACATGACAGCAGTCTGATGTAATCTTGTAGATTGCTTCCAAGAAAAAACCTGCAAATACATGAAAACAATAAGCAATACCTCAGAGGGGAAGAATCACAAGTCTTTAATTTTTGGTCTACCTGCAGCACACACAGGTTGGTTTGTTACAATGGCCACCCATGTGGTGTATTCCTACCCATATCTGTACAAAATAAATAAGAAGTAAAAATAAATTTGCAGGTTATGGACCATGAGGTATTGTATCCAGTTCTGCAAATTTCCTTGTAGCATCAAATATTTATTTGTTGAGGTCTAAGACCATTTCTAGCATCTATCAGGGGGGTAAGTTCCAGCAAGTCAAAAAGCCAGAATATTCATAAGAGGGGTAATATAAGTCGAAACAGATCAGCGAGCCAAACTCATCACACATGATGTGATCATAACTAGAAACTGTAAGACTCAGCCTCACCCCAGGCCAATCCGGGCTTGTTCGAGCCCAGATCAGCCAAAGGTTAGATCAAGCCTTGCAACGACTAGCACACAACATGTCGACTTCAACTGTGGAACAACAGCTGATTTAGCTGCAACAGCTGTCAGTTCATAGCTAAATTCAATAGCAAAGAATGAAACACCTCGGACATACTGTAAAAATCATAGCACAAATAACTCTACAACAAGAATATTTATGTCCCTGAGCATAGACTAGGAAAGGTGGAAAACAGTAGTGAAAACCCAGAATTCTGGAAAACGCACATCCCTAATCTATGGCAATATCATGACTGCAACTCCAAATTCATGTTTAGCATATTATTTATACTTTCATCCCATGCATTGGTTACTGGGTCCTATTTTACCGGAAAGTTAAATTGTAATTCATCAGTTAAATTTAACCTTGTTGCTCTTTCTGAACCCGTAATTTGATTGCCTGAGAGTCGGTCAGCTCCGTGCTCTTATCTCAGATAAATTCATTCTTCCCCTGTCTTACCATGCACTAACCGCTGGAAGCGGGTCCAATAGAACATGTCTGTATCCATGCTATGCATGAGCAACGGCACTAAACTGCTCCTATCACAGATCATACACATCCCTGAGTTGTTTTGAGTAAATTTCATCATGGCAAAGAGACTGAGATCGAAAATGACATTTTTTTTATTGTTCTTCAAATAAAACAGGTTTGGAGAATTTTTTCACTTCTAACGATGACAGGATTTACAATGGAGATAAACGTCTCGTTTTGTTAAGTCATTCGTTTTCCATAGTCAAATTCCCAAATGTCTAACTCAATAATAGACATTTATTTCCTAACAGAACTTGTTTAGTGGTCAACAAGTACAGCTCTACTTACCAGGGCTTTCTGGACAATTTTTTTTGGAGTTTGAATGAGGTCATTTTGTCATGCACATGGCTATGGATGAGTGCTTTGAACTGTTGAACTGGAGTTCTTTGATGAGCTCTGTAATAGGTGTTTAACCTGGGATGTGTCTAGATCGGGGGGGGGGGGGATGTCACCTCCCCAATCCTGACAGAAATTTCCGGCAGTTGAACATTCGGAGAGTAAGTCATGACTAGTTGAAAATTCCATCTATCTGGATTTTAGAGCTTCGTTGGGGATGCTGATGTCTCCTTTACTTTCCAAAATGCCAACTCGATTTGAAATCGGCAAAAATGCCAACTGTTACTATTTACAACTACAGTGTACGCAATATCGTGCTTCATAAGTACGCATGATGACAATCAGTATGAGATTTCTATAGCGCGTTTACTTATAATAAAATAAATCCTCGAGATGCACTTCAAGAAATCATGTAAAATCGTTATCCTGAGTTAATTCCATCATTCACAGTTACAAAATGATGAAACATTGAAAACTGATCATTCCTGCATCCTGCATAAGATCTGATTTAATGTTAGGACAGTGTGAATTGTTCAAAGCTCTCAGCCTGAGCATTTGTTTAGCACATACTCAATTCCCAGAATAATAACAAATAATAACAACCTGATAGTTCTATCATAAAGGTGTTGGCATTTCAGTTACAAGAATCAATTTTATGCCCCCTTTCATGGTTTCATATTAAAAAAATTTCTCAGTGGTGAATTTCCAATTAGGGAGAGGGACTAGGAGGGGAGTTTCCCCCTCCTGGTCCCTCCTCCTAGTTGGAAATTCACTACCCTACACCCCCCACCCCCCAACGGAAACCTCTAGCCACATCCCTGTGTTTAACTTGTTATAAACTTTAAAAAATATTCTTCTGGCAGTTTTCAAGTTGAAAGTGAGACATGACTTGTCATGAAGAGATGATTCAACATGAAAAAGGGGTCAAATAAAAATAATAAAACATTTGGCACATGAACTAAAAAATTAGCATCAGTTTATAATGACAAGACTAGTTTTTGTGGATGCATAGCTATGAGACGTGCTTGCACAAATCGTAGCTGTATATACAACCCCAAAAGCAAATCAACTCACGATAAAAGATTGTATACAAACACAGTATCTAACATTCAGTCAACAAAACTCATAACCATGATTTCTCAAAAATAGTGTACAAGCAAAAAGGCCATACTCAACTGATCAAAACAATGGGACTCCATTTTCAATTCTTCCAAAACAACGGAATGTGGGGCAATTCCTTCAACATCCATGAAATTGTATGAGGTGATAAAAAATAATGAAACTCTGTCCAAGTATGCTTTTTCTATTGGACAATGATGTTTCGAACCAGTCTATAAGGTCAACAAAAGGGTAGGTGGGTGGTTTGCGTGAAAAGATACGGAAACATATTTTTGTAGTGTGCAAGAATCTCTTTAAATACATGATGTCACTTCATTCATAATTTGTAGATCCCGATGAATGTGACATTACTTTTCAAAGTGCTCTCACTGTCACTTGCAAGTACTGTGATTTGTTTTTGTTTTTTTTTCAGGGGGCTGGGATGGGGGGATTGGATGGTGGATTGTACGAACATGGAATGCATCTTCAGATAATTTTGACTCAGGTTTCATTGCAGTGTTATTGGTTTTTGAAAGGAATGACATTGTGTACCAGTAACACTGAAATAGTCTGTAAACCACCATTTCTCACGATGTCATGAGACTTTCAACATTACTGAAATAATGATATAAGATCTTTATTGCCAAACTTTTACTGCTACTGAAATTAGTGTTAATTATTGCATATTTAGGTAGATAAATACTATGATTTCCCCCAAATCAATGCAGTTTTAGGACCCACAAAGTAGATCTTCTGTTTCTCAGGCTATTTTTTATAAAATTGCATGTGGGCAGGTGTTTTTTTATTTTATTTTTTATAATTATTTCTTTGCCATCAAAAGTTCATATTCTTGGTGTGTTTTATGTTTAAGGTCTCATAATCAACAGAATAACATGGGTGGTGGTGTATTTTGTCCCTTGAGTGCAAGAAGACTATGCAATGCTAAAGCATTACAAAGCCTTCTTGCACTTAGGGAAAAATTTATCAATTTCATTAACTTGGATAGAATATTTTTACTTCTTCAAGTTGGCATTGGTTATAAAGAGAGAGCATGCAGCAGCCAAAAGGACCATGCGGGAGGGCCTGAAAAACAGATTAACTTTTTTGGCCTTACCTCTTTATTTTTAACCCTTTACCCAATGCACAGGATATCAAAATTTATTTCATTTATTGAGTGCTTTTGAGCCGTGTTATGTATTGAGCGCTTTTGAACAGCGTTTTGTTGGTAAAAGCGCTATATTAGTAAATTATTATTATCATTATTATTATTATTGTTTTCTCAAACTTTTCAAAAAATTTCAACAAAACAATATCATCTGACCCCTCATAAGAACAAGTTTGATGAGCTTGTTGCAATAAGGGGTTACATGATATGGTTTTGTTGAAGTATTTTAAAAAAAAAAAATTTTCAACTGCTTAATTTGCAAAATTAGTGTTAGGTAAAAAGGTAAAATGAGACAGGGTAATTTGACCAAACTATACTACCATTACCTCACTTAACTGATTTACATAGAAGAGTAGGGAATTGGAATTGATATTTCCCTCAGTCATGGGGTGTCCAAATAGCTTCTCTTAACTTTAAAAACTTTCTTCAAACATAATGCTGCAAATGTAATGGTCATGCCCTGACCGTGCAGTGAACTTTTTCTGGATATGCCCTAACTGGCATTCCATAGAAATCAGAATTTCTGTGATATTTTAGTGTGGTCAAAAATTGAGTATAAGCCCCCTCGACCACAAATCAGTGGACAGAAGCAGTCTCAATCCTTTCCAACCTTATGACATCACTAATTGCCTAATTTGCCCAAAGCTGCCCAAAAGCAAGTGGTTCTAGGGTTCAAACACTAAAATAAAAGTTCAAATAAAATGACAGACATAAATGTCAAAGCAGAAATGTGATTTACATTTTGACCTGTAACAAATGCAAAATACAGTATGTTAGTGAAACAAAATGCACGTTTGTATCTTGGAACACTTAAAGGAAATCAGAAACAAGCCTGATAAACCTGCCAGTAAACACTGTAAACACACTATTAATTGACAAAAGAATATGTTTTCATTTTTGGAATTCACTTTAAAAAATTTCCACAATCCTTTATAAGTATTTCCAATAGTTCGTTGAATCCAGCACTCTATGTAACGACATGTAACTAACTTACCCAAAGCATTTTTACAGTCTTAGTCAGTATATATTTTCATGTAGCATGTGATATGGCAGTTACCACTTTTTTATAACCAGAAAGTGTGACTAACCCTGTGAACAGCACAGGGTTAGTTACACTCTCTGGTTATAAAAAAAAATTCACTTCCAACTGAATAACTAACCCTGTGCATTGTACAGCCTTAGTGTAAATGTCATTTATATCAACTCTTTACCCAATGTAATAGTCAAAACCAGCTAGTACTATTCAAACTCTACTCAAGTAACCTCGTTGGGTTTGTTTTTAGTGAATTCCAAAAATGAAAACATATTCTATTTTCAATTAATAGCTTGTTTGTAATGGCCTGGACCACTCGTCCGACAACACGGAATTCCGAATTATTATTGACATACTTCTGAGTGACCCTGACCTCGATGTAAACACAAGGATCAGGAACGATAAAGAATTACATTGGATCTTTATCCTCAAGACCATACATCCTTATGGTTTGAACAGGGTTGACTTTTAGTCCTTTTTATTTTAAGTATGTCTGGACAGTGGTATTCATAGCCATTGCACTCTCCCATAAATTGTACCAAGGCAAAGACATGTGTACAAGATTTGATGGTCAAAAATAATTTAGCACTTTATCAGTTAACAGGGACTGTGTCACTTTCCTGTGTTCTATAATATATATTGGTGGGCTATATTTATCTTGGCGATGTTTTTACATCATTGTTGGCTGTATACAACAATGATGTGGAAACACTGTCAAGTCATCTGCTGCTGTGCACATGTATATAAACTTAACATTTATTCTATTATATCTTGTTTGACAGAGCTCCATGAGCTCTGTCGAACAAGACATGATAGATTAAATGCCAGTATTGGATGTACTGAGGTCAAATAGGTCTATAAACAAAGAAAAACTGTGGAGTGTCAGGGTAATTTCTCAACAGATTACACAATTTTTTATTCAATTAACAGGAGTTTACTCTATCACCTGTATTCAATTAACAGGTCAAATTTGTATTGGAGGTATGGTAAATGTTTTTGTGTTGGGAAATTATATTCAATTAACACGGTTATTCAGTTACGAGAAAACCAATTAAGTGGGCTCCACTGTATTTCTCTGTAAATATTAAGTCAGTTCAATCTACTTATTTATTTATTGATATTTAAGGACACACACTTATGCACAATGGCTAATCGTGACCGTGACAGTTTTACAGGTGGAGGAAGCCGGAGTACCCTGAGAGAACCACCGAGCAACGACGAGCAGCTGTCAGCTCTTCAACATCGCAACTCTGCACCGCGGCACAGGCAGGGTTAGATTGGTGGAAGACATGCACACCATCGACGTACAGTAAGCCTTAGTACACAGCATCATCGTGTCCTCATGTAGGCAATTGGGGTTAACTACCTTGCCCAGGGACACAACGCGAGAGCGCGAATCAGTCAGTTCAATCAAACAATTGTCTGTATTAGAGGACTCTCACCCAAGATACTGGTTTCTGGGTCCCTTTATACCATAATTTATTGATTTATTGATGTTTAGTATCACTTTCTGCATCCACGACTATATCATGTCTATATATAACACCACAATTATGAAGTCAGGTTTATCCAATCATTCATACCTTAGAGGACTTCCACCCCTGGTGTTGGTTACTGACCCAATATTACCAGTAAAACAGAATTTGCTTACCTCAGTAAAACAGAATTACCTTACCACAGTTCCACTCCTCGGTTCCGAAGGGAATTATACCAGTAGAAAAAATTCCTTCCACAGTAAACAAGCACAGCTCCACCGCCCATTGGAAATTATGAAGTTAAAAAACATTTTCCAGGAGCAAGAATGAGATTATGTATCGGGCACTTTTGGGGTAGAAAGCTAAACATAGAGAAGCACTAAGCCACAACAATTAACTGTCAGACTTCCCAAACCACTAACAGGGCATAATTGGGGCTTGTGTTAAGGTCACAATGGCTAGAAGTATGTACACTAACAATGTTGGATGTGCCTTACAATACTGATGTACCACTACCACCACAACAATGGGGGTCACATGTTCTGTTCCAAGGATATAACATATGTACATCATGTCAAATTAACCTTTAAGTCTGCATTCATCCACAAACAGCCGCTTTTGTATTGCTTTGAAAAAGTTTATCCCAAGTGCATGCTTCATTGACATCTCTACTGGTCGGCTATATTTATCTTGACGATGTTTTTACATCATTGTTGGCTGTATACAACAATAATGTGGAAACACTGTCAAGTCATCTGCCACTGTGCACATGTATATACAGTAGTTCTTATAGTAAAAATTAATCTTACGAAGTAAGGGTTAAAACTCACAACCATTTGATCAAAAAGCTGAGCGACATTAGTCTCACCGCCTTACTGGAAAAACTTTATATAAATCCCACTAATAAGTCAGATATTTTTTCCTTCTGTTCTTTTATTCCTTTTCTATTTTGATTTTTTTTAGGGGGAGGAGGGGTGGTGGGGGTCGAGGAGGGAATTTTGATGCAAATAAAACAATTCCATTAAATTTTCCAAAAGAGAGTGAATTTCAAAATTGTTCAAAATAATATGATTATCATAAAGAGTCTTCTTCAGTATTCAATACATCTTTTAACACTGATTGGGCCGGATTGCTTTCTACAATTTTTCTACACTTTGACTATCTACACCCTGTGACTTTGCAGTTGTTTCTAGGGAAGTCTTGGCTGCCTTTACAAACAGCCAAGACTTGCCTAGAAACAAATGCCAAAGTACTTAGAATGCAAGTTTCCCTGGAGACAGCATGTTGGGACACCTGTTGTTTTCCAGCTAAAAGTGATCAGTCAGACTTAAGCCCTTAACTATTCACCTATCAAAAGGGACAAAATAATTCAGAGTGAATTAGGAGATAAACGTCTCTTGTTGAGTTAGACATTTGGAAATTTTACTTTGGAAAACCATTTGTTAATGAGCCCCACAAATGGTTTTCCATAGTCAGACTCCAAATGTCTAACTCAACAAGAGATGTTTATCTCCACTGTAATTCCTGTCATCGTTTGAAATGAAAAAATTCTCCAAACCCGTTTTAATTTGAAAAACAATAAAAAAAAATGTCATTTTTGATCTTGGTCTATTTGCCATGATCGAATTTACAAGGTGAAACTTCAAAGCATGGACACTAACAACTGTTGCCGAAGAAAACAACTCTTGGCTGTGTTCGATCTGTGATAGGAGCAGTTTAGCACTGTTGCTTGTGATTGGCGAGGCTACAGACATGTTCTAATTGACCAGATTCCAGAAATTTGAACATGGGAAGAGTGAATTTACCTGAGATTAGAGCACAGAGCTGATGGGCTCTCAGCCAATCAAATTACGGGTTCAGAAAGAACAACGAGGTCGAATTTAACTGATGAATTACAATAACAAACAATACCATTCAAATACAGTAATTTTCTAATTTTTTTTAAATCCTAGATTATGACCCTCATCAGAACAAGCATATTTCAGCTCAAGCCAGAAAATAAGCAAACTGTCATCTGCAAAATGTGGTCCCCGGAGGGTGAATTTAGTGATGCTACCCTGCACAGCAGTTCACAGAGGGTAAATTTAGTGATGCTACCCTGCACAGCAGGGTAGCATCAATAAATTTACCCTTTGTAAACCTATATCTGAATCAGAGTCTCAAAACTAAACAGAAAGAGGTATCCAGAGGATAAATTGGCCCACTGTATGGGATACCATCATCAAATTCACCTTCTGGGGACCTCATTCTACAAATGTCTGACTGCTTATTTTCAGGCCTCTTTCAACTCATTCTTTTGAGGAGTCACAAGCTAGGGCTTAAAAAAATAATCATCATTCTTTTCTATTTTAATTGGTGAAAATGTCCATGCACAGTCATCGGCAATATGTCATTAATTTATTCTGGTGAATTGTCATGTTGTTTTGGCTCCCTTTTAAAAAGCTGAAACTTACAAGAAAGTCACCAATAATTGTGTGCTTAACATTCAGAAACATATTAATGACTGACTCTATACAAAATCTTTTCAATAATTATTCTGTGACTGGTAACTGTGTAAGTTCATGTTCCAGGCTAAGTTGCTGCAACTGGAAACTGATACAAAAGAAATAAAAAGGTCACCTGACCAAATTCCCATACAGTGGGGATAGCAAATTTGAAGGATAAAAAATATCTATGTATATATGTTGCACATCTTCAATATGTGGGTAACAACGTCAAAAAGTTTCAAATCACAACATTCAAAACCGTTGGAGTTGATTACATCATAAAGATACCCAGAATTGTGAAACATTGGAATTTTCCAAATAAATAAAAGGGCTATAAAACCAACAAAAATTTACTTTTGTTCATCATCTATATCCATGTTGCATGCCTTCAGTGAGTATGTGGGTAAAATGTCCACAGGTCTCAAATCTCTATATTTAACCCTTTACCCAACGTAATGGCCAAAAGAGGCGGGCGCTATTCTAAAAAATCGCCAATTATTTTTCATTATTTTGTCTCAAAAACATAGGTTATGGCCCCTCGTTGGAACGAGCTCATTCCAATGAGGGGTCATAACCTATGTTTTTGAGACAAAAAATGAAAGTAATGAGTTATTCAAGAATTTTCTTTTCAAGTGTCGTCTGCTTTTCATGTTAGGTAAAGGGTTAAAACAGTACGAGTTGATAACACTATGAAGGTACCCAAAATCCAGATGCAAGGACACACAGATACACAATGGAAGCACAGATGGAGCTCATATCTCTAGTTTTCTTGCAACTATTTTCATGTTGTAACATATTGTACACTGTTCTGTATATACATATATACCAGCTCTTCATCGCATTAGAAAAGAAAGTGATTCTTACTTTACATATACACTGTATGTTAGGCCCCACAAAGTAGATCTTCTGTTTCTCAGGCCATTTTGTGTGAAATTGCATGTGGGCAGGCGGTTTTTTAGTTTATTTTTGTAATTATTTCTTTTCCTTCAAAAGTTCATGTTCTTGGTTTGTTTTATGTTTTAGGCCTCATAATCTACAGAATAGCATGGGTGGTGGTGTATTTGTCCCTTGAGTAAAAGAAGGCTTTGCAATGTTTATGCACTGCAAAGCCTTCTTGCACTCAAGGGATAAATTTTTCAAATTTATTGACTTGGGTAAAATATCAGACATAAACCAATTCATATTTTAAGTTTGCATTGGTTATAAAAAGATAGCATGGGGCAGCCAAATGGACCATGCGGGAGGGCCTGAGAAACAGATTTGTAACTTTTTTAGGCCTCATTTATATATTATTATTGTATTATACAGGATACATATTGTTCAATAAAAATTTTTAATATACATAACTGCAAGGTATATTACTGTATTGACCTGGAAATAAGACCAGGGGTGCATGAAGTAAAAGTTAAAAAATTTATAGTAATTTATATATTTTTTATACTTACCAATGACCCAGACATAGCTGGTGCTAACTCTTAAAATATAGGGCCAAACACAAATTTTGCCCCCCAATCCCCAAAATTTGCATCTAAAACTAAAGAAAACATGTCCTGAAAGGCCCTCCACACTTCGCCCCTACTGCGCATGCGCAGTGTCAAGGACGTTCCGAAATTGGCGCCATTAATCATTCTAATAACCAGTGCCTGGTAAGCGCTATGTACTCAGCGGGGAGGCAAGAGTTCCCAACTCCTGGGAGGGCCATCCCCGTCTGGGTCATTGGTAAGTATAAAAAATATATAAATT
The DNA here is from genome assembly GCA_031216915.1 of Pictodentalium vernedei. Classification (NCBI taxonomy): domain Eukaryota; kingdom Metazoa; phylum Mollusca; class Scaphopoda; order Dentaliida; family Dentaliidae; genus Pictodentalium; species Pictodentalium vernedei. The sequence goes on along the minus strand of CM062293.1, from coordinate 390,847,495 downwards.
ACTATAAATTTTTTAACATTTTTATACTGTACCAATGACCCAGACATAGCTGAATAGTAAAAAGGCTGGAGGGCCAAGGACATAGAGCAAAATGGAATACGCTCAATAAAATAAAATAGAGTCATCCCCTGTAGGAAAAAGAAGTAATAGGCCTTACATGTATCTTTCTTATTTATGATAAATTAGAAAGATACAACACCTTCCAAAAATTGAGCTTCATACATCCATGTACTCTATTAATATCCTATAATCCTTATACTAATAATTTTTAAAGTAAGCCAATAATAAAGTAAGTCTAGAGAATAGAGACTCTTATACTTCTAAAAGTGTGTGAGAATTGCATAATCATGTCCGTTGACATATGCAATATTCAAAGGCTATACTTTAAAAACTAAGACTTGAATGAATTTTATAAACTTAAACTTCTCACTAAACAACCATCCCAATAACAGCTCAGAATTACTAACTCCGGAGGAGGTATCCCCTTGTTTTCATAGTAAAAACAGGTGACCCAAGGGAACACCCTCCCCCCCCCCCTTTTTCTTGCCCTGGGTCAAATAGCCCAGAGCGAAGAGGGCAGCCGAACGGAGACACTGCCGAAACAGACAGCCTACCTAGCTATAGAAGCAACTGTTAAGAGAATGATATTCTGAGCAGTAGATAATAGACCTAACAATAGAGGCCTCCAGGAATGGACTCGATATTTCTGAGATAAAATTCATGAATGGATGGCTGAGCGCAATGAGCAGCCTTCAAAAATCTATAATAGCAACACTATTAATGTAAGCCCAAGAAGTAGAAGAACTCTTACTTCATGAGCCGAAATCTTAAGCACAACTGCTAAGCTAATGATATACCATAAGCAGTACGCTAGTTAATAGAATCCATTAACAATAAAATGGAGCGTAACGTCCTTCTACTAGACATCAAAGACAGAAGAAGCTTACGCCCTTGTAATAAACAGATATCTGTTTATAAATACATAAACTGTACCCGGAAAGAGTAAAGGCCTATGCCCATACGAAGACGGAAGGACCTTAAAATAATAGGTTCCGGATAATAGGAGCCTAACTCTTATGCAACAATCCAACCTAAATAGTAACGGAAGTATTGATTCCGAAACTATGAAAGTGAAAATCATCCATCGATAGTGCATGAAACTCACTGACTCTACAGTAAAAAGAGAAACCAACAGAATTACTGTCTAAAAGGTCAGAATTTGAAAACTACTGTTTCCAGAGGCTCAAATGATTACTTAGCTAAATAAGAACCGAAGTTAAAATCCGTATAGGAATTTAATCTAAAGATTCTAAGTCTATTTATCAAAAAGTTACTAACTGACTTAGATAAAGAGACAAAAGACTCAATTGTAAACTATAGTAGAGTGCATAGGTATGAGGTAACATAAACCTATAACCTAAATAACACAGGCTGCAGTAGATCTTGTGAAACAAGTATACTAAAAAATAGCAATGAGTAGTATGGAGGGATCAACCATATGAACATAATGATCCCTACACCACGACGGAAGAGCCTCCACTTAGTCGCATAGAATAGCGAAGAAGAGGATCTCCTATAGTAAGAAATCGCGTCCAAAGCTCGTCCAGTACAGTGCATACAATGCAATACGGACCACACAACGGAATACATGAAGGTTGCGACCTAGCTGGTTGTGATAAAGATGACACGATTTACCCAGTGAAAAAAGATCCTCACATAGAGGAAGATTTCACGTTAAGATCCACAGTAGACAAGAAAGTAAATTACTCATGATCTCTGTGAAGATAGAGATGCTATCAACAGAAATGTATAGTGGTTGTTTATCTTAGCAATACCTGCTAAAACAACAGCGCCGGAGGATACGCGTATCCTATCATTCCGTCCTATAGATCAATAGAGCGTTAACAGTATTAGCTCAGAGATCTGGACAAGCCAACACATACGTCTGCAATTGATTAGCAAGCTGTGTCATAAATAAAACATCATTGGGCGCTCCCATAGATAGCAAATCTGATTAAATACTTGTTTGTTGAGAGTCCATTCTGACAGCAACAAGTGACCCGTAAGAGAACGGGAGTGCAATAAAACAATCAGACGACCCAGAATATGACGGACCAAAACTGAACTTGGTGTACTATAACCAACAGACGGATTCTTTCCATTAAATTGAATAACGGAAACGAAAGAGTGCCTCCCTGGTTCCGGAGATACGCCACTACTGTCGAATTAAAGGACAGGAATTTTGGCATGCGTTTCTGAATAATGTTCATGCAATGACATAAAGCAAGCCTAAAAAACATTATTCCGCGGAAGTTAAACTGATAGCTAAAAGACTGCGGAACCCAAAGACCCTGGCACTTCGAATCCGTAGGGATCAGTATATATCCCAATCTGTTTGACTGGCAACCGTCATAACAGCCACACTCGGGTCCGGCAACTGCGGCGGCACTCTCTGAGTCAACCACCGAATGTTTGCCCCAGTCTGAATCTCTTGTAACACTAGATAGACAAGAGAATGTATAATTCAAGCAATTCATGGATTGCCGGAAAGTTGCCGTCGAAGAGAAGCTCCTCCGAGAACGAAGCGACTCTGAGAGAGTTCTTAACCTACTATCCACGCGTGGATGTAGCTAGGGCTGCATCACGTCTAACCAACTCCAATCAGCCACTGAAGGGCGGAGTTATACGTGAACAAACTACTGCCCTCAAAAGAAATTACATTGAGAATAATATCCCGTAAATCTTTTCTTGAAGACGTAATGATAACGCCTCAGTAAGGCGGATTACGTATAATAAAGCGTCTAAGTTAAGTCTACTATACATAATGTCGTTCCCAACATTGAAATTGGAAAAGACATAAACGGCGAAAAAGAATATATGCAGTCTTTAATCACCGTCTAGACGCATATGAACTCTCGGTATGCCCTGCTCTGCCAAAATAAACTATATGTAAAAAAGATAAAATGGCAGAAATGAGCCACGCGGACAAGAAACTAAACTATCATGCTTAGTAGCAGGCTTGTATATATATATAAATATATAGCGTCGAAAAATAAAACACATGTTGTAATGACAATATTGGACTGCGTCGGTAAGTCAGGGACAAAGCCCCTGTACCGATCGAAAAATCCGAGTCCAATGACGCTATAAGTCTCTTATCCAAGATCGCAGCAATGAAGTCCGAAAAATAATCACTGGAAGAAATGCCAGAAGATAAGAAAGGCATCTTCCGATACTACTAAAGGGAAAACTCGAAATCTTTCGAATCCCTTTCGCCATCCTGTCGGACCCTATAAAGCGTTCGGTCGTCCGTAGCTTGATGCAACCGCGGACCGCACCGACCCAGCACCGTCGGATAATTCCTGATTCGACCGAGAAACCGTCAATTGCTGGGATGCTGCGAAACAACTGTGCTAACTCGGATAGCACGTCCGTCACTGAGGCCTGAGGAGCAGCGGTCTTACGATGCATTGCCGCAGGAAGCTCCGAGATCGTTACCCCGTGCATACTTCCAATATGCGAGCGAACGGAGTGTATAGGCCTCATGTGCCTTGGCTACCGGATGGCGCGACCTATTCGCTGTGGAATCACTGAATGCCGAAACTGATCGGATACTCGAGGTCACGTAGCCAATGTGCGGTCGTGTGCCCTGCTGTGAGGATGAGGAAGCATTAAAGACAGTCTCTCGGACTGTCAATATAACGGAGCGTACCGAGCAACGGACATATGCTCCGAATGTAAAATATCTGAACCACAACATGCGGTCCCCTATGTTGTTGGCTTCCTCCGATCTGTCCTCAATCTGCCGTCACTGGGTGAGTACTAAAGTAATTAAAGTGCTCGCATCACCCAAATCTCCTTCCTAGACCGCAACGGACGAACCCGGCAGCCGAACCATTCGATGAATGTACGCTACACCGGGTGAGCTAGCGAATGTCACTCCGTAAGCGATAGACATATTCCATGAGCACATATTGCCGCTAACTCTTCATTAACTATGACGACAGAGGCACACTTTTGAAAGACATCTCCATAACTCTTCGAACAAGAAACCAGAAATGCTTGGATAGCAAGCATAAAATAATAATATATATAGCGTCGTTCAATAATTCGATAGTTTGCGTGACATTATTGGACTATGTCGGAACTGAGGGACGATGTCCCTGAACCGAACCAAAAATTTCTAAGTCCACCGACGCTATCAGTTTCTTATCCGGCATCGCAGCATATGTTGTTCCGAAAGGGAAAGCTTGAAATCCACCGAATCCCTTTCGGTATCCCGTCGGACCGGATGAAAATTTTCGGACGTCCGTACCCGCTTCCGCGGAGCGTCCCGACCCAGCATCGTCGGATAAAATATATGCGACAGATTCAGTTGATGCTGGGATGCTGCGATAAACTGTGCTATTAAGGAAAGCACGTCCGTTCCCGAGGCCTGTGCAGTAGCGGACTTACGATGCATTGCCGCTGGAAGCTCCGTGTACGTTGACTCCCGCACACTTCCTATGCGAACGTCCGGAGTCTGCAGGCCTCGAGTCCCCGGCTACCGACCCAGCGCTGTCGGATAATTCTCGATCCGACACCGTTTCTGTCGGCTGCTGGGATGCTGCGATAAGCTGTGCTATGTGCACAAGAATGTCCGGCGTCGAGACCTGCGGAGGCGCAGACTATCGCTGCTTCGCCGAGGGTAGCTCCGCATCAGATGGCTCCCGCATACTTCCTATGCGAACGTCCGGAGTCCATCGGTCTCGAATCCCTGGCTGTCGGATGGTGTGACCTGGTCGCCGAAGAATCCTTGATCGGCGAAGCTGGAAATATATCGGCGGTCACGCAGCCAAGGTGCGGTCGTGTGCGCTGACGAGAAGAGGAAGCCTTAGCAGTCTCAGCGGACTGCCCATACAACGGAGCGTCCCGAGCGACGGACGTATGCTCCGCTAACGACACATTTGTACCACAACATCTGGGGCCAGATGTTGTTGAACGAGAGAGGGGCCTCTCTCGCTTGCCGTCCGGATGGACCGGAACGAGCTATGAACCGGACTAAAAGGCTTCCTCCGTTCTCCCTCCGATCCGCCGTCACTGGGTGTGCATTAAGTTAATTTTATAGTGCTCGCATCACCCCAAAATTCCTTCTAGACCGCAACGGACGAACCCGGCTGCCGAACCATTCGGTGAATGGACGCTACACCGGGCGAGCTAGCGGACGTCAAAGGCCGTCGAACCTACTAGGGTCCTCTTAGGCAATTGGCGTATTACATGAGCACTTTTCCGCTAGCCCTTCATTAATTGTGACGACGGAGGCACACTGTTGGAAGACATCACAGATACATCACCCTAATCTTGATCGTCTGAAATAGAAATTGATAAAGTAGAGTGACCCTGCGGGGAAAGGACCGGAGTGTCCAAATCCCCAACAACATACCGTGACATACGCTTCCCATATTGTCATCGAAATCATACGATACAGAACAGGAGTTAATGCGAGTACACTGACCACATATAGAATGATAATAAGGTCAGAGGAAGACTTCCTCTTAAAACAATTGATCAATATCCTTTCAATGTGAAAAGAAAACAAGTCCTGGTACTCGCACTAACCCCTGGCAATCAAAATACATAATAATAATATGATCCATTAATATAGAAAAAATAATTGAAATCAAAATATTTTGAAAAAATATTTTTTGAGAACAGCCCAAGTTTCTGAAAAGTAACGTTGAGCCCCAATGGATCCCAAGCCTAAGTGTGGACAAAAATTTTAAAAATATTTTAAACAATTTATTCAACACTTACGAACAATAATAATGTATCTATTTATGATTAAAATAACATAAAGATATTATTATTTAGAAATCCCCCCCTCACACAGAGGGCTGTTGTAAATGTAAACAATGAGTGTAAAAACACTAAAATAAGACTCCAGGCACCCAGGCCCGAAATCAGTTACCAAAAATACACCATCTGATGCAAAACAGAGACTTCCAGGGAAGAAACTGCAGAACATCAGATGGTAGATGCAGAACACAACGCCTAACCACCCGTAGGTGAAGACGTAAAAATGGGGAAAGAACAGAATTCATTCTGTTATTCAGCTAAAACTCCCAAGAAATTTTAGTAATAATAATTACAGAAACTATGCCAAAAGCATGGGAGAATAGCAAGGGGGAACTTAAAGGACAGGGAGAGAGGAAAAACACTTGAAAAAACAGTGTAACTAAATAATCAGAATGACAACAAAATGGCTGCTGCCTTGAAAATAGGTAACTTAACATAATTTCATTAAAAAATTTTAAGTTACAGCCCTGATAATATTCTGTCACACATTCTTTTCCTCTCCTCCTTTTCTATCCTCCTTAGAATCACCATTTCACTAATATTTATGTGTCTGGCATCATTTAAACTGAGATTTAAAAGCACAAAGATCAGTCAGATGTTAACTGATGAAGGGCCAAACTTAGAATGATTAATGGCGCCAATTTCGGAACGTCCTTGACACTGCGCATGCGCAGTAGGGGCGAAGTGTGGAGGGCCTTTCAGGACATGTTTTCTTTAGTTTTAGATGCAAATTTTGGGGATTGGGGGGCAAAATTTGTGTTTGGCCCTATATTTTAAGAGTTAGCACCAGCTATGTCTGGGTCATTGGTACAGTATAAAAATAATGGCAAAGGTACATGAGTGTGCTTATTTTTGAGTGGTCAAGTTTGTAGAGCTTGAATAATCAATAATAAAGTTCATGAGATTTTTAACCATTGTTAAAATTGTCAGAGATCAAAAATTTTGGGTATGCCCGCTTGTTAATCATAATGTTTGGTCAAAATTGGTTCATTAATGAAGGAGGTGTTTCACACACAAAAATCTCATGTACAAATCTATATTAAATTTTCTAAGTTAAAAGGGATATAAACTTGTAAAAATCACCACAGATGAAAAATTTGGAAATATGCGCATGTTCACTCATTAGTGGCCATTTTTAAGAAGTTTCATTGAAATCAGTTCAATCATGTAGGAGTTGCACACAAGAATCTCATTTGGAAATCCATAATAAATCTAAGTTCATGGGAGATAACCTGGTTAAAACTGTCGCAGATCAAATATTTTTGAATATGCGTATGTCCACTTGTTAGTCATAATGTTTGAGAAGTTTGACCTAAATTGTTTCATTAATGAAGGAAGTGCTCCACACACAAAAAACTTGTGTACAAATCTTTTTTAAAACTTCTAAGTTGAAGAGGAGATAATCTCATAAAAATCACTACAGATGGAAAATCTGGAAATATGCACATGTTCACTCATTACTGTTTAAGAAGTTTCATCGAAATCGCATCAATAAGGTAAGTGGAGATGCGCATATAAGAATCTCATTTGAAAGTCCATAATAAATCTAAGTTCATGGAAAATAACATAAAATATGTGCATGTCCACTTTTTAGTTATGATGTTTGAAACGTTTGAACAAAATCAGTTAAAAAATGTAGAAGTAGTTGAATGCATAAGAATGTATGGTAGGAGGAATGGATGGATGGATGTATGGATAGACGGACAGGGTGTCTCTGAAGTGGGGGTATAATAACAAATTTTAATATCACGTGTGCTGGGTAAGGGGTTCTTTTTCGTTGTAACAACTTACCAGCATGTCTGTCATCAATATTGTCATTCCATAGTAAGTGCCTGGGCTTATTTACAAAGAGTGGACTCTGAAACTGAAATCTGATAAGTTTGCAGGTGGGCTTATTTTTTATATGGACTTATTCCTGGGTCAGAACAGTAGAAAGCATTTTACAGTAGTCAGTCAAAAAAACATTTCGTAGGTTAAAGAAGAAACATGTAACTTGTATCAACAGATCACAACAATGAAACATTTGATGATAAAATTAATGCATGGCACATGAAAGTTGAACTGTACATGCAACAAGAAGATTTAAACCATAAAACTTTAACATTGCTCAACAAGCTCATAACAACATACAATGTCTTTGATGTTTAAAATATTTTTGGCGAAAATCATTGTAAACATGAACAGTTTGGAAGAATGTTGTTTGTTCCACTATTGTATGAATAAAATATGAAATAATGGTGATGAAAATAGGAAAAGGCACTAACAGGCCAAAATGTCACAATGGAAATGTAAAAATTTCTTAATGATAATGGAATGCATTACATTGGAGCAAAATCAATCTGAACATACAGCTGTCTGACACCAATCTGAAAAACAAATAAAAAATTCCATTAACTTCAGCTTGTTCTTCCTTTCAAAATAAATGGCAAAATCCTGATATCAGATATATAAAGCACTGCGATCGCAAAAGCGGTCTCTTTCTCGACTAGATATTCACATTTCATATTAGATATTCACACTTCATAAATATAATATTGCACAATCATAACCTAGTGAAGAAAAAACGAAGAAAATATTATTTGAGTTTAACTCTTTGCATGCTGCTGGAGGATATTCCTGCCCAGAACAGGGTTTCTCTTGTCACTGATATAAGTATAATTTGGGCATATTCAAACATATTTTCCCCTGTAAACTGAATGGATTTTTTCACCAATTATTTCTTGTTATATTTAGATTAATTTTTCATCATCTCTAGTCATGGCTGCTTTAAAGCAGCCATGACTAGAGTTGATGGAAAAATATCTTGAAAACACCCAGCGGGTTAAAAATTAAATGTTCATGCAATTTTTTTTTGACAGGTGAGATTCTCGTGTTGTTCAGTGGAAAGTTAACAAAGATGTTCAACCAGATCGTGACCCATTTGTGAGCTGGTCAAAATTCTCTGTCTGCTTTTCTGACAGATCACAGTTCTGTGAACTTTAGTCCACTTCCGTGGCCACAGTACTACAGTTTAGCTCTAAGTTTTATATGTTTCTCATTGCTACCTTTTCTCCCCAATACCATTTTCAGATGAAAAGTGAAATAAAATCGTGTAGAAGAAAGTATTATTTAAATTTCATTTCCAAATATTTGCTTCTGATTCCTCAATAAAATACATTTTGAAGACATGTTTCATTATTAGGTCACAAGTTAATCCTTAAGGGGTCATTTCCAACTGTGACAAGCCTTGTGGCTTCAGAAAAGGTACCCCAACAGGAGACCATATTCCAGCGTAAATACACCCTTGTAATTTGTTTGTTTATTCTATTGAGGTGTAAAGACACTTTCTACAGCCAGAATCACATCGTGTCTGACTGTTCTATGGATGAAGGAAGCTAGACTACCTTGACAGAACAAATGGGCAGTGGTGAGTGACTGTCAGACTCCCCAACATACTAACTCTTCTTAATAAGCACTTGGCCTTCTCGTCATTAGAATTTTCAGTAGTGAAGAAATCCCAGCTGTTACAGCATTTTTTAATAATTATTTTCTGGCTCATTATTGGAGTCTCACTTGAAGTACTTTCAGCCATGTCGTGACTCATGAACACATGTGAAATAATGATGGAATCTTACACAAAAAGGATTTACTATACAGGAGTCATTATCTAGGGCTTGCAAGACAAAAAGGAAATTCTGTTAGATAAATGAAATTTCCTGGAAATCATTACCTGCATTGTGATTAAAAGATCAAAAGAGTAGGGAATCCAGGCAAAACCCATTTTCAACTGCCAATTATTACTCAAATTCAAAAAGCAATGTACGTAAGTGCCGAACAGTGTTCACTCCAAATGACATTGTGTCAGCATCTCTTTGTTAACCCTTTACCTAACCTGAAAACAGACAACACATGCAAACAAAATTCTTGAATAACTAATTTTTTTCATTTTTTGTCACAAAAACATAGGTTATGATCCCTCATTGGAACGATCTCGTCGAGCTTGTTCCAATTAGGGGTCATAACCTATGTTTTTGAGACAAAAAATGAAGTCACTTCACCTTTAACCTTCCATCAAATGTAAAGCAATTTAACATTTAGCACTCGAGCTGGGAGGTATTTTAGTTTTCCGGTTGGGTTCCATTTTTTACCAAACCACAAGACCCAGCAGAAAACGGCCAAATGGGTTTTATTGCAATTGTGCATAAACTGATCAAACTACCTTCTTGGGAGGGAACTGGACTAGTGGCACTTAATCTATCTTTCAAAGGAGTGAATACATCATGTTCTCATTGTTCTCGTCACATTTTCACCCTTATCGGTGTCAATAAGGGAAAAAATGTGACATTGAGAACAAAGCATCAATAAGTCATTAGTCAAAATCATTTGTTACCCTAATTTATGCATTTTATTCTGTCTCAATAGGCTTAGCAACTGATCCCATAGAACCCTTAAGAATGTTCAAAGAAAAGTTATGCTGAACCCAATGGAGATATTTACAGACAGGGTATTTTGTTGTAAGTGGTGTTGCACAAACTATTGCATTTTTTTCCAAGTTAAGAAGCCTTGTTGAAGTGTCGATTATTATATATATGTTCATGTTCTTAGCACATAAAAAAACTGAACCAAAATCAAGGTTTTTTCCTGAAACTGAACCGAAGCAAATCTGAAAAATCAAAACCTCCCAGCTCAAAAACACATTGTGGATGCAAACTTAATAAAAGGCCACTCAGCCACTCGTCCCCTAAAAAATGATAAATTTTAAGTAATTTGTATATTTTTTATACTTACCAATGGCCCAGACTAGCTGGTGCTAACTCAAAGTCAATCCAGGGCCAAACACAAATTTTGCCCCCCAATCCCCAAAATTTGCATGCAAAACCGAAAAATTCAACTCCTATCTGGTCCTCCATACTTTTTGAGATCTGCGCATGCGCAGTATCCATGAAGGTACCAAAATTGGCACCAACCATCATTCTTTCTACAGATTGCCAGTTAAATGTAATAAACAGAGGGGAGGTATGAGTGGCCATACCCGTCTGGGCCATTGGTAAGTATAAAAAATATACAAATTACTTAAAATTTATCATATTTTTATACAACAACCAATGGCCCAGACTAGCTGAATCGTAAAAAGGCTGGAGGGCTTAGGACTTAAAGGAAAATCCAATCTCTCAATTACTTGAGTAAAGGATAGCTCCTACAGGAGAATAGGAGAAGATAGGAATTACATGTGTCTTTCTCCTTTACGAGAAACGAGAAAGGCATAACACCAACAATGTAACTGAGTATTACATAATATATAATTCTCCATTTAATGCCAGCAAAACCCATTATGCTAATTCGGTGAAGGAAAACCAATATATAAAGATAGTCCAGAGAATGAGACTCTTTATACTCATTTAAAAGTGTCCGAGGATTGTGACATATACAAATGCTTCACAGAGAGCTACACTTTAAAAACCATACATAAATGAGATGTAGTCATCGCTTCACACTGCACCTAGCTGCACATTAAAACCATCCCAGCACCGACTCAGGACTACTGACACCGGAGGAGGTCTTTTCACTATAAAGCCAGATGATCATAAGGGAAAAAACCATCCTCCTCCCATCCCCTTGTTCTGAGGTAAACTTCCTTAGAATGAAGAGGGCAGTGGAACAGCATCAGTGCTGGAACGGGTTGCCTAAAGACTTATAGATGTAACCATTAATGGACAACATTCTGAGCAACAGAAAGAGGACCCAAAGATCTAAGGTCACCGGAGATGGACTCTAAATTTCTCAGGTAAAACTTGGTAAATGAAGAGAGTTGTGTCCAGTACGCAACCTTCATGAGATCAGTAATGGCTATACTGTTGGAATAAGCCCAAGAAGTGGACAGAGCTCTAACCTCAAGCACTGATATCTTATTAACAGAACGTTGATCCGAAGATAGATTTTCATAGGCAATGTGTATTGCCAACTGAATCCATCTAGGGACAGCATGAACAGAAATATCCTTTCCGTTTGGAATCAAAGAAAGAAAGAAACGTTTTCTTCCCTTTCTAACAAAATAATCAACGTTTATAAATGCGCATAGCTCTGACTGGACACAGCAAAGGTCTACAGTTATCACAGGATGGTAAAGCCTTAATGACAATAGGCTCCGGCTGCTTGTCTGGAATCTGATTCTTAGCCAAAACCCCCACTTCCGTAGTGAGGGTAATGGTATTACCCACACTACAATAGAGAGATTCATCAACAGATAAAGCATGAAGTTCACTGACTCTTCTAGCAGATGCAAAGGCTAAGAGAAACGCCATTTTATAGGTCAAGAATTTGAAGTCTACGATGTCCAACGGCTCAAAAGGAGCTTCTTTGAGCTTCAACAGAATCCAAGCCAAATTCCACTTAGGAATTAATCTGAGGGTTTGAGGTCTATTGATAGAGAAATTGCTAACTATCTTGGATAATGAAATATTTGATCCAATAGCCAAGTTATCATGATGAGCGTAAGTATCTGATAACACAGACCTATAGCCCTTAATATTGACGGGCTGCAGTTTGAGATCGTCAAACAAGTAGACCAGGAAATCAGCAATATTTGGTATGGACAGATCGCATACGTCTATCGACTAATCCTTACACCAACGGAAGAAAACCCTCCACTTCGCTGCGTAGTTCAACAAAGAGGAGGACCTCCTGCAGTTAGACATTTTGTCCACTGCACGTTCTGTAAACTGTTTCCCGTGCAAGAAGGACCGCTTAACGGAAATATGTGTAGGTTGAGACCTTCCGGGTTGTGATGCAGTGCATGTGACTTCCCCTGATAAAGAAGGTCCTCTTGTGGAGGAAGCTTCCAGGGAATGTCCCATAACAGACACCTGAGAAGACTGATCCAAGGTTTCTGTGACGACAGAGGTGATACTAGCAGAATTTTGCAACAAGACTTTTTGATCTTTAACAGAATCTGCTGAATCAATGGAGTTGGAGGATATGCGTATCCTATCATTCCGTCCCATGAAATTGACAGAGCATCTACTGCGTACCCTCGATGATCTGGACATGGCGACACAAACGTCGATAACCGATTGTTCTGGTGTGTCGCAAAAAGATCTATCACGGGACGATCCCACTGGTAGCAAATCTGTCTGAATATTCGCTTGTTGAGAGTCCATTCCGATGGCAACAGGCGACCTTTCCGAGAGAGTGAGTCTGCTAGTACGTTCAGACGACTCGGTATATGACGGACAGAGAGATGAATGCCATGATTCATGACATATAGGAGAATCCTCTCCGTTAATTCACATAATGGAATCGAATGAGTGCAGCCTTGGTTCCTGAGGTAAGCAACTACTGTCGATTTGTCCTACAGAATTTGAACGAGGACGTTCACTATTAGGCAAATCCAATGTTGAAGTGCTAGCCATATTGACATCATCTCTTTGATGTTTATGTGCTTCTCTAGGAACCGAGAGTCCCAAAGACCCTGACACTTCAAGTCTGCGGGACTTAGGGTCGTGCCCCAGCTCGTCTGACTCGCGTTCGTCATAATCGTGAAAGCCGGATCCGACAGTTGCAGCGGAACTCCCGGAGTTAACCATTGAAGATCTGCCCAAATCTGAAGCTTTTGTTTTACTGGGTCCGTTAAAACAATACTGGTTTTGAGCGAATGCATCTTCACACTCCAGTTCTGAGTAAAGAATATCAGGAGGGGATGCATGCGCAGACGGCCCATTGGAATAAGATCTGTAGTCGCTCTGCACAGCACCATCAGTTGTATGAATTCCCTCGCTGTCAATGCGTCTGAGTGTAGACAAAAGCAAGCATAACAACTGACTAATTTTGCTCTGGGTAATGGCAGACGAACCAGATTGTTGTGAGTCTCAAAGCTCATTCCCAAGTGAGTGAACGACTTGGACGGAGCTAGATCAGACTTTTTCTCATTTACGAAGAAACCGAGGCGTCGGAGTAATAGAAGCAGACTCTGAACATCCTTCTGAAGTATAATTCTGTTACCGTATCTCTGCAGAATGTTGTCCAAGTAAGCCAACGTTACCGCAGATGAATGAGCTCGGAAGTATGACATTATCGAGTTCATTATTCGAGTGAATGCCCTGGGAGTCAGGTTCAGACCAAGGCACATTGCTCTGAACTGATAAACCTTCCCTTGTACGGTGAACCACAGGTACTTTCTGAATGCCGGATGTACCAAGACATGAAAGTAAGCGTCCTCTAGATCTATGCTTGTTAGTGGGGGTTTCGCTTGGAATGATAGCTGTAAGCCTTCTGAGACTACAATTCTCACCCACTGATCTTCCGTGACTTCTATCCAGTTTCTCGTGAAGTTTGATAACCTTTCGCCAACTTGCAAGCAAGAGAGGTCTTGAACATCACCTGTAGGACTTGCGAGGATTACGGGAGGAGAAACTACCTGCTCTCTGCGATGATCCTCGCCCCTTCAGCTTAGGGGCGTCTGACCGATAGTCCCAATCAGACTTACGCCCTTTTCTCGAGTCGCTATATTGACAACCTCTGAAGTAATTGTATGAGGGTTTCTTGTACCCTCGCGAGGAGTTCCCTTTTGATGATTTTGAACGTCCTCGCTTACTCCGGTCTGCTGAATCGAGTTGCTGAGATGCAGACTTCAATAGCAGAGCACTGGACGCTTTCTTCGTAGCTTATTCGTATACTAACGAAAGCCTGTCGTCAAAGATAGTATGTGCGGAGACCGGAGAGAGCTTTTCACCTTGTCATATTTATGTAATGACGACGCAGAGGCAGCATCACGTCTAAATAACTCCAGATTAGCCACTGTCAGGGCAGAGCTATACGTGGCATACATGATTGTCATGGAAAGAACTCTAAGCGAGGTACACTCGTACTCAAATTCATTCCTGTTGAGTCGATGCGCCATAGCTCTGATAAGGTGATCTGCGTAGGACATTGCGTCCAAACTCGCTCTATTCGATGATATTGCAGTTTCCATTACATCTGAGCGAATGCTGAATGATGCAGGTAAGGATATATCTACATCCCAGCCTGCTCATCCAAACGCAGTGGAGGTCTCTGCACATCTTCTCCAACTGTTTTAAATGAACGTGGTCCAAGGAACGGTATATTTATGGAAGATGTTGACAAGAAACCGCCTCTTTTCCTCGCAATCGAGAGGTTAAATATGGCGTTGTCTGCATGGCCGAAGGTCTGCAACACCTGCCTAGACTGAACCGGGAAAGAAAGAACTCCTTCCTTTCTTTGTATAAAGTCTGCGTCTAGACACGGCAGTGGTTTCTCTCTTGTTGTCGCAGCTTGCTGATTCGGTGGAACAAACTCAGGGTAGTACTGATGGATAAAATCCATCGCAACCACATATGTTGTTCCGAAAGGGAAGGGTAATCCTCTTCCTTATCCCTTTCACCATCCGAGTGAATCAGCTGAGAATCTTGGTCCATTACATCTGCGTGAACAGATGACTGGACCGACCCAGCACCGTTCGACAGCTCAGGTTCTGAGTCTGAAGGAGGCTGCTCCCACACTTGCTGAGATGCAGCGATCAGCTGTGCAATCTGCGACAGCAAGTCCATCAGCGAGGCCTGAGGAGCAGCGGTTTTCTGTTTCTTAGCCGTTTGCTACTCCTGGGACGGCATTCCGGAGATGGATCTCTTCTCCAAACGTCCCATTGATTGAGGTCCATTCTCCCGACTTCACGGATGAAGAGTGACTCCTTCGTGCAGCAGGCTGGATATCCGAAGGCGGGTAGCTAGGATGCAGTTGTGTGTGCATAATGATTGTAGCAGAAGAAGCCGTGACTGTAGCCGAGGCCGGCTGCAGTCTAGACAGAGTGTCCCGAGCGGCAGGTGTGGACGTTTGCTCCGGCCTGTGCAAGTTTCTCATAACAATATCTGGCCCCAGATGCTGCTGGGTTAGAGAGGGACCTCTCCAGCTCGCAGCCTTTTCAGACCTCACTGAGCCTCCCAACAAGAAACTTGCTGGCTTCCTCCCTAGTTCCGTCATCGCTGGGTGAGCTTGTTTTGTTTTTAAGGCTCCCATGGACGGAGTAACCGCTTCATCGGTTGAACTAGCTGCTGGTAAAGGATTAGGACCACCGCCCAGTGGCCTTATCCCTTGCCTAATATTCAAGAGCACCTTAGCAACTAGCTCTGTTTGCTCATCAGAGCGCAATGACGGTAGCACACTTTTGGTGCCTGTCACATTACCATCACCATGTTCTTGTTCCTCTGAAAGTTATCATCGGGAAACCAAAGTGGGATGGCCAGACACCGGCTATTTTAATTGTGAGATGCAAAACAAGTTTTCTCATAATGCACACATTTACATTTCATCAAAACAAAAAAAAAAACCAAACAGGTCCAGCATTTAGGCCATAAAAAAGGTTTTTATTCTCAGGCAAACCCCAGTCAAATTCACCCCCCTCCCTCATTGGAAATTTTTTTCCTGGTTTGCAGTATCTTACAAAATTAGTATGAAATTGAGAGACTTTACAATTTTACCTTTTTTGACCGATTAATTTGCATGTGTTTGCAACAAAACATGATTACAAAACAGTGTCTGTTTATTATAACTGTGTTGTAAACATCCAGTTTGCTATGTTCTTTGGAAAATAACTCAAATTATGTGGTCGGTATTTATTTTTATAAAAAAAAGAAAGGTGCATAAATATAACTGAACACAAATGGATCTGATATTTTTTTATTAACTGGTAGAGTGCTAAATTATTTTTGGCCACAAATTTGTTCATATGTCTTTGCCTTGTTACAATTTATAGGAGAGTGCATGTGGGCCCTCTCCTATAAATTGTAACAAGGCAAATTTTATTAGTCTAAATAATATCACTACAAAGATAATATGAAGCACAATCACTGAATTTGAAGACTTCAAGTTGCAGTGCCTGCACTTCAGATTAAAGCCAAAATATGGACTTCCAGCACTCTACCAGTTAACAGGTAGTGATAAATTTTTCTTGGTCACCAAGATTTGTTCACATGTCTTTGCCCTGTTACAATTTATAGGAGAGTGCCAATAGCACTTTCCCATAAATTGCAATATTTCAAATCCATACAGATGAAATAAATTCACTTCAAAGATGTTAAAACCACATCCACAGAATATGAAATCTTCAACTGGTGGCACCTGCGCTTAAAAATGAACACAGGCCAATTACATGAAGTGTTGGCCCCCACAAAGTAGATCTGTTTCACAGGCCATTTTTTGTAAAATTGCATGTGGGCGGGGAGTTTTTTATTTTATTTTTGTAATTATTTCTTTGCCATCATCGTTTCATATTCTTGGTTTGTTTTATGTTTTAGGCCTTATAATCTCCCCATTGTGCATAAATATGTGACCTTAAACACCAATAAATAAATAAATATAAATATTATAATCTCCAGAATAGCATGGGTTGTAAAGTATTTCGTCCCATTAGTGCAAGAAGGCTTTGCAATGCTAAAGCATTGCAAAGCCTTATTGCACTTGTGGGACAAATTAATCAATTTTATTAACTGGGGTAAAATGTCAGATAAAAACCATTTAATTTTAAATTTTTTTAAAATTTGCAGTGCAGGAGGGCCTGAGAAACAGATTCCTAACTTTTTTAGGCCTTAACTACTGGTGATATAGAGAAATAAACTAATTACCTGAGTGAATATATTATGAGTTTGACTTAATACATATTTGGCATCAGCTGTGGAAGAAACTTCAACTTTGACTGTTCCGATATACACATCACTACATAAAGTCCAAAAGTGAGGTTCTTGAACACTATAAACACCTTCCAATTGTCCCACCTGCAACAGAAGTTGCTTTTGAATAAATAATGCAAAGAAAATGAGTAAATATTGGAAGAACTAATTCTTCATACAAAATAAGCTGTAAATGGTAACTTTAAAGAGTTTTATTACTTTCCAAAGTGTGATTTACTGGAATTTCCCGGTTTGATTATAAACTATAACTTAACAAGTGAATTATGCAATCAACAATTGGGTCATGTATCCGTGTGCGCAAACGAAGACGCTTTGCCGTGGGTGTAATGGGGACTTCATTGTGTTTTTAACCCTCTACCTAACATGAAAAGCAGATGACACTTGCAAAAAAAATTCTTGAATAACTATTATTTTCATTTTTTGTCTAAAAAATATAGGTTATGATCCCTCATTGGAACAAGCTCGACGAACTCGTTCCAATGAGGCATCATAACCTATGTTTTAGAGTCAAAAAATGAAAAAATAATGAAAATTAATTGACGATTTTTGAGAATAGCGCTGGTCGGTTTTGGCCGTTACGTTAGGTAAAGGGTTAAATAATATAATTATCGCTAATAATGAAAAGTAATAAACAGAGTAATCGCTCGACTGAACTGGTTACGTGAAATAATTCATTCGAGGTGAGGGACTATATTGTAAAACACTTGTGCGCATTCGCATTTTCAGTAACACTAAACTTGACCTTTGCCTGACAAATCTGAAAATTAATAGGGTTCTTCCCCTTCCATGGGGGTATCAACAATGTAAGTTACAGTACAGCCACCATGGCGTGGTCACTTTCCACTGGTGGGCAATATTGCCACGCGTGCAATAATATTTATAATAATAATGCAATGTTAACGTTTAAAATCCACCGCAGTGCTCTCTGACTTACATTATTGCCCCATATCATAGGCGTACATACCCTTTGGTCATCATCACTCCATTACATTCTCAGCTCAACTCAACGGAGCATCCTGCTGGCGCTCCACAGACGGGGCACTCAGAAAAGTGCCTCAATGGGTCCCTATTTTACACCTAGGTATGGTGAGGATTGCATAGTACTGGTGAACATTCCCAACATCCACAGCTGGCCCGAGATTCAACGTCGCAGAGTCACACACTCAAACTTCGCTGATCCCACACCAGCCACTACTGGGAAGCACCGAATCACTCAGCGGTCAATCATCCAAGGTTTAACCGGGCTCGACGTTGCTTTACTTCGGTGATCTAACAAGAATCTTGCTTGAGACCGGTTTTCATTAGATCACCGAAGTTAAGCAATGGTATTCCAAACACTAATTATAGAAATCATCAAAAATTTAATTAATGAAACACTGTGTACAACCCAGTGCTTCATTAATCAAAATTTTGCTGATGATTTTTATTACCTGGTAAACATATGCATTGACATCACTGCCCACGCATGGATTACAACCAGTCCACGGTGACAGTACTGTAGGAGGGCCTGCATTAAATAGAACTAGAGTTATTATCCAAAAAACAATTATTTCAACAGGTGAGATCCTACAGTACTGAGGTCAGGATAAGTGGCCAGATAATTTTAACCAAATCATAACCAGATGTGATTCAGTTAAAATTCTCTTTGTGTTTTTGTACTGGCAGTCCCATCTCTTCTTACTTGAACCTCTATACTGAATCTGAATCAAAGTCTCAGGCCTAAAGAGATACCCAGAGGATAAATTGGGGTATTCTAGCCGACTGTATGGCATAGCATCAGCAAATTCCCCCTCTGGGGACCTAATTCTGAAAATGACAGATTGCTTATTTCCAGGCTGGACCCTTTCATAACAGAACTGCAAAAAATCCACAAGCATTATTTACCAATATTAATATTCAAATTTTATGTTTTCATTTTTTTTTTTGTCTCAAATCGATAGTCTATGACCCATTACTGGAATGAGCACAATGTGCTCATTCCAATGAGAGGTCATGAGCTATCTTTTTGGTGCAAAAAAACACAAATATTTGTGAAAGAATTCTTTCTGAAAGTTTCGACTGTTATTCGTGTTAAGAAAAAGGGTGAAACATAGATGTTACAGAGACTGGCAAATATTTAAGCAACCACAAAATCCATCACTATGAAATTGAAATGTAACAGGCCCATTAGTAAGACAGATATAATTTATCATACAAACCTTTTGATAGCACCCAGGTAGTAATTTTTCTATTTCCCTTGGCGTTCTTTGTAATAGAACACCAACAGAATCTCTGAGCAATGGAAAAACACTGAAAGAAACAGAAAACTGATTTGAAACAACACTAACATTTTTTGAAAAATTTTCAATTCCTCCACCTTTGGAATGTTGAAAAGTACTTGCCTTTGCTGATAAAATGCAATCAAATCATAAAACTATTGCTGCAGTGAGTCTTCATTCATAAGAATTTAGTGTACAAACATTTTCTAATAGTATTGCGTTGTCATTAAAGATTTGGTGAAATCAAATCTCAACCAAGAAACATTTTGTTGATTCGAATAAAATGAATATTTGGGATACAGTAGAACCTGTCTTGAGAGACCGCCCTTTGGGCCACAAAAAAGTGGTCTCTCAAGACAGGTGGTCTCTCATAACAGGTTTCAGGTTTTCTCAAGTCCGTGAATAACCATCCACAAAATTCAGAAATGGAGAAGAAATTTGTTACAAAAAGATTTTCACCACAAATTTATTTTTATTCCTATCTGTCACATTTCAGGTATGTAAGAAATTGTTTATTCAGCAATAATCCTAATCTTTTCACAGAGGTCTTATAAAAACATCTCAATCTGTATGAGTTAGCAATTGAAACCCAATCAAGAGCTTTTAATACTTTTAATTATGTTAGTATAACCACAATGGATTTTCCAATTCCAGAGCAGGTAAAAAGTTTTTGCCATGGTTTCAGTCATCAAAGGGGCGGTATCTCAAGACAGGTTCATTTTGGTATAAAAATACAAGTTGGTACCAGGTCACAGTGGTCTCTCAAGACAGGTGGTCTCTCAAGACAGGTGGTCTCCCATAGCAGGTCCATTATAGAGTAAAACCAATTGGTGCCTGGCAGATGTGGTCTCTCAAGACAGGTGGTCTCTCAAGACAGTGGTCTCTCAAGATAGGTTTTACTGTACTTTTAGATTCAGCCCTCTAGAATATTTCAGTTGGTGCCCAGCAGATCACCAACTATGATTTTCAAATTTCCTTCCAACACATAGCTTATGAGCAATCATTGGAAGATGCTCCTTGAGATCATTTCAATTAGAAAGTCCTGAGCTCTGTTTTGGAAGAAAAATGAAAATGTTTGATTACGTATGCATTAATCACAGATTTGCAGTTAGCTATGAGAGAAGGTAAGAAACTGGGGACTCCTTTGGAATTCAACTATACCATATTTTATAGTTAATGGCAAATCAACAAACATTTACTGACATAACTTTTGCTGGTTTTTTATTGTTTTCAAAGCAGCCCACTCAACTGGATATGTCTTTAACTGAATAACCTGTAATATGAATATAATTTTCAAACACAAAACCATTTACTTTACCTTCAGCACAAATATGACTGGTTAATCTCATATGGGTTATAATGTCACCTCTGTTTGGCCTTGTTAAGTAGATCTGTTTATCAGACCATTTTTTGTAAAATTGCTGTGCGCGGGCAGTTTTTTATTTTTGTAATTATTTCTTCGCAATCAAAAGTTCATGTTCTTGGTTTGTTTTAGGCCTCCTAAACTAGAGAATAGCAGGAAGGTGTTGTAGTTCATACCTTGAGAGCAAGAAGACTTTGCAATGCTAAAGCATTACAAAGTCCTGTTTCAATGAAGGGACAAATTTAACAATTTTATTAACTTGAAACATTTTCAATATTTTTGCAATGGTTATAAAAAGAGAGCATGTGACAGCCAAAAGGACCATGTGGAAGGGTCTGAGATTTTTAACTTTTTCAGGCCTGAAAAGAATGAAAATATCAGGTAATATGTCTAGAAGTTAAAAAATTTATAGTAATTTATATATTTTTTATACTTACCAATGACCCAGACATAGCTGGTGCTAACTCTTAAAACATAGGGCCAAACACAAATTTTGCCCCCCAATCCCCAAAATTTGCATCTAAAACTAAAGAAAACATGTCCTGAAAGGCCCTCCACACTTCGCCCCTACTGCGCATGCGCAGTGTCAAGGACGTTCCGAAATTGGCGCCATTTATCATTCTAATAACCAGTGCCTGGTAAGCGCTATGTACTCAGCGGGGAGGCAAGAGTTCCCAACTCCTGGGAGGGCCATCCCCGTCTGGGTCATTGGTAAGTATAAAAAATATATAAATTACTATAAATTTTTTAACATTTTTATACTGTACCAATGACCCAGACATAGCTGAATAGTAAAAAGGCTGGAGGGCCAAGGACATAGAGCAAAATGGAATACGCTCAATAAAGTAAAATAGAGTCATCCCCTGTAGGGAAAAGTAGCAATAGGCCTTACATGTATTTTTCTTATTTATGATAAATTAGAAAGATACAACACCTTCCAAAATTGAGCTTCATACATCCATGTACTCTATTAATATCCAATATAATCCTTATACTAATAATTTTTAAAGTAAGCCAATAATAAAGTAAGTCTAGAGAATAGAGACTCTTATACTCCTAAAAGTGTCTGAGAATTGCATAATCATGTCCGTTGACATATGCAATATTCAAAAGCTATACTTTAAAAACTAAGACTTGAATGAATTTTAAAAACTTAAACTTCTCACTAAACAACCATCCCAATAACAGCTCAGAATTACTAACTCCGGAGGAGGTATCCCCTTGTTTTCATAGTAAAACAGGTGACCCAAGGGAACACCCTCCCCCCCCCCCCCCCCCACCCCTTTTTCTTGCCCTGGGTCAAATAGCCCAGAGCGAAGAGGGCAGCCGAACGGAGACACTGCCGAAACAGACAGCCTACCTAGCTATAGTAGCAACTGTTAAGTGAATGACATTCTGAGCAGTAGATAATAGACCTAACAAAAGAGGCCTCCAGAAATTGACTCGATATTTCTAAGATAAAATTCATGAATGTGGATGGCTGAGCGCAATGAGCGGCCTTCAAAAATCTATAATAGCGACACTATTAATGTAAGCCCAAGAAGTAGAAGAACTCTTACTTCATGAGCCGAAATCTTGAGCACAACTGCTAAGTCAATGATATACCATAAGCAGTACCGATAGCTAATAGAATCCATTAACAATAAAATGGAGCGTAACGTCCTTCTACAAGACATCAAAGATAGAAGAAGCTTACGCCCTTGTAATAAACAGATATCTGTTTATAAATACATAAACTGTACCCGGAAAGAGTAAAGGCCTATGCCCATACGAAGACGGAAGGACCTTAAAATAATAGGTTCCGGATAATAGGAGCCTAACTCTTATGCAACAATCCAACCTAAATAGTAACGGAAGTATTGATTCCGAAACTATGAAAGTGAAAATCATCCATCGATAGTGCATGAAACTCACTGACTCTACAGTAAAAGAGAAACCAACAGAATTACTGTCTAAAAGGTCAGAATTTGAAAACTACTGTTTCCAGAGGCTCAAATGATTACTTAGCTAAATAAGAACCGAAGTTAAAATCCGTATAGGAATTTAATCTAAAGATTCTAAGTCTATTTATCAAAAAGTTACTAACTGACTTAGATAAAGAGACAAAAGACTCAATTGTAAACTATCGTAGAGTGCATAGGTATGAGGTAACATAAACCTATAACCTAAATAATAACAGGCTGCAGTAGATCTTGTGAAACAAGTATACTAAAAAATAGCAATGAGTAGTATGGAGGGATCAAGAATATGAACATAATGATCCCCACACCACGACGGAAGAGCCTCCACTTTAGTCGCATAGAATAGCGAAGAAGAGGATCTCCTATAGTAAGAAATCGCGTCCAAAGCTCGTCCAGTACAGTGCTTACAATGCAATACAGACCACACAACGGAAAACATGAAGGTTGCGACCTTGCTGGTTGTGATAAAGATGACACGATTTACCCAGTGAAAAAAGATCCTCACATAGAGGAAGATTTCACGTTAAGACCCACAGTAGACAAGAGAGTAAATTACTCATGATCTCTGTGAAGATAGAGATGCTATCAACAGAAATGTATTGTGGTTGTTTATCTTAGCAATACCTGCTAAAACAACAGCGCCGGAGGATACGCGTATCCTATCATTCCGTCCTATAGATCAATAGAGCGTTAACACTATTAGCTCAGAGATCTGGACAAGCCAACACATACGTCTGCAATTGATTAGCAAGCTGTGTCATAAATAAATCATCATTGGGCGCTCCCATAGATAGCAAATCTGATTGAATACTTGTTTGTTGAGAGTCCATTCTGACAGCAACAAGCGACCCGTA
Source organism: Pictodentalium vernedei (assembly GCA_031216915.1). Taxonomy (NCBI): domain Eukaryota; kingdom Metazoa; phylum Mollusca; class Scaphopoda; order Dentaliida; family Dentaliidae; genus Pictodentalium; species Pictodentalium vernedei. Next base: position 390,823,546 of record CM062293.1, on the reverse strand, counting down.
AGAGAGCGGGAGTCCGATAAAACAATCAGACGACCCGGAATATGACGGACCAAAACTGAACTTGGTGTACTATAACCAAGAGACGGATTCTTTCCATTAAATTGAATAACGGAAACGAAAGAGTGCCTCCCTGGTTCCGGAGATACGCCACTACTGTCGAATTAAAGGACAGGAATTTGGGCATGCGTTTCTGAATAATGTTCAGGCAATGACATAAAGCAAGCCTAAAAAACATTATTCCGCGGAAGTTAAACTGATTGCTAAAAGACTGCGGAACCCAAAGACCCTGGCACTTCAAATCCGTAGGGATCAGTATATATCCCAATCTGTTTGACTGGCAACCGTCATAACAGCCACACTCGGGTCCGGCAACTGCGGCGGCACTCTCTGAGTCAACCACCGAATGTTTGCCCCAGTCTGAATCTCTTGTAACACTAGATAGACAAGAGAACGTATAAATCGAGCAATTCATGGATTGCCGGAAAGTTGCCGTCGAAGAGAAGCTCCTCCGAGAACGAAGCGACTCTTGAGAGAGTTCTTAACCTTACTATCCACGCGTGTGGATGTAGCTAGGGCTGCGTCACGTCTAACCAACTCCAATCAGCCACTGAAGGGCGGAGTTATACGTGAACAAACTACTGCCCTCAAAAGAAATTACATTGAGAATAATATCCCGTAAATCTTTTCTTGAAGACGTAATGATAACGCCTCAGTAAGGCGGATTACGTATAATAAAGCGTCTAAGTTAAGTCTACTATACATAATGTCGTTCCCAACATTGAAATTGGAAAAGACATAAACGGCGAAAAAGAATATATGCAGTCTTTAATCACACCGTCTAGACGCATATGAACTCTCGGTATGCCCTGCTCTGCCAAAATAAACTATTTATAAAAATGATAAAATGGCAGAAATGAGCAACGCGGACAAGAAACTAAACTATCATGCTTAGTAGCAGGCTTGTATATATATATATATATATATAGCGTCGAAAAATAAAACACATGTTGTAATGACAATATTGGACTGCGTTGGTAAGTCAGGGACAATGTCCCTGTACCGATCGAAAAAACCGAGTCCAATGACGCTATAAGTCTCTTATCCAAGATCGCAGCAATGAAGTCCGAAATAATAATCACAGGAAGATAATGCCAGAAGATATGAAAGGCATCTTCCGATACTACTAAAGGGAAAACTCGAAATCTTTCGAATCCCTTTCGCCATCCTGTCGGACCCTATAAAGCGTTCGGTCGTCCGTAGCTGATGCAACCGCGGACCGCACCGACCCAGCGCCGTCGGATAATTCCTGATTCGACCGAGAAACTGTCAATTGCTGGGATGCTGCGAAATAACTGTGCTAACTCGGATAGCACGTCCGTCACTGAGGCCTGAGGAGAAGCGGTCTTACGATGCATTGCCGCTGGAAGCTCCGTGATCGTTACCCCGTGCATACTTCCAATATGCGAGCGAACGGAGTGTATAGGCCTCGTGTCCCTTGGCTACCGGATGGCGCGACCTATTCGCCGTGGAATCACTGAATGCCGAAACTGATCGGATACTCGAGGTCACGTAGCCAATGTGCGGTCGTGTGCCCTGCTGTGAGGATGAGGAAGCATTAAAGACAGTCTCTCGGACTGTCAATATAGCGGAGCGTCCCGAGCAACGGACATATGCTCCGAATGTAAAATATCTGAACCACAACATGCGGTCCCCTATGTTGTTGGGCGAGAGAGGAACCTCTCTCGCTCACAGCCCGGACGGACCTGGACAAGCCAGGAACCGGACTAACAGGCTTCCTCCGATCTGTCCTCAATCTGCCGTCACTGGGTGAGTACTAAAGTAATTAAAGTGCTCGCATCACCCAAATCTCCTTCCTAGACCGCAACGGACAAACCCGGCAGCCGAACCATTCGATGAATGTACGCTACACCGGGTGAGCTAGCGAATGTCACTCCGTAAGCGATAGACATATTCCATGAGCACTTATTGCCGCTAACTCTTCATTAACTATGACGACAGAGGCACACTTTTGAAAGACATCTCCATAACTCTTCGAACAAGAAACCAGAAATGCTTGGATAGCAAGCATAAAATAATAATATATATAGCGTCGTTCAATAATTCGAAAGTTTGTGTGACATTATTGGACTATGTCGGAACTGAGGGACGATGTCCCTGAACCGAACCAAAAATTTCTAAGTCCACCGACGCTATCAGTTTCTTATCCGGCATCGCAGCATATGTTGTTCCGAAAGGGAAAGCTTGAAATCCTCCGAATCCCTTTCGGTATCAAGTCGGACCGGATGAAACTTTCGGACGTCCGTAACCGCTTCCGCGGAGCGTCCCGACCCAGCATCGTCGGATAAAATATATGCGACAGATTCAGTTGATGCTGGGATGCTGCGATAAACTGTGCTATTAAGGAAAGCACGTCCGTTCCCGAGGCCTGTGCAGTAGCGGACTTACGATGCATTGCCGCCGGAAGCTCCGTGTACGTTGACTCCCGCACACTTCCTATGCGAACGTTCGGAGTCTGCAGGCCTCGTGTCCCCGGCTACCGACCCAGCGCCGTCGGATAATTCTCGATCCGACACCGTTTCTGTCGGCTGCTGGGATGCTGCGATAAGCTGTGCTATGTGCACAAGAATGTCCGGCATCGAGACCTGCGGAGGCGCAGTCTATCGCTGCTTCGCCGAGGGCAGCTCCGCATCAGATGGCTCCCGCATACTTTTCCTATGCGAACGTCCGGAGTCCATCGGTCTCGAATCCCTGGCTGCCGGATGGTGTGACCTGGTCGCCGAAGAATCCTTGATCGGCGAAGCTGGTAATATATCGGCGGTCACGCAGCCAAGGTGCGGTCGTGTGCACTGACGAGAAGAGGAAGCCTTAGCAGTCTCAGCGGACTGCCTATACAACGGAGCATCCCGAGCAACGGACGTATGCTCCGCTAGCGACACATTTTGTACCACAACATCTGGGGCCAGATGTTGTTGAACGAGAGAGGGGCCTCTCTCGCTTGCCGTCCGGATGGACCGGAACAAGCTATGAACCGGACTAAAAGGCTTCCTCCGTTCTCCCTCCGATCCGCCGTCACTGGGTGTGCATTAAGTTAATTTTATAGTGCTCGCATCACCCCAAAATTCCTTCTAGACCGCAACGGACGAACCCGGCTGCCGAACCATTCGGTGAATGGACGCTACACCGGGCGAGCTAGCGGACGTCAAAGGCCGTCGAACCTACTAGGGTCCTCTTAGGCAATTGGCGTATTACATGAGCACTTTTCCGCTAGCCCTTCATTAATTGTGACGACGGAGGCACACTGTTGGAAGACATCACAGATACATCACCCTAATCTTGATCGTCTGAAATAGAAATTGATAAAGTAGAGTGACCCTGCGGGGAAAGGACCGGAGTGTCCAAATCCCCAACAACATACCGTGACATACGCTTCTCATATTGTCATCGAAATCATACGATACAGAACAGGAGTTAATGCGAGTACACTGACCACATATAGAATGATAATAAAGTCAGAGGAAGACTTCCTCTTAAAACAATTGATCAATATCCTTTCAATGTGAAAAGAAAACAAGTCCTGGTACTCGCACTAACCCCTGGCAATCAAAATACATAATAATAATATGATCCATTAATATAGAAAAAGTAATTGAAATCAAAATATTTTGAAAAAATATTTTTTCAGAACAGCCCAAGTTTCTGAAAAGTAACGTTGAGCCCCAATGGATCCCAAGCCTAAGTGTGGACAAAAATTTTAAAAATATTTTAAACAATTTATTCAACACTTACGAACAATAATAATGTATCTAGTTATGATTAAAATAACATAAAGATATTATTATTTAGAAATCCCCCCCTCACACAGAGGGCTGTTGTAAATGTAAACAATGAGTGTAAAAACACTAAAATAAGACTCCAGGCACCCAGGCCCGAAATCAGTTACCAAAAATACACTATCTGATGCAAAACAGAGACTTCCAGGGAAGAAACTGCAGAACATCAGATGGTAGATGCAGAACACAACGCCTAACCACCCGTAGGTGAAGACGTAAACATGGGGAAAGAACAGAATTCATTCTGTTATTCAGCTAAAACTCCCAAGAAATTTTAGTAATAATAATTACAGAAACTATGCCAAAAGCATGGGAGAATAGCAAGGGGGAACTTAAAGGACAGGGAGAGAGGAAAACACTTGAAAAAACAGTGTAACTAAATAATCAGAATGACAACAAAATGGCTGCTGCCTTGAAAATAGGTAACTTAACATAATTTCATTAAAAAATTTTAAGTTACAGCCCTGATAATATTCTGTCACACATTCTTTTCCTCTCCTCCTTCTCTATCCTCCTTAGAATCACCATTTCACTAATATTTATGTGTCTGGCATCATTTAAACTGAGATTTAAAAGCACAAAGATCAGTCAGATGTTAACTGATGAAGGGCCAAACTTAGAATGATAAATGGCGCCAATTTCGGAACGTCCTTGACACTGCGCATGCGCAGTAGGGGCGAAGTGTGGAGGGCCTTTCAGGACATGTTTTCTTTAGTTTTAGATGCAAATTTTGGGGATTGGGGGGCAAAATTTGTGTTTGGCCCTATGTTTTAAGAGTTAGCACCAGCTATGTCTGGGTCATTGGTACAGTATAAAAATATTACCATCTCTGAATTGCTGTTATTTACAGACCTATTTGGCTTCACTACATCCATTACAGGCATTTAATCTATTATAAAATTATACCCTGCAGTGTTGATAAAAGTTTACGACTGTGTCTTTCTTTTGTACTCACCTTATAGCTATTAAAACTGCTATAAATATTGAACAAATTGGATCAGCAATCATCCAACCAAAATGATGGATTAATCCTGAAGATATTATCACACCAACGCTTCCTAAGGTGTCAGCAAGTATGTGTAAGAACACACCTACAAAAAAAACCAAAAAAAAAACACTACTGGTTATACAATTTAACAAAAGGTTTCCAGGAGGGCTTAGCACTCACTTGACAAAAGTTGTTGAAAGAAGGATTTAATTAGTATCTATGACATTCTATGGCAAGTTAGCACTAGAAACCAGAACAACAGATATAATTCAAATCAACAACATCCGGACAGTTGCCTTCAACACCAAAGACTAGCTATAAATATGGAAAACCTCTTAGGATGAACAAGCCAACTTGACAGTGGAAGTACCTCTCCGGGTCCATCGTTAGTTTCTTCCATCTGATAACTAGGAACAACTAGATCAATGCCAAGGGTAGCACATACCCCTGACTGCAAAACAACTGATATCATTACAGAAACGAAACATTTATTACTGGCCGATGACTGAAGGATGACAGATGATGGACCAGTGAAAGATTACTGACCATTGGGGTATTATCATAAAAACCGTTAAGTGTCACCATAGGATGACTCAAAAAAGGTACCCCCACCTCTTTACCAAATGTACGAGTGACTCGATTTGATTTGATTTGATAATTCTGTGAAAATGAAAAAATTTAAAGTAATTTATATATTTTTATACTTACCAATGGCCCAGACTTAGCTGGTGCTAACTCTAAAATATTCAGGGCCAAACACAAAATTTGCCCCCCAATTCCCAAAATTTGCATCCAAAATAAAAAAACTGATGTTCTATATGGTCCTCCATACTTTTACCTACTGCACATGTGCAGTGTCAAGGAAGTACCGAAATTGGCACCAAGCCCCATTCTTACAACCAGTGCTTGCTAAATGTTATATAATCAGTGGGGAGGTATAGTTCTCAATTTGTGGGAGGGCCATTGCCGTCTGGGCCATTGGTAAGTATAAAAATTATATAAATTACTTTAAATTTTTTCATATTTTTATACTGTAACCAATGGCCCAGACTTGACTGAATAGAGAAAAGGCTGGAGGGCCAGGGACATAAAGGAAAATCCAATAGGCTCAACTATTTATAAAGGAATATCCCCTCATGGAGAAAAGGAGATCAAGGATTTACATATGTCTTTCTTGTTTATTAAAATAAGAAAGACAGAATACCAATCAATAATTGAGCATAATAACATCAATGATCTCTATTAAAATCCAGTATAACCCATTATACTAATTTCTTGAAGGAAAGCCAATAAATAAAGATAGTCCAGAGAATGAGACTCTTTATACTCATTTAAAAGTGTCCGAGGATTGTATATTAACGCTTGAATGACACGTGACATATACAAATGCTTCACACCGAGCTACACTTTAAAAATATTATATAAATGAGAAAGACATTAGCTTTACACTTTAAAACCATCCCAGCACCGACTCGGAATTACTGATGCAGGAGGAGGTATTTCCTTGCTTTTCACTATAAAGCAGGTGATATAAGGGAACACCATCCTCCCCCCCCCCCCTTCCCCTTGCTCTGGGTCAATCACCCCAGAACGAAGAGGGCAGCAGGACAGAGTCACTGCTGGAACCGAAAACCTACATAACTATAGCTGTAACTGTTTAGTGGATGACATTCTGAGCAACAGCTAATGGACCTAAACATCTAAGGTCACCAGAAATAGACTCTATATTTCTAAGATAAAAGTTAGTGAAGGTAATAAATAATAAATAAATAATGTTTAAGCCTATAATCCACATTGTGCTCTATGGCTTTACAATTATTCACACTCACACACGTACACACGATCAATGATTAGTTCGCGACGGTTTGTTTGTACAAATAGGTTTTAAGACTAGCCTTGAATTTAATGGTTGTTTGTGGAAGTTTTAATTGTGTCGGAATAGAGTTCCAGAGAGCTGGGGCTGCACATTTAAAGGCCCTATCAACTGCTGTGATAAGTTTAGATCTAGGTATCGCAAGGTCATTGGATGTAGAGGAGCGCAGAGACCTAGTGGGAGTGTAGGGTTTGACCAGATCAGATAAATATTCCGGGGCCACGCCGTTTATACACTTAAAGGTGAGTAACAATATTTTGTATTTTATCCGTTGCCTGACAGGGAGCCAATGTAGATTCTGAAGGACTGGACTTATGTGGCAGAACCTGTGAGTTTGGGTGAGGACTCTTGCAGTGCAGTTCTGAATGTGTTGGAGTCACAAGGTAGAAAACTGTGTCCAGTAAGCAGCCTTCATGAGATCCGTAATAGCAATACTGTTAGAATAAGCCCAAGATGTAGACAGCGCTCTAACTTCATGTGCTGAAATCTTAAGCACTGACTGCTGATTGGATTGGAAAATAAACTCTCATAAGCAGTATGAATAGCTAATTGAATCCATCTAGCAATAGAATGAACCGAAATGTCCCTTCTATTGGGAATTCAAGACAGAAAGAAGCGTTTTCGTCCCTTTCTGATAAACTCTGATCTGCATTTATAAATATGCATAGCTCTACCTGGACATGAGAATCATCAATAGACAAAGCATGAAGCTCAATGACTCTTCTTGCGGAAGCAAAGGCTAAGAGAAAAGCTGTTTTATATGACAAAAACTTGAAGTCTACAGTGTTCAAAGGTTCAAATGGTGCTTCTTTCAGCTTCAAAAGAACCCAAGCCAAATTCCATTTAGGAATTAACCTACGAGTCATGGCCAATTTATCGAAAAGTTTTTAACTAACTTAGATAAAGAGATATTCGATCCAATTTCTAAACTATCATGATGGGCATAAGTGTCCGATAGCATAGACCTATAACCCTTAATAGTGACTGGCTGCAGTTTGACGATGTCAAACAAGTAGACCAGAAAAATAGCAATGTCTGGACTGGAAGGATCATAAACATCTATCGACTGATCCTTACTCCAACAACAGAAAACCTTCCACTTTGCCGTATAGTTTAGCGAAGAGGAGGTCCTCCTACAGTTAGAAATTGCATCCACTGCTCGTCCTGTAAAGCACTTCCCATGCAAGAAAGACCGCACAACGGAAATACGTGAAGGTTGAGACCTTGCGGGTTGTGATGCAGTGTGTGAGATTTCCCCTGAAAGAGAAGGTCCTCCCGTGGACGAAGCTTCCAAGGAACGTCCCATAACAGACACCTGAGTAGATTTATCCATGGTTTCTGAGACGCCCAAGATGCTACCAACAATATCTTGCAGTACGATTGCTTGATCTTTAGCAAGATCTACTGAATCAACAGAGTTGGAGGATATGCATAACCTATCATTCCGTCCCAAGAAACTGAGAGAGCATCTACTTCAAATGCTCGAAGATCTGGACATGGCGACACATACGTCTGCAACTGATTGTTGAGATGTGTCACAAACAAGTCTGTTATTGGTCGACCCCATTGGTAGCAAATCTGATTAAATACTCGCTTGTTGAGAGTCCATTCCGATGGCAACATGCGATCTTTCCGGGAGAGCGAGTCTGCTAGAACGTTCAGACGATATATGACGGACTGAAAGAAGAATGTGATGTTCTAAAACATACAGAAGAATTCGTTCTGTTAGATCGAATAACGGAATCAAATGAGTGCCTCCTTGGTTCTGAATGTACGCTACGACCGTCGAATTGTCTGACAATATCTGAACATGAGAAGTGTGAATAATGTTCATCCAATGACGTAGCTCTAGCCATACTGACATCATTTCTTTGATGTTTATATGCTTGTTCAGGAACTCTGTGTCCCAAAGACCCTGGCACTTCGAGTCTGTTGGGATCAACGTCGTGCCCCAACCTGAGTGACTCGCATCCATCATAATTGTAAAAGCTGGATCCGGCAGATGCATCTAACTCCCTGAGTCAACCACTGAATGTCTGCCCAAATCTGAATCCTTTGTTTTACTTGTTCCATTAACACAATGTTTGATTCGAGCGAATGAATCTTCACACTCCAAGTCTGAGTAAAAAATATCTGGAGTGGACATGTACGCAAGCGGCCCATCGGAATTAGATCCACTGCTGCTCCGCACAACCCCATCAGTCGCACGAACTATATGCTGTTACTACGTCTGTGTGTAGACAAAAGCAGGCATAACTAGAGGTACTGTGAGCAAGCTCACAAAGTAATACCTCCCACGCCTGTCAGAACGGAATTATATTGCTTCATGCACATCTCCATATGGAGTTCTTCCATTGTGTAAAGTTTCATGAAAATTCTTCAAACAATTTGGGAGGAGTTGAGCTTATAAGGATGGACAGACGGACGGATGGACGGACAGATGGACGGACAGGGTGATTCCTATATATCCTCCAAACTTTGTTTGTGGGGGGTATAACAACTGACTAGCATCGCTCTGGGTAACGGAAGACGAACTAGATCAAAAGTCATTCTCAAGTGAATGAACGACTTGGACGGAGCTAGAGCCGACTTCTTTTCGTATACAATGAAACCTAGATGTCGGAGCAACTGAAGCAGACTCTGAACATCGTTCTGAAGAACCGTCTTGTTGCCGTATCTCTGAAAAATGTCGTCCAAGTAGACCGACTTTCCACAGATGAATGAGCTCGGAAATATGCCATTATCGAGTTCATTATTCGAGTGAATGCCGAGGGTGCTAAATTGAGTCCAAAGCACATCGCTCGGAACTGATAAACGACCCCTAGGACAGCGAACCATAGGTACTTTCCTGAATGCCGGATTTACCATGACATGAAAGAACGCGTCCTTTAGATCTATGTTCGATGCATAATCATCCACTCGAATGCTCGCCCTTACTGATCGAATGGTCTCCATATAGAGCTTTGGAGCCACGATCAGTTTGTTTATCCAGCTCAAATCTATAACTGCACGGAACGAGCCATCTGGCTTTGGTACCAAGAACATTTGACTGTAAAAACTCAGGGATTCCTGGTTTTCCACGACCTCTATTGCATTCTTCTCCAAAAGAAATTGCACCTCTGATAGAAGGGAATCTCTCTTTTGAAGATTTGACAGAAGCTAAGTCCAGCGCGGACTTCGTGTTAATGGAGGTTTTTCTCGGAAAGATAGCCTTAGGCCTTCCGAGATAACCCCTCTTACCCATTGAACGTCTGTAATTGACAACCAACTGGTAAAAATGTCAGACTTCCACCCACCAGGCCTCAATAGAAGTCCTGACCATCACCTCCTGGACCTGCGAGGCCTACGGGAAGAGAAACTACGTCCTCTCCATGAAGCGCCTCGACCTGCCGACCTTGGGACGTCTGACCAGTTATCTCAGCCAGAACCACGTCCCCTACCTGAGTCGCTACTCTGATGGTCTCTAGAGAAAGAGCCTGAGGATTTCTTATATCCTTTGGAGAAGCTTCCCTTGGATGAACTTGAAGTAGAAGCTCCTGCTTTACTCTTTTCTGCGGAGTCAGGTTTTTTAGAAACCGACTTTAGAAGCAGAGTTTCTTAAGCTTTCTTAGTAATCTGATCATAGATTAACGAAAGCTTACCATCAAATAAAAGATCACCGGAAACTGGAGTGACTCTAGGAGAGTTTTTCACCTTAGAATCCACCATAGTGGATGATGCCAGGGCTGTGTCACATCTAACCAGCTCTAAATTGGCCATTGATAGGGCAGAGTTGTACATGGAATAAGCTATCGACCTGGAGAGAACTCTTAAAGAGGTATGTACGTCTTCGAATTCTTTCCCACAGAGACGTTGTGTTAACTCTCTAGTAAGGTGATCTGCATATGACAGGGTGTCTAGGTTCCTCAGCCTAATCGTCTAAATGCAGAGGAACTCTCGAGATGCCCGAACCTGCCAGTGTAAATTTATTTCTACTCTTGATAAACGGCAGATCCAGAGCATGTGAAGATAATAAACTATATTTCCTTGAGCCCAAGGCTAAATTGAATATAGAGTAAGCAAGTCAAACGTACGAGAGACATTGCTGGACTGTACCGGGTAATCAGGAACATTCTCCTTAACCCGGCCAAAAAAAGTCAGAATCCAATGGCTATCAGTCTATTATCTTTGGTCGCAGCAATCTGATCCGATGGAACAACGTTTGGAAGGTTTTGACGGATAAACTCTATCGCCACCTTATGTTGTTCCGAAAGGGAAAAATCCAGATCCGTAATTTCCCTTTCACTATCCGACTGTATCAGATGAGAATCTTGGTCGTCCCTGTCTGACTGTGCAGAGGAATGAACCGACCCAGCTTCATCCGACAGTTCCTGATCATAATCTGTTGTAGGATGTTCCTGAGGTTGCTGGGATGCTGCGATAAGCTGCGCAATTTGGGACAGCAAGTCCATCTTCTGGCCCCAGATGTTTTTCCTTTCCTCGACCGCTACGGACATACCCGGCATCACACCACCCATATTCTGCATGATAGATCGACCGGTTGAGCTCGTTGGCGACAAGGACGTAAATCCCATATTCTCAGATCTGGGCCCTTGTCTGATTGCATTGAGTGCTTTTGCCGCTAACTCTTCATTAAGTTGCAACGGCGGCAGCACACTTCCAGACGATATCACGGAAACATCAACATGTTCTTGTTCCTCTGAAAAAGAAACTGAAAAATTAGAGTGACCTTGTGGTGAGAGAACGGGCATTGATCTCTCACCACTAACAACTTACCGTGACACACGTCTCCAACTTTTGTCATCCCAATTGGCACAAATAGAACAAGAGTTAGTGCGAGTACAATGACTACTTCAAACACAATGATCATGAGAATCTGCGGAAGACTTCCTCGATTTACAATTTGAACAATATTCTTTCATTTTATCTGAAATATTCAAGCCGTAGTACTCGCACTAAACCTCATAATAATACAAAGATACATAATAATACAAAACATTAAAAAAAATTTTGAAAAATAATTAATAAAAAAAAAAAAAATTTCGAAAAATTTTGACATGAACCCAAGTTCCCAAAGGGAATGATGAGCCCAAATGGATCCCAAAGAAGCCTAAGTGTGGACAAAATTTTTTCTTTAAACTAGAAAATTAATGTAACACTTCTGGAGTATAATAATGTATCTAATTACATACCTAACATTACAGAAGACAAGGAATTACTGACAGAAAGTAACCGTTATCAATGTAAACAAAAATCTATAAAAACCGGGAACAAGTCTCCAGGCACTAATACAACACTGCCCGGAGTCAGTAACAGATTCTTAAATAACTATCCAATGCAAGGCAGAATCTTCATCAGAAGAAACTGTGATACATCAAATTGTAGATGCAAGACCAAATACACCTAAACACCCCATGGGTGAGGACGTAACCATGGGGACATACAGAATAAACATTCTGTTACCAAGTTAAACTCAAAAAAAATTTTCAATAAAAAAATTTCAAAAAAGGTTAAAAAAGCTTGGGAGCTTAACTAGGGGGTTTCAAGGAAGGAGAGGGAGGAAACACTTTAACAAACAGTGGAATTTTCATAGCAAGAATGAAAACATCAGGCCCATGTCCCAAAATTAGGGAACATGAAATAATTTATAATAAAAATTTACAGCCCTGAACACATCCAACCACTGTTTCTTCCTCTCATCCTCTTAATGCAACCTTGGATCCACCATTATCATCATTACTTTGTGTGTGGCATCATATAAACTGAGATTTACAAGCACAGAAGTCAGAAAGATGTTACTGTCAGAAGGGCCAAACAAAGAATGAGGCTTGGCGCCAATTTCGGTACTTCCTTGACACTGCGTATGTGCAGTAGGTAAAAGTATGGAGGAAACATATAGAACATCAGTTTTTTGATTTTGATTGGGTGGGGGGGGGGGGGGGGGGGGAATTTGTGTTTGGCCCTGAATATTTTCGAGTTAGCACCAGCTAAGTCTGGGCCATTGGTTACAGTATAAAAATATACATTTTCCTGCGAACTTTATATATGTTGCACATCTGCAAGCCATGTGTAACCATATCCTAAAGTTTCAACTCTCTACATTAGAAACTGTGGGAGGACTTACACTATGTAGGTACCCTTAATTAACAAAATCCAAGTCCATGAAATGCAATAATTCCTACAATAATACACTGCATAACATCTGCCTTGTACTGTGGGTAGACATCAATAGGATAGACTTGCACCACCAAATATAAATTCATTCCACTAAGTACCCTACAAGTTATTCATGAATTAATTTCTTATAATAACAGAATCTTATAATATTGTGTCCATGAAAATATTGCCCACATTTGGAACGTGACCAGTCGACAGCGGCAGTACTGTAATGTTAAATGCAAACTGGACCTATATTTTGTTAACTGGTTGAGTTTTAGAAGGCATTATCATGGCTCTGCTGAAAAGTGCTGAAAGTCACTTCAGTGGCTTTATAATCTATGCATTAGCTTATTCTTTGCTCAATGATAGAATGGGAGAACGGTATCATTAAAAAACAAATGCTCATATTACAAATTACCTGTAAAAAATACATTAAAAATAATGGTATGAAAAGCTCAATGAGCTCTGTCATACAATACTCATTTGGGAAAAGCTGCATAAGGCTAAAAAAAAATAAAGTTTTGATTCTCAGGCCGTCCCTCGTTGGATTTGAACCTCCTCATTAGACATTTTTATTATGTAATGTTTTTTTAAGAATTTGTGAAAACTTGGAATGGTAATTTTTTCACATTTCTCGACATATAATTATTTAGCTGTGTTTGCAGTAAATTGGTTATTCTTGTTGCAGTTTATGGGAGAGTGCCCAGAGGCACTCTCCCATAAACTGTAACAAGGCAAATTCCGATATACTGGATCATGATTTAATCATTTATTTATTTGCTGGTGTTTAAGGTCATACATTTCTGCACAATGGCTAATAATGGCCGCAACACCGATATAAACTCAAGTTTAACCAATCATTTAGAGCCATGTTTCCCATTTTAAAGGACTCCTACCACAAGCACTGGTTACTGAGGCCTATTCTAATGGATCATGATGTTTGACAGATCTATACCATTAAAAAGAACAATAAAATACAAATCCTTTTAGCTGTTGTTATGGCAGTTAATTATAAAAGGTGTACTATAATTACACTAAAATACAACCTTTTCTCTTTTTCATGTGGATAGACAGGAAAAAGATTTACTGAGTATACTCAACCCTTTACATGAAAAAAAAAAGATAAAAATAAAATCCTCCCTCCCTCACTGATTTGAAAAAAAAATTGCCTGAGAATCAATTCATTTTTTTTATTTGGCCTAATAAATTAAATTAAAAATCCTTTCTGCTGAGCCCAAAAGGTAGCAATGTCAGTAGGTGGTAGATCTTATTTTCATCTCATTGCTACATTTGGTGGAATTTTCTGAATCAGTGTGCAAGAGAGAAAGATATGTATGATTAAAAATTTCACATCATTGATGTTATGTAGAGCTGAAACGGTTAACCGATTAATCAATTAACCAATGATCAACATCTTGATTGATCAAAAAAGTAATTGATCGGTTAACCGTTACTTTTGAACTACGGTATTATATGGGTTAACAAAGGAACAAACTTGTTCCAAAACAGGCAAACATTGTCACACTGGCTCACATCAATTATATGAGACAGAGTAAAGCATGCTAGTTACATGATGACATACTGGTTTACTTGCATAATCATTATACTGTATCAGTAGCTGGAAATGGTCATTCTCAACCCTTCACTAAATGCGGGTAGCAGACGATACTTGCATAAGAAATTCTTGAATTACTAAAGATTCTCAATCTTTGTTTCAAAAACATAGCTTATGACCCTTCATTGGAACATGCTCGTTCCAATGTGGGGTCATAAGCTATGTTTTTGAGACAAAAATTGAAAACATAATAAAAGTTAAATGGAGATTTTTGTATATGGCGCTGGCCAGTTTTGTCTATTAATTTGAGTAAAGGTTTAATGATATAAATCATCACCGGTACAGCAGTTATTCATCTACCTATTAGGGCAAGTGATTAATTGGTTAACCATGGTTAATCCATATGATTAATCGATCAAGAAAGGGGGCGCGGTGGCTCAGTTGGTAGAGGTGCAGACTGCAAGCCGAGAGGTCCTCAGTTCGAATCCCACCTGCAGCAACCTTGTTGTGTCCTTGGGCAAGACACTTCACCCCGATTGCCTACATGGGGGCACGATGACGCTGTGTACTGAGGCGTACTGCACGTCGATGGTGCGCATGTCTTCAACCAATCTAACCCTGCCTGTGCTGCGGAGCAGAGTTCAGAGTTGCGATGTTGGAGAGCTGACTGCTGCTCGTCGTTGCTCGGTGGTTCTCTCCGGGTACTCCGGCTTCCTCCACCCATAAAACTGTCACGGTCACGATTAACCATTGTGCATAAGTATGTGACCTTAAACACCAATAAAATAAAATAAATAAATAAAATCGATCAAGAAAACCATTTAACCATTTCAACTCTAATGTTATGGCCTGAATGCGTGAACTATGATGCGACAACTGCTGTGTCTTGGTTGTGGCAAATATTTGACTGGCATTTGGATAGTCTGATATTTCATTTTTCTTTTTTGTTTTCCCCACATGTTGTTTTAGGCATCAATCGCATGTCAGTAATAAATGCAGTTTCAGCTTTAACCTCTTAGTCTAATATTACCCTAGTTGCACTATGGGATATATGCAGGTTGAAATTTTGACATCAGTGTGTAGAGGTTAACCCTTTACCTAACATGAAAAGCAGACGACACTTGCAAAAAGAATTCTTGAATAACTAATTTTTTTTTCATTTTTTGTCTCAAAAACATAGGTTATGACCCCCTATTGGAACGTGCTCAACAAGCTCGTTCCAATGAGGGGTCATAACCCATGTTTTTGAGACAAAAAATGAAAAAAAATAATGAAAATTGGCAATTTTTTAGAATAGTGCTGGCCGGTTTTAGCCGTTATGTTGGGTAAAGGGTTAAAAGAGAATAGAGAAGAATGATGTTATGTGAACAGACAAAACAAACCTTGCATTATCTGTGTTTGTGTATTAGATTTTTCATGACTGTGGCCTTGTTCACTTTCTTCAGTGTTTTCTAAACCTAAAAGTATCAAAAACTCATTTAAGAATTCATGTTACATAATAATTTGTTAAAAATATACAATTAAATTGAAGCTCATCTACACTGGCTCTACTTTTGATAACAAACTGCACCACATCCTCTTCAGTTCATGAGGCGAATAAGTTACAGATATTATGAAAGTCTACAAATTGAAGCCAGGTGAATATAACAAAATTAAATCTTTTCTGGTACACTTAATTGGATATCTCTTAATTGTATATCCCTGTTAATTGACCATACCTTCAGTACAAATTTGATCTGTTAATTGCATATGGGTTGTAAAGTAAACTCCTGTTAATTGTATATAAATTTTTGTAATATATCGAAAACATTACTGTGACACACACCAAATTTCCCTTATTTATCAACCTTTTTGGCCTCACTACATCCAATACAGGCATTTATTCTATTATATCTTGTTTGACAGAGCTCTCTGAGTTCTGTCAAACAAGATATAATAGAATAAATGCTCAGTTTACTTCCAGAACACAGGAAACTGACCAAATCCCTGTTAATTGTATACTCCTGTTAATTGAATAATTTTCACTGGCAAAATGCATATTCAATTAAGAGGATTCATCTGTACCATGAAGTCATGTGTGACATGGCTTATGAACAGTTTCCATGACTTAACTAACCATGGCTTCAACTGGATGAAATGTCAGTCCATTGATGGTCATTTGACAGCATGATCCTTTACCCATTTTAATATAGCAGAGTGGATTAAAGCAATTTGAGTAATGTATGTATCTTACTCAAGTATACAAAGGAACTGCTCCAGTGAGGATCGAACTCATGACCTGTTCTCAAAAAATCTAATATGTTAAGCAATGAGACAGTGCCCATCTTTGAGCAAAATAAACATTTAGATAGTGACAACATGGCGAAAAACATTGATTACTGATAGGAATTCTATCAATGTAGTATAGTGGAATCCACTTAATTGGATATCTATGAACTGAATAACCCTGTTAATTGAATATAAGTTTCAATCACCAAACCATTTACCATACATTCAGCACAAATTTTACCTGTTAACTGTATGTAGTTTATAGCATAAACTCCTGTTATTTGAATAAAAAATATTTTAATATATCGACAAAATTACCATGACAATCACCAATTTCCTTTTGTTTATATAGACCAATTTGGCCTCTGTGCATCTAACACAGGCATTTGATCTATGATATCTTATTTGACAGAGCTCTGTCAAACAAGATGTAATAGAATAAATGATCAGTTGATCTACAGAATAATGGCAAGCCACCAAGTTCCTGTTAATTGAATACTCTTATTAACCCTTTACCCAACGCAGACGATATCAAAATTTATTATTTTAAATATCATTTTTTTACATTTTTCAAAAAATTTCAACAAAACCATATCATGTGACCCCTCATTGGAACGAGCTCGTCGAGCTCGTTCCAATGAGGAGTCACATGATATGGTTTTGTTGAAATTTTTTGAAAAATAATATTATTTCAACTGCTGAATTTGCATATTATGCGGGCAGATGCTGCCGATTCGTTGGGTAAAGGGTTAATTGAATAATTTTCACTGGCAAAGTGACTATTCAATTGACAGGGTTCCACTGTTCTTCTAAGAAACCTTCCTATCAAATACCCCAATTTTTCTTGTGTAGTTCTTGAAATATGGACAGCTGAATTTTTTTCTATTTTTAGCTCCCTGAGATTCCCTAGGGGACAAATCAATTAATAGGGTTCTACTGTAGTGGTAGTAGAAAGTTATAATAATCTGTATTCGCTTGACATGTGCATTACAATACATGTCATATGTTTTAACATGGTTACAATAAACTAACCTCATTTATTAATTTATTTATTTATTCATTTATTTAAGGCTAATCGTGATCACAACATGGATATAAAGTCAAGACCAGTCAACAGCTTATACCCATGTTGCCCATTTTAGAGGACTTTCACCAGAGGCACTGGTGACCGGGTCCTATTTTACCAGTAAAACAAAGCTTCTTTACCACAGTAAACATGCACTGCTTCACTTCCCTGGGTTTCCACGGATAGCTGACTTAACCCCACTAACTGACTAGGTAACAGAACATTGTGGAATGATATATTGTAATAAATTCATTGAAACTCACCTAAACCATGACTGTGTCCATGACTGTGACTGTGACCATGACCACCTCCATGGGAATGGCCGTGATCTAGAAATGAACAATAACAAAATTTAAAAACAAACTCATCAAATTTATAATGAGGTAAAACAAGTGTGTTACATGGGTAAAGGCCAAGAATGGAGGACCGCACATTTTTTAAGAAAATAAAACATATTTCAAAACTTTTTTGAGTTTCTTATCATACTAAAACAAGTTTTACACAAAATTAGCCCAAAACACCGATACCCACTCAAACAAGAGGCCCCACGTGGCCTTAATCGCTCACCTGACAAAGTGACTCTAAGAAGTATTTTAGGTCACCTTCACCATGTCATGCCTCATCAACATTAACTGGTTGAGTGATAGATTTTGTTTGAAGTTCAACATTTGTTACCTAAAATTAGTTTTATTTAAAATCATTGGTGTGTGGCCAATCTCCAATGATTTTTAATAAAGCAAATTTATCTCTGCAGACAAACTGGTTTAGCATGAAGCACAAACAAGGAATGTGAAGAGATAGCCTTGGACATCTCTCCCCAACTGTGGATATCTTCCATGTGCTACATGTATATATTTGCATGCAAGAAAACAAAAATTTTCACAAATTTTATTTTTTTTTATCATCATTGGAACAAGCTCAAACAGCTTATTCCAATAGGGGTATGGGAAGATCAGGTATATTTTTGAGACAGAAATGTGAATATATAAATAATGGTGTTTTTTGTGAATGATGCTGGAGAATTTTGCGTAAAGATATGGTAAATGGTTTGTTCTAGATACAGAATGATGCAAAAGTATTTAAATTTGATTAGGCAAGTTGTTCCTATAATGCATTTAAAAATTGAAGTAACTGTTTTTTTGCTGACGAACTTTTAGGTGTGTGTGTCTGTGTTTGTGTGTGTGTGTGTGTGTTTGTGTGTGTGTGTTTGTGGGGGGGGGGGGGGGGGGGTAAGAGTGTTCTTGCAAACAAAATTCCTGAAGAAATGGAAAATTTTATTTTTTGTGTGAACGACATAGTGCGTGAATGTTGATTGGAACAAGCTTAGAGAGCTCATTTTAATGTGAAGTCATAAAGCTGTGTTTTACGTACGAAATTCTGGAATAACTAAAAAAATTGCTTTTTTGACTCAAAAAGCATGGTGTGCGACCTCTCATTGGAATGAGCTCAAAAAGCTCATTCCAATGGGGTATTTACAAGCGATAAGTACATGTATGTTTAAGAGACAAAAATTAAAATTTGAATAGCGATTTTTGCGAAGAATGCTGACAAGTTTTGGCAGTTATGCTGGTAAAAAGGTAAGATATGCAAAGTGGTTGTTTTTTAGAGGCGACATTTAATTAAGGGGAATTAACCCTTGATTACTGAGGTAACTTCTAAAAGTACTGAAATTTCATGAAGCAATGTGAATAACAGACAACAGTTGCCTAAAAATTTCATGAATAACTAAAATTTTTATTCCTTTGTCTCGAAAACATGGCATATGACCTTTGTTGGAATGAGCTGAATGCGTGTGTTCCAATGAGGGGTCATAAAATTTGAACGAAGATTTGTGTGAATAATGCATTAGTACTGCTAGATTTGGGTAAACGGTTCACCCTGGATACCACCCCTTCTATAGTAGATCTTTTCTGCAAATTTTGTCCAAGATTCTATCAACTTTACAAATAAATACGTTCATGAATCACAATCAGATCCACCCTACAATGTTGCATACCAAATATCAAAAGATTCTGCCTGCTGGATCTGGAGAAGAAGATTTTTTAAGAAATATGCCTGAAACGCACTAAGTTAAAATTTGGGCTCCTATATGGAGCCCAAATATAAACCCAGGGGGCCGATTTGAACAAACTTGAATCAGATCCACCCCACAATGTTGCTTACCAAATATGAAAAGATTCTGAAGCTGGATCTGGAGAAGAAGATTTTTTAAGAAATTTGCCCGAAATGCACTAAGTTCGAATTCGAGCTTCTATAGTGAGCCCAAATATGAAACTAGGAAGCCGATTTGAACAAACTTGAATCAGATCCACCCCACAATGTTGCATACCAAATATCAAAAGATTCTGCCTGCTGGATCTGGAGAAGAAGATTTTTTAATAAATTTGCCCGAAATGCACTAAGTGCGAATTCGGGCTTCTATATTAAGCCCAAATATGAATCCAGGGGGCCGATTTGAACAAACTTGAATCAGATCCACCCCGCAATGTTGCATACCAAATATCAAAAGATTCTGCCTGCTGGATCTGGAGTAGAAGATTTTTGAAGAAATTTGCCTGAAATGCACTAAGTGCGAATTCGGGCTTCTATATTAAGCCCAAATATGAATCCAGGGGGCCGATTTGAACAAACTTGAATCAGATCCACCCCGCAATGTTGCATACCAAATATCAAAAGATTCTGCCTGCTGGATCTGGAGAAGAAGATTTTTGAAGAAATTTGCCCGAAATGCACTAAGTTTGAATTCGAGCTTCTATAGTGAGCCCAAATATGAATCCAGGGGGCCGATTTGAACAAACTTGAATCAGATCCACCCCGCAATGTTGCATACCAAATATCAAAAGATTCTGCCTGCTGGATCTGGAGAAGATGATTTTTTAAGAAATTTGCCTGAAATGCACTAAGTTCGAATTCGAGCTTCTATAGTGAGCCTAAATATGAATCTAGGAAGCCGATTTGAACAAACTTGAATCAGATCCACCCCACAATGTTGCATACCAAATATCAAAAGATTCTGCCTGCTGGATCTGGAGAAGAAGATTTTTTAATAAATTTGCTTGAAATGCACTAAGTTCAAATTTGGGCTCCTATACTGAGCCCAAATATAAACCCAGGGGGCCGATTTGAACAAACTTGAATCAGATCCACCCCACAATGTTGCTTACCAAATATGAAAAGATTCTGCCTGCTGGATCTGGAGAAGAAGATTTTTTAAGAAATTTGCATGAAATGCACTAAGTTCAAATTCGAGCTTCTATAGTGAGCCCAAATATGAATCTAGGAAGCCGATTTGAACAAACTTGAATCAGATCCACCCCACAATGTTGCATACCAAATATCAAAAGATTCTGCCTTCTGGATCTGGAGAAGAAGATTTTTTAAGAAATTTGCCTAAATGCACTAAGTTCGAAATCGGGCTCCTATACTGAGCCCAAATATGAACCCAGGGGGCCGATTTGAACAAACTTGAATCAGATCCACCCTACAATGTTGCATACCAAATATCAAAACATTCTGCCTGCTGGATCTGGAGAAGAAGATTTTTTAAGAAATTTGCCTGAAATGCACTAAGTTCGAAATCGGGCTCCTATACTGAGCCCAAATATTAACCCAGGGGGCCGATTTGAACAATCTTGAATCAGATCCACCCCACAATGTTGCTTACCAAATATGAAAACATTCTGCCTGCTGGATCTGGAGAAGAAGATTTTTTAAGAAATTTGCCTGAAATGCACTAAGTTCGAATTCGGGCTTCTATAGTAAGCCCAAATATGTATCCAGGGGGCCGATTTGAACAAACTTGAATCAGATCTACCCCGCAACATTGCATACCAAATATCAAAAAATTCTGCCTGCTGGATCTGGAGAAGAAGATTTTTGAAGAAATTTGCCTGAAATGCACTAAATTCGAATTCAAGCTCCTATAGTGAGCCCAAATATGAATCTAGGGAGCCGATTTGAACAAACTTGAATCAGATCCACCCTACAATGTTGCATACCAAATATCAAAAGATTCTGCCTGCTGGATCTGGAGAAGAAGATTTTCAAAGAAATTTGCCTGAAATGCAGTAAGTTCAAATTTGGGCTCCTATACTGAACCCAAATATAAACCCAGGGGGCCGATTTGAACAAACTTGAATCAGATCCACCCCACAATGTTGCATACCAAATATCAAAAGATTCTGCCTGCTGGATCTGGAGAAGAAGATTTTTTAAGAAATTTGCCTGAAATGCACTAAGTTCGAAATCGGGCTCCTATACTGAGCCCAAATATGAACCCAGGGGGCCGATTTGAACAAACTTGAATCAGATCCACCCTACAATGTTGCATACCAAATATCAAAAGATTCTGCCTGCTGGATCTGGAGAAGAAGATTTTTTAATGTTTTTCCCATTGCCTACAGTGTTAAAAAGTGCTGACTCAGCACTTTTTCAAAGTCCCGAAACTGTACCCTATGATAAAACCGATGGCAATTTTTTTTTACCAATCCTTTCTGTTGGTCCTAAGGAAGCTGCACACCAAATAAAAATTCTCAGTGCCGTGCAGTTTTGGAGATATGGGCGTTTTAAATTTTTTCTATTTTTAGCTCCTGCGGTTCCCACGGGGCTGCGGGAAAATTTTTTTTTGCATAAATCAAGTACTCATGACCCAATAAGCCCTCACATAAAATTTGGTTCAAATCAGCCTCTCGGTTTGGAAAATAGAAATTTTGGGCGGGGCAAAAAATTTTGCCCCTCTCATAACAACGTCAAGTATAGCCCCACAAACTTCTCTTGAACAAATCTGAGTCTACACCTCAAAAGGAAGCTGCACACCAAATATCAAGTCTCTGCTACTGCTGGTTCATGAGAAGAAGATTTACAAAGATTTTGGTGCCCCTTGGGGGTGTGGCACCACCCAGGAGGAGGGGCAACTTCATTTGAACAAATCTGAATTGGCATTAGGTAATAAACATTTAGCCAACATTTGAATAAAATTGGGCTAGTGGTTTAGGAGGAGAAGTCGATAATGTAAAGTTAACGCCGGACGGACGACGACGGATGACGGACGACGGACGCCGGACGACGGACGACGGACAGAAAGTGATTAGTTAAGCTCCCCTTGAGCTTCGCTCAGGTGAGCTAAAAATCATCACTTTTAACCCTTTTCTCTGAGACGGGTTTTTGAAACAAATGAATTTCTGATTGCGTTCTGAAATGGAGCTGAGGATGTTTCGTTGTGACATCACAGGGGAGCAATCATTACCTTCTTTGCATCCTAAACTAACCCTAATGCACTGGTTGTCGTATTCTAATCATTGCCTTCTTTGCGTACTAGGGTCAGTTTAGGATGGGTATGGGTTAGCTAACCTGTATCCATCCCAAACTGACCCTAATTCGTTCTCCCATTGTAATTACACCCTCGTTTACTCTGATCAAATGGAGTGTATACGATAGCAGAAAAAAACAAAGAATCGTGCACCTGTTTACCGCAGGTTTTGTTGTTGAAATTGTTTGGAGAATAAAGTTAACAGAGGATAAAAAGGGTTAAAAGTGATGATTTTTGTCAGTAGGTATTGGTGTTTTGGGCTAGTTTTGTGTAAAACATGTCTTAGAATGATAAGAAACTCAAAAAAGTTGTAAAAAATGTTTTAGCTTTTTAAAAAACGCCCGGCCCTCTATTCTTGGCCTTTACCGTTACATGGGAGGGGAAGGGTCCAGCAAACCATTCATACACAAAGAAATAGGTTTGTTTTGTTTGGGACATTTTTTGAAGTCCTCCATTGAAAAAAAAAAATTTGCAGACTTTTTGACAGAAAAAAATGAATGAATTATTGTTACTCACCCCAATTGTCATTAGAATTTCGAGAATTATATTGGATATTTACAAGGAGTACTGTCTGTTAACCAAGTAGTTATGAGTGTGTAACTACATGAGTTCAAAGGTGGCTTATCCAATGGTTATGCATGTGATATGGCAAACGATGTTGACATTAAGATCTTGTCCTAGGTCAGTATTGTGAAGCAAATGTCTCCTAAATAAATTTGAAGATTTCAAACAAGTAGTAGATCAGGCTTTAGGATTATCTTTTCTACACAGACAATTTGAACTTCAGTAAATCAAGATCGATCGATGACTCTATAAATTAAGAAAACCATCCTATCAGTAATCTTCAACATCAGAATTTCCACTAAATTTAACAGAGCAGGAAACAAAATCTTGATGCTTTCTTAATCATATGAGTTTTGTGAATTGTTGTGAGAAAAATTGCAATCATGGTGCCATCCTTAATGTTTTCAGCAACAATTTTTTCTTAACGTCGATTTCTGTAGTCACACTCCAATAAAATTCACCTAACAGTTTTTACAGAATTTATGTGAGTGCAGTGCTTCATTTCTGTCAATACAAGGCGAAAAAAACCAGTGTGCGTAACTCTTTACCCATGGTACAGAATGCCAAAATTTGTTATTGTAATTATTTTTAAAATGAAAGTGTCGAAAACACTGTAGCTCAACTTGTCCAAGAAGGGACTAAACTAAATAGAAAGCTCCAGTAATGACAATTAATTCAATCAAGTTTCTATAGAAAAGACACCAAAGCTACATATGAAATCTGAAAAATATCGGTCAGGGATGCCACCTGTAGGGTGTACTAATGGAATTGTTGACAATTTATATGCCAAATCCAAGATGGTCGATGATGACCATGTTTTTCAATAAAATTCAGAAAAAAATTGATAGCTCCCATGTAGACATCACACCAAAGCTACATATAAAATTTGAAAAAAATCAGGTGAGAGATGTAGCCTGTAGGGTGTGCTAATGGAATCGTTGACAATTTATATGCCAAATGCAAGATGGCTGTTGACGGCTATGTTTTTCAACAAATTTCAGAAAAAATTGATAGCTCCCATCTAGATACGACACCAAAGTTACATATGAAATTTGAAAAAGATCGGATGAAAAATGTGACCTGCAGGGTGTGTTAATGGAATTGTTCACAATTTATGTGACAAATCGAAGATGGCTGCTGGTAGACATGTTTTTCAATGAAATTCAGAAATATTTGATAGCTCCCATCTAGACATCACACCAAAGCTACATATGAAATGTGAAAAAGATTGGGTAAGAGATGTGGCCTGTAGGCAGACATGTTAACCTCCAGAATAATTTTTCAGGGAACCAACCTGAGGGTGATTTTGAGGGAAATGGGATAGATTTCAGGGAAAAGTTCGCGTGGGGACAAAATAAAAGAAAAAAACTTGTGAATATTCAGCTCAAGGACCCCTATTAACATCAGGTTATATCCAGAACTAGTTGTCAACCATGCTGATGCATTTATGCAATGTTAAAAAATCATAAAATAACTGTTGATTTGATCCCCCCCCCCCCCAGGATCCTCTTCTTCATGAGCCCCCACCCCCACCCCCACCCCCAACACCCCACCCACACTGTCTCACAGAGCACCTCCACCTGTGGTTTGCTCTTATCAAAGTCTACTTAGCTAATAATTTCCCAAGCCTGGAAATTTTAACAGGAACATTAGATTAGTACTTAGAAAGTATCTTTATCAAACTTCCTGCATGTGGGACGTTTGTGCCCTACACAAAACTTTTCTTTTCATCACTGAAGCATTTTTTTTTAATTCCATTCAAAATTTTCAGGGTACAGGTGGCCAACAGTTAACAGTTCCATAGCCAGCAAAACATAAATGAAAGTGTCAATGACACTGTAGCTCAACTTGTCAAGACAAAGACATGTACATGTATAGTATGTGACACAGCAATGACAAACATCTAGGTAATGACCTGATAACAAAGGTACATATAAAGTATTGTAACGGTCTGTACATAAATACTGACCATTGCCTGTAACAAATGTATAGGTAAAGTATTGTAAAGGTGGGTGACAGTCAGATGCTAAATTAGAAAAAAATCTTTGAGTCCCAGAGTGGGTCTGACTGAACCCCAAAATATTTGTTCTCATAGCACAGTGATAACAAAGGCACCCCAAAATACACTCATTCCTGTCCCAAGGTGAAAATAAAGGTACCCAAGAAGTTTCATGAAGATCAGTTCACAAATATGAGCTGTGTAGAAGTTGTGACAAAAAACTGATTGGACCTAATTTCGGTACAAAATGGCCACTGGCAGCCATCTTGAATTTTGGACCGCACCCAGAAACACTCATTCTCGTCCCAAGGTGATAACAAAGGTACCCAAGAAGTTTTGTGAAGATCGGTTCATAAATACAGCCTCTAGCCCGAGCCGTATTGACATGTGCACTTACAGTGTATAAGTGGCACTGAATAAATCCAAGTTCATCTAATTTGCATAATTTCTGCACGAGAAAAAAACCCGTACTATATGTGATGTATTCCATGTTACTAAACATTTATACAAAAATTTATTCAAATCAGAACTTTCATACAGAAGTTCTGTGCAAAAGACTGATTGCACTAATTTTGGTACAAAATGGCTGCTGGTGACCATCTTGAATTTCGGACCACACCCAAAAACACTCGTTCTCATCCCACAGTGATAACAAAGGTACCCAAGAAGTTTTGTAAATTCGGTTCATAAATACGGCCTCTAGCCTGAGCTGTATAGAAGTTGTGTACAAAAAACTGATTAGACCTAATTTTGGTACAAAATGGCCACTGGCAGCCATCTTGAATTTTGGACCGCACCCAGAAACACTCGTTCTCGTCCCAAGGTGATAACAAAGGTACCCAAGACGTTTCGTGAAGATCGGTTCATAAATACAGACTCTAGTCCGAGCCGTATTGACATGTGTACTTACTGTGTGTAAGTAGCACTGAAAAAATCAAAGTTCATCTAATTTGCATAATTTCTGCACGAGAAAAAAACCCGTATTATATGTGATGTATCCCATGGTACTAAACATTCACACAAAAAATTATTCAAATCAGTGCTTTCATATGGAAGTTCTGTGCAAAAATCTGATTGCACCAAATTTTGTACAAAATGGCTGCCTTCGGCCATCTTGAATTTTGGACCGGACCCCAAAACACTCGTTCTCGTCCCACAGTGATAATAAAGGTACCATAAATACAGCCTCTAGCCCGAGCCATAATGGCATTTACACTTACTGTGCTGAAAGTAACACCAAAAAACATCAAAGTTAATCTAATTTGCATAATTTACGCACAAGAAAAAATCTGTATTATATGTGATGTATCCCATGGTACTAAACATTCATACAAAAAATTATTCAAATCAGAGATTTCATATGGAAGTTCTGCACAAAAAACAGATTTCTGCATCGTCGGTACAAAATGGTGGCTGGCAGCCATCTTGAATTTCGAACCGCACCCAAAAACACTAGTTCTCGTCCCACGGTCATAACAAAGGTACCCAAGAAGTTTCGTAAAGATCGGTTCATAAATACGGCCTCTAGCCCGAGCCGTATCCAATTGTTGACGGACAGACGGACGACGGGCCATGGCATAAGCTCAAATTTGGCTTCGCCAGGGACCAGCCGTGAGGGCGACTAGGGCGATTAAGTCGCCCTTCTAAGCCCAAAGTCGCCTAGAAAAATAGTCGGGGCGATTACAAGTCGCCCTCTAAAAATTGGCCAAAATGAGAAAAGGCTGAACTGAGTGATGCGAGGTTTACATGAAAACGAGTATTTTCAAAAATCGAATCTGCTCGATTGTGATAAATGGGCATTTTAATTCGTCAAATAAACGTCCATTTATTTGAAATCACACGACAAGCAATTGTCCATTGTCGCTTTTGGCGGATTTTTTTATTTCTATTTTGTTGCGTTCCAGTCGGAGCTTCAAGTGTCGAAACGAAAATAGGTGACTTACGCGACTCAACAAACAACCCAGTTTGAAAGTAGGTTACGTCGCTTAGGATGCCAAAAATGTATACACAACGGACGTATTTTATAACACATTATTTTCATTTCGATTTGCTGACGACTGTTAACTGTTGGGCTGTCTATTCCCAGAAAAAACACGAATGGTATTGAAACACATGAAAAAAAGCTTTAGTGATGTCAAGAAAAGCTTTGTACAGGACACAAGTGTGCATGTGGACGATCTTGAAAAAGGGTCCTCCTAAACATCGGAATGACATGAAATGTCGCGGAATGACACCGGAATGCCATAAAAATGATGCGGAATGACATTTCTTTTACAAAATACTCGACCCCAGAATGTATTTTGTTTATTAACTAACAAAGTACCTCCCAAGCAACCTTCTTACATCTGGTCCTGTTCACACTTTCAGACTTAGGAAATTATTAGCTTAGTAGACTTTGTTGAAAGGCAACCACAGGAGGGGGATGGGGGATTGGCACGAAGAAGAGGTGAGGGGTCATGAAGGAGAAGGTAGCAGTGGGGGATTTTCAGTCAATAATTACATTGTGATTTTTTAACCTGGCACAGATGCATCATGGACAACTGGACCTGGATTATTTGTACGTTAATGGAGGACCATAAATTGAAAATATGAAGGGGCGGCGGGGGTGGTACATGAATATTCTTAATTTTCCCCACTTGCCTATGAAGTCTCCCTACATGACTCTGCAGTCTCCCTATTTTTTCTGGAGGGAGACTTGAAGTCTCCCTAAAATTCCCCCCTAGGCTGGTCCCTGGGCTTCGCCAAAGTTGAGCTAAAAATCAAAGTTCATCTAATTTACATAATTTCTGCACGAGAAAAAAACCTGTATTATATGTGATGTATCCCATGGTACTAAACATTCACACAAAAAATTATTCAAATCAGCGCTTTCATATGGAAAGAAAACATGTCCTGAAAGGCCCTCCACACTTCGCCCCTACTGCGCATGCGCAGTGTCAAGGACGTTCCGAAATTGGCGCCATTTATCATTCTAATAACCAGTGCCTGGTAAGCGCTATGTACTCAGCGGGGAGGCAAGAGTTCCCAACTCCTGGGAGGGCCATCCCCGTCTGGGTCATTGGTAAGTATAAAAAATATATAAATTACTATAAATTTTTTAACATTTTTATACTGTACCAATGACCCAGACATAGCTGAATAGTAAAAAGGCTGGAGGGCCAAGGACATAGAGCAAAATGGAATACGCTCAATAAAATAAAATAGAGTCATCCCCTGTAGGGAAAAGAAGTAATAGGCCTTACATGTATCTTTCTTATTTATGATAAATTAGAAAGATACAACACCTTCCAAAATTGAGCTTCATACATCCATGTACTCTATTAATATCCAATATAATCCTTATACTAATAATTTTTAAAGTAAGCCAATAATAAAGTAAGTCTAGAGAATAGAGACTCTTATACTCCTAAAAGTGTCTGAGAATTGCATAATCATGTCCGTTGACATATGCAATATTCAAAAGCTATACTTTAAAAACTAAGACTTGAATGAATTTTATAAACTTAAACTTCTCACTAAACAACCATCCCAATAACAGCTCAGAATTACTAACTCCGGAGGAGGTATCCCCTTGTTTTCATAGTAAAACAGGTGACCCAAGGGAACACCCTCCCCCCCCCCCCCTTTTTCTTGCCCTGGGTCAAATAGCCCAGAGCGAAGAGGGCAGCCGAACGGAGACACTGCCGAAACAGACAGCCTACCTAGCTATAGTAGCAACTGTTAAGTGAATGACATTCTGAGCAGTAGATAATAGACCTAACAATAGAGGCCTCCAGAAATGGACTCGATATTTCTAAGATAAAATTCATGAATGTGGATGGCTGAGCGCAATGAGCGGCCTTCAAAAATCTATAATAGCGACACTATTAATGTAAGCCCAAGAAGTAGAAGAACTCTTACTTCATGAGCCGAAATCTTAAGCACAACTGCTAAGTCAATGATATACCATAAGCAGTACCGATAGTTAATAGAATCCATTAACAATAAAATGGAGCGTAACGTCCTTCTACTAGACATCAAAGACAGAAGAAGCTTACGCCCTTGTAATAAACAGATATCTGTTTATAAATACATAAACTGTACCCGGAAAGAGTAAAGGCCTATGCCCATACGAAGACGGAAGGACCTTAAAATAATAGGTTCCGGATAATAGGAGCCTAACTCTTATGCAACAATCCAACCTAAATAGTAACGGAAGTATTGATTCCGAAACTATGAAAGTGAAAATCATCCATCGATAGTGCATGAAACTCACTGACTCTACAGTAAAAGAGAAACCAACAGAATTACTGTCTAAAAGGTCAGAATTTGAAAACTACTGTTTCCAGAGGCTCAAATGATTACTTAGCTAAATAAGAACCGAAGTTAAAATCCGTATAGGAATTTAATCTAAAGATTCTAAGTCTATTTATCAAAAAGTTACTAAATGACTTAGATAAAGAGACAAAAGACTCAATTGTAAACTATCGTAGAGTGCATAGGTATGAGGTAACATAAACCTATAACCTAAATAATAACAGGCTGCAGTAGATCTTGTGAAACAAGTATACTAAAAAATAGCAATGAGTAGTATGGAGGGATCAACAATATGAACATAATGATCCCTACAGCACGACGGAAGAGCCTCCACTTTAGTCGCATAGAATAGCGAAGAAGAGGATCTCCTATAGTAAGAAATCGCGTCCAAAGCTCGTCCAGTACAGTGCTTACAATGTAATACGGACCACACAACGGAATACATGAGGGTTGCGACCTTGCTGGTTGTGATAAAGATGACACGATTTACCCAGTGAAAAAAGATCCTCACATAGAGGAAGATTTCACGTTAAGACCCACAGTAGACAAGAGAGTAAATTACTCACGATCTCTGTGAAGATAGAGATGCTATCAACAGAAATGTATTGCGGTTGTTTATCTTAGCAATACCTGCTAAAACAACAGCGCCGGAGGATACGCGTATCCTATCATTCCGTCCTATAGATCAATAGAGCGTTAACACTATTAGCTCAGAGATCTGGACAAGCCAACACATACGTCTGCAATTGATTAGCAAGCTGTGTCATAAATAAATCATCATTGGGCGCTCCCATAGATAGCAAATCTGATTGAATACTTGTTTGTTGAGAGTCCATTCTGACAGCAACAAGCGACCCGTAAGAGAATGGGAGTCC
This sequence comes from Pictodentalium vernedei, assembly GCA_031216915.1. Classification (NCBI taxonomy): domain Eukaryota; kingdom Metazoa; phylum Mollusca; class Scaphopoda; order Dentaliida; family Dentaliidae; genus Pictodentalium; species Pictodentalium vernedei. The sequence continues at coordinate 390,792,744 of CM062293.1, read as the reverse complement.
GATAAAACAATCAGACGACCCGGAATATGACGGACCAAAACTGAACTTGGTGTACTATAACCAACAGACGGATTCTTTCCATTAAACTGAATAACGGAAACGAAAGAGTGCCTCCCTGGTTCCGGAGATACGCCACTACTGTCGAATTAAAGGACAGGAATTTTGGCATGCGTTTCTGAATAATGTTCATGCAATGACATAAAGCAAGCCTAAAAAACATTATTCCGCGGAAGTTAAACTGATAGCTAAAAGACTGCGGAACCCAAAGACCCTGGCACTTCGAATCCGTAGGGATCAGTATATATCCCAATCTGTTTGACTGGCAACCGTCATAACAGCCACACTCGGGTCCGGCAACTGCGGCGGCACTCTCTGAGTCAACCACCGAATGTTTGCCCCAGTCTGAATCTCTTGTAACACTAGATAGACAAGAGAACGTATAAATCGAGCAATTCATGGATTGCCGGAAAGTTGCCGTCGAAGAGAAGCTCCTCCGAGAACGAAGCGACTCTGAGAGAGTTCTTAACCTTACTATCCACGCGTGTGGATGTAGCTAGGGCTGCGTCACGTCTAACCAACTCCAATCAGCCACTGAAGGGCGGAGTTATACGTGAACAAACTACTGCCCTCAAAAGAAATACATTGAGAATAATATCCCGTAAATCTTTTCTTGAAGACGTAATGATAACGCCTCAGTAAGGCGGATTACGTATAATAAAGCGTCTAAGTTAAGTCTACTATACATAATGTCGTTCCCAACATTGAAATTGGAAAAGACATAAACGGCGAAAAAGAATATATGCAGTCTTTAATCACACCGTCTAGACGCATATGAACTCTCGGTATGCCCTGCTCTGCCAAAATAAACTATTTGTAAAAATGATAAAATGGCAGAAATGAGCAACGCGGACAAGAAACTAAACTATCATGCTTAGTAGCAGGCTTGTATATATATATATATATAGCGTCGAAAAATAAAACACATGTTGTAATGACAATATTGGACTGCGTCGGTAAGTCAGGGACAATGTCCCTGTACCGATCGAAAAATCCGAGTCCAATGACGCTATAAGTCTCTTATCCAAGATCGCAGCAATGAAGTCCGAAATAATAATCAGTGGAAGAAATGCCAGAAGATATGAAAGGCATCTTCCGATACTACTAAAGGGAAAACTCGAAATCTTTCGAATCCCTTTCGCCATCCTGTCGGACCCTATAAAGCGTTCGGTCGTCCGTAGCTGATGCAACCGCGGACCGCACCGACCCAGCGCCGTCGGATAATTCCTGATTCGACCGAGAAACTGTCAATTGCTGGGATGCTGCGAAACAACTGTGCTAACTCGGATAGCACGTCCGTCACTGAGGCCTGAGGAGAAGCGGTCTTACGATGCATTGCCGCTGGAAGCTCCGTGATCGTTACCCCGTGCATACTTCCAATATGCGAGCGAACGGAGTGTATAGGCCTCGTGTCCCTTGGCTACCGGATGGCGCGACCTATTCGCCGTGGAATCACTGAATGCCGAACTGATCGGATACTCGAGGTCACGTAGCCAATGTGCGGTCGTGTGCCCTGCTGTGAGGATGAGGAAGCATTAAAGACAGTCTCTCGGACTGTCAATATAACGGAGCGTCCCGAGCAACGGACATATGCTCCGAATGTAAAATATCTGAACCACAACATGCGGTCCCCTATGTTGTTGGGCGAGAGAGGAACCTCACTCGCTCACAGCCCAGACGGACCTGGACAAGCCAGGAACCGGACTAACAGGCTTCCTCCGATCTGTCCTCAATCTGCCGTCACTGGGTGAGTACTAAAGTAATTAAAGTGCTCGCATCACCCAAATCTCCTTCCTAGACCGCAACGGACGAACCCGGCAGCCGAACCATTCGATGAATGTACGCTACACCGGGTGAGCTAGCGAATGTCACTCCGTAAGCGATAGACATATTCCATGAGCACTTATTGCCGCTAACTCTTCATTAACTATGACGACAGAGGCACACTTTTGAAAGACATCTCCATAACTCTTCGAACAAGAAACCAGAAATGCTTGGATAGCAAGCATAAAATAATAATATATATAGCGTCGTTCAATAATTCGAAAGTTTGTGTGACATTATTGGACTATGTCGGAACTGAGGGACGATGTCCCTGAACCGAACCAAAAATTTCTAAGTCCACCGACGCTATCAGTTTCTTATCCGGCATCGCAGCATATGTTGTTCCGAAAGGGAAAGCTTGAAATCCTCCGAATCCCTTTCGGTATCCCGTCGGACCGGATGAAACTTTCGGACGTCCGTACTCGCTTCCGCGGAGCGTCCCGACCCAGCATCGTCGGATAAAATATATGCGACAGATTCAGTTGATGCTGGGATGCTGCGATAAACTGTGCTATTAAAGAAAGCACGTCCGTTCCCGAGGCCTGTGCAGTAGCGGACTTACGATGCATTGCCGCCGGAAGCTCCGTGTACGTTGACTACCGCACACTTCCTATGCGAACGTCCGGAGTCTGCAGGCCTCGAGTCCCCGGCTACCGACCCAGCGCTGTCGGATAATTCTCGATCCGACACTGTTTCTGTCGGCTGCTGGGATGCTGCGATAAGCTGTGCTATGTGCACAAGAATGACCGGCGTCGAGACCTGCGGAGGCGCAGTCTATCGCTGCTTCGCCGAGGGCAGCTCCGCATCAGATGGCTCCCGCATACTTTCTATGCGAACGTCCGGAGTCCATCGGTCTCGAATCCCTGGCTGCCGGATGGTGTGACCTGGTCGCCGAAGAATCCTTGATCGGCGAAGCTGGTAATATATCGGCGGTCACGCAGCCAAGGTGCGGTCGTGTGCGCTGACGAGAAGAGGAAGCCTTAGCAGTCTCAGCGGACTGCCTATACAACGGAGCGTCCCGAGCGACGGACGTATGCTCCGCTAGCGACACATTTTGTACCACAACATCTGGGGCCAGATGTTGTTGAACGAGAGAGGGGCCTCTCTCGCTTGCCGTCCGGATGGACCGGAACGAGCTATGAACCGGACTAAAAGGCTTCCTCCGTTCTCCCTCCGATCCGCCGTCACTGGGTGTGCATTAAGTTAATTTTATAGTGCTCGCATCACCCCAAAATTCCTTCTAGACCGCAACGGACGAACCTGGCTGCCGAACCATTCGGTGAATGGACGCTACACCGGGCGAGCTAGCGGACGTCAAAGGCCGTCGAACCTACTAGGGTCCTCTTAGGCAATTGGCGTATTACATGAGCACTTTTCCGCTAGCCCTTCATTAATTGTGACGACGGAGGCACACTGTTGGAAGACATCACAGATACATCACCCTAATCTTGATCGTCTGAAATAGAAATTGATAAAGTAGAGTGACCCTGCGGGGAAAGGACCGGAGTGTCCAAATCCCCAACAACATACCGTGACATACGCTTCCCATATTGTCATCGAAATCATACGATACAGAACAGGAGTTAATGCGAGTACACTGACCACCTATAGAATGATAATAAAGTCAGAGGAAGACTTCCTCTTAAAACAATTGATCAATATCCTTTCAATGTGAAAAGAAAACAAGTCCTGGTACTCGCACTAACCCCTGGCAATCAAAATACATAATAATAATATGATCCATTAATATAGAAAAAATAATTGAAATCAAAATATTTTGAAAAAATATTTTTTCAGAACAGCCCAAGTTTCTGAAAAGTAACGTTGAGCTCCAATGGATCCCAAGCCTAAGTGTGGACAAAAATTTTTAAAATATTTTAAACAATTTATTCAACACTTACGAACAATAATAATGTATCTAGTTATGATTAAAATAACATAAAGATATTATTTTTTAGAAATCCCCCCCTCACACAGAGGGCTGTTGTAAATGTAAACAATGAGTGTAAAAACACTAAAATAAGACTCCAGGCACCCAGGCCCGAAATCAGTTACCAAAAATACACTATCTGATGCAAAACAGAGACTTCCAGGGAAGAAACTGCAGAACATCAGATGGTAGATGCAGAACACAACGCCTAACCACCCGTAGGTGAAGACGTAAACATGGGGAAAGAACAGAATTCATTCTGTTATTCAGCTAAAACTCCCAAGAAATTTTAGTAATAATAATTACAGAAACTATGCCAAAAGCATGGGAGAATAGCAAGGGGGAACTTAAAGGACAGGGAGAGAGGAAAACACTTGAAAAAACAGTGTAACTAAATAATCAGAATGACAACAAAATGGCTGCTGCCTTGAAAATAGGTAACTTAACATAATTTCATTAAAAAATTTTAAGTTACAGCCCTGATAATATTCTGTCACACATTCTTTTCCTCTCCTCCTTCTCTATCCTCCTTAGAATCACCATTTCACTAATATTTATGTGTCTGGCATCATTTAAACTGAGATTTAAAAGCACAAAGATCAGTCAGATGTTAACTGATGAAGGGCCAAACTTAGAATGATAAATGGCGCCAATTTCGGAACGTCCTTGACACTGCGCATGCGCAGTAGGGGCGAAGTGTGGAGGGCCTTTCAGGACATGTTTTCTTTAGTTTTAGATGCAAATTTTGGGGATTGGGGGGCAAAATTTGTGTTTGGCCCTATATTTTAAGAGTTAGCACCAGCTATGTCTGGGTCATTGGTACAGTATAAAAATACAGATTTCTGCATCGTCGGTACAAAATGGTGGCTGGCAGCCATCTTCAATTTCAGACCGCACCCAAAAACACTTGTTCTCGTCCCACGGTCATAACAAAGGTACCCAAGAAGTTTCGTAAAGATAGGTTCATAAATACGGCCTCTAGCCCGAGCCATATCCAATTGTTGACGGACAGACGGACGACGGACCATGGCATAAGCTCAAATTTGGCTTCGCCAAAGTTGAGCTAAAAATGTAGTGTTAGAAAATAAGTTTAAATATGCAGTCATCATTTTTCGGCATCCTAAGCGACTTTAACCTACTTTTAAACGGAGCTAAATAGTTGTTTACGTTTTGATTTTGGAAAAGAGATGAGAATTAAAGCTATTCTGTGATGGAATAAATAAACATAGATTATTTAATTCCTTTTCATATATTTTAATTTCCAAACACTGCATTTAAATGAAGGTGGAGTTTTTAATTTTTTGAAAGTAAGTCACCTATTTTCACTTCGACACTCGCACATTGATCATGAATCTCCAAAGAAAAAACCCAGAAATAAACATGAACACAGTTGAAATATATATCATAAAATACCCTTTTCTTAAATAAATTTAACTTAAATCCACATTTCACTGCTTTGTGAGTTTTTACCAGAGTTTGAAATGCATGTGATGTGACTCTGAACGTTTTTCATAAGTTACAACGGGAACGAAATATTTGACTGTTGTTTTCTGGGATTTTTGGTCCAAAACTGATTCCCGTCCGAGAGGCCGGGAACTACACTGAAATTACGGGATTTTCCTGGGCATTCCGTGACAGTTAACATGTCTGCATGTAGGGTGTGCCAATGGAATTGTTGACAATTTATGTGCCAAATCCAAGATGGCTACTGTCAACCATGTTTTTTCAACGAAATTCAGAAAGATTTGATAGCTCCAATCTAGACAACACACCAAATCTACATATGAAATTTGAAAAAGATCAGATGAGAGATGCAGCAGTCTGTAGGTATGTCCTAATGGAATTGTAGACAATTTATATGCCAAATCTAAGATGGCTACAAGCGGCCATGTTTTTCAATGAAAATTTGGAAAAATTTGATAGCTCCCATCTAAGTATTGCCCATCTAGGCATTGCCCCAAAGCCACATATAGAATCTGGAATTGATAGGGTGAGATCTGCAGCCTGTAAAGTGTGCTAAAGGAATTGTGGACAGACAGAAGAACATACAGATGGACAGACTGATGTACAGACGACAGATCACAACCCATGCCAATAGCCCCTACTTGACATTGTCAAGTTGAGCTAAAAATGTTCCCAAACATTTCAACAAAACCTTTTCAAAAGCCCCCCCCCCCCCCCCCCCCCTCCACCTCCCCTGACCCAACACTCTCATGGAATGAGCTCATCGTTGATATGGTTACATACGGTTTTGTTGAAATTGTAGAAAACTAATTTTTTCAACTGCTCATTTAGTTATATTTTTTTGGGGGCTGATTCTTTAGGTAATGGGCAAACCCTATTTAGATGGGCTATTAGGGGAGCAGAAATTCAAGTCAAATATTTCAAGACAAGCGATTTAGGAATGTATACATTTTTTTCTGAAAAATGATTACACATGTAATATCAACAGATTTACTGATCAGCTGCTGTATCAGAAGCTGTTATGACACAATGTACCCAGAGAACCCAGTGAGAGCCAATGAGATATGGCAACCGTCAAGACTCTCCAACTTACCATTGACCTTTTGGATTAAAGTTCAATGCTCTAACCATGAGCCAGCATGCTCCCATTCAGTGCAGTAGCTTAAAGTGATGTAGGAAGTGACAAATGTGTGACACATGGATAGATTGGTGAACTGGATCACACTATCTTTCTCTTCAAGTTTGTGACTGAGCAATCAGCAACAATTAGATGTGGCCTGTCCCAACTTGGGACCAAGAATACCCCCATGACACATGCTCTGATTGTGGGCAACAATGATACCAAGTATCATTTATATTCTTCAATGCTATCAAAAGTTCCGACCTGGACATGACAGTGTATTTATGGATATGGGAATGTAAAGTTTAACTAAGTTTGTGACCTTGACGACAAACATTCCAACTTTATTCGCGACAAACTCTCTGAAAGTGGGCAACAATAATACCAATTATTATTAATATCCTTAGAGACATTCAAAAGTTCTGAGCCAGATTCGACATGTTATAGTTGGATTTGGATGTGGGGGTATGTAAACTTAAACTAAGTCTGCCACCTTGACCTTGCTGACAAGCATTACAACCTTATTCTTGACACACCCTCTGATGGTGGGCAACATTAATACCAAGTATCATTAATATCCTTCAAGGCCATCAAAAGTTCTGAGCTGGACACGACTTATTATAGTTGGATTTGGATGTGGGCATATGGAAACTTCAACTAAGTCTGTGACCTTGTCCCTGTAGACTAGCAATTCCAACCAACCTTTTTTGCGACACACCCTCTAGTAGCAGGACAGGGCAGGAGGGAAGGGCAGGCAGGCAGGCCAGGCAGGCAGAGAGTGATTCCTATATACCCCCCTGAACTTTGTTCAAGATTGAATTATATTTCAATACTCATGGTCCAGGTGGTATATTTCCCATCAACACTGACTGTCTCCAATAGGTTTTGCAACACACACCATAAAAGAAATTTTGGTGAATACATGTGAAATATAAATATTAGAGACGTACCTCCACCATGAGCATGTCCATGTTGAAATGCAAATATACCAATTAAGTTAACTAAAAATCCCAATACAGATATAATAAATAATCTCTCATGACTAACTGTTGGTGGTTCAAATGTTCTCTGAAATATAAATAAAAGTGATTAAGTAGACGTTGAAATGTGTTCCAATAAGACTTCTGATTGGATGAAAGCTTGCTTAATTTTTCCTATGTTTACAGCACTACTGGCATACGTTACCATCTCATGTTATCAAGTGAAATATCTGAAAAGATGATAACCATGGGAGGATATTCAAAGTGCATACTGCCTATAAAATCGTATTTTTCGAGGCCAGTGATCATTTTATGAATGTATATCCACAACCCTCTTATAAAAGGGTCGAGATTAATCCATATGAGTTCAAATCATAACTTGTTCATGATTTGAACTGAGATGGAGTAATTCAACCCTTATCAAAGTTATTGATTTTATGTTGTCCAAAGATGTTGTGGGGTACATGAGACATTTATTTACTAAATTGTTATTGTTAAAGTCACCTTGTTCATTTCATGGTGTGAGTTTTGAACTATGGGTAGGGTCTTATTGGAACATATATGTTATTGTGATCAATTGACTGTACCATGGCCTGAGGTCATAAAGACTGACTAATTAAGGCCCATAATTCTATAATGAAGAATCTGACCGGGCCAGTTTTCAAACTCGTTTGAGATTGAGATATTATTGCATAAGACCTGTATAGCAAATATTAGTCAAATCGGAGTATGTTTCTTCAAATTATTATGCTAATGAGGTAGCAATTCATAAAAAATTACGAATTAAGGTCCATAACTCTGTATTGTAAAAATTGGGTCAAGCCAGTTTTCGAACTCGCTTGAGATATTATTGCAAAGGACCTACATGGCAAATATTAGTCAAATCAAAGAATGTTTGTTCCAAGTTATTGCGCTAACAAAATCACACACTCAATCAAAGGGTGTAAAAATTGAGGAATTAAGGGCCATAACTCTGTAATGAAAAGTCGGGCTAGGCGAGTTTGTGAACGTATTTGAGATATTATTGCAAGAGACCTATATGGCAAATATTAGTCAAATTGAAGAATGTTTGTTCGAGTTATTGCACTAACAAGCTCAAAATTCATAAAAATTGACTAATTAAGGGCCATATCTCTGTAACGAAAAATCGGGCCGTGCCAGTTTTCAGACTTTTTCGAGATACTATTGAAAAAGACCTGTATGACAAATATTAGTCAAAACAGTGAAAGTTTGTTCAAGTTATTGTGCTAACAGTGCAGGGATGCCTGGACGCCCACCTGTCGCCAAATACAACTCAACCAAAAATACATTTGGTTCTCGAGCAGTTTATTTTTCAAATCAATGAGGGAGGGAGGCTTTTGTTTTTATTTTTTATTTCCTTTTATTTAACTTGTTGAGCTTGAAGCCCAAATTTGGGCTCCATTCTTTAGTGTGAAGATTGTATATTCTGTGAATGTGGTTCACATTATCTTTGAAGTGAATTTATTTCGTCTGCATGGATTTGCCAGGTTACAATTTCTGATAAATTTTATCTAAGCAAATGAATGTGAACAAATTCTGCCAGTCACGAAACATTTAGCACTCTACATGTCAATAAAGAAAAACCAAATATATTTGTGTTCAATTATATATATGTACCTTTTTCGAAAAATAAATACTCTCCACTAATATTTGAATTATTCTCTGTGGTAGAATGTAGCACATTGATGCTGATAAAACAATTTTCATAAACAGACACTGTATTTTAATCATCCTTTGTTGTAAACACATGCATCAAACAAAATGGTAAAAAGTCTAATGATTTCATACTAATCTTGACATGGAAAGCCAATAAAAGCGTTCAATGAGAGCATTTAATTTCAAGGAGAGATTGCATGAGAACCAAAATCTTTTTTTTCTGCTTTAATTTGGTAAAAATTATCATAGTTTGAAATTTTGGGAAGCAAAATGTGTCCTCTTGTTAGTTATCATGTATAAAATATCACCAAAATCGATTCATAAATGTACAAGAAGCTGTGAACTCAATAATTTCAAATAAAATTCATTATTGAATCCAAATTCAAGAGGAGAAATAGTTAGATTAATCGCAAATTGAGTTGCTAAAAAATCGACTGCCAGCAGTTGCGTGTGAGAAGTCTCGAACTTGCTTCATAAGTTATGAGATGCACAAGCAAGAAATTCGTACAATGATTTTGTTAAGTCCAAGTAGTGATTAATCTATTTATTTACTGGTGTTTAAGGTCACATACTTATGCACAATGGCTAATCGTGACCGTGAGTTTTACGGGTGGAGGAAGCTTGAGTACCCAGAGAGAACCACCAAGCATCGACAAGCAACTGTCAGCTCCTGAACATTCTAACTCTGTTCAAGCTCCACTCATGCAGGGTTACAGAGGTTGAAGACATGTGCACCATCGACGCGTGGTACGCCTTAATACACAGCATCATCGTGCCCCCATGTAGGCAATGAGGATAAAGTGCCTTGCACAAGAACACAGCGCAGGTCATCCCAGACGGGGATTGAACTCGAGACCTCTAGCATAGAAGTCCAATAGTCTACTACTGAGGCACTATTGCACATCAAAGGTTCAGGTGATGAACTCCTGCGTAGCGAAGAGGGGGTAGCAGTTGGGGACTTGGTAGATCCCAGGGATATTTTTTGCAGACGATATGGTCCTAGTCGGGAAATCCCAGGGCTATTTTTTGCAGACGATATGGTCCTAGTGTCAGAAAGTGAAGAGGGGCTAGCAAAAATGCTGGGAATTGTTGGGAAATATGGAGAGCAAATGGAGGCTTGAACTAAATGAAAGCAAGGGCAAAGTTATACCTGTGGGCCACAAAGTGGACCCCACTCGAAGGTGGAGAGTGGGGGAGTTCTGTATTCCGGGAGGTAGCAGCAAATTTCTTAGTGTAGGAGAGACAGGTGACTACAAATATCTGGGGGTAATCATAAACATCACAGGAAGAGGCATCCACTGAAACCACACAAATAAATTGATTCTGAAGGGGAGGTGAATCCTTAACCAATTGAAACTTATAGGGAGAAACAGTTTCAATAAGGTTTTCGTGGGGAAGATTATTTGGGAACTGGTGGGTCTGCCAAGTATAACATATGGTACGGAAGTGGTACCCCTAAACCAGGCGGCTGTAAAGAGCTTGGAAACCATGCAGAACGATGCAGGCCGGTGGATAACGGGGTCGAGTAATGCTGAAGCACAAGAAGCAACCAGGGGTGAGCTTCGGTGGATGAGGATCAAGGACAGTATAGACTTACTGAAACTTGGTTATCTTAATTATTTGGTAAATCTCCCCGACAGCCATTGGTGTAAAGAAATGTTCCAGAGAATTTTCATCTCAAATATCATGACAGGGTGGATGGTCCAAATGAGGGAGCTAATAGAGAACTACTCATTGGAGATCTCGGACATAGACATAGGGGCAAACCACGGTAAAAAAAATCGTCAGAGAAAGGGTCATGGAGTATGGTAACCTTAATTAGCAAGAGGTGGTCAAATCAAAGAGGTCTTTAGGTGGCCTACATGATAAAGAGAAGTCTGGTTTTGAAGAGTACCTTGATGCACCTTTGTGAGGGGGGGGTGGCGTCACTGTTGTTCAAGCTGAGGTCGTGGTCCCAGGAGCTGAGGGGAAACATTGGGAAAAACAGTGAAAAGGAGTGCCAGATGTGTAATTTGGGCATGGTGGAGACCCTGGAATACTTTCTTCTGGAATTGGGAGTATAATGGGGAAGTGGGGGGGGGGGGGGGGGGGAGAATGAAGAACATGTGGTTAGTGGGAGACTCAAAGGAGAGGGTTAATATGCCAATTGGAGAGATTGGGAAGAATGGGGCAAGGGACGTCATCAACCAGTTCGTCTCCACATGTTGGGAGGAGAGATGCATGAGAATAGGGAGGCAGTTGGGAGTACAGGGGTAACCAAGGCCTTCTCATCTGAGAACAGTGACAAATCAGCGGCCGGCCAAAGTGTTATTATTATTACGAATGTACACTTACTAGTCATCAGGTATAAAATGTCATGAAAATCAATTCAAAAATAAATGTTGGAGAAGTTACCTACACAAAAATTTCCTGTAGAGATCTATATTAAACAGGCACTTCCCAAAAATTTGCAACAAATACAATTATTTATGAACAAAATCTTACTTAACTAATGTAACCCTAGGTGGTTGCAGGGTATCTTTGAATAAAAGTACTCATGCTACAAATCACATTTGAAAAAAATTTTTGTAGAATCAAGTTTCTATTAATAGATCTCCAGACTCATCCTTTTGGCCCATTGGCTGAAACTTTGTCCAAGGGCATCGGAAACAGGAGGCTGCTGCCCCACTCATTGGTCTGAAGGTAGAGGCTTGGGGGTGGGGCAGTACATTCTCATTTTTGCCACAAAGCACCAGAGGAAAAGACTACTTTCTGAGAAGAGTAACTGAGAAACACTTCAGTATTTGTTTTCTAACATGTTTTATGTGCGCCAATGCCAAGGGATGGGCGAGAGTCCCGAATGGAAAAACATAATACATCACTAATGATAACAGATCCCGAAGTCCATGCATAAAATGGCCACACACAATTTTTAGATTATATACATAAATAACATGGATAACACATCGCCCTATTCTGAGACTGTCAAAACAATCAGCTGGTGAGTGCGTTTCATTTTCATTTTTTTATTGTCCACTTTGTGTTAATTGGGTAACTAGCTTGTTGCCGAATGAGCTGACTGTGATAACACATGATGGAACAGCAATTCATGTACCGGTGGGGTACTGTCAGTGTAACATGTACTGGGATATTATAAATGATTCCATCTGGCAACAGGCAATTTTCCAGTCGACTAATGGCTTTAATTGCGTCAAAATCCAACTTATCCATCAATCGTTTCAACATTAGTTAGTCACATTTACTGGTTATAAAATATTTTCGATATTAATAGAGTAACTAATTCTGTGCACTGTACAGCCTTAGTGTAAATCTCATTTATAGCAACTCTTTACCCAAAGTAATGGTCAAATCCAGCCAGTAATATTCTCAAAAAGAATTTAAACTCACTTTATGACACCTCATTGGAGTATATTGTAGAAAGGTGTTTTTTACTGAATTCCAAAAAAAGAAAGCATTCTATTTTCAATTAATATCTTGTTTATTATACTCTAAGCAGTAATGTTTCAGAGGTGACACAAGCTATTCACAAGTCAAAAGTCACACGCACTGTCGCACAAATCAAAAATGCTCCAAATGATATAAATAGTACAGCTGTTTTTTTCTGAAACGAAATACTGAAAATGTGTTATAAACTCACTGGAAACACCACTTCACTGGTAAATTAATTATACTCTAACCATACCAATGCAGACGATATCAAAATTTATTAATTTAAATATTTTTTTTTCAAAGTTTTCAAAAGATTTCAACAAAACCATATCATGTGACCCCTAGTTGGAACGAGCTCGTTCCAATGAGGGGTCACATGATATGGGTTTGTTGAAATTTATTGAAAAACAATATTTTATCAACTGCTAATTTAATGGATTTAATGTTCTTCAAGGTCACATACTTCTGCACAATGGATAATCATGACCACAACATGGAGATAAAGTCTAGGTCAGTCAATCATTTATACCCCATGTTGCCTATTTTAGAGGACTTGCACCCCAAGCATTAGTGACTGGGTCGTATTTTACTAGTGAAACAGAGCTTGTTTACCACAGTAAACAAGCACTTCTTCACTTCCCTGGGTTCCCACGGGGGGTTATCAACTGCTGAATTTGCATATTATGTGGGCGGATGCGGGCGTTTCTTTGGGTAAAGGGCTAGTCTCCACTTGTTAAACAAAAATAAACTTAAACTGAGTTTGAATTTTAAATGATATTATTACCTCAACTGCTTCAGAGAATATAAAAAATGCTATAAACAGTAGAAAAAGTCCATTTACAAATCCAGCTAAAATCTCAATCCTGACAAACCTGAAAGTAGAGGAAACAAGTTTATTACATGCCTGTTCTGTGAAATCACCATCTACAGCAACACTAAACTATGTGGAAAATGAAAATCTGTTCCGCACACATGTGGGAAACGGAAATCGTTGACAGACTATTTTTCAATTGAAGGGAAATTTCTACAGCAATGAGTCGCTAGCCATAGCTGAAAATCGTCCCTGGAGTTTCAATGTGTTCTATGTGCCAGTAGGCAAATAGAACACATTGCAACGCAGGGGACAAAATAGTAACTAAGGTTCCCCTTGCAAAATCTATTGGCGATAACATGTGTTCTTTGTGTTGATAGTTGTCAAATAAATTACTGAGTGTCCTTCTTATAATTGATTTTATAGACGTGAAGGCATGTAATAAACACAGAATGACACACGCATGTGAATGGGTTAATCGGTATGGCACTGTGTCATCGCGGAAGGATAAAACTTGAGGCCTGCATCCTCTTGTTCTATCTTTCCGTCTGGCACTCATGCCATATTGATTAACCCATTCACATGCGTGTCATTCTGTGTATTTACTTATCCTTTTACCTATCATAATTGTCAACACCTGACCAGTGCCATTCACAAAAACTCCAATCAAATATTCTTTTAATATCAATTTTAGACTCAAAAACATAGCTTTTAATCTCTCATTGGCATAGTGGAATCCTGTTAACTGAACAGCCACTTTGCAAATGAAAAACATGTAATTAACAGGAATATCCAATTAACAGAAATAGGACCTTTTTCCATCTTCTAGTGCTAAACTCAGACCTGGAAATAAGGAATCGGGCTTGTAACCTATTTACTATTTTAGTGGTCGTAACCTGTCTGAACGTGTTTTCTTAACTTGTCCTGCCATTTATTTATATTTTATCATTTTTTGTAATAAATTATTGAAATAAAGTTGATGTTACTTAGAAAATATAATGTTCATGTAATTTTTTGCCATCATGATGTTGAATACAACTATAGTACAACTACTGAGCTGTGTTAAGTTTCTGAGATTAGGATGATTTTCTCCCACCACAAATCACATGAAGTCATCAAAATTAAAATACTGCTCGTGTGATGAAAATTTAGTGTTCCACTGATTGATCAGACAGAAAAATGAATTGCATACTCGGACGGGCATTAAAAAGTTCTGTATATACTACAAAAAAAAAAAATTCTGTTAACGTCACTTTTGAAATAACTGATTTTGTTGAAATCATTTGGGTGTGGGGGGAGAAAAATCATCATTCAGTGTTGTGGGGGTGAGCAGGTAGTTGTGTCAATTGAAGTGAAGCAGGAAGCCATGTTGGTTTGTAAAATGGAGATGATGATGATGAGATAGTGGCAATTATTAACTGGTTGACAGCCAGATTATTTTTGGTGGTGTAAATTTGCTCAACAATTTTTTTTTATTACAAATTATTGGCGAGTGCTAACATGTCCTCTCCAGGTTCCAATAATTTGTAATGGAACAAATTTGTATCAACAAAATATTTGCAATATGGAACACAAGTGAGGAAAATGTTGGCTTTTACACTGGTATCCTCATTTTTTTTGTGAAAGCCCTGATAGTGGCTTCTTGCACTCAACCAGTTAAATATTCAAATGATGATATAGTCCAGGCACATTAGACATAAAAATGAGAAAGTAAGGAAAAAAATCGGAGAAAGCTGATTTTTTTATATGTTTCCGGGACACACATTGCGGATAAAGTGTGAAAAGTCCCCGCGAATCCGAATTGAGCTTTTTTTAGTTATAGCGTTTTTTTGATGAAAAAAAAAATTTTAAAAAAAATTCGACCCAGCTCCATATTTCTCATTCTTATTCGCCTTAGTAGGGTGAGAATCATAAATACCGTGCTGAATTATATTGAGAATACATATCCCCAACAGAAAATGCCAACTTTGTACCAATCCTCACACTCAATGGTGAAATATTCACGAAAATGTACAAAATTACGAAAAAAAATTTATTGTTTTCATACACACAACGGTACACAACGTCCATTAAATCAAATCTACGACTACTTTGGGAGTTAAATTATATATCAAAAATTGCAGAAAAGCAGTGGCTTTATAATGATATATAACAATAGTCATTTATTCCATAATGAACTGGTGAAACGTGTGAAATATTAACCATACCCCCTAAACTCAAATTCAAACGGCATCGACTTTTCTCATTCAAATACCGTATTATAGCATCATTGTTTCAATTTCCATGTTCGATGAAATATTCTGTGGACTTGCCAGAGGTGACTGTACAACAGCTGACGCTGTCAATCAAGAAAGTGTCAACCATCTACTGTCAAAGTTACACGAACTGCTCCAGAATGCGTCCGTAGGACGCACAGGAAAGCTTTGGGTACAATACTACGAGCAAATAGGTCTTCTCCAGTTGTTCTTGAGAGCAGAGCGCACAGGCGACTGGGAACTCCACACATATTGTGTTCGCAATATGATTCCAGTATTTCACGCAGGTGGTCATTTTGCATACGCAAAAAGTTCTCATCTCTATTTGCAGCAGATGAATGAGCTAACAGAAATAATGCAACAGGATGATTTGAAGTTGTTCACTGAGAAAGGTTACTTTACCATAAGGCGCTCAGATAAATTCTGGGACGGGAAATATTCTGATCAGACCATAGAGCAGTGTTTAATGAGAATGTTCAAGCTCCCTGGTGGTCTCACACATGGCAGGGGAATAACCGATAGCACTGTTGCGAAATGGGTACATGGACTACCTCTTTGCCTTCCGATATGTAATGCTCTCGAAAATTTTGTTCATGTTCACACTGGTCATGGCGAACAACATCGGGATCTCCGTCAAAGTTCACAATTGACTGATGCCAATGATATCACCAAATTATTGAACTGGCTCAGAGTGCATTCCCCGTTTCAGAATAGAGATCCACTACAATTAGTCTCTATAGCGACCGGGCTTGTGGCCGACGAAACTGTGAACTGTGACCAAGTTCGCAAAATTGGTGAATGTTGCGTATCGAATGTTGTAAGCAAAACGTTCAACAGCATCAAACTACGACGTGTTGACACTGTGAAGTCTTTCGCATCGATGGCAAATAGCATCAAAGTCCGTGGAAGTAAGGTAGTGATTGACCCCACAATTCTGTTCAACCGCATCACATGTGTTATTCAGTCACAAGCAGAGATGGAAGAGTATCTCAAATATGAACTCGCCCCGAAACCACCAGCATTGTTTGATTCTGCTGGAATGAGGAAGACACAGAAAAGCACGCTCGGTAAGATCCTCAAAACATACGGTTCCGAGCAAACTAAAATCCCAGAACATTCTCTGTTTGTTGTAGATGGTGGATTTTTATTGAGGGCAGTTGTATGGCCTAAACAGTCGTCATATAAGGACATATGTACATCATATTCCAATTATCTAGTGAGACATTTTGGGGCGAACGTCGTGGTTGTTTTTGATGGTTATGCTTGTACAATGTCGACAAAGGGCATGGAACAAGCCCGTAGATCTAAAGACAGGTATTCCATTGATATCAATATCTCACCCGAGTTACCAGCCACCACACCCCAATCCGATTTCCTTGCAAATGCCAAGAACAAAACCCAACTGATCGATCTTCTAATGCAGGAGCTATCTGCTATCAATATTCAGTCCAAGCAGGCCGAGGCTGATGCTGATGTACTGATAGCCGAAACTGCACTTGACATCGCTCAAGATGACAACAATGTTGTCGTTGTGGGAACAGACACAGACTTGTTAGTCATTTTTACCTCTCGAGTTCAACCGGGATGTAATATTCACATGATGTATTCCATTACCCCAAACTTACTAGTTTCAGTTAGTGAAATAGCAACCAAAATGGGTGACCATAGAAGCAACCTCCTTGTAGCACATTCTATAAGTGGTTGTGACACTACTTCTGCACTCTTTCGAGTTGGTAAGAAGAAAGTATTCAGTACAATTGTCTCCGATGTTACTAGCGACTCACAACAGTATGTCAACACAATTTTGGCGGATGACAGTACACTAAGTGCAGTAGCCGCTGCCGGGGAAAAACTTCTCCTGATCTTATACGGGAGTAAAACTGTTTCCTCTCTCGACCAATATAGATATGTCACTTACAAGCGTTATGTAGCAAAATCTAAACTGAATAAACCCATCGACCTAGCCTCACTCCCACCAAGCAGCGATGCTGCACAACAACATGTCTACAGATGTTATCTCCAGGTCCAACAATGGCTGGGCACTTCGCTTCCTCCGACGGATTGGGGGTGGTCGCTAGACAATGGACTTCTTGTACCGACTGCAGCCACAAAGCCATGTGCCCCCGATAACCTACTGAATCTGATCAGTTGTGGTTGCAAGAGTGCTTGTACAAAAAGGTGTGGGTGTAAGAAGGCAGGACTCTCTTGCTCAGGTTTGTGTAATTGCAGTTCGGATTCTTGTAACAACCACAGAAACACTGTCCTGTCGGAAATTTCTGAGTTCGATGAATAATATGTATATAGGTCATGTCATTTCTGTATATAGCGTTGATAATAGTCAATGTACCTTAATCCATGTTGATTGATTTGTACATTCTGTAAATATTATTTATTGATTTTTGTACATTCTGTAAATATTATTTATTGATCTAATGCTGCCAGACACAGACGTGTCTGTTCGGTCCCAAGCCCGAAAATAGTTGAGTTCTCATGCTGACGAATTTTATGCCAAAAGGGGAACTCGGCCAGAAGCAGAGGGGGTCTTCCATAATGTCTATTTTGTAAGCAATGATAAAAGTCTTCAAATGGTGGTGGATTTTTTATCGTCTGTCCAACTAACATCCCGTTCTGTACTATGACCCTTTGGGCAAATCCGTTAGGAAAATCGTCATTTTTTGCGTAAATCCGATACTTTTTTGTAAATTTTCAATAATTTTTCGCAGAAATTGTCACAGAATGCACATTTTCCTCTAGGTAAATGTATATTAGACATTATGTAGCTCGAAATACGCGTAAACAAAAAATACAGTTGGATCAATTCGAGGTTACAAAGTTCGTGCGATTTTTTAAAATTTTTTTCAAACGCGTTTTCGAAAAAAGGCTGTAGAAAAAAAAGCTCAACTGGGATTTTAGGGGACTTTTGTCTAATCGTTCAGTGACATGTACTCGACAGTCCCTGAAAAAATCAGCTTTCTCCGATTTTTTTCCCTAGTGAAACCTAATGTTCTTGGGCTAATAGTCAGATGAGGTGAGCAAGATAGAAGAGTCTCATCCAGGTATCTCACTTAGAACAGCAGTATCTTAACAGGCAGGTGGTGGGGGAAATGATCTATGCTCTTGAGGTAAAAAATGTGGTCCACTATTCTTGTTAGGTAATTGCTGAAGTGCTTTACCGCCTAATGTGACGCTCCCCGACGCTCCCCCCCCCCCCCCCCCCCCCCCCCCCCGCCCCACCCATATGTCTCACCAAATTTAATTTGCTTTGCTCCATGGCTGATTTTAAATAATTTTTAGTGATCTCAGACTTTGATATCCTGAACTTTTTTTTAAAGTCTTTATAAACATCAGACTGGCCACCATTTCAGTATCGCTAAGCTGACAAGTCATAACAACAGGACAAACCTTTCATATCAAGCGAAGTTTAAGACACCAGTACTGCAGTACTTCTGGTGGATTGCTGTTTGGGGTTCCAGCCTTAAAATGTCCCCCCACGCCGTCACTTGACGGTGACTCAGTTTATTCTTTTTCAAACAGAAATGTATCTAGTCTGTCATAAAATAAAATTCCAAAGGTCCAGTGTGGGTAATTGTCAGGCTACACTACGCTGCAAGCGACGATTACATGAATCTCCAGAATCGCTCACAAATTGCCGTCGACTGTCGGAGAGTATGTCTGTGATCTGTGTCCGACATTTGATTAAAAACTCGGACAGTACGAGACAAATGGATTATCGACTTGATTGGTTTCTCGGACCGTACTGTGAAAAAGATTAAGCTTCACAATTATTATTGACATTAGATTTGAACAACTTTCTCTCAAGTTGCAAAAAGAAATTATGAAAATATTAAAACTAAATCAAGTTACACTGACCATTTTTAACTCGTTGCGAAACGCTTCACAAATTATTATTACCCATTTAAACAACAATTTCAAAAATAAACACTCGATTTCCCCATAATTGTGAAAACAAGATCACATGTATACATATAAATTAATATTAAATAAGCACAACCTTCGCCGTGCAAAGATTCCTCAATACCCCCCCCCCCCCCCCCCCCCCCCCCACCCCCCACCCCAACAAATCCATTTTGTGCCAATTATGCCACTGAATGCGAGTTTCCAAACAATAGTCGCCATTCTTTCTCAGTCTCAATCGACCGACCGCTACATGCTGTTTGGGGTCAATTGATAATTTTCATTCTTGGGAAAGCTTTCAGTCAAGGAGAACTGCCGGTATAATTAAAAAGAGCAGAACAAAGATTCAAATACTCATTTATTTATACTTATTCAACACAACAAAATGAACGAAATAAACGTTTTGAACTGATATTCGCTCACATACAGTGATAATATACACGTGGCAGTTCGAAATAAAAAAAAACGTTCTCACTCATCCGGACCTTTACATTTCGCCCCATGCAACAGTCCATGTTTCTTATCATATACAGTACGTGACAAGTGTATCCTGTCTCAAACACCCGACACGGTGGGCGATTTTCTGAAAATCACCGGCCAATACCGTGTCAAACGGTGTAATTTTACCAAATTAAACACCGTGCGCAAATGGTGTTTAGATGTGGAAAAGATTAACTCCTTCTTGGTAAATCACAGTTGCAACGGTGATTCAGTGTGAAAAGGATTATTTCCTTCTTGGTAATATAATTAACTGGCTACCAATTGCGCTACTGCAAAAACGTGAGTTGAAATGGGGTTTGGCGAATATATAAGACTATTTAAACGTGTGTTGAATCAAACTGGTGATGTCTCATTGTGACGAAGAGATGTGCATTCAATTTTAGAAAAAATAAAAATTACCGCACGCGTTATCTGCATGAAAACGACCGTACCAACAAGTCCATTTCATTTTCGTTCAATACACTGGCCATAAAGGGATAGTGGTTTCAAACGCAACTGAATTCTGACCACAGAGGTTTTCAGGAAATCTGCCAATCTCACAGCCGATTTCGATCACACAGTGATTCACTGATTTTTCCATTGCAGCCAGCGCCTGCAGCGGGATGAGTAAATCCACCTTAAAATCTGTTTGACTTTCACACAAGTCTACAAAGAATGTTTGGCAGTAATAATTAATAATATATATGGCAAAATCCACTTTTCAATCGGATGTCTTTTGAACTGTACAGGACAAGTTACAGACAGAGGAAGGTCTGTAAATTGCTACTGGTTAGTTTTACATAATGTTTTCTATTTTTATGGTTATGGACAGAAAAACGACATGAACATAGTTATGCATCAATTGTCCCTCCCACCAACTCTCAATACCCCATTTCACTTCTCCGCCCTCTATTGCGCCATTCCCCCAAATTCTGGCGATTGAATGCCCTGAAGTTTTCAATTTGATAGAAAAAATACTTTCTATTCATCGCCTCAGTGATTTCTTGAATGACTTGATGCCGTAATACGCTTAGCTAACTCGGATGTCATTTACCACTTAATAAAGGCTTCGGTGCCCCAGTATATTGTGCATTACAAAATATTTCAATGTCTGTGGGTGCAACATTTTAAAAAATGTCTATCATTTAAATGCAAAAAATCTTCTTTTGCCATTCAAATAGTGGGTAGTTCTGCCATTCAAATGGTGGGTAGTTCTGCCATTCAAATAGTGGGTAGTTCAGATAAAAAGAAGAAAAAAAACAATGGAAAAGGCACTCTTAGACTAGCAGTAACCGTCCCCCTTTCGTGTGTTCACAGGTACTTAATTACAGTAGTTTGTTTTGTAATTAAACTGGTGGCAATTAGACGCTCACCGAAATTGGATTAAGTGCCGGGCATACAAATCAATCAGCTTCCTTTTATTGTGCAGGCCTTCTGAAGTTCTTGTTTACAAAAACAATGCTCTGATCTCACAATGCACCCCGAAAAGTAATTAAGTATTCATGAAATTGAATTAAATATTTTGAGAATGGCGTCAATTAATCCATTCCCGACTTGTGTATTGTTTCCCGACACTCTGCATTCCTTCAGTTCAGTGTACTCATAGTGACATTTTATTCTCATCACATTCAATAGCAGCCTTACCTTTTTCTGAATTCATGACGCATTTGAATATTGAAATTCCATTGCATCTTTATACGAACGCTTATCATGTTGAGTCTAAGGATTTTGCGCGAGTGTGGTGAGGGAAGGGGAGCCCATCGGCAAGAATAACGTGTTTGAGCCTTTTACCCAATTCATGTAGCGGCGAGATGGGGGCAAACACAAGAGGTGTGCCCCTGAAACAAAAGAGAAATTCGAGAAAAAAAACCCCTCAATTTCCTTGACTGAATCTGCTTGTGTCCATAATTTGTAAGTTGTGGAAGGCATCAATAATTAGGCCACATCACGGGGGTGGGGGCACAACTGAAATGGGGGAGGGGTATGTGCCCCCCCCTCCCCCCGATTACACCACTGAAATGCCCTCACGAAATATTTTTTTTAAATTATTTTAAAAAAATATTGCCGCCCTCTCCAATAAGCCTGTGGAGTAAGTTTCAGTATGCCCACCCCTACCCCGCAATCTCTTTGGTGCAGTAAATAAATGTCTACATCTGTAGATCAGCACTCTTTGCTTCCAAAGTTTCCAGACAATTATGTGCATTTATTTAAATCATGGTGTGTGTATGTACTCTTCTAAGGTTTCTCTTGGAACGGTTATTTTAAATGGAACTTGGTTTCAACTGCACGCCCAATGCAGAGCCTGTCATCCATCCAACAGCACATGCGGCGAGTTTCGAAGAACGTACGGTCTTCATGGCCCTGCCAAAATGATCCAACAGATTTAATGGTACTGTACTCATTACTAAGTTCCTAGGTAGGCCCTGGGTGATGTATCCCTACCCCCCCCCCCCTCCCCCCCCCCCCCCCCCCACACACACACACACACACAAACCGAGTTGATAAATAGATGGCTTCCGGAATATACAAAACGAGTTCAGTAAATCAAGTCTGGGCTAATTTACTGGATAAGTTATGTAATTTTCGGAAAACTGAAGACGAGTTGACGAATTCTGTTTAACTTTTTATGATCCAAAAATCGAAAGGTGCAAATTGTTCCAGTAGTAGGCCTAATCCACAGGAAATTTAACCATACCAAGAGTTCACTGAGCTCTGTGTATCAACACTGAACTGGTTCATTTTCTTGTACATACTTACAATGGAGGCTCTTATTACGCCCATTTAACCTAATTTAAACTGAGAAATGAAGGAGGCAATGGGCTGTAACGGGACAGTTGGATAAATTTGTTATCACTATGCGCTCGATGCTGCCGTGCTTCCATAACCCATAATTAATAAGGGCACGACAGCATCGATCCAAAAATACTATCAGATATCCTTTTTTCAATTTCTAAGCTTGTGCTGAGCACCTGTGTTTGTTTTGACATTCAACGTGATGGTGATATCATCGATAATTAGAAGATTCAATACGGAAAAAAGCGAAAATCAGAAGCCGAGTCTAACCACTGTTTTGCAATGCACGCACGCAGAAAAATGAGAACTGAAGGCCAACATGCAGCCTAAACTATTTGAAATGAACAACACCGTCACAACAAAGTTTGAATAGAAATAATTGAGACTGAGCTCGCTATGACATTAACTTGACGTATAATATTATGATGACGTATTTTGTTCTCAACATTTTAAAACTGTATGTTAATTCAGTGTGAGGTGATTGAAAAATTCAAGAAGAATTGGCAGTGTAATGTATTGCTCATTAATGTTATTTTCGAGGTGACATTGTCGACAAAAATTGTCAGAATAAAATGTGCACGTTTCTGTAAGACTGCTTTGTTTTCTTGAGGTGGAGTTGATGTACAGAAGTTAATTACCGCTAATCCTTTACACAATTATCGCCGAGATTACGCGACATGAGCTAATCCTTTTCTCTTGAAATGCCTCACTGGATTTAATTATTGCTAACTCAGACGGCGTAATATCGGACAGGTTTAAATCTTTTCTCTCAACTCGGACCTGAGCGATTCATGTAATCGTTTTTTGCAGCGTAGTGTATGTGAATACGGTATACTTGGTGGGGTAAAAAAAAAATAAAAACAAGAGGCCCCAGGGGGCCTTAGGCACTCACCGAATGTTCCATACTGTTAAGACACAAATTTTATCAAAAGCTATTCTTAAGGTTCTACAGAGTAAATCTATACTCTCTGTGGAGCTAAAACATCAACAGGACTGAATGGGACAATGCTGCTTATCAAATATCAAAGGATTCTGCATGATGGTTCTAAAGAAAATTTTTAAAGAATTTTCCTTGAATTGCACAAAGTAAACATTCACGCCCCCATAGTGAGCCCCAATACTGATCAAAAGAATCAATTTGAACAAACTTGAATCCAACCTATACCAAGATGCTGCATACCAAAAAGCTAAAGATTCTGCCCACTGGTTTTGGTGAAGAAGATTGTTAAAGATTTTTTATTAAATTGCACTAAGTATAAATTCACACCCCCGTAGTGACCCCCAATATTAAACGGGGGCTTCAATTTGAACAAACTTGAATCAGACCCATACCAAGATGCTGTAAACCAAATATCAAAAAATTCTGCCCATCGGTTCCGGAAAAGAAGATTTTTAAAGAAATTTTCTAAAATTGCACTACGTAAAAATTCACACCCCTTTAGTGAGCCCCAATATTGATCAAGGGACTCAATTTGAACAAATTTGAATCAGACCCATACAAAGATGTTGTATATCAAATATCAAGAGATCCTGCCCATTGGTTCTGGAGAAGAAGCTTTTAACATTTTTTTTCTTAAATTGCACTAAGTAAAAATTCAGGTCCCCATAGTGAGCCCCAAAATTGATCAAGAGACTCAATTTGAACAAACTTGAATCAGATCCATACCAAGATGCTGTATACCAAATGTCAAAAAATTCTGCCCACTGGTTCTGGAGAAGAAGATTTTCCTTAAATTGCACTAAGGAAAAATTCAGGCCCCTACAGGGAGCCCCAATATTGATCAAGGGACTCGATTTGAACAAACTTGAATCAGACCCATACCAAGATGCTGCATACCAAATATCAAAAGATTCTGCCCATTGGTTCTGGAGAAGAAGATTTTTAAAAATTTTTTCTTAAATTGCACTAAGTAAAGATTTACGCCCCCATAGTGAGCCCCAATACTCGTTGAGGGACTCGATTTGAACAAACTTGAATCAGACCCATACCAAGATGCTGCATACCAAGTATCAAAAGATTCTGCCCACTGGTTCTGAAGAAGAAGATTTTTTAATAATTTTTCTATAATTCATACGGTGCTATCAGAGTTATGCCCCATACAGAGCCCCCAAAGGATGTGGCCATTTCATTTGAACAAACACGAATTGCATATATTAATGAACATCCACATAAAATTTCCTGAAAATCGGACCAGTAGTTTCAGAGAAGAAGTCGTTTGAAAAATGTTCACGACGACGGATGACGACGGACGGTAAGTGATAAGTTGAGCTTCCTTCGGTGAGCTAAAAATTCCTCATATTGACTAAGTTATAATTCGGTCTCCCACAGGGAGCCCAAATATGGATCCAGGAACTTGGCTTGAACAAACTTGAATCTCACCCCCTAAGCATGCTGCATACCCAATATCAAAAGATTCTGCCTGCTGGATCTTGAGAAAAAGATTTTTAAAGAAATTTGCCTTAAATGCACTAAGTTAAAATTGGGCTCCTA
Organism: Pictodentalium vernedei; assembly: GCA_031216915.1. NCBI lineage: Eukaryota > Metazoa > Mollusca > Scaphopoda > Dentaliida > Dentaliidae > Pictodentalium > Pictodentalium vernedei. The sequence goes on along the minus strand of CM062293.1, from coordinate 390,767,518 downwards.
TACTAAGCCCAAATATGAACCCAGGGGGCCGATTTGAACAAACTTGAATCAGATCCACCCCACAATGCTGCATACCAAATATCAAAAGATTCTGCCGGCTGGATCTGGAGAAGAAGATTTTTTTGAGAAATTTGCCTGAAATGCACTAAGTTCGAATTCGAGCTTTTATAGTGAGCCCAAATATAAATCCAGGGGGCCGATTTGAACAAACTTGAATCATATCCACCCCACAATGTTGCATACCAAATATCAAAAGATTCTGCCTGCTGGATCTTGAGAAGAAGGTTTTTTTAGGAAATTTGCCTGAAATGCACAAAGTTCAAATTCGGGCTTCAATACCGAGCCCAAATATGAATCCAGGGGGCCGATTTGGACATACTTGAATCAGATCCACCCCACAATGTTGCATACCAAATATGAAAAGATTCTGCCAGCTGGATCTGGAGAAGAAGATTTTTTAAGAAATTTGCCTGAAATGCACGAAGTCCGAATTCGAGCTTTTATAGTGAGCCCAAATATGAATCCAGGGGGCCGATTTGAACAAACTTAAAACATATCCACCCCACAATATTGCATACCAAATATCAAAAGATTCTGCCTGCTAGATCTGGAGAAGAAGATTTTTTAAGAAATTTAATAATTTTTCTATAATTCATACAGTGCTATCAGAGTTATGCCCCATACAGAGCCCCCAAGGAACAGGGCCATTTCATTTGAACAAACCTGAATTGCCATATAGTAATGAACATCCACATGAAGTTTTGTGAAAATTGGACCAGTGGTTTCAGAGAAGAAGTCGTTTGAAAAATGTTGACGATGACGGGTGACAGACGGCAAGTGATAAGTTAAGCTCCCTTCGGTGAGGTAATAAAAACCGCCCTCCCTCACTGAATTTGGAAAACCAATTGCCTGAGAACCAAAACCTTTTTTTTTTACCTAAAACATATGACCTCTTATTGGAAGGCATTCGTAAATTGATTTGTTACAATGAGGGATCATAACCTCTGCTTTGAAGGCATTTTTCTTCTACAACTTCAAGACTCGGTAATGGGCCGATACGAAATCCTTGTTATTAATAAAAAAAAAATTATTTGGTACTTACATGCAGCAAGTCTTGAATGGTTTGTTGTTTTTGCTGGCGATTCATGACCACGGGAATATACATTGTCATTATTTACTGTGCGACACAGTGTGCCAGTCAAACGAATTTTGATTCAACTTTTTGCAATTTTTTTTGGAAGGCGATGATTGAAGATCATTCTCAACAGCTACCTTTCGTTTTGAAGATGATTTTGGAGAGGCGTTTGCACCTACTAACCAAGATGATAGAGACATCTTTGTTGAAATTGAAATCTGTTAGAAGCAGACTCATTATATACCGTTTGGTGTTTTTACAATTCTCCTTTTGCCCATACTGGTACATCATGAAACAAGTTGTCCCACATTTTCAAAGCTTTAATCTCACGTTCTGACAGACTGCGGAGTTGAAAAGAAAGATACCGATCGATGGTGAACTGCACTTGTTGTTGTCGCTTGTTATTACAACAATAAATAAACACACGCACGCACGCACGCACGCATGCACGCACACACACACACACACACACACACAACACACACACACACACACACACACACACACACACACACACAAGCACTATACTATCCGTACCCCTGTTAAAGTCTATAACACAAACTTTAATATATTTTGAACAGGCATTGTGAACAATACGATCATTTCTCTTGGACAATAAGGATATAAATTTCATTTATGTGGGATGAATTGACAATGACTACTGTAATCTTGACTAAAATCTTAACATGTCAATTATTCGAGTAACAACACCCGCATGGAATTTGGAAGTCAGATAAACATATGAGTTTTTTTTTTAATTTCTCACTGAAGTATTTTCCAAATTTACACCTATTGTTCATTGTGAAAGTATGATAACATTTTGGTGGGGATCACATCAACCATTCACAATTCATACTGTACAAGCGAGGCATAAAAATACAGTAAATTGTATTTCAGATCAACAGTGTTTCATCGATAGAAGTGGTGATGCATTACAATTTGCATATTGAAATTATCAATGAAAGTTCAATCAGTGTACGAAATAAAAATAAGACTGGTCTCCTGCTTGTGAAGATTAATTTGGATTTTTGTCTTATTTTATTTCCTTTACGCCTGCGAAGGATAGGCTAATTCTTACTTAGTATTACCGTAAAAGGCCTATTTTAGAAATTTGCGAAGATGTGTAATAAATATAGAACCACACTAGTGTTTGAATGGGTTAATGTTTATTGCAAACTCGTTTGGTTGGGTGCAGAATACCACTCAAGGCTTTCCCTCTCGTGGTATTCTTGCACCCAACCAAACTCATGCGATAAACATTATCCCATTCAAACGCTTGTGCGGTTCTGTCAATTTATTACACATCCATTAAACTTTAAACCCTTGTATGTAATGAAAATGCTGCTATGACATAAATGTTTCTGTACTCAACTGGTGATGTACAAGCCGAAAAATTTTCCCCTGTACTGTTTATACTTGTTCCTTTCCCGTTGAGTCATTAGTTAAGCTTCGAAAAATTTCCAAATTTTATTATACAATTATCAATCGTCTGTTGCGTAGGTGAAAATGAAAACGTCCAGAGCAAAATAAAGCTGGTTCACAAAAACATTAGTTAACCAATAATGAGATAATATTTAAAAACTATCATTTCCAACAATCACAACATTAACCCAGTCCATTGGCTGTCTTGTCTGCGGATCCCGTTATATCTAAATTGATCAACTTTATTTCGGTAAATCTTCGGACAACCTGATATGCTTCAAACTTCTTTTAAATATGTTTCTCCCAGCTGTTTGCAAATCTGCCTAAATTTGTACTTATATTTTTATTAACAGCAATAGCCACCAAATGGTTAGGTGCGAATGGACACCATCCGAATGGAAACAGCAGTTCGATTTTCAACAAACACGCCCAATAGAAAAGATAACAAATGTAATTTAGCCTGGTTTCTAAAAGGTTGTTTTGATGATCCTTTTGATCAGAAGAGCCTCAAACAAAACAAACGAGCTCTTCACCTTTGGGTTTAAACATCGGAATTGAAATTTATTTATTTAAATGAATTTTAATGCATGGGATGTGTAATAAACACAGAATGCAACGTGTGTTTGAATCGGTGGGTGTTTTATGGCTCTCACGAAATATGACTACGCCATTCCAACTTGTTATGGAGAACACACACCGATTGAAACACATATCGCGTTCTGTCTATTTATATCACTGTTTGACTAAAAACAGAAGGCAACCTATTTTTTCACAAAACCAAAACCATGAACAACTGTTAACCAAAACAAAAAAAACTGCACACATGTTACCAATTGAGAAAATAGTTGTCAGTTTAAATATTTTATACAGAGACTAGAGGACAAAGAAACTAAATCAGATGAAACTAGATATCACGGAGATGGAATCCATCTCTGCGGGCCCCGCAGCAAGTGACCGATGTTAGGTATAAACTGGTGTGAACCGTAATACTAAAATATTTCAAACAATAGGTAAAATCTGATTAAAATCCCTTCCCTGTTTCATTAAATATAATCATGTCAGAAAATGACATGACAATTTCTTTAAATTTTGTTGTTTTATATAAAATATAAAGGAAAATGAACCCCCTGCACACAAATGTCGAAATCTTCAATTTTCAATATAAATTATCTCCCCCTTTGTAGTCAGTACTTCAATAACTAGCGGACTGCTTCACAGAGCTCTGAAAGGTCTGTCAAGCACAACACTAATTGTTGAACCATTGACTACATAAAGGGAGGCAACTACTGTATGTAGGTGTACAATTTTGACACCAGAGTGCAGAGAGTTAAAGTTTGTTTGAACATGAAGGAGATGGAGAAGAGGGAAGTTAACACATGACTGAGATGTTTGAAGTTCATATTTTCCTTTGGGAAATCCCAAAAATCCCAATAAAGAATACAACCCTACCTATTAAGGGAAAAAAGTTACAGCCCGGACATGCCTTGAGATAATCTACCTACATACCAAATATCAAAACCCTATCCATTAAGGGGAAAAAAAAAATTCTGAATAATTTGACCTTGAGGTCAAAGTTCAAGGTCAAAGCATGGCGACCTTGGTATGCGACACGTCGGCTTGAGATAATCTACCTACATACCAAAAATCAAAACCCTATGTATTAAGGGAAAAAAGTTACAGCACGGACACAAACTTGTCAGAAAAAAAAATTCTGAATAATTTGACCTTGAGGTCAAAGTTCAAGGTCAAAGCATGGCGACCTTGGAACGCGACACATCGCCTTGAGATAATCTACCAACATGCCAAATATCAAAGCCCTGTCTATTAACGAAAAAAAGTTACAGACTTTGTCAGAAAAGAACCCCGAATTTGGAATAATTTGACCTTGAGGTGAAAGTTCAAGGTCAAAGCATGGCAACCTTGGTACGCCACACGTCGCCTTGAGATAATCTACCTACATACCAAATATCAAAACCCTACCTATTAAGGGAAGAAAGTTACAGCCCGGACACGAACTTGTCAAAATTCTGAATAATTTGACCTTGAGGTCAAAGCATGGCAACCTTGGTACACGACACGTTGTCTTGAGATAATGTACCCACATACCAAATATCAAAACACTATCTATTAAGAGAGAAAGATTACAGCCCGGACAACTTTTGTTATGGACGGATGGACAGACGTACAGACAGAACGGTCACTATAGGGTGTCCGCCTGATGGCGGGGCCCTAATGATCTGTGAAATGATGAACCTGAAAATAATGATTCTTCAGAAAATAAAAGGACATAATCATATACAGTATGGTCGCCGTGGACTGGTCACTTTCCATGAGTGGGCAATATTTCCACATTTGCAATAATATTAGATTCCAAACACTAATTATGAGAATAATCATCAAAAATTTAATTAATGAAGAACCGGGTACAACACGGTGCTTCATTTATTAAAATTTGGGTGATAATAGTTTTTATTACCTAGTAAATGAATGCGTGGACTTCACTGCCTGCATGTGGATCACGACTAGTTCACGGCAGCTGTACTGTCATTAAGGTGCAACTTGGAAGACAATTTATTTCTATAAATTGACATAATGAAAGTGTCAATGACACTGTAGCTCAACTTGTCAAGACAAAGACATGTACATGTATAGTATGTGACACAGCAATGACAAACATCTAGGTAATGACCTGATAACAAAGGTACATATAAAGTATTGTAACGGTCTGTACATAAATACTGACCGTTGCCTGTAACAAATGTATAGGTAAAGTATTGTAAAGGTGGGTGACAGTCAGATGCTGAACTAGAAAAAATCTTTGAGTCCCAGAGTGGGTCTGACTGAACCCCAAAATATTTGTTCTCATAGCACAATGATAACAAAGGCACCCCAAAACACACTCGTTCCTGTCCCAAGGTGAAAACAAAAGTACTCAAGAAGTTTTGTGAAGATCAGTTCATAAATACGAGCTGTATAGAACTTGTGACAAAAAACTGATTGGACCTAATTTCGGTACAAAATGGCCACTGGCAGCCATCTTGAATTTTGGACCGTACCCAGAAACACTCATTCTCATCCCAAGGAGATAACAAAGGTACCCAAGAAGTTTTGTGAAGATCGGTTCATAAATACAGCCTCTACCCTGAGCCGTATTGACATGTGTGCTTACATTGTGTAAGTAGCACTGAATAAATCAAAGTTCATCTAATTTGCATAATTTCTGCACGAAAAAAAACCCCTTACAATATGTGATGTATTCCATGTTACTAAACATTCATACAAAAATTTATTAAAATCAGAACTTTCATACAGAAGTTCTATACAAAAGACTGATTGCACTAATTTTGGTACAAAATGGCTGCTGGTGGCCATCTTGAATTTTGGACCACACCCAAAAACACTCGCTCTCATCCCACGGTGATAACAAAGGTACCCAAGAAGTTTCGTAAAGATTGGTTCATAAATATGGCCTCTAGTCTGAGCTGTATAGAAGTTGTGTACAAAAAACTGATTAGACCTAATTTCGGTACAAAATGGCCACTAGCAGCCATCTTGAATTTTAGACCGCACCCAGAAACACTCGTTCTCGTCCCAAGGTGATAACAAAGGTACCCAAGACATTTCGTGAAGATCAGTTCATAAATACAGACTCTAGTCTGAGCCGTATTGACATGTGTACTTACTGTGTGTAAGTCGCACTGAAAAAATCAAAGTTCATCTAATTTGCATAATTTCTGCACGAGAAAAAACCCGTATTATATGTGATGCATCCCATGGTACTAAACATTCACACAAAAAAAAATTATTCAAATCAGGGCTTTCATATGGAAGTTCTGTGCAAAAATCTGATTGCACCTAATTTTGTACAAAATGGCTGCCATCGGCCATCTTGAATTTCGGACCGGACCCCAAAACACTCGTTCTCGTCCCACGGTGATACCAAAGGTACCCAAGAAGTTTCGTAAAGATCGGTTCATAAATACGGCCTCTAGCCCGAGCCGTATTGGCATTTGCACTTACAGTGCTGAAGGTAACCCCAAAAAACATCAAAATTAGTCTAATTTGCACAATTTACATACGAGAAAAAAACCCGTATTATATGTGATGTATCCCATGGTACTAAACATTCATACAAAAAATTATTCAAATCAGAGCTTTCATATGGAAGTTCTGTACAAAAAACAGATTTCTGCATCGTCGGTACAAAATGGCAGCCATCTTGAATTTCGGACCGCACCCAAAAACACTCGTTTTCGTCCCACGGTCATAACAAAGGTGCCCAAGAAGTTTCGTAAAGATCGGTTCATAAATACGGCCTCTAGCCCGAGCCATAGCAGCTTGGCACTTACAGCTCTGAAAGTAACACTAAATAAATCAAAGTCAGTCTAATTTGCATAATTTACGCACGAGAAAAAAACCCGTATTATATGTGATGTATCCCATGGTACTAAACATTTATACAAAACTTTATTCAAATCAGAACTTTCATACAGAAGTTCTGTACAAAAAACTGATTTTTGCATCATCGGTACAAAATGGCCACTGGCAGCCATCTTGAATTTTGGACCACACCTAAAAACACTCGTTCCCGTCCCAGGGTCATAACAAAGGTACATAAGAAGTTTCGTAAAGATCGGTTCATAAATACGACCTCTAGCCCGAGCCATAGCCAATTGTTGACGTACGGACAGACGGACAGACGGACGGACGGACAGACGGACGACGGGCCATGACAATAGCTCAAATTTGACTTCGTCAAAGTTGAGCTAAAAATGGTCTTTAAGACCATTTTCATGCAAATTTATAGGAGATAAAATGTCAGCATTTCAATAATAAATTAGGAGAAATCAGGTAATTAGATGAACTCTCATCCCTGTTTATATATTTATATTTCTACATACCCATATGAATATGCTTCATCAGCCCTCCATCTTGAAATAACAGATGCCGCTAGACCAGCTAACAAGGCAGTACAATCAAAGAACATATGAAAAGAATCAGAGATGAGTCCCAAGCTGAAAGAAAAGCATAAACAAATTGACATCCAATAATAATCATAGTATACAGCATAAAAAAAATCACCAATACTTCATGTGAAAGATTAGTGAACCGTTTGCCCAATGAGTCAGCCACCCCTCCCCCCCCCCCCCCCCCCATCCTCTCTGTGACCAGCCTAGGGGTAAATTGTGAGAGGAGTCACTCCTCCCACTACAGACTTTAGGGAGAAGTCACCGTCGAATTAGGCTTGGTGTTTCGAAAAATGGAGGTAAGCTGCTGGTAGCTCTCCCTATTTTTTTTTCTGGAGAGTGGTGCTTTGCACGGTTGAAAATTGCTCACCAATCTAGTATGATTATGGGAGTGCATCAAATGCAGAGCATGAATACTTTTGACACATTTGCGTATAATATAATCTCATGTAACACATAAGGTGCAGTTGTGAGATATGTGCATACGCACAGTGGAGAAACAGAAACAGAAAGAGACGCTTGCATAACAATAATCCATTCACACATTAATAGTGACCCCTTAAGTGAACATTAATAACACACATACGCTTGAGCATATCTATTAACACTAAAAATACAATAGCTTATTGGAAGAACCAAACAATGGAGAGCAAAACACGTGATGTGAAGTTTCCACACTCCATAACAGCGGGGTTAATTTTCATGAACAAATGAAACTAAAGACTGCAGTGACGAATTGTGGGATATTGTTTTCGAAGAAAAGGTTATGGCTCTTGTTTTCCTTCATATATGACTACGAGCTACCATATTTGAGCAAAATTTACAGGTTGAAATTTTGATATTTTGACATCAGTGTGCAAAAAACCATGCTACTAGCAAGGGAAACTTTGGTGTGGCACAACTATTTTCATAAAGTTTTAATTCATTGGAGAGTGCAAGATGGTATGTCTCTAATAAATTGGTTAAAAAACAATTTTATACAATGGAGCCCACTTAACTGGATATCTCTTAATTGTATATCCCTGTTAATTGAATATAATTTCCCAACACAAAACCATTTACCATACCACCAGTACAAATTTGACCTGTTAATTGAATAGGAGTTACAGAGTAAACTCCTGTTAACTGAATAAAAAATCTTGTCGAGAAATTACCCTGACTCTCCCCAGTTTTTCTTTGTTTTTGGACCTATTTGGCCTCAGTACATCCAATACAGTCATTTAATCTATTATATCTTGTTTGACAGAGCTCATGGGGCTCTGTCAAACAAGATATGATAGAATAAATGCTAATTTTCTCTCTAGAATGCAGGGAAGTGACACAATCTCTATTAATTGAATATTCCTGTTAATTGAATAATTTTCATTAGTAAAGTGGCTATTCAATTAACATGGTTCTGCTGTACAAACATTTTTTTTCTAATACTGAGAGTCTGAGAAATCAACAGGCTAATAGGAACAGCATAAAGCCACAAATAGTGGATTCTAGAGCCAGGCCTGAAATAAGCAGTCGGACATTTGCAGAATGAGGTCCCCAGAGGGGGAATCTGATGAAGCTATCCCAAACAGTGGGCCAATTTATCCTCTGGGTACCTTTTTCTGTTTAGTTTTGAGACCCTGATTCACATGGAGGTTGAGACCCTGATTGAGATGGAGGTGCAGGGTAACATCACTAAATTCACCCTCTGGGGGCCTCATTTTGCAGATGACAGTCAGTTTATTTTCTGGCTTGTCTAGCACTCAACCAGTTAATTAATCAAATTTTAATCCCACTCAATACCTTTTTCATCTCTGGTAATTAAGCAAGTCGTTTTGGGGTAAACTGTTTTCCCAGTAATTTCTCCAAACCACCTCATGACTGTGATTTTTTGTTTTTATTGGGTTTCAAGTCACTGTCGACAGTCAGGGTCACCTTGTGTCAGACAATTTTATGGGTAGAGCTATCTTAGTGCCCGGAGAGAACCACCGAGCAGCAGCAAAAAACTGTCAAATTCCTCAATGTACTAACTCAGCACAAGCAGGATTAGCATTGGCTGAAGACAAGTGCACTAGCAATGCATAGTACGTCCGAGTTCACAGCACAACCAACTCCCCCAGATGGGCAATCAGGATTAAGTGCCTTGCCGAAAGGCACAAGGCAGTTAGCCCTGGTGGGAATCCTACTGTAGAACTTTCTGTTTGAAGTCCAATACCCTAGCTACCATGATTGTGATTAGAAAATCATGTTATGTAACATCTGCACCTTGGATGCCATGATGGGGCATCAAGCAGCACTGTTCCTTAATCATTGAAATACCTGACTACATCTAGTGTTCAACCGATGATCGGAACCAGCCACGGCTCCTGGAACATCGGTTCAACCGATTGTTGCCAAGCATTTTGTGATGATTCATTGACTGCATTGTTTTATCTTCTGCAATTGTTCAATTGTTAATGTAAAATGATGTTAATAATCCATTCAATAAAGTTGAGAAACAACCACAATGCGTATTCTTAATCTCTTCTAGAAGCCCCTTGACGGGATATGCAAGGTAAACGACATGTAAACCTTACAATTGAGCATACTTACGGCAATCGCCAGTTCATACCGGAAAAGTGAATGTTGCACCCCAATGACCCAAGTCTCTGTAAAATTACCAGTCACATGTACTTGGGCAGTAAACGTGGCTCTCAGAGCCACGTTTACCACTCAAGTGTGCGCGATTGGTAATTTTACTGCGATGCCAGTCAACAAAGTTTAACACTGTGAAAAATGTTCAGTTTAATGTAGTTCTTTCAAGCCTCGACTGGTCTAGTAGTGCACAGTATTACAATCGGAACTGGAATCAGAATCATTCAGCGACCATTTTTGGTAATGGTTGAACACTAACTACATCAAGATAGCTTCATTAGTTTTGGATGCATCTCATCCTTTAACCCTTTACCCAACTCAACGGCCAAAACCGGCCAGCGCTATTCTAAAAATTCACCAATTAATTTTCGTTATTTTTTCATTTTTTTTCATAACATTGGTTATGAGCCCTCGTTGGAACGAGCTCATCGAGCTCGTTCCAATGAGGGTCATAACCTATGTTTTTGAGATAAAAAATGAAAAAAATTAGTTGTTCAAGATCCTTTTTTTGCAAGTGGCATCTGCTTTTCATGTTAGGTAAAGGGTTAACTTGGACTCGCCAAGTGAAAGTTGAAAACATTCACAAAAACTTCCACTTCTTCTCTATCTAGATCAGACATTGTTCAAAATCCTAATTCTACAGTTATAAGGGTCGAAAAGTGCTATTCTTCCCCAAACCACTTCCGGTGCACAGGAACCATTACCTTGGTTATATTATCTAATTCCTTTACACTGCATGCATTAGATTGCTGTTTGTTTGCTCATGGACAGAAAAAAGAGCTTCAATAAGGCTCCACAAAGAAGATCTCCAGTTTCTCAAACAATTTTTTGTAAAATTGCATGTGGGCGGGCATTTTTTTATTTTATCTTTTATATTTGTAATTACAGTGGAACCCACTTAATTGGATATCTCTTAATTGTATATCCCTGTTAATTGAATATAATTTTCAAACACAAAACCGTTTACCATACCTTCAGTACAAATTTGATCTGTTAATTGCATATGGGTTGTAAAGTAAACTCCTGTTAACTGTATATAAATTTTTGTAATATATCAAAAAAATTACTGTGACACGCACCAAATTCCCCTTATTTATCAACCTTTTTGGCCTCACTACATCCAATACAGGCATTTATTCTATTATATCTTGTTTGACAGAACTCTATGAGTTCTTTCAAACAAGATATAATAGAATAAATGCTCAGTTTACATCCAGAACACAGGAAACTGACCAAATTCCTGTTAATTGTATACTCCTGTTAACTGAATAATTTTCACTGCCAAAATGGATATTCAATTAAGAGGATTCTTCTGTATTTCTTTTCCATCAAAAGTTTTGTTCTTGGTTTGTTTTATGTTTTAGGCCTCATAATCTTCATGGGTGGTCATGTATTTCGTCCCTTGAGTGCACTGAATAGACAATATTATTAACTTGTGTAAATTATTAGACATAAACCATTTAATCTTTATTTTTTCAAGTTTGCACTGGCAGCCAAAATGACAATGAGGGAGGGCTTGAGAAACAGATTAAACTTTTTTAGATCTAAAACTGTTTTGTAACTATTGATTGAAGAGTAGCAGTAGTCATTCCCCACAAAATTGTACCGCAATTATTATTCTGTATGTAAGGCTTCACAAAGTAGATCCTCTTGTTTCTCAGGCCATTTTTTGTAAAATTGCATGCGTGCGGGCGACTTTTAATTTTATTTTTTATTTTTGTAATTATTTCTTTGCCATTAAAAAGTTCATGTTCTTGGTTTGTTTTATGTTTTAGGCCCCATAATCTACAGAATAGTATTGGTGGTGGTGTATTACGTCCCTTGAGTGCAAGAAGGCTTTGCAATGCTAAAGCATTGCAATGCCTTCTTGCACTCAAGGGACAATTTTATTAACTTGGATAAAATATCAGACATAATCCAACCAATTTTGATTTTTTTTCAAGTTTGGATAGGTTATAAAAAGAGACCATGCGGCAGTCAAAAGGGACCATGTGGGAGGGCCTGAGAAACAGATTTCTATTTTTTTAGGCCTAATCTTGATAAACTAAGACTCCCCTGTGATATCTTGGAAAAAAAAGTTACAAATCACAAAAATAATTTACCGCACTTCCAGTTGACCCTTTACCTGATGAATTGGACCATCCACCTGTGTAATTAACAAATTCAGTTTTTCAAAAATTTCAATAAAACTATATCACATGACCCCTTGTTGGAACGGGCTTGATGAGCTTGTTCCAATGAGGGGTCACATGATATGGTTTTATTGAAATATTTGAAAAAACAATAATTAAAACTAGAGGTACTGTGCAAGCTCACAAAGTGATACCCGCCCACGCCTCAGTTGTAGCCTTTTTGGTACATTAAAATGTATAAGTTACATCATCTCCCCTTGGAAATGTCAGAACGGAATTATATTGCTTCATGCACATCTTCATATGGAGTTCTTCCATTGTGTAAAGTTTCATGAAAATTCTTCAAACGGTTTAGGAGGAGTTGCGCATATAAGGATGGACAGACGGACGGACATCCTAACAAATTGGTAGTTATGTGGCTATTTTTATGGGACGACAATAAAATGCATGTCCATTATATTAAAACAAGTAATTTTGGGGAATATTTTTGGGGTGGTAGCAAACCCTGACCCTACCCTTTACTGATGCTAACCCTACGCCCTCCACCCCCAATTCTAAATCCCACCCTTGACTAATGAAAATTCAATATATTCCTAGTGTATTTTAACTAAAATGCATGTCCATTGTATTAAAACAACTTTTTGGGTGAAAAATTTTTGGGGTGGTAGCAAACCCTAACTCTACCCTTTACTGACCCTAGCCCCACCCCACCCAAACTCTAAACCCCACCCTAGTATAATGACATTTAACTATGTGACTCGTCACATAAATTGCGGTAGTCACCTAACCCCCATTTCTACCAACAAACAGCCACCTAAACCCCATATGTCTGCCCGGATGGATGGACGGAGGGATGGACGGACAGGGTGATTCCTATAAACTTTGTTTGCGGGGGTATAATAATAAATTTTGAAATGTATTGTATTGGATAGAGGGTAAAACCTGCTCACCTCTTTACTTTAGCAAATGCTCTTGGTCAAACTTTTTTAGTCATGTGTGTAATAATAAACCCCACGGTCATTATTAGCCATTGTGCATAAGTTTGTGACCTTAAACACCAATAAATAAATAAATAAGAATAAACCCCATAATAAAAGTGAAGCGAGAAAAATTTTTAAAATTTCAAATCTTCTTCCAAAAAGAAGCAGCATTAAAATTGCCAGCCATTTCCCTATATTTTTAAAGTATCTCATTTTATGGTACTATTATTTGTATTTAATTTTTAGAATCAATAGGAATTCTGTCTCATTAGCTTTTTACTCTTGTTCCAAATAAAAGTACAGGTGGGAATTTATTTATATTTATTTATTGGTATTTAAGATCACATACTTATGCACAATGGCTAATCATGACAGTGACAGCTTTACGGGTGGAGGAAGCCGGAGTACCTGGAGAGAACCACTCAGCATCGATGAGCAACTCTCAGCTCCTCAACATTCTAACTCTGTTCAAGCTCCACTCCAGCAAGGTTACAGTGGTTGAAGACATGTGCACCATCGACGTGCAGTAAACCTTATTACATGGCGTCATAGTGCCCCCCATGTAGGCAACCAGGATAAAGTGCCTTACCCAAGGACACAATGCGGGTCATTCCGGATGGGGATCGAACTCGGGACCTCTAGCACGAAGTCCAACAGTCTACATCTGAGCCACCGCACTCGCACAGGTGGGAATAAAAGTATGGGGTGGAACATATATCAAAATTAAATAAAAGTACAGACTCAAATAATAGTACAGGATGGAAATCCATTGAGGGGGTGGGGTAATAATGCTAGTAAATTTTTCTGAAAGCCATCTTATTTTCCAATACTGCAGTTAGTTTTATTAAAAACTAGTAGGTGTTTAGGCATCAAGATTACAACAACAAATACATTGTGCTAAACAAAAAACTATCACACAATATAGTGAAAATTTACTAATTTAAAGATCTCCCACCTGTTGGAAGGGCAATTTTAATAAACATACAGTTAAAACTAGAAGTCCTGTCACATCTAGTGCAGAAAACACTTGTTAGTTAATGCACTATCTAGTGCAGAACAGTCAAGTAAACCTAGTTAAACATGCGATAACTTCTGCACTTTGTAATGCAGAGTGTAGTAAGCTATTCCTGGGGTCGTTAACTCTGATCTCTGAAACATATCATTAGGAAAAGAACTGTGTTGTAACTGGACACGATCATCCATCGATATCATTTCAAATCAGGTTCGCCTGGTAAATTAGGGGTGACAATGAAAGAAAATATGCCGAAAAAGTTGTCGAAATAACGACCAGTTTTAATTTCCACAAGAAACTCGGACAGCTAAATTGGATAATCATTTTTTAAATGATTTATTTGGTACTATTGTTGAACGTGGGGACAAGACTAGAGAGATGTGGATGTCCGAACAGCCCAGCGCATGATCGTTTTGAAATAGCCTGATAAAAATATTTTGACACCAACATTTTATCAATTAATATTTGTGACCTCGTTCGACTTGGAAATGATGGATTAATTTGTTCGTAAAATCACCATAAATCCCAATAATGCTCAGTCTCCAACTGAATTTTTAACGAGCAATTCGCAGCAAATTTTCAATATCATTTAAAACCTTCTCATTCCTTTTTGAGGCCTTGTTCATATCACTAGCTACACCCAATAATAACAAACACAGTGGGCCGTGACTCGCTATTCAGTACAATGGAAATCGCCCAGTGTGTCCCCTGGCCAAATCGCCCCCAATCATTTTAATCCAAACTGTCCCCGCTGTTTGACCCAAACCAATCAGTGGCACGGCCAAAAAGCTGGCGATTGATTTCACCTCACCCATCCCCGAGTCAAACCCTCCCCTGAATATTTTGACTGACATCCCCCCCCCCCCTGCCCCCCTCCACGATTCTAAAATCACGACTGAGTGGTCACAAGTTGTTTTTTTTAATTTTTAGGCAAAGTGCGAGGGGTAGTTTTTCTTGTTTTGGGAAATGTTCGTATTAGCCCATGGATTAAATAAACAATAACTTTTTATTGTTGATTGAAAAACACCCCTCCCACCCTCCCCCCCCCCCCCCCCCCTTCCAGTGCACAGTGGTGAAAAATAGGCCATAGGCCTACATGACTTTCGTAATAATTTGTCTCAGTTTCCTCTTCAACTTTTCCAAACAGTCTTGTCATCACCGTGAGCTTAGATTATCTTATAATATCATCAGTAAACAACAGGGGTGAGAATGAAAAACAACAAAATTCGCTGAAATTTGTGAAAATTCTCTTATTTTCAAAATAAATTTCTGAAAATCAGTGTTTTGGGTTTTTTTTTTAATCTAAGAACACAGAGTGAACTTGTTGGTTTAGAAATACTCATTTTCTATAAAATTTCAGCATTTTGGGCATGAATTTGCTAAAATCTGCTTATTTGCTGAAAAATCCCATCTCTGTAAACAAGTAGAGCAGCTGGAAAAAATTAGTTTCTTTATCCCTGATGATAAAAGAACATAACACCCATGGAAATATAAATTTTACACCTAATTGTTGTTAAGTAACCCATTTCCTAATTGAAATCATAAAATGGGAGCTTTGTATATTGACAGGACTGTTTTCAAAGGTTATTCACACCTTCTACTGCCCAAAAAAACAAACAAATGGTGATTGCCAACATTACTGATTGCTACCTGAAAGACTGCCGCAAGTAAAGAAAAATCTCCAGGCAGGATGGTCTACATACACCGCTCTCAGTATGTTTACATTGAGAAGGATAGCGGTCATCAACCATATTTATTGGTACCGTACTTTATGCCAGATATGTGGCTGTCACCACAATATAGCCCAAGCTGCTGGTGTTGCCTTCAGCATCAATAAATAATAATTATATATGATCCATAAATGAGGAGCAAGAAAGTAGAATATTCAAAGGAACAACGGTCTCGTGACAATTTATGAAAATTAAAACCTGACAAGCCCTCTCTTCAAGAAGTGAAAGTACAATAACTTCAGCTTACGTGTAGACCTATATCCACAGTTCGTTGAAGAAACAAAGTATGTACAACAAGAACAAATGAACAAGGAAAAACACACAGCAGTCTGTTTGAGGACCAAACGTCTTTGCATCAACTTTCAAGTGTGTGGAGCAAAAAATTCACAGTGCATGTGATTTAATGCCAGGCCACTCTACACGAACTGTATGCCTACATTAGAGATATAAGAGGGTCTTTTGTGGAATGGGTCTATCAAATTCCCATCCCCACCCACTGTTTGGGATATTCGACTGAAGCCTTGCAAATTTCAGCTCGAGGAAACTCCACATGTATTCATCTACTCGCCTGATGACCAGAAATTTTCCAGATATATTCCCACCCCACCCCCACAAACTCACACAGGCAGCTGAGATGGATAAAATAATTATGCATCGATGTTTTAATACAACGTTCCTTTATAACTAATAATGATAACCCTGTTTAACCCTCATTGATCGAAGGTGATATTGTCACCGGCAGAACTTAAGAATACTTTTTCTTTTACATTTTACTTAAAAACAAGAAGAAAGTTACTAAGGTAACACATGTCCCCCCACCCTTGTGAGCTTCACCTTGCAGATGCAATGGAAACTATTAAACACGACACACCTTCTGACTGTCCTTAACATTTGTAAAAAGTTTAACAATTGTACTATGATTCGTTTCTGAGTTATGGCTGAGACACGAATATTGACCAATTTTTAGTGTGACCTTGACCTTGAAGGTACGAACCTGGCTATGGTGTGTGACACATCCTCCCATGGTCCTTTATAATTGTGTGAAGTTTGATGACTGTGAACCTAACCGTTTTCGAGTTATTGGCTCGGACACACACACACACACATGGATGGTGGACACACACACACTTCAATCACTATATGCCACCGACCTAAGTCAGGGGGCATAAAAATGAAGCTAGCATGGGGAGGAAGAGTTGTGATGTCTGAGGAATTGGCAGTTTGCTATCCATGCTTCCTTCTGTGCAGGGATACGGATGCATCAGGACTTGGGGGTTCTACTGAGGAACACTATCGATACACTGTCCGTTCAGTATTCTGTGGAGAGAGTTCTTTGTTTCTAACCATGCTTACCTCTCGCATAGTTTCTTCATAAGAATGGTTGCAATTGATAGTAGCCTAAAAATTGTCAAAATGAAAACGTCATTACTTCTGCCTTCTCAAGGTTAAGCAGTCTTGGATCAACCTGCATGACCTTATCAGTCTTCAAAAGTTAAAAAATTTATAGTAATTTATATATTTTTTATACTTACCAATGACCCAGACTTAGCTGGTGCTAACTCTAACAAAACCAGGGCCAAACACAAATTTTGTCCCCCAATCCCCAAAATTTGCATCCAAAACAAAAAGAAATCATGTCCTAAAGGACCTCCATACTACGCCTCTACTGCGCATGCGCAGTGACGCAGACGTCCCGAAATTGGCGCCAATTATCATTCTTACTGGCAGTGCCTGGTCAGCGCTATGTACTCAGCGGGGAGGCAAGAGTTCCCAACTCCAGGGAGGGCCATCCCCGTCTGGGTCATTGGTAAGTATAAAAAATATATAAATTACTATAAATTTTTTAACATTTTTATACTGTACCAATGACCCAGACTTAGCTGAATAGTAAACAGGCTGGAGGGCCTAGGACATAGAGGAAAATCCAATAAGCTCAACTATATAGTAAAGAGGTAACCCCTTAAGGAGAAAAGGAGTATTAGGCTTTACATGTATCTTTCTTATTTAAATTAAATTAGAAAGATACACTACCCTTAATAATTGAGCACAATAACATTCATGTTCTCTATTAACATCCAGTATATCCCTTATACTAATTATTTTTAAAGTAAGCCAATAAATAAAGTAGTCCAGAGAATTGAGACTCTTTATAGTCATTTAAAAGTGTCCGAGTATTGTATATTAAAGCCCGTTTGACACTTGACATATACAAATGCTTCACACCGAGCTACACTTTAAAAATAAGACATGAATGAATTTTTAACATTAATATTACACTTTAAAACCATCCCGGAAGCAATTCAGAAATACTGACTTGGAGGAGGCATTCCCTTGCTTTTCACTATAAAGCAGGTGACCTAAGGGAACACCCGTCAAATAGCCCAGAGCGAAGAGGGCAGCCGGACGGAGTCACTGCCGGAACAGAAAGCCTGCATAACTATAGTTGCAACTGTTTAGTGGACGACATTCTGAGCAACAGATAACGGACCTAAACAATGCAGGTCTCCAGAAATGGACTCAATATTTCTGAGATAAAAATTTGTAAATGTGGATGGCTGAGACCAATAAGCAGCCTTCATTAAATCTGTAACAGCAACACTATTAGCATAAGGCCAAAAAAAAAAAATCAATTGATTCTCAGGCAATTTTTTTTTCAAATCAATGAGGGAGGGAGGGTTTTATTTTTATTTTTTATTTTTATTTCTTCCAGATGGTGAGAAAGGATTGAGAGGCAAAAATCACTTTCTGATGTCTGTTTTTACCTGAAAAGCATGGAAAGTGCATATTGTAAAATGATATACAAATAAAACTCATTTTATTGAAAACTAAAACTGTTTTTCTTTATTTTCTGATATCACCACTTTTTGTATTTAGAAACAGAACTCTGACTTCACTTTTAAACTTTTACAAAGCAGAACTATTTTATGAATACTAGATATTATTGACCACCCTCGTATTATTTTGGTATCATTGTGAGTTATTTTGAATTTTAGTATGACCCATGGTGAGAGTGTTCTTCTCTGTAACAGAAGGTATATTCTTTTTAAAAAAATATTTAAAGTGTTTAAAATAAATTTCAAGTTCATATAAGAAGCTGGGTCATTCATGGTTTCTGAATACCCTAACTGAGTTGAAAAGCGTAGTTAAAAAAGTTTTCGATATCCTTCGTAAATTAAGCGTTATTAACAATTTGAGTTAATTAATTTCTTTGGTAAATGACAAAACATTTCAGTTGTCTCCCTTTCCGGCTGCGCTGAGTAATAATACACAATTCAGAAAACTGACAATTTCTGCCAACCATCTTTCACTGACACGTGCGATTGGTTCTTTGAAGGTCTGCCATTCTTATCCATCCAAATACCTGTGATTTCTATTGTAGCCTTATTACATTTAACCCCCTTCCAACAAACTTCACAAGTTTTCAAAGAAAAACATTCAATGCAAATTGCGGGGCGAATTTCAATGCAGCCAATTTTTCAGTGGAACAGAGCGTAACCGCAAGCAATTTCGATATGGACGAACTGTCTCCAATACATTTTTTTTGTTTTGAAACGGTGGTTAACTTTTAATAAATTCCAATTAACTCGATGCGTGTCTTGTGTGATTCGTTGTTTTGTCTGGTACTTTGTTTTTAAATAGCCATTTTGTGCTGGTTGCTATCAGTTGGGGCGAATTGTTCGAACGACTACGCCATTGCAATTCTTTTCAGAAATATAAAATTGGGCTAGTTTAGGCTATTTTCATAGCCGTGTGACGGACTTTAACAGCAACCGTGTTTACTGTTTTTTGCGGAAGCGTGTGTTTTTAAAAAATAAAACATAAGAAAATACAGTAAACTGCCATGTCTCCCAAGGAAGTTTGGGAGGGCGACTTGAATTCGCCCCCAATGTAAGCCAAGGCCAGAGGCTCTCACACTTAACACACGCCTGTGTATATTTACCTGTTTATCCGTTGGTTTTGGGCCTTAAAACCAATAGTCCCTTTTCAATTTCCCTGTTTCCTATTTTCTTGCAATGACGGTCCAAATAAAAAGGCCCAACGCGGGTCATTTTTTTCAACGCGGCGGTGCCTGAGAATCAATTCCTTTTTTTTTTTTGGCCTAAGCCCAGGAAGTAGAAAGAGCTCTTACTTCATGAGCGGAAATCTTAAGCACAGACTGCTGAGAAGAAGATAAACTCTCATAAGCAGTACGGACAGTTAATTGAATCCATCTAGCAATAGAATGGACCGAAATGTCCTTTCTATTAGGCATCAAAGACAGAAAGAAACGTTTCCGTCCCTTTCTGATAAACTGAGATCTCTGTTTATAGATACGTAACGCTCTAACAGGACAGAGTAAAGGCCTACGCCCGTCTGAAGACGGAAGAGCCTTAATAACAATAGGTTCCGGATATTTATTAGGAGCCTGATTCTTAGCTAAAAAACCCACATTAGTAGTGAAGGTGATAGTGTTCCCGACACTACGATAGTGAGAATCATCCACCGACAGTGCATGAAGCTCACTGACTCTTCTAGCAGAAGAGAAAGCTAAGAGAAAAGCTGTCTTATAAGATAAGAATTTGAAATCTACTGTCCCAAGAGGTTCAAATGGCTTTTCCTTCAATTTAAGAAGAACCCAAGCTAAATTCCACTTAGGAATTAATCTAAGAGTTCTGGGTCTATTTATCGAAAAGTTTCTAACCAACTTAGATAAAGAGACATTAGATCCAATTTGTAAACTATCATGATGTGCATAGGTATCAGATAACATAGATCTATAACCCTTTATAGTAACAGGCTGCAGTTTGATTTCGTCAAACAAGTATACTAGAAAGTTTGCAATGTCTGGTATAGAGGGATCGAATATATCTACAGAATGATCCCTACACCAACGACGAAAAACCTTCCACTTAGCCGCATAGTTTAGCGAAGAGGAGGTCCTCCTACAGTTAGAAATCGCGTCCACTGCTCATCCTGTAAAGTGTTTGCCAGGCAAGAAGGACCGCACAACGGAAAAACGTGAAGGTTGAGACCTTGCGGGTTGTGATGGAGTTGGCGCGATTTCCCCTGCGAAAGAAGATCCTCCCGTGGAGGAAGCTTTCGCGGTAGGTCCCACAACAGACACCTGAGTAGATTTATCCACGGTCTCTGTGGCGACAGAGATGCTACCAACAGAATCTTGCACTGAGATTGTTTTATCTTTAGCAATACTTGTTGAAATAACGGCGCTGGAGGATACGCATATCCTATCATTCCGTCCCAAGGGATCGACAGAGCGTCTACTGCAAATGCTCTTGGATCCGGACACGGAGACACATACGTCTGCAACTGATTGTTGAGATGTGTCGCAAATAAGTCTATCATTGGCCGTTCCCATTGGTAGCAAATCTGATTGAATACTTGTTTGTTGAGAGTCCACTCCGACGGCAACAAGCGACCCTTTCGTGAAAGGGAGTCTGCTAGCACATTCAGACGACCCGGTATGTGACGGACCGAAAGAAGAACGTGATGTTCTAGCGCAAACAGAAGGATTCTTTCCGTTAGATTGAACAACGGAACTGAATGAGTGCCTCCCTGATTCCGTATATACGCCACTACTGTCGTATTGTCGGATAGGATTTGGACATGAGCATTGTGAATAATGTCCATCCAGTGACGTAACGCAAGCCAAATTGACATCATTTCCTTGATGTTTATGTGCTTGCACAGGAATTGTGGATCCCAAAGACCCTGGCATCTCGAATCCGTTGGGATTAATGATGCACCCCAACCTGTTTGACTGGCATCCGTCATAATGGTAAAACTCGGATCCGGCAACTGCAGCGGAACTCCCGGAGTTAACCACTGAATGTTTGCCCAAGTCTGAATCTCTTGTTTCACTTGATCTGACAAGAGAACGTCTACATCGAGCGAATGAATTTTCACACTCCAATTCTGAGTCAAGAAAATTTGAAGAGGACGCGTGCGTAACCGCCCCATCGGAATGAGATCCGCGACGGCTCCGCACAGACCTATCAGTCTCATAAATTCTCTCGCTGTGACTTTGTCTGCGTGCAGACAATAGCGAGCGTAACAACTGACTAATTTCGCTCTGGTTAACGGCAGACAAACGAGATTGTTGTGCGTCTCGAAGCTCATTCCCAGATGAGTGAATGACTTGGACGGCACCAGATCCGACTTCTCCTCGTTTACTATAAAACCGAGACGTCGGAGCAATAGAAGAAGATTCTGAACATCGTTCTGAAGCGTTAACTCGTTGCCGTACCTCTGAAGAATGTCGTCCAGGTAGGCCGACGTTACCGCAGACGAATGAGCTCGGAAATAGATCATTACCGAGTTCATTACCCGAGTGAAAGCCCAGGGTGCTAGATTCAATCCGAAGCACATCGCCCGGAATTGATACACCACTCCTAGGACTGCGAAGCGTAGGTACTTTCGGAATGTCGGATGTACCATGACGTGAAAGTACGCATCTTTGAGATCTATGCTTGTTGCATAATCGTTCACCCGAATACTCGCTCTGACCGACCGAATCGTCTCCATATAAAACTTCGGAGCGACGATCAGCTTGTTTATCCAGCTCAAATCTATGACTGGACGGAACGAGCCGTCTGGTTTCGGAACCAGAAACAGATGGCTGTAGAATCCCGGAGATTCCTGGTTTTCTACGACCTCTACCGCGTTCTTCATTAAAAGAGACTGCACCTCTGATAACAGAGCGTCTCTTTTCTGCGGATTTGACGGAAGATGAGTCCACTTTGGACTTCGAGTTAATGGAGGCTTTCGTTTGAAGGATATCTTTAGACCTTCCGAAGTCACTCCTCTCACCCAAGGGTCGTCCGTAATCGACGCCCATTCTTGTGAAAAGCTCGACAACCTTCCGCCAACCGGTACGCGATAGAGGTTTAAGCCATCACCTCCTGGACCTGCGAGGCCTGCAGTAGGAGAAACCACGTCCTCCACGACCCGCACCTCGCCCCGTCGACCTCGGGGCATCCGACCGATTGTCCCGGCCTGAAGGACGTCCCGAACGAGAGTCGCTACCCTGACGGTCTCTCGAATAAGACCAAGAGGACGCACCGGAACCTCTATAGGAACCTCTCTTGGGCGCATTAGACCCAGAAGTGCCTGTCTTATTCTTGTCTGCTGTATCCGACTTCTTAGAAGCAGATTTGAACAACAGAGAATCCGAAGCTTTCTTTGTAATTTTATCATAAATAGCAGAAAGCTTGCCGTCAAAGAGAAGTTCTCCTGAGACCGAAGCGACTCTAAGAGAGTTCTTCACCTTAGTATCCACTAGTGTGGATGTAGCTAGGGCTGCGTCACATCTAACCAACTCCAGATTTGCCACTGAAAGGGCGGAGTTACACGTGGAATAAGCTACTGCCCTTGAAAGAAGTCTTAAAGAGGATTGTATATCCTGAAACTCTTTCCCTTGAAGGCGCAGTGATAACGCCTTAGTAAGGTGATCTGCGTACGATAAGGCATCTAAATTGGCTCTGTTAGACGCAATAGCTGTTTCCAACACCGCGGTTGGAATAGAAGCCGACGACGGTAATGATAGCTCTAAGTCTTCCGCCTCGTCGTCCATACGCAGAGGAACTCTCGGGATACCCTGTCCTGCCATATCGAATTTAATCCTTGCATTAATGAAAGGCAGGTTGAGAGTATTAGCGGACAAGAAACCTGCTTTCCCCGTCTTGGAAGCAAGTTTAAATATAGCGTCGTTCAATAATTCAAATGTTCTTGCAACATTATTGGACTGCGACGGAAACTCGGGAGCGATGTCCCTGAACCGCTCAAAAAATTCAGAGTCCAATGACGCTATAATCCTCTTGTCCGGAACCGCAGCAGTCTGGCCCGACGGAACAACTTGAGGGAGAAAGTGCCGGATGAAGTCCACGGCAGCTTTATGTTGTTCCGAAAGGGAAAGCTCCAAGTCATCCGTATCCCTTTCACCATCCGGTCGGACCTCATGATGTTCCCGGTCGTCCGCCCCCGATGCTTCGGCAGAGCGTACCGACCCAGCGCCGTCGGATAATTCTCGATCCGACACCGTTTCTGTCGGCTGCTGGGATGCTGCGATAAGCTGTGCTATCTGCACAAGAATGTCCGGCGTCGAGACCTGCGGAGGCGCAGTCTTTCGCTGCTTCGCCGAGGGCAGCTCTGCATCAGATGGCTCCCGCATACTTTTCCTATGCGAACGTCCAGAGTCCATCGGTCTCAAATCCCTGGCTGCCGGATGGTGTGATCTGGTCGCCGAAGAATCCTTGATCGGCGAAGCTGGTAATATATCGGCGGTCACGCAGCCAAGGTGCGGCCGTGTGCGCTGACGAGAAGAGGAAGCCTTAACAGTCTCCGCGGACTGCTTATACAACGGCGCGTCCCGAGCGACGGACGTATGCTCCGCTAAAGACACATTTTGTACCACAACATCTGGTCCCAGATGTTGTTGTACGAGAGAGGGGCCTCTCTCGCTCGCGGCCCGGCTGGACCTGGACGAGCTAGGATCCGGACTCAAAGGCTTCCTCCGTTCTCGCTTACTATCCGTCGTCACTGGGTGTGCATCCATTATGTTTATAGTGCTCGCATCACCCAAAATTTCCTCCTGGACCGCATCGGATGAACCCGGCTGCCAAACCATTCGGTGAATGGACGCTACACCGGGCAAGCTAGCGGACGACATTTGTCTAATCTCCATGAGCACTTTTGCCGCTAGCTCTGAATTCATTTGTGACGACGGACGCACACTTGTAGAAGATAACATGGAAACATCACCCTGTTCTTGTTCCTCTGAAATAGAAACTGAGAGAGTAGAGTGACCTTGCGGAGAAAGAGCCGGCATAGCCCTTTCTCCAGAAACAACATATCGTGACACACGTTTCCAATGTTTCTCATCCCAATATTCACATATAGGACAGGGATTAATGCGAGAACACTGACTACAATTGATACAATGATCATGAAAGTCAGAGGAAGATTTCTTCCTATTACAATTTGAACAATGTCCCTTCATTGTGAAAGGACAACAACAAGTCCTAGTTACTCGCAAAAACCCCTGACACAAAGATACATAATAACATGATCCATTAATAAATGAAAAAACAATTGCAAATCAAAATAATTTTGAAAAAATATTTTTTCAGCGAAGCCCAAGTTGCTGAAAAGTAACGTTGAGCCCCGATGGATCCGATGGCAAAGTGTGGTCAAAAATTTTAAATTTATATTAAATAATTAATGAGACACTTACGGATAATATAAATGTATCTTATAGTGAGATAAACTACAGCAAAGGCAAACAGCCCCCCTCAAAAAAGGCTGTTGCCAATGTAAACAAACAGTGTAAAACACCAGAAAACATGGCTCCAGGCACTGAAAAAAACTGGCCCGGAATCAGTCATCAAAATTACACTCTATCTGATGCAAAACAGAGACTCATCAGATGGAAGATGCAGAACACAACGTTATACACCCATGGGTGAAAACATAACTATGGGGAAAATAACAGAAAACATTCTGTAACCAAGCAACTCTCCCAGGAAATTTTAGAAATGA
Organism: Pictodentalium vernedei; assembly: GCA_031216915.1. Classification (NCBI taxonomy): domain Eukaryota; kingdom Metazoa; phylum Mollusca; class Scaphopoda; order Dentaliida; family Dentaliidae; genus Pictodentalium; species Pictodentalium vernedei. Next base: position 390,741,996 of record CM062293.1, on the reverse strand, counting down.
ACTTTCTCAAAAATATGCCAAAAGCATGGGAGAATTGCAAGGGGGGACTTTAGAAGGCTAGGGGAGAGGAAACACTGAATAAGCAGTGCAAATTTAGCAAGAATGACAACAAGAGGCCCATGCCTCGAAAATAGGCAACTTAACATAATTTCATCAAAAAATTTTAAGTACAGCCCTGATTATTTTTTGTCACTTCTTTTTCCTCTCCTCCTTCTATCCTCCTTAGAATCACATTTTCTCCAAAAATTACGTGTCTGGCATCCTTTAAACTGAGATTTACAAGCACAAAGATCAGTGAGATGTTGACTGATGAAGGGCCAAACAGAGAATGATAATTGGCGCCAATTTCGGGACGTCTGCGTCATTGCGCATGCGTAGTAGAGGCGTAGTATGGAGGTCCTTTAGGACATGATTTCTTTTTGTTTTGGATGCAAATTTTGGGGATTGGGGGGCAAAATTTGTGTTTGGCCCTGGTTTTGTTAGAGTTAGCACCAGCTAAGTCTGGGTCATTGGTACAGTATAAAAATATGAAAATCATGCAATGCGCGTTTTTAAATACTTCTTCCATTGTCACAAAATGAATTGAAAAAAGGGGGAAAACAGATGAATGAACATCATCTCGTCCTCTGAGTATCTGCATTCCAATATTTAATTGCCAACTTATGTCAGTAGGAGATGCAACTTAATTACTGCTGATTGCCTGTTACAAGTACTGAATATCAATCTGCACTGTACAATTCTGCAGAAATCGCGATACACTACTGTGCATCAGATGTGATTCTCTGGAGATTTGCCTCACTAACCTAACATGTTATTATTTCAAATTAGTGCAGAATATGGGACAGGTCTTCTAGTTTCAACTGTACAGGCCCAAATTTAATAAACATACATGTATGTTTATTAGTAACACATTATAACACAAACCTGTTTGTCCATATCCCATATGCCAATTCAACAAACGCAAACGTGAGATTCAACAGCAAAAAGAAGAATATATTTCTGGATGTTTTCTCAGAAAGAATCAAACTGAAAATAAAATAATGAATGAAATGACTTTATAGTCAGAATGAATATGTTTGATCTAACAAATGTTCTGCAGTCAAGTACATGAAAATTATAAATTTAAAGTAATTTGTATATTTTTTATACTTACCAATGGCCTAGACTAGCTGGTGGCTAACTCTAAGTTATCAAGGACCAAACACAAATTTTGAATCCCCCCCAATTCCCAAAATTTGCTTGCAAAACCGAAAATTAGAAGTCTTATCTGGCCCTCCATACATTTACTCTCTGCGCATGTGCAGCCACCAGGAAGTGACCGGAATTGCCACCAACATCATTCTTTGTAGAAGAGAGTACTACATAATAATTCAGCGGGGAGGTATGAGTGCCCACTCATGTAGGGGAGGAGGGGGGGGGGGGGGCATCTCCATCTGGGCCATTGGTAAGTATAAAAGATATACAAATTACTTTAAATTTATAATACTTCTATACTATAACCCAATGGCCCATACTAGCTAAATCGTAAAAAGGTGGAGGGACTAGGACTTCAGAATTGGTAGATCAACATAGTTCAATCCTGTAATCCAAGGTGAAAGCAAATTAAAATTATTAGGTATTGCATGTATGTCTCTCTATACAGTAATAGAGAAGACATATCCTAAATAAGGAGCCCAATTTAAGTAATTCCGTATTCTCAGCATGAAGACTGTGCTAATTTGGATGTAACGAGTTCCCAGTTTTTAAGGCTAGTCCGGACTAAGCCCCCCAAAATTACGATGGTGTGTTTGAGAATGAGAGAATCCCCCCTCCCCCCACAAACATACGCCATACACAATAAAACTCCAGCTGTATGCAGGATATAATTAAGACAAAACAGCTTCCTTCATAGTTACATACCTATCAAGCCAGAGGAGAGGTAAAAAAAACCACCCCCTCCCCCTTTCTTTTGAAGGAATCCTCAAAAAAAGAGGAGAGCGCTCCGGAATCAGTAAAAGCGGTACAAAAAACAATTTAAATATTCGTCGAACAGGCACTCTGGTATTAATTTATTATTAACTAGAGGGGGTATCATTTATGTGCAAAGCACACTATGGTGTATCTCGTCATTTGCATCCTTGACTTTGTATGAATGCTTGATACAAAGATGAAGTGTATTATATGACACACTAAACTCATATTGAGTGACACAGCTTTGTGCGCATCTACAGCCTCCACTACATTTGAGCATCTACAACATTTGAGCATGGTTTTAGCATTTCGAATTACATAGCCTATGAGCCATTCACCAGGAACGGTCTAAAAAAAACATGAAAGTGGCAATGGTGGCACAGCCACGAGGCACCTGAAAAATCTGAAACCTTCATGCGTATCTACATACCCTACTGCAACATTTGGGCATGGTTTTAGCATTTCGGATTACATATCCTAGGAGTCTTTCGCCGGAAAAGGTCTAATAAAACACAAAAGAGGCAATGGTGGCATAGCCACGTGGCGCCAAAAAAATCTGAAACCTTCATGCACATTTACACACTCTAATGCAACATCTGAGCATGGTTTTAGCATTTCGAATTACATACCCTAGGAGCCTTTCACCGGAAACGGTCAAAGAAAACACGAAAGTGGCAACGGTGACACAGCAACATGGCACCTGAAAAACCTGAAATCTTTATGCACATCTACAGACCCTAATGCAACATTTAATGAGCATGCGTTTAGCATTTTGAATTACATACCCTAGGAGCCTTTCGCCAGAAACGGCCTAAGAAAACATGAAAGTGGCAACGGTGGCACAGCCACGTGGCACCCAAAAAATCTGAAACCTTCATGCACATCTACAGACCCTACTGCAACATTTGAGCATGATTTTAGCATTTCAAATTACACGCCCTAGGAGAATTTCGCCGGAAACGGTCTAAGAAAACACGAAAGTGGCAACGGTAGCACAGCCACATAATAATAATAATAATAAATAATAATTGATTTTGTAAAAGCGTAAAACCATGAAGAGTGCCTTAAAACGCTTCACAGAAATAAAATACACTTTTCTGAAAATAAAGAGTCACATGTTTCAGTTTCCTCTAGGGAGGTTCAGGAGAATGCTTCAGTAAATAGGAAAGTTTTAAGATTTCTTTTGAAGATGTTGATAATTTCTGAAATTCTGACACTAATAGGCAATGCATTCCACAATCTTGGACCCACGATGGAGAACACACGATCATTAGCCAGATTAGATCTGCTAAAAGGTATGACTAGTTGAATCTGATCTTTAGATCTCAGACTGCGTGATGGAGTGTATACAGTGATGAGCTCTTGCAGGTAGACTGGAGCCAGTTTGTGGATACATTTGAATACTAAGATCAATATTTTGAAATTAATTCTCTGTTTGACTGGAAGCCAATGTAATTGTCTTAAAACAGGTGTTATGTGTTCAGAGCATTTGGTACCAGTAATTATCCTAGCAGCAATATTCTGAACTTTTTGAAGCTTCTGAATCAAATACTGCGGCAGCCCCACTAACACTGAATTACAATAGTCTAGCTGTGAGTTGATGAATTAATGCACAAGTTTTTCAAGTGCTGACTGGTTAAGATAAGTTCTCAGTCTTCCAATATTCAGAAGCTGCCAGTAACATTTTTGACACATTTTATTGATATGGATGTCTAGCTTTAAATTTGAATCCATAATCAGTCCAATATTCCTGGCCGATTCACTTTTCATGGTGATGTTGTTTCCAACCTGAATTGATGTAACAGTGGGTGTAGGCATGCGAACCCCGGATATCACTAAGAATTCTGTTTTAGAGTCATTCATTTTCAGTTTAAAATCTATCATCCATTCCCGCACCAGATTTATGCAAGTTTCCATGTTGCTGACTGCAGTGATTGAGTCACTTTGAAGAGATGAATTAAATGTAATGTACAGTTGGGTATCATTAGCATACAGATGATATGATATGCCATGCCTTTTAAGAAGACGACCCAGAGAAGAAGTGTACAGAGTAAACAAAAGTGGACCAAGAACTGAGCCCTGAGGAACACCACACTTCAACATCTTGCTTTCTGAACCGGTCTTGTTGATATATATTTGTTGACTGCGACCTTCTGGATATGATGCAAACCATGATAAGACAGTTCCACATACGCCATGCTGTGTCAATGTCTGCAAAAGAATATCATGGTCGACTGTGTCGAATGCTGCTGACAAATCCAAGAGAACAAGCAGTACAGCCTTACCCTCAGACACTGATTTAACAATGTCGTTGTTGACTCGCAGTAAAGCTGTCTCTGTACTGTGATTGGATCTGTATGCAGACTGGAAGGGCTCTAAAAGATCATTTTCATGCAGATGTTTTTTGACATGGCACCTGAAAAATTTGAAACCTTCGTGCATATCTGCAGATCATTCAGCCATGTGGCACCTTAAAAACCGAAACCTTTGTGCGCATCTACAGACCCTACTGCAACATTTGAGCATAGTTTTAGCATTTTGAATTACATATCCTAGGAGCCTTTTGCCGGACACAGTCTAAGAAAACGCGAAAGTGGCAATGGTGGCACAGCCACGTGGCACCCAAAAATCCAAAACCTTTGTGTGCATCTACAGACTCTACTGCAACATCTGAGCATGGTTTTAGCATTTCTAATTACATACTCTAGGAGCCTTTCGCCAGAAACGGTCTAAGAAAACACGAAAGTGGCAACAGTGGCACTGCCACGTGGCACCTGAAAAATCTGAAACCTTTGTGCACATCTACAGACTCTACTGCAACATTTGAGCATAGTTTTAGCGTTTCAAATTACATACCCTAGGAGCCTTTGGCCAGAAACGGTCTAAGAAAACACAAAAGTGGCAACAGTGGCACAGCCACGCAGCACCAAAAAAATCCGAAACCTATCTACAAACCCTACTGCAACATCTGAGCATGGTTTCAGCATTTCGAATTACATTCTCTAGGGACCTTTCGCCGGAGACAGTCTAAGAAAACCTGAACATGGCAACGGTAGGACCTGAAAAATCTGAAACCTTTGTGCGCATCTACAGACCCTACTGCAACATTTGAGCATGGTTTTAGTGTTTCGAATTACATACTCTAGGAGCCTTTCGCCGGGAACCGTCTAAGAAAACATGAAAGTGGCAACAGTGGCATAGTCACGTGGTACCTGAAAAATCTGCAACCTTCGTGCCCATCTACAGACCCAACTGCAACATTTGGGCATGGTTTTAGCATTTCAAATTACATACCCTAGGAACCTTTCGCTGGAAATGATCTAAGAAAACACGAAAGTGGCAACGGTGGCACGCCCACAGGCACTCGAAAAATCCGAAACCTTCGTGCGCATCTACAGACCCCTCAACAACATTTGAGCATGGTTTTAGTGTTTGAATTACATACCCTAGGAGCCTTTCGCCGGAAACGGTATAAGAAACAGGCTTGGGGCCAATACTTTGTAAATGTATTCGAATACAAATACTTTGAATTTTCTGGAATACGAATACAAATACACAAATTTTCAAATGTATTTGAATACGAATACAAATACATTACAATGTATTCATAAATACATTTTTGAATACTTGAATACTTTTTAAATTAGAAGTATTTATAGCAAGGCCTTTAAGTTTTTTGTTTGTTGGGTTAAAAGTCATTTTTAAACTGATGGCCCTTTAGCTGAAGCTTTAATTGTACTTACCATGCTTTGTTGGAAAACTAAAGTAATTACCTGACGGGAAATCCACTCTATGGGTGTCATAGTAATTAGACTACTCTCCATGGACAACACATCACAAAATGTGAGTGGATTACCTCTAAAAAATCACAGACTGGCATTTCCTCCTGAACATTAAGTATCAATTGCAATGACACCACATAAGAAGGACTAGTAAAGTTTTAGCCAATGCACTTCATGGTTAAACCTGGAGGTCTGTTGGCTGAAAGTTTGCTAACAGCAATAGTATTTTTTTTATAATATTTACATGCTTTCACCGATTATAATTAGACATACTGACCTTAAATAGGAATAAATAAAAAAAAAAATAAATATGTCTTTTCACTGTGAAATAATGGATAAATAGAAAAACTTTAAATAAATCCAAACATTTTGGAATATAATATCATTGAATAACTGAGTTGTGCCCAATAACACAAGTTTTTTTGTTTTAGTTTTATTGTCCATGTTTTCAACAATTTAAAAAGCCATGGGGATATGTGGCCATTGTTACATAAATTGTATTGTGACAAGTTAATTGATAATAAAGTCTATTGTCTGCTTTCAGTGCATAAATTTCGGACATGGTGTTTGATGGTATATAAATAATATCAGGGATTATTAAGTCTTTAATATTGATATGAGGTGTGAATTTGTTGTCTGGAGTCAATGGGATTGATCTGTGAAAACCTTTTATTCAGTTTTTGGTTCTTTAATTCCAAAATACAGAAAGTATTCTAAATGTATTCATGAATACAGCTCAGATTTTAATGTATTTGAATACAAATACGAATACATGTATTCATAACATTCAGTGAATACTGAATACATGTGAATACTTGATAAACTGTATTTGAATATGACTGAATATGAATACCCCAACCCTGCTAAGAAAACACGAAAGTGGCAACGGTGGCACAGCCACATGGCACTTGAAAAATCTGAAACCTTCGTGCACATCTACACATCATTCAGCAAAACCCTAGTGCAGTTATAGAACACTGAATTACATAGGTTGGGATTATTCGAAAAAAAAAGTGAAAAATTAGAGCATTTTTCAAGTGGGTCCACAGAAGCCACCTGGTGGCGCAAAACTTAAAAAGTGGTATTTTTGGATTGCACAGACCCTATTGAACAACTGTAGAAAGTTACAGCATTTCGAATTACAAAACCGGACGTACGAACAGAGATCAGGACAATTTTAAAAAATGCGGGGATAATAAATGGTGTGTAACGCCACTTCAGAAGTTAAGCTATCCTGGTAATTGATATTGCCTGCTATATAACATATCCCGCCCAAGGCATACGCATATGTTGAAAACTGGTGATATAATATATAACATACACATGTCCAATGGAACCACAATGAATGATCTTTGGAGAGTAAACACACTTCCGGGGTAACTCACAGGAGACCTCATTCAGGTGTACAATAAATTCCAGTAACAACACTCCCCGACGTGTACTACCTGACATCTATGACCATATGCATGTGTGAATGTACGGTTTGAGTACAGACATTAATAGAAACCTGGATCTAGAAATGGAAGTAGATATGATTAACAGGCTCCGACACGGACCGCCCAAGAAATAATTCATAACTTCTAAGGTCCATAACATACAATAAACACCAGCCTAATAAATATTATGCACATGAGCATTAAAATCCAGCATGTAATCATCTGAATACCAGTTAACTGGTTATGCAGTCTCCGAGGTACCCAAAGACTAGCAATTTACTTATGATGAAATATGCGCTCGTATATGACAAAAAGAAGAATAATCACAGGAAACCAACCAACTAAAAAGTGGTTATGCCCATGAGGTCGCCATAGAACATGACCCAGCCACCAATCGAGAAGTGAAGAAATGCATGTATGTATTTAAACTCATAAGAGTCTTGCAGGTAGAAAACTATGTCTTGCCCGGTAATCGCCTCTAAAAATGTGGTGGTGGGAGGGGGGGGGGGATTCAAAGTCATATCGAACCCTCCTCATCCGCATTACTTAATCGTTCTTGTATTAGACATAACATAATATAGGAACCGTGATGGTTCCCTCACATTTAACCGACTCCATTATGCCACTATGGGCGGAGAAGGACGAGAACAAAAACTTCCCCTGATAAAAAAGGTCCTCTCGTGGAGGAAGCTTACGGGGACATCCCATAACAGACACTTGAGAAGACTAATCCAAAGTTTCAGCGACGACAGAGGTGCTACTAGTAGGATTCGCAACGAGACTGTTAATCTTAAACAAAATCTACTGAATCAACTGAATTTGAGGATACGCATATCCTATCATCCATTCCCATGAGATCGGCAGAGCGTCTACTGTATACGCTCAATGGTCTGGGCATGGTGACACAAACGACGCAACTGATTGTTGCAATCCCTCTGATAGCAATTCTGCCCAAATACTCGCTTGTTGAGTGTCCACTCCAATTGCAACAGGCGACCTTCCGGAGAGAGCAAGTCTGCTAGTACGTTCAGACGACCTGGTATATGACGGATAGAAAGATGAACATGATGCTTCATGACGTATTTGGAAAACCTTCATTCATTGGCATAACGGAATGAATGGGTGTCTCCCTGGTTCCCGATGTATGCTACTACTGTCGAGTTGTCCGACCAAATTGAACATGAACGTCTGTTATTATGTGAATCCAATGTTGTAGCACTATCTATAATTAATATCATCTCGTTGATGTTTATGTGTTTCTCCTGAAACTGAGGGTAACAAAGACCCTGATACTTCAAGACTGCAGGACTTAGGGTCGTGCCCCTACCTGCCTGACTCACATCCGTCATAATCGTGAAAGCCGGATCCAGCAGTTGCAACTAACTCCCCGAGTTAACTACTGAATATCTGCCCAATTTGAACCCTTGTTTTACTAGGTCCGTTGAAACAATACTGGTTCAAGTGAAAGCATCTTCACACTCCAGTTCTGAGTAAAGAATATCTGGAGCGGACATGCACGCAGGCAGCCCATCGGAATGAGATCCACAGCCGCTCCACACAACTCCAACAGTCGCATGAATTCCCTCACTACTAATGCGTCTGAGTGTAGACAAAAGTGAGCATAACAACTAACTAACTTCGCTTTAGGTAACGGCAGAAGAACCAGATTGTTGTGAGTATCAAAGCTCAATCCCAAGTGAATAGATGACTTGTACGGAGCTAGATCCGACTTTTTCTCGATTACGATGAAACCGAGACGTCGGAGAAATAAAAGCAAACTCAGACTGAACATCATTCTGAAGAATAAGTCTGTTGCCATATTGCCCCTATCCCTGTAGAAGGTCGTCCAAGTAAGCCTACGATACCGCAGACAAATGAGCTTGTAAGTAAGACATTACCGAGTTCATTATTCGAGTGAAACGCCCGCGGGGGGGAGGGGGGGGGGGGCAGATTTAGACCAAAGCATATTGTTCTGAACTGATACACCTTCCCTTGTATGGCGAACCGCAGGTACTTTTAGAATGCCGGATGTACAGGACATGAAAGTACAGATCCTTAGATCTATGCTTGCTGCATTGTCGATCACTCGAATGCTCGCTTTTACCAACTGAATGATTTTCATAAATAAACTTTTAGAGCCATGATAAACTTGTTATACAGCTCAAGTCTACTACTGGTCGGAACGAGGATCAGGTGACTGTAAAAATCTTGAGAATCTTGACTCTCGATGACCTGTATTGCTTCCTTTGATAAGCGAGCTTATACCTCCAGTAGGAGAAACTCTCTTATGCAAGAATTTGATGGAAGATTTGTCCAACGCGGACAACTTGTTAGTGGGTTTTTACTCGGAATGATAGCCGTAAGCCGTCAGAGACTGCACTTCTCTCCCCGCTGATCTTCCGTGATAGTTATCCAGTTTTCTACGGAGCTTGATAATCTTCCGCCAACTGGCCAGCAATAGAGGTCTAAATCATCACCTGTATGACCTGCGAGGCTTACGGGAGGAGGAACCATGTCCTCCCCCGAAAAAACATTGGCCTAGGGGCATCTGACCTATAGTCCCGATCAGACCTACGCCCCTTTCCCGAGTCGCTATACTGACGACCTACAGAGTAATTACAAGAGGGTTTATTGTACCGTTGTGAGGAGTTTCCATTTGACAATGTTTGTCTGGAATGCCCTCCTTTGCTCTTGTCTGCTGAAGCGGGACGTTGATAAGTCGACTTCAAAAGCAGAGCACTAGACACTTTCTTAGTAGCCTGTTCATAGACTAACGAAACCTAGTTGTCAAAAATAAAATGTCCGGAAACAGGAGCAACCCGGAGAGAGCTTTTCACCTTGACATCTTATTAGTGATGATGACGCAAGAGCAGCATCACATCTGATTAACTCCAGATTAGCCACTGTTAGGGTGGAGTTATACGTGGTATACATAATTGCCCTGGAAAGAACTCTAAGAGAGGTACGAACATCCCCAAATTCCTTTCCCTTGAGATGTTGCTTCATATCTCTTGTAGGGTGATCTGCGTAAGACATAACGTCCATATTCACTTTATTTGAAGAAATTGTAGTCCCAATTGTGTCTGAGCGAATAGTTAATGATTAATACAGGTAAGGATTCATCTAGATTCCAAACGCAGAAGAACTCTCTGACCTCGACCGTTTTTAAATGAACGTGGTCCAAAAAACGGTATGTATACGGAAGATGAAGGGCAACCCGATAGAGCCTAAGTGTGGACAAAATCAAAAATTTTATGAGCTACACTACTGGAATAATAAGCCCTGTATTCTACAGTATATTACAGTAATAGAATATAAGAAACTACCTAAATATGAGAACGCTGATAATGTAAAAAACGTCAATGTAAACAAAAAATTAGGCACACAAAAAGGTCCAAAATCAGAACCAACTGAAATGCTATCAAATGCAAAGCTAGATCTTCATATGAAGAACAATACATTGGATAGAATATGCAAGACTTAACGGCTTAACACTGCTAGGGTGAGGACGTAACCCTGGGGAAGAAACAGAATAATATTCTGTAATAAATGTTAAACTCCCAAGAAATTTAATAAAATATTTCAATAAAAAACAGCTCAAAAGTTGAGTTTAACAGGAAGGGTTCATGGAAGGATAGGGAAGGAATAGTCAACACACAGTGGAAATAATCATTTTTAAAAATGATGACGTCAGGCAAATGTCCTGAAATTGGGAAACAGAAAATAATTTTATAAGTATTATAAACTTACAACCCTGAACGTTCAAAACCACCGTTGAACACTTCCTTGAAGTTCCTTCATCCAATAGCAGCCTTGTATCCAGAAATTCTTGCATTGATTTGTGTCTGGCATCCTCAAAAAAGGAGATTTTAAAGCACAGATGTCATTTCATTGTTATGACTTTTAGGGCCAAATGAAAGTGTCAATGACACTGTAGCTCAACTTGTCAAGACAAAGACATGTACATGTATAGTATGTGACACAGCAATGACAAACATCTAGGTAATGACCTGATAACAAAGGTACATAAAAAGTATTGTAATGGTCTGTACATAAATACTGACCGTTGCCTGTAACAAATGTATAGGTAAAGTATTGTAAAGGTGGGTGACAGTCAGATGCTGAACTAGAAAAAAATCTTTGAGTCCCAGAGTGGGTCTGACTGAACCCCAAAATATTTGTTCTCATAGCACAGTGATAACAAAGGCATCCCAAAACACACTCGTTCCTGTCCCAAGGTGAAAACAAAAGTACCCAAGAAGTTTTGTGAAGATAAACAAAAGTACCCAAGAAGTTTTGTGAAGATCAGTTCATAAATACGAGCTGTATAGAACTTGTGACAAAAAACTGATTGGACCTAATTTCGGTACAAAATGGCCACTGGCAGCCATCTTGAATTTTGTACCGTACCCAGAAACACTCATTCTCGTCCCAAGGTGATAACAAAGGTACCCAAGAAGTTTTGTGAAGATCAGTTCATAAATACAGCCTCTACCCTGAGCCATATTGACATGTGTGCTTACATTGTGTAAGTAGCACTGAATAAATCAAAGTTCATCTAATTTGCATAATTTCTGCACGAAAAAAAAAAACCTTACAATGTGTGATGTATTCCATGTTACTAAACATTCATACAAAATTTATTCAAATCAGAACTTTCATACAGAAGTTCTGTACAAAAGACTGATTGCACTAATTTTGGTACAAAATGGCTGCTGGTGGCCATCTTGAATTTCAGACCACACCCAAAAACACTTGCTCTCATCCCACGGTGATAACAAAGGTACCCAAGAAGTTTCGTAAAGATTGGTTCATAAATATGGCCTCTAGTCTGAGCTGTATAGAAGTTGTGTACAAAAAACTGATTAGACCTAATTTCGGTACAAAATGGCCACTGGCAGCCATCTTGAATTTTAGACCACACCCAGAAACACTCGTTCTCGTCCCAAGGTGATAACAAAGGTACCCAAGACATTTCGTGAAGATCAGTTCATAAATACAGACTCTAGTCTGAGCCGTATTGACATGTGTACTTACTGTGTGTAAGTCGCACTGAAAAAATCAAAGTTCATCTAATTTGCATAATTTTTGCACGAGAAAAAAACCTGTATTACATGTGATGTATCCCATGGTACTAAACATTTACACAAAAAATTATTCAAATCAGCGCTTTCATATGGAAGTTCTGTGCAAAAATCTGATTGCACCTAATTTTGTACAAAATGGCTGCCATCGGCCATCTTGAATTTCGGACCAGACCCAAAAACACTTGTTCTCGTCCCACGGTGATACCAAAGGTACCCAAGAAGTTTCGTAAAGATCGGTTCATAAATACGGCCTCTAGCCTGAGCCGTATATTGGCATTTGCACTTACAGTGCTGAAAGTAACCCCAAAAAACATCAAAATTAGTCTAATTTGCACAATTTACGCACGAGAAAAAAACCCGTATTATATGTGATGTATCCCATGGTACTAAACATTCATACAAAAAATTATTCAAATCAGAGCTTTCATATGGAAGTTCTGTACAAGAAACAGATTTCTGCATCGTCGGTACAAAATGGCGGCTGGCAGCCATCTTGAATTTCGGACCGCACCCAAAAACACTCGTTCTCGTCCCACGGTCATAACAAAGGTACCCAAGAAGTTTCGTAAAGATCGGTTCATAAATACGGCCTCTAGCCCGAGCCGTATCCAATTGTTGACGTACGGACAGACGGACGACGGGCCATGACAAAAGCTCAAATTTGGCTTCGCCAAAGTTGAGCTAACAAAGAATGACGTTGTTGCCAATTCAGGTCACTTCCTAACGGCTGCGTATACATGGAGAGTAAATGTATGGAGGACCAGATAAGACTTTTAATTTTTGGTTTTGTAAGCAAAGTTTGGAGATTGGGGGGGGGGGGGGGGATTCAAAATTTGTGTTTGGCCCTTAATAACTTTGAGTTAAGCACCAGCTAGTCTGGGCCAATGGGTTATAGTATACAAATATGATAAATTTAAAGTAATTTGTATAATTTTTATACTTACTAATGGCCCAGACTTAGGTGTTGCAACCTCAATATTATTAAGAGCCAAACACAAACTTTGAACTACCCCAATCCCCAAAATTTGCTTGCAAAACAGAAAATTAGAAGGCCTATCTGGCCTATTTGAACCCCACAATCCCCCAAAATTTGCATACAATACCGAAAAAGTAAAAAAGTGCTATCTGGCCCTCCATACTGTTAGTACTTGCACATGGATAGTAGTACCAAGGGCTAACACTGAACCAGCATGAGTACAAACCGCACACCCTATACTACCAGTGATGCATGGGAATGGTGCGCGATTGCTCTCGCGCAAAAATTGTTCAAGCTGCATGAATAATCGTTCGCCTCTGTTCTTGGATGTTTTTTATCCATTTGAGTTGCGTCAACAGAAACATTCAATTAATTTTTGATGTTGGGAAATTTTTAATCACTCACAATTTGATGCGTTTAAAGTACAATTCCAAACAATTTCCTTTTTGTTATGAACATGACACACAGTAGTTCTCTTATACGCGGTACATCCACACACAACACGCTAACAGTAAGAGGATTGTACATTGACAACTCGCCCAGACCTTACTCCTGCCAGAAAACGAACACGCATGTTCAGGTATAAAAAAAATGGTGGTCATTCTGATATCTGAGAAACGTTTTAATACTTCCGTATTTTTTTTATCAAAGACATGCGGAATGTTGCCCCATTCCTTATTTTCATTTACACATGTAACACATGTCGCACCAATTCACCAGTGACACAAATTAATGTGCCTGATTTGGAATTTACGCATCCATTTTCCACGATTTTAATAATCTGCCATTTAAAATCCAGAACTAATTTTAGTGGGTTACATATATTTTCACTGTCAAATTTCCATCCGTGTTCATTTGTATTCATACATTCGTTTCGAAGGATGCTCGTCAATGAAAACTGCGATATAAATTTTTGTACATGCCATAATATATAGTTCACTTCAGATTATCTAGATCTTACAAGATAAAAGTTCATTTCAGGAATTCTGGTAATACATTTAATAAACAAACACAAGATTTCAAGCGTACAATTTTATTCTGAACCACAGGCAAACAATAACATTAACTTAACTTAATTTAGAGAAAAATACACTTTGAATGTACAATTCAAGAGTATTAAAAAAATTAAGATAAACATTGAATCAAAATCACTCTCCTCACATTTTTCACTCTCGCAAACTTTATTTGAGGTGAGCTATTTTCCACACGCCTCCATTTTACTCCCATTCATCACTGTACTACCCCACAAGACAACCATGCATAACTCTCACAATACTAGCCGCACAAGCATTACGTACTACCAAAATCAGTCATGGGATAATATGAAGCATTAGGTTAATTAGGAGCACCAAGAGCTGATGGAACCTATAGGGGTATATTATGCCCATACTATACTATGATATCGCTCCCATATGAGAAGCCTGACCACCCTTAAGTTATATTAGATTGTATAGTGGACAACAACAGCAGTCAACATCTCAATGACGTTGAGTGCGCTTCGTGGCGACTTCAACAGCAACGTTAACCATTTCATGGGGGGGAAAGCTTTCACAAAAAGCTCACCTTTCCCATAACATATCCCTACTATATATACAGTTTGGAATGGTGTCAAATTTTGCTCAGAAAACATTTGCTCCACCCCCCCCCCCCCCCCCCCCACACACAAAGTCCAGTTCCTATGGGAATTTACCACCATCTACTCCCCCAAAAGTCGGGGTAATGACAGACGTTCGGGCACTACTGTCTTATTTCCAGTTGCATAAAAAACAGAGTGATCCCCGCAAGTGATGTGGCCTAATTATTGATGCCTTCGCAATTTAGAAATTATGGACACATACAGACTCAAGTGTCAAGAAAGTTGCGTTTGCCTCGAATTTCAATTTTTTTTTCCCAGGGGAGCCCACTTCCCCCCTTCTCCCAGAGAGAGGGGTGACCCCTTCTTGTTCTCGCCTTCCATCTGGCTGCTACCTGGCTCGGATGATTCTGTGCATCCTATTCTGTATATCCCCAGTACTTCAGCGATCTGATCGTAGCGGCTACCCCTTCATAGGAGGGGGGGGGGGGGGGTAGCTGCTACGTTCAGATTGTCGAACTAGTCCCGTTAGATATTACTCTTGCACCCCCACCCTCCCTCCAACTTTGCTATCCTGGCTACACATCTGCTTATTTCACAACATCGCAAAGCCAAAAACTTATTTCTTTATTTTGATATATTTCTTCATTTGGCCTATTCGTCTTTGGGAGTAGTTCTCCTAAGTCCCTTTGGTGATAAACTGAACAACTTTTTTTTTTGGTTGATGGTGGGATCGTGGGCAGGACATCGATTTTTACATCAATATTTACATCAACATTCGTTGTATCTAGGTTCTATGTCTAAAAAACCAAAACAATCCCATGATGGCCAACAACCATAAGGACAAGACCATGGGAGGTTTGTGTTCAGAATACAAAACACCATCACTGGATCAAAAGGTACTTTCTGACCTTGTGTTTTAAAGAGTAATTAGGCCTCGACGATTTCAAAATTTAACCTAGAGAGTACATGTAGGCCTATTTTATCCCTCTTGCACAATTGCATAAGGATATAGGAAAACCCAAGAAAGGTTGCCTACATAGGCCAAATGGTAATAGATATGAAAAAGCGGAGTACCAGTCTTATAAACTGCACAAGTGGGGATTAAGTAAATAGCCCATCCGAAAGAACACAAGTCATCAGTGAAATCGGCTATCTTCAATCAGCCCCATAAAGTAGTTGTTAAAATTGGAGTGGTTGGCCTCTGTTCATAAATTTTGACATCTGAACCCCCCTCCCCCTCTAAATAAAATGGGCACAGGACAACCCCTCTCAAACTGGCTGGGACAACCCACCCCGGGACAATCCACCCCTAAGTTTTTCAGGCGCCGCAGTTATCTGCTATTTGACTGTGATATTGGACTATGATTGGATTAGTAATAACAAATGAACTATTTAGCTGTTATTACTTATAATGTAATCATTATTAATTAGGGGACAATGGATTTGTTTTCTGGACTTAATTATGATAGTATTATAAGTAATAACATATGAATAAGTCTGAATGAATTATTCAGGTGTTGTTACTTATAATAATCTTTCTTCACGTGGGAAAAGCCATCGCTTGACACCAGATGGGGCATGGCCGTATTATTCATAAGGTTGATGAGGCTGAGGCCTATGGGCCCACAGGTAAAGGGGGCCCGCCATTTTTATTTTTGCCGAGGCACTGTTACCAGCACCTTAGGGCTCAATGGTCAGTGGTTAAAGGCACTTTTCACTCTGTGCCATAAAGATAC
This sequence comes from Pictodentalium vernedei, assembly GCA_031216915.1. Lineage (NCBI taxonomy): Eukaryota > Metazoa > Mollusca > Scaphopoda > Dentaliida > Dentaliidae > Pictodentalium > Pictodentalium vernedei. The sequence goes on along the minus strand of CM062293.1, from coordinate 390,725,453 downwards.
ATGTACATATGTATTTATCCACATATATACTCTCATAAGTATACTATATATATATTCTTCAGGAGACCCGCAAAATGGATATAGGGCCATGTACTGCTGTCTAGTGGCTATCGTATCGGTCAGCTGGTCAGGTTGGCAGCTGTAGTGAGGTGAAAGATTGAAGTGCCAGAGGGGTCCTGTCCCAAAGTAACTAAAAAGCCCAGGGGCCAGGCCATGGATTAATACGGCACTGAGTTGGGGTCACCAGTTGCTGACTTGGTAGGTCCTCATCATCTGGAAGAGCTGGGTCTACCACCGATGTTCAAAGAGAAGCAACATCAGGGACCAGTCGTGAGGGTGACTAGGGTGATTATGTCACTTTCTAAGCCCAAAGTCGCCTAGAAAAATAGTCGGGGAGATTACAAGTCGCCCTCCAAAATTGGCCAAAATGAGGAAAGGCAGAACTGAGTGATCAGAGTTTTACATAAAAATGATTATTTTCAAGAATCGAATGTGCTTGAGTGTGATAAATGGACATTTTCATTCGGCAAATAAGTGACCATTTATTTGAAATCTCCGGAGAATCAATTGTCCATTGTCGCTTTTTGCATTTTTTAATTTTTATTTTGTTCCATTTCAGTCGGATCTTCAAGTGTCGAAACAAAAATAGGTGACTTGAGCGACTCAACAAAATAACCCAGTTTGAAAGTAGGTTACGTTGCTTAGGATGCCGAAAATTCCAGCTGAAAATGTAAACACAACAAACATATTTTCTAACACTATTTTTATTTTGTTTTGCTGACGACTGTTAACTGCTGGACCGTCTTTTCCCAGAAAAACACAAATGGAATTGAAACACGTGAAAAAAAAAGCTTTAGTGATGACAAGAAAAGCTTTGAACAGGGCACAAGTGTGCATATGAAAGATCTTGGAAAAAGTACCTTTCAAGCAACCTTCGTACATCTGGTCCTGTTCACACTTTCAGACTTAGGAAATTATTAGCTTAGTAGACTTTGGTGAAAGGCAACCACAGGAGGATGCTGGGGGGGGGGGGGGCACGAAGAAGAAGGGAGGGGTCATGAAGAAAAGGGTAGCAGTGGGGGATTTTCAGTCAATAATTACTTTTGTGATTTTTTAACCTGGCATAGATGCATCATAGTCAACTGGACCTGGATTAATCAAGCGTTAATGGAGGACCACAAGCTGAAAATATGAAGGGGCAGCAGGGGGTGGTACATAAATATTCTTAATTTTCCCCATTTACCTATGAAGTCTCCCTACTCAACTCTGCAGTCTCCCTATTTTTTCTGTAGGGAGACATCAAGTCTCCCTAAAATTCCCCCAGACTGGTCCCTGAGCAACATGATGATTGTTAACAGCTAAAACAACATATTTATTGTCTTAGTCTTAGATAACATGTCTTGTCATTTGATTTTTGCACATCAAACAAATATCATTCCTCTTTGAGGGTACCTGACTGAAACGACATGACTAAAACAACACTCCACTTCTGGCTGGTCTCTACATGCTACCAATTCAGTTAAGAACTATTATTAGTTTAATCCAGTCATTCTGGGATGTGTTAATAGGATCAATATGGATTGTGGGGAATTTTCGTTAAAATTGGATAATTTTCTATAAAAAAGTGAGTAAAAATCTTCTTATATATTACTATCCCCAAAAAATTTTTCTTCAAAAATCAAAAACTGGGCTGGGCGGGTTGACCCTGATCCAAATAAAACTCCAAAACATGGACTTGTCCTTATGGCTGTTGGCCGTCACGGCATTGTTTCGGGGGCCTCATAGTGCCACCGGGTTTTATGGAAGATTATGGGGGAGTCAGACTGAGAACAAACCCCCTTTTACATTTTGTTTTTTTTCGATAACGAAGAATGCTAATAAATCACCAAAGGTCCACCAGAGAGCTCCATTTGATACTAAATTTTAAAATTTTTCTGGGAGGACATGTCTCGCCCCCTCGAGCCTTTGGCAATCAAGACAAATTCCTTTGCCGAGGGAGCAAAAAAGCCATGGTCGGAATGAGATAGAGGGCCAAAAAGGCCAGGGTCCAAACAAACCAAGGTCTGAATAAGTCAGATACCCTTGGGCACCTGCCGTGCCCTCGATGTACCATTTTCATCAAAGTCGAATCCTTTTAAAATATGGCGATGCCCATGGGCTTAGACATTCGATAGATACAACAAACATTGTGAAAAAATTGAGTCTACTCAAACGCCACGGGTGTCCTTCCAACCGCGGCACATGACATGGGCTTGTTTCAAACAATAATTCAAGAATTAAATAATATTATAAAATTCAGTAATACTTATTTTATAATATTATTTTATTCCTGAATCATTGTTTGCCTCCGTGACTGTGCCCCCCCACATGTACAACTACAAGTAAGAATAAAAGCATCATTTGGGATTATCCAAACAAAACACGAATTACATGACTGGTCGCAATGATCATGGGTATTTTATGGCATATGTGGTAAAGGTGTAGAATAGGGGACTTTTCGTTTTTTTAAAAAAATAATGCCTTTCTCGCTATTTTTTCTGTTTTCTTAAAGTAAACTATATTTTGAACAAAATGACACAAAATCACATACTTTTATCGTTTTTTTTCAAGAAATATTAACGATTTTATTGCGACAGCGCAGTCAAACTCACTGCAATCGCTCCGTTCCATTATCGCTATCATATGGGGAGAGTTTAGTAATTGAAATGTCGGCTGACAAACCCTGCCCCTTCACTAAACTGACCCTAGATCAAATTTTAGGGTCAGTCTAGTGAGGGCCAGGGTTAGCTTACCAATGAATTCACCCTGGTCCTAACTGAACTGACCTTAAATTGAGGAACAAGCGAAGCGCACCTGCTGACTCGCACACATGCGAAGTGCACCTGCTATCATACAAAATGATTTCTCCCCTGTGAGGTCACTCGTAACAACGAATGAAAACAACAGACGCTGCGAAATTTTCAGCGTATGAAACAAATGGCAATTGAGAAAATCTATTCTCTTACATGTTAAAACATGATAGAGGTACCTAATTTTGTGTCATTTTGTTCAAAATATAGTTTACTTTAAGAAAACGGAGAAAAAATAGCGAGAAAATCGTTATTTTTTAAAAAAAAACGAGAAGTCCCCTATTCTACACCTTTACCGCATATGTTGTATCTCGCATGTCGGTCCTTAATCGGTCCTTAATTTCCGTAGTACACTACAGGTCAGGAGGTAGCCTAGAGAGTACATGTAGGCCTATTTTATCCCTCTTGCACACACAGGCATAAGTATTTCAGAACAATGAATCACTGGAGTCTTTGGTTAGAGTAATTATAACTTACATTTACAAGTGAGTGGGGTGGACTGGGTAGTTAGGTGGTATTGATTTGACCAGGCTGACCTATACCTGTATTTCCATTTCTGGACATTGATATAAACTTGTGTAGACATAACTGAAATATGGGTGTGATCAGACTTGATTAACTAAAAACTTCAAAAGTAGAACATAATAATAAAGTTTAGAACATAAAATGATCAAATCACAGCTTGGCAAATTGGCAACCTGGGTTCTTTGTTATATGTTATGCAATCTGCATAAAAAAGAATTGATCTACTTCGTCAATATGATTTGGTATAAATTTTACTTGCTCCCGGGGAACCGTTTTCAGTCTGAACCCCAAACAGACCATTGATTACTATCTGGAACAAGGCTAATGAGAGATGAAGAAAGTTCAATTCACATCTGAAAAAAATAGTGCATCCTCAAATGTGTTCTGTTTCGTAAGGGGAAAGGATTTTATTCAGAATATAAGTTTTCAGGGTTTACCGGGAAATGATGTTTATTTTATTGAGAGAATGAGTTACTTATTCACTGTTGGTTTGCTTTATTACAGTAAAGAACCCCGACGATCATTAGATTTGAGTGGGTTTTCTTTCAGCAGGAAGAAAAATTAGAAATACATCAATATCTCTCCTGTTAAGAGAGTAGTCTCCCTTACGCAAGTCTGTTCAAATCTGAGAGTTCTGAAGCTTTTCACATGCCATGAACATCGTGAATGCTGTGTCATGCAATCAGGCGTGTATCCGGGAATTCATCCAATTCATACTTCATAGTCATGAGGTGGATCATGGCACCGGGCAATACCCATGGGTGGGGATGGGGAATACACAGCACACTCACTCGATTTGTGTTTTGTACAGTTCATCGGAAATCGTCGACATTTCACGGTAGGCCTGTCAAGTGGACTGTTTGTTTTGGTGGTGTTTTTCTCTTCGATTTGGATAACAAATACAGTAAATAAATAATCTCGGTCACAAGATATATTTCATTTTATTCTCAGAACATATATGTTTCATGCAATTAAACGCTGCTTATATCAGCGAGCAGTTGAATTACAGTGCGCGTAAGTTGCCCATTTTCGTTTCAAATTACCACCAATTTTTCTCAAATCTGACATGATTTTGTCTGGTATGTCGACTTTCCGGGAGATTTTGGCCCAAATTGACTCCCGTGTGGGAGGGCGGGAGGGTATAGCTAATTCCGGGAGACTCCCGGGCATTCCGGGAGAGTTAACATGTCTGGCCCGTAACCACGACGTTCAGTTCACTGAACTATCACGTTTCACCGACACAGCTGAGACCGGATGACAGTCGACACACATATTCCAAGTATATTCTTAAAAATTATCCATTTTAAATGGTATACCGGAAAGCGCCAGCAATTTTCTCTTTAATCCCCAGTCCATGAGATCGCGTCTTGTCGTGAACGTGAAGAGGAAGCATATCGATACCCCAAAAAATGCAAAATCTCTGGTACCGTCTGGAAAACTCATACTTCCATTTCACCGGTTGGGGAAAGCTGTCGTGGCTTAAATGTGTTCCATCAGATTTATAATGTACTCTAGATCCTTTGCGCCTCCCATGATAGACTTTATACGTCTGATCATTTGCGCTAAGTGATCCGCAATTACGTCCGTTGAAGCCATAGATGAATGAGCTTGTGTTTCCTCGATTTAAATCGAGTGCAGTAACATTAGGCGAAATGTATTGAATTTTATGTAGTAAAAAATTCGTAATTGTATAAAAATCGTTCAATCTGTTTCTTTGGTATGGATAATAAAATAACTGGGCTGTCTTGTGTACTCTGTTCAGAGCTAGCCATTTGGCAATTGAATTTTAATTTTTTCGATAAATAATGATCGTGTGTTTGATGCGAATTTATTGCTAGAAAATACTGAATACAAATACAAATTCAGTGCTGTGAAATTGAAAAAAAACATGAATTCGAAATTCGTGTAATATTTCTTTTAGCAAAATTACAACGATTGAAAATATGTCAGTGTTACGAAATCGAATATAGATATTTTTCGAAATATACTATGTTTTGCAAAAGGTGTTTGGTTTTGTATCTTTCGTGCAAATATGTTCAAAGTTTACACTAAATTTCAGCGAATTTGCCTTGTGCGACGTTTCTCAACTTTCTGCGCTACTAGTAATACTGTTGGAAGTAATTGGTGTTTTGACCATGATGGAATTGGAAAAATGGAGACGGCATCACCACCACTTCTTTTCAGACAAATTAGATCTGTTTCACGTAATAGTTGCACTAACGACGAATTTCAGTTCAACCACAGAAAAGCTATTTTATTGACAAAGATGACCAGATATGAGTTTGAAAAAATAAATCATCCAGAGATGAGTGAAGTTGAATTGAAATCCTATGTAGGTCACTTATTATCTTGGGTGAATTTATACCCCATGATTCCACAGTTTGCTACCTTCTTTTTTGGCTCACCTTAGCGAAGCTCAAGGGGAGCTTTACTAATCACTTTCTGTCTGTCCGCCGTAAACTTTACATTACCGACTTCTCCCCACAAACTCCTGGACCAAATTGAACCAAATCGGGTGTGCATCTTCCTCATATGTCAATTCAAGTTTGTCCAAATAAAGTTGCCATGCCCACAGGGGGCACAACAAGGGGCATAATTCTGATGGCATTCATAAAATCCCCCCAAAAATCTTCCGATCCAGTGGTTTGAATCTCTTCATATTTGGTATACAACATCTGTAGGGGGGGGGGGGGGGGGGCTGCAGATTCAAGTTTGTTCAAATAGAGTCCCTGGGTTAATATTTGGGCTCTCTATTAATACTTGGTGAAATATGAGGAAATTTCTTTAAAAATCTTCTTCAGATCCACCAGTCAGAATCTTTTCATATTTGGTCAGATTCAAGTTTGTTCAAATCGAGTCGCTGGGCTAATATTTGGGTTCCATATGGGAGCCCAAATTTTAACTTAGTGCAATATGAGGAAATTTCTTTAAAAATCTTTTTCAGATCTAGGGATCAGAATCTTTTCATATTTGGTATACATCATCTCTAGGGGTCGCGGGGAGTGGGGGTGGGGAGGGGAAGCAGATTCAAGTTTGTTCAAATCAAGTCCCTGGGTTAATATTTGAGCTCCCTGTAGGAGCCCAAATTTTAACTTTGTGCAAAAATACGTGGAATATTCATTAAAAATCTTCTTCAGATTTACCAGTCAGAATCCTCTCATATTTGGTATATAATATCTCTAGGGGTGGGCCATATTCAAGTTTGTTGAATTCAAGTTCCTCAGTTAATATTTGGCTCCCTATGAGAGCCCGAATTTTAAATTAATGCGATATGAGGAAATTTCTTTAAAAATCTTCAGATCCACCAGTCAGAATCCTTTACAATTTGGTGTACATCATCTCCAGGGGGGGCAGATTCAAGTTTGTTCAAATCAGGTCCCTGGGTTGAAAATTTTGGGTCTGGTTCGGAATTTTGGACCAAAATGTGAAAAAAATGTTATCGTTTTTTAATGCATTTTGTTCAATTTTGAGATGAAAAAAAAATAAAATTTTAGCCTGAAAATTTTGGGTCTGGTTTGGACTGAAATTTTGGACCAAGATTCTGGAACTTTTTGGGGGAGTTTTTATGCATTTTGTTCAATTTTGAGACGAAAATTTGTTTTTCTATGGCCGGAAAATTGTGGGTCAGGTGTAACAGGATATCTTACCCCCCTGGATATCTCCTCCCCCCCCCTGGGAGGGGGGTATCCTAGAGTATCTCCCCCACCCCCACCCTGGATATCTAACCCCCACCTATTAATTTGACATTATTTGATGATGAAATGGTGGGAAAACGGGGTTTTTTGACCGACGAGTGGGGCCGAATATCGGCCCCATTCCCAATCGAAAATAGTCACTTTTTTCTCCCAATTTGCTCCCAAAAATTCCCAATTCACGGCAGTTGACCATTTGACAGTGTCAAGGAGCGTCCTTGACAGAGTGTTCCTAGAATCACAGGGTGTGTAATGACCGGGTTCGCATCACAAAATGCGAACCAAAATTAAGCGCCTGCGAATCGTTTTCCCGTTTTGGATCGCAAATCGCGAATCGTGGATTTCGTTAGTAATACCGAACAGTGGACCCGATAGCCAAACAGAGTTACGCCGCTTCTATCGATCATGCATCGACCGCATGACATGGCGGTTGTATTCATAGAATCGGCAGCTGTTTTCCGGGAATCAGGCAGCCGTTCTATTTTTATACAAATCAATTGTGGTTATGACGTATTAAACGCGTGTTCGGGGGTCTCCTCGTGTCTGATTGGATCAAACTAATAACATTCTCGTTTCTATTGGCTGATGAATACTTACGTCGTCTTACGGGTGATTCCCACTGTAAACTTTAACATGTGAAAATTAACCCACCTGTATTTAGAAATGTCTGTAAAAAAAAGTACAGCCCTACATTGGAAAACGGAGTTGGATCCAGATGGCACCTGGCTAAACGTGCATCTGGAAACAGATGAGAAGAAAAATGTGATCGCTTCAAAAATTACGTGCAATTTATGCACAGAATTTGAATCAAAAATAAAGAGTGTCCGCAATTTTGAACCGGAAATTTCTTGACCTTGCGCACGTGCAGTTTGCTTAAATGAGAAGCCCTTTTCGCTTGGGATTTACCATTTGAATTCAACTTACTTCGATCTTACCTTGAAAACATGCTCTGTGACTTCCAGTCTTTCACCGGCGTGAGTAATAACAAACACGTTTGACATATATCTTTTAATAAATATGATGCATCAAAAGTATCGACAAATTACCTACCTGGCGAAAGTAATAACAAACTCTGTTGACATATATCTTTTAATAAATATGGTACATAGGCTACAACTGTGCTCAAAAAGAAGTATAAAAACAAATGCGTTGGGCCGTCGAACCTTCCCGTTCAGCCTGTATCAATACTTAAGATGAATTCGGAAAAATAATTTTTGAACTGTATCAATAATAAGAGTAGTTTTAAAAATTATTTTTCTGAAAAATTAAGGTGTAGCAATACAAAGAGTGTAGGCCTATCAATTCTTCGAATAAATATGGTAATGCATAGTACATTTAAAGCTAACATGTCCATGATTGAGCTGATGTATGGGTTTGTTTTGAAAGTCAGATAAGTCTTATATTTAACAATTCTTTAATTTATGTAAAATAGTTGCCCTCTGAAAAACTGCTAATCAAAATCTGGGTATTGCTAATCAATTTCTCCCACCCGCAAGAAAACTGCTAATCAATTATAAAAAAACAAAACACACCCTGAATCAGCACTCTAAATTAGCTCCCTTGATGTGCATAGAATCACATCTGAATGACGCGACTCGCAGTGCGTGAGTCAAAGTGACAAAATGCATCGCTGTCAACCATAACAGCTCACAAATGGTACCTAAATTTTGTTACAGGCGAGTTCCGTGCTTCTTAAAGCATGGTACCAATTTTTAGGTTCAGCTCACGTCTGAAATCCTGTCTGGTACATGTAACCTTTATTTTATTCAAACCGTTCCCCAGGTCTGATACTCCTGCTGACTGATGTCATGAAACCTGAATAGACTTTCGTCCCCAGAACAAACCGTCCACAATTATTTTACACAAACCGTCCACCAGGCCAAGTACTCCTGCTGACTGAACTTGGCTTGCTTAGGTGAGGACTTATGTATGTGGGTGATCATTAACCAATCCTTTTTCATCACTAGGATTGATTGATCACCAGTACAATTTAATAATTCTAAGCAGCCAGTGGGTAAATACAATTATACAACAGGTTTTCATTGATTAATAGACTGATTTCTCACAAGGATATGCTAGTAAGTTTATTTATTTCTTGTTGATAGTCGCTCAGATAAATTCCCACTTGTGGCCTCTGCGACGCTAATTTTCCCAATTGGAAAGGCCCCTGGACCCTTTCCCAAAAAGGGTAGAAAAATCCCTGGAAAACAGTTTTTGCAGAATTTTGTTTATTTTTCAAGACCTTCCTGGATATCTCCCCCCACCTCCCACTCTACCCAACCCTTAGTGTTTATCTGAAACCATTTCTACATGTATTTCTCTCACCATTTCATTATCAATTAATGTCAAATGTTTGACAAAAAAAATTTGTCATTGTGGAGGGGGGGGGGGGGGGAGATATCCAGGCCTAGATATCTCCCCCCACCCCCACCCACCCCACTCTAACCAACGTTAACTTAGTGTTTGTCTGAAACCATTTTTAGCTTAACTTGACATAGTCAAGATAAGCTATTGCCATCACACGTGCGGAAGTCTGTTAGTCTGTGAGTCTGTTAGTCTGTGAGTCTGTGACGTCTGTTCACATTTTTCTTTAGCACGGGCTACACCCCGCAGTTCTTGTCTGATCGTCACAAAATTTCATATGCAGGTTTGGGGTCATGTCTAGATGAGAACGTCCCCTTTTGGTCGCGATCGGGCAACCGGTATGGCTGCCAGAGCCCAAAACCCGAAAACCATTAGCACAGTCTACAGGTCGTATTTATGAAGGGATTTCATTGTAACATGGTAGGATGCCTCTGTATAATGCCTAGATGAGAACGTCCCCTTTTGGGCATGATCTATCAACCGTGATGGCTGCCCAAGCCCGAAACCCCAAAACTTTTAGCACAGTCTACAGGTCATGTTTAATGTGGAGGGATTTCATTGTAACTTGGTAGGATGACTCCTTATGATGTCTAGATGAGAATTTCCCCATTTGGGCATGATCTGCCAACTGTGACGACTGCCCGAGCCCAAAACCCGAAAACCTTTACCACAGTCTACAGGTCATATTTATTGAGGAATTTCATTGTAACTTGGTGGGTTGACTTCATACAATGTCTAGATGAGAAAGTCACCTTTTGGGCATGATTGGGCAACTGTGACGGCTACAGGGGCCCAAAGCCCGAAAACCTTTAGCACAGTCTCGAGGTCATATTTATGAAGGGATTTCATTGTAACTTGGTAGGATGACTCCAAATAATGTCTAGATGAGAACGTCCCATTTTGAGCGCGATCATGCAGCCTTGATGGGTGCCCGAGCCCAAAAACCTTTAGCATAGGCAAAAGGTCATATTTATGGAAGGATTTCATTGTAACCTGTTAGGTTGACTCCATGTAATGCCTAGATGATGACATCCCCTTTTGGTCATGATTGGTCAGTTGTGACGGCTACTACTGCCCAATGCCCGAAAACCTTGAGCACAGTCTACAGGTCATATTTATGAAGGGATTTCATTGTAACTTCGTAGGATCACTCCAGATGATGCCCAGATGAGATTGTCCCCTTTGGTTGCGATCATTCAACCATGATGGCTGCCTGAGCCCGAAGCCCGAAAACCTTAAGCACAGACTACAGGTCATATTTATGAAGGGATTTCATTGTAACTTGGTAGGTTGACTTCATATAATGTCTAGATGAGAACGTCCCATTTTGACCGTGATGATCATTCAGCCTTGATGGGTGCCCGAGCCCAAAAACCTTTAGCATAGGCAAAAGGTTATATTTATAGAAGGATTTCATTGTAACCTGTTAGGTTGACTCCATATAATGCCTAGATGATGACATCCCCTTTTGGTCGTGATTGGTCAACTGTGATAGCTACAGGTGCCCGAAGCCCGAAAAACTTGAGCACAGTCTACAGGTCATATTTCTGAAGGGATTTCATTGTAACTTCGCAGGATCACTCCAGATGATGCCCAGATGAGATTGTCCCCTTTGGTTGCGATCATTCAACCATGATGGCTGCCCAAGCCTGAAGCCCGAAAACCTTTAGTACAGTCTATAGGTCATAGTTATGAAGGGATTTCATTGTAACTTGGTAGGTTAACTTCATATAATGTCTAGATGAGAACGTCCCCTTTTGGACATGATTGGGCTACTGTGACGGCTAAAGGTGCCCGAAGCCCGAAAACCTTTAGGACAGTCTACAGGTTATATTTATGAGGGGATTTCATTGTAACTTGGTAGGATGACTCCAAATAATGTCTAGATGAGAAAATCCCGTTTTGATCGCGATCATTCAGCCTTGATGGGTGCCTGAGCCCCAAAACCTTTAGTATAGGTAAAAGGTCATATTTATGGAAGGATTTCATTGTAACCTATTAGGTTGACTCCATATAATGCCTAGATGATGACATCCCCTTTTGGTCATGATTGGTCAGCTGTGATGGCTACAAGTGCCCGAAGCCCAAAAACCTTGAGCACAGTCTACAGGTCATATTTATGAAGGGATTTCATTGTAACTTCGTAGGATCACTCCAGATGATGCCCAGATGAGATTGTCCCTTTTGGTTGCGATCATTCAACCATGATAGCTGCCCGAGCCCGAAGCCCGAAAACCTTAAGCACCATCTACAGGTCATATTTATGAAGGGATTTCATTGTAACTTGGTAGGTTGACTTCATATAATGTCTAGATGAGAACGTCCCCTTTTGGACATGATTGGGCAACTTTGACGGCTAAAGGTGCCCGAAGCCCGAAAACCTTTTGCACTGTCTACAGGTCATATTTATGAAGGGATTTCATTGTAACTTGGTAGGATGACTCCAAATAATGTCTAGATGAGAACGTCCCATTTTGGCCGTGATCATTCAGCCTTGATGGGTGCCCGAGCCCAAAAATCTTTAGCATAGGCAAAAGGTTATATTTATAGAAGGATTTCATTGTAACCTGTTAGGTTGACTCCATATAATGCCTAGATGATGACATCCCCTTTTGGTTGTGATTGGTCAACTGTGATGGCTTCAGGGGCCCAAAGCCCGAAAACCTTTAGAACAGTCTACAGGCCATAATTATGAAGGGATTTCATTGTAGCTTTGTAGGATGACTCCAAATAGTGTCCAGATGAGAATGTCCCCTTTTGGTTGCGATCATTCAACCTTGATGGCTGCCAGAGCCCAAAACCCAAAAACCTTTAGCACAGTCTACAGGTCATATTTATTAAGGGATTTCATTGTAACTTGGTAGATTGACTTCATATAATGTCTAGATGAGAACGTCCCCTTTGGATGCAATTGGGAAACTGATGGCTACAGGGGCCCGAAGCCAGAAAACCTTTAGCACAGTATACAGGCCATATTTATGAGGGGATTTAAAATGTAACTTAATAGGATGACTCGTTTTGGAATAATTTCACTGTAACTTGGTAACTTTTGTTGATATACGTTAACTGTGAGGGCCACATACATTAATTGTGAGGTCATATTAACCCACCCCTCAGCTCTTTAGTACAGTGTACACCTCATATTATTTTTATCATAAACATAGCACACAGGGAACAGAAATGAACATATTCCCAATTATCACAATTCTTGTCTTATTTCATAATCCTTTCATAAATATTGAACATTATCCTTTTCATCAAACACAACACACAAGTTAAGCTACAGTGTCACTGACACTTTCATTTTATGCCCCAAACCTATTTCTCTCACCATTTCATTATCAATTAATGTCAAATGTTTGACAAAAAAATTTTGTCATGGTGGAGGAAGATATCCAGGCCTGGATATCTTCCCCCACCTCCTATTCCAACCAACCCTAACTCAGTGTTTAAACGAAACTATTTTTTTATGCCCCAAATCTATTTCTCTCACCATTTCATTATCAATTAATGTCAAAGGTTTGACAAAAAAAATTTTTGTCACGGTGGGAGAAGATATCCAGGCCTGGATATCTTCCCCCCACCTCCTATTCCAACCAACCCTAACTCGGTGTTATCCGAAACCATTTTTTTATGCCCCAAACCTTTTTCTCTCACCATTTCATTATCAATTAATGTCAAATGTTTGACAAGAAAAATGTTGTCATGGTGGGGGGAAGATATCCAGGCCTGGATATCTTCCCCCACCTCCTATTTCAACCAACCCTAACTCAGTGTTTTTCCTAAACCATTTTTTTTGCCCCAGATCTATTTTTCTCACCATTTCATTATCAATTAATGTCAAATGTTTGACAAAAAAATTTTTGTCATGGTGGGGGGTAGATATCCAGCCCTGGACATCTTCCCCCACCTCTTATTCCAACCAACCCTAACTCATTGTTTATCCGAAACCATTTTTTTCCCCAAATCTATTTCTCTCACCATTTCATTATCAATTAATGTCAAATGTTTGACAAAAAATTGTTTGTCATAGTGGGGGGGGGGGGGGGGGGGGGGGGGGGGGAGATATCCAGGCCTGGATATCTTCCACCCCACCTCCCATTCCAACCAACCCTAACTCAGTCTTTATATCCAAAACCTATTTCTCTGCCCAAAACAGTTATTCAGGTCACAAAATTTTTCATGGTGGGGGAAGATATCCAGGGCTGGGTGGGGGGGGGGGGGGGGGGGGGGGGGATATACTTGCATCCAAACCACTCCACACAATTTTGCCCAAAACAGTCTCAGCAATATCTCCTAAACAGCCGTCCAATAATATTTTCACCAAATTGCCTTTCTCTAATAATATTTCTCATAACTTCATGTCGTTTCTTTGGAGCATAAGTAAAATGATGGGTTATTGAAAATGTTGGCTTACCTTATCCCAGAACACTGATGTCCTTGCTCTTCCCATAGTCCACGATGTCTACTTGGACTTTTGGAAGACAAAAGGTGAATGGACTGTGAGGCGGTTCTTTTATTGGATCGTTTTCCTCCCTCTAAATCCCTTTGTTGAAAACTTCCTCTTTGTTTTCTGAACCTCTCCTTTTGGATGTTGGTCTTCTGTCATGCTCTTCAGTCGGTTTCATAGGGAATTCTTTCCTTTCCTGCTACAAGCCAGTATAAGGCAGAAAAAGTGGCGGCGCTACTGTGGGGGGGGGGGGGGGGGGGGGCATTGCCCCCCCCCCCCCTGTCAACGAAGACTTTGCCCCCCAGTTGCCCCCCCAACCATCTCGCATGCATTTCCATCCACCCTCACACACAAACACATTCAGTCACTCTCTCTTACACACACACACCCCCCTCTCTTTTTTATTCCCATACACGGGGGCACGGTGGCTCAGTTGGAAGAGGTGCAGGCTGCAAGCCGAGAGGTCCTCGGTTCGAATCCCACCTGCGGCAACCGCGTTGTGTCCTTGGGCAAGACACTTCACCCCAATTGCCTACATGGGGGCACGATGACGCTGTGTACTGAGGCGTACTGCACGTCGATGGTGCGCATGTCTTCAACCAATCTAACCCTGCCTGTGCTGCGGTGCAGAGTTCAGAGTTACGATGTTGGAGAGCTGACAGCTGCTCGTCGTTGCTCGGTGGTTCTCTCCGGGTACTCCGGCTTCCTCCACCCGTAAAACTGTCACGGTCTCGATTAGCCATTGTGCATAAGTATGTGACCTTAAACACCAATAAATAAATAAATATTCCCATACACACTTAGCCCAAAGCCTCAGGCTAGCTGATGAACACATCCAGGCAGTAGAGATTCTCTCTCACGCACAGACCCACCAGATGCGGATCCAGGATTTTTTGAAAGGAGGACCACTAATTACCATTTCATTTAGTCGAAATTTGGACCCAAAGTCCGTAATATAATTTTTTGGTTTGGTACGTCCACAGGACGTACCAAACCAAAAAAGTATATTACGGACTTTGGGTCCAAGTTTGGACTACCTCATAACAAAGTAATGATATGATCCTTTACGTATTTGCTCCCCTTCATGGGAGTCTGCCCCCCCTAGTTGCCCCCCCACAAAAAAATTTCTGGCGCCGCCACTGGGCAGAAAGATATATCTCAGACTCTGCTATGTTCTTATGTTTATTTCATAGATTATAAGACAGAAAGATATATCTCAGACTCTGCTATTTTCTTGTTTATTTCATAGATTATCCACACTCCTTAGAAAATCATTCTTCAGCGGATAGTAAATTTATATATTTGGCCTAAAAAAGTTAAAAATCTTCTGTTTCTCAGTGTTACGGTGTAAAAATGACAATAATAGTAACAGAAAGAAATATGAGAATCAACAACAGTAACTTGAACTTAACTATTCTAAAATTTAATGACTTGAGATAAAAATATGCTAGATGTTTATCCCGTTTAATACAACAGGATGAAAATCTAGCATATTTTTTTTAGCTCACCTGACTTTCAGTCAGGGGAGCTTTTGTGATCACTCACCGTCCGTCGTCCGTGAACATGGTGTTTGTGTCTTCTCCTCCCACACCACTGAACCAATTTAATTGATATTTAAGATAATAGTTTGTTATGACATCGCATTTTGATTTTCTTCAAATCAAGTTGCCTCACTCCTCGGTAGGGCCACACCCAAACAGTGTGCTTAAATCTTAAAAAATCTTTTCATGAACTCGCAGTAGCAGATACTTGATATTTGGTGAGCAGCTTCCTTTTGAAGTGTAGACTTAGATTTGTTCAAGAGAAGTTCGAGGAGCTATTTTTTCCTTCGTTATGGGAGGGGCAACAATTTTCGCCCCCCCCCCCCCCCCCCAAATTTTATATTTTCCAAACCAAGAGGCAGATTTGAACAAAATTTGATATGAGGGCTTATTGGGTCATAAGTACTTAATTTATGCCCCCAAAATGTTTCCTGTTGCCCCTGTCAGGGACACCTGAGGCCCCATAAGGCCTGGGCTGACGTGGGGTTATTTAGTCCCGCTGATGAAGTTGCGGGAAAATTAGACCAACGTGGAGGGTCGGAATCCAAGTGTCGCAAACTCGGCGCAGGGAGTTGAGTTAGACCGACGCCGTGATTCCTTCTCTGCCAAATTGGCCTGAAATAGGTTTGATTTCCGTTAGGTGTGATTCCTAATCACTTCAGGCTGCGTAATGGAAAGAATGATTTAAGGTAACAACGATTCTTTTATTTACACATAAAAATAAAGCCGTTTCAATATTTCAGCAATCAACAATTCGATTCTTTTCACAGAAATTTGGTTGCTAGGGTTAAATAATTCTCAACAATCATAGAGTCATTCTATAGCCCTGTACTGGCACTATAGTCTACACACTGGAAATGTTACTACCGTGAGCTCGCCATAAGAGCTTCACAAATCTGAAATGTTATTACTGTGAGCTCGCCATAAGAGCTTCACCCGTTTAGGCTCAAATGTCAACGTCTGCGCGTAACTGTACCTCTGGCTGTCGGAGGGTTCCGACCAGCAATGTTCGTCATCTATGAAGCCACCGTACTTCTGATTTGG
This sequence comes from Pictodentalium vernedei, assembly GCA_031216915.1. Classification (NCBI taxonomy): domain Eukaryota; kingdom Metazoa; phylum Mollusca; class Scaphopoda; order Dentaliida; family Dentaliidae; genus Pictodentalium; species Pictodentalium vernedei. The sequence goes on along the minus strand of CM062293.1, from coordinate 390,708,988 downwards.
GTCAGATATTGTCTACTCATACCTTATGTGCCTTTTGAAAGTCCTCCGTGAAAGTCCTATTGAAATATTCACCGTTCCTGGTTGAATTCACGATTCACAAATGAAATGCCCCTTTTGTGCTAGGGCGAAATTGTCACTCACACCGATCTCCAGTCGGTATTACGATGCTTCGACAGCAAAACAAACTACTCAGAACGCAATTAGACTGACGCTTCAAAGGGTTAATACGCACAATACAATTAACCTACACTTCTGACTATTGCAGGCTGATACCTGCTACTCGACAATCTAAACTTTAACGTGTCACCTTGGGTGTTCTTTCTCAACGAATTTGGCACTCGTAGCCGCCTATCAACCTTAAGCTAAATCAATCGTGGGATTGCCCTCTCTGGCTATTCCAGCCGTTTCAGGGTCCTGTGATCGAAGGTACCCCTATGCCAGGAAACAGAGTCCGCCTGTCCTGGTCTTCACCAACGTGTGTGTGACCCCAAGTGTGTGTCTAATGCTCTGCTCTTCAAGGTATATATACTTTTTACCCTAAACTGTCAGGCGGACGGACGCTCATTTCTCCATATGTCTAAACGGTGGGAGATGACGTATATTGAGACAGAATCAATACAAGTCATCTCGCTCGTGACTTAACGGTGATTTCACTTGTCGAGAAAACCGATTCGTTTCTGCCAGTCATTGTCATGACAGACATTTCTATCTGTTAGAATCTCGTTTCTCAATTGACCGTGACGATATCCTGCCACCAACCGATTACGTCTCGTAAGACTCGCAAATACTGTATAAATTAAATGAGATTAGACCTTATCTAACATACCGTTTCTCCCCTGGGTCCCTGCGCTGAAGCTGGATATACACCACGTGTGTTTTTTCCATGTCCAGCTTCACAGAGAAGTGAAATTCACGTAGGGTTTTTCGCCTTGATGCGGAATATCTTTTGAACTTACAGTATCTTTATATATGAGGCCCCTTGCCCCTATATTTAGGCTGGCTTTACCCTGACAGCCCCATGGGAATTGTAGGGGCTAAAAATAGAAAAAAATAAAACGACCATATCTCCAAAACTGAAAAAACGCTGTGTCAGCATTTTTTAACACTGTGGGTAATGGGAAAAACATTTGAGACTACTTTTTTCCCAAACCACTGCTCCAAAAGCTTTCAGATTTCACATGTAACATCTTTGGAAGATTGTTTCACATGTTTATTGACATCAAATCCCTGGTTCGATATTTGGCTTATCTATGGGAGCCCAAATGTTTAAATTAGTGCTGTATGAGGAATATTCTTTAAAAATCTTATCCTTCAGATCTACCAATCAGAATCTTTTGACATTTGGTATGCAGCATGCTCAAGGGTTGAGATTCAGGTTTGTTCAAGCCATGTCCCAAGGTTCATATTTGGGCTTACTGTGGGACCTTAAATTGTAACTTGGTTCAAAATGAGGAATTTTCTTAAAAAATCTTCTTCAGATCCAGCAGTTGGAATGTTTTGATATTTCGTATGCAGCATCCTTAGGGGGTAAGATTCAAGTTTGTTGAAGCCAAGTCCCTGGGTTCATATTTGGGCTCCCTGTGGGAGCCCGAATTATAACTTAGTTCAATATGAGGAATATTCTTCAAAAATCTTCTCCTTCACATCCACCAGTCAGAATCTTTTGATATTTGGTATACACCATCCCACTGGAGGTGAGATTCGAGTTTGTTCAAGTCAAGTTCATATTTGGGTTCATATTTGGGCTCCCTGTGGGAGCCCGAATTATTACTTAGTTTAATATGAGGAATATTCTTTAAAAATCTTTTAGATCCACTGGTCAGAATCTTTGGATATTTGGTATAAGCTTTTCTTAGGAGGGGCAGACGCAACTTGTTGAAATCAGTTCCCTGGGTTGATATTTAGGCTACCATGTCAGGTGAGTGCCCTCAGGCCCCCTGGGGCTTCTTGTTTTATTATGGCCTTACCTTTTGTGCATTTCACCGTCAGCTTCCGTAAAAGGATAAAACTGTTGTGTTTGTGTTCACGTTTGTTACTTTTTGTTTTATTCTGCCGTGATTCCAGTTTATCAAATATTATGTATGCAAGAGGGCAGTGTCCGTTAGTGAAATAAAGATGCTCCTTATCAATAATTCAATAATAAAGATGCTCCTTATCAATAATTCAATCATTAATTAAAGCCCTCAACATTGATAACAAACATCACTAAAACTGTTATCAGGATTGGGGTTTTACAAGGTGCATTGTCTGGCGATTACCATCAATTGGACCCTAAAACACTGTCCATCTGACATCGGCATTGACAAACAGCCGTTTTCCTATCCAAAACATTGGCATTTGGATGTCAGGTCATTTATCTTATCGGCTCATCACTAGATATTTTACAGAAGTTAATAAAACTAATGAATTTGTCTCTTGAGTGCAACAAGGCTTTGCAATGCTTTAGCCTTGCAAAGCCTTCTTGCACTTAAGAGATGAAATTAAACCACCAACCATGCTATTCTGTAGATTATGAGGCCAAAAACATAAAACAAACCAAGAACATGAACTTTTGATGGCAAAGAAATAATTACAAAAATAAGAAATAAAATAAAAAACCACCCACCCACCTACATGTAACTTTACAAAAAATGGCGTGAGAAACAGATTTACTTTTTGAGGCCTTTATATACTATTCAAAGTTTGCTAAGCACCAAATATTTAACACATCATTGAGAAATTTGTGACACATTTGCAGTATTTTTGGCGGATATGATTGAGGAATGTATTGAGATGGTTCCCAGTGTTTACATTAGCTCTATTGACAGGCCGACTTTTTGTGACAGTCATGGAAAGCATGTACCTGTGGATATTTTTTATACTGTACCAATGACTTTTTGTGACAGTCATGGAAAGCATGTACCTGTGGATATTTTTTATACTGTACCAATTACCTGTATTAACTCGTAATAATTCAGGGCCAAACACAAATTTTGCCCCCCCAATCCCCCAAATTTGCATCAAAAACCGAAAATTAGATGTCCTAGTAGGTCCTCCATACTTTTTCTCCACTGCGCATGCGCAGTGTCAAGGAGGTCTCAAAATTGGCACTAAAATGTCATTCTTTGTTTGGCCCTGAAATAAGTAACACCTCACTGATATTTGTGCTGTAAATCTCAGTTTAAATGATGCCAGACACATAATTATGAGAGAAATGGTGGATATGAAGAGGAAATAATAGGAGGAGAGGAAAAACAGTGGATTCAAATGTTCGGGGCTGTAACTTATAATTATTTTACGAAATTATTTCATGTTGCCTATTTTCGAGGCATGGCCCTGTTGTCATTCTTGCTATGAATGTTCCATTGTTTGATCAGTGTTTCCTCTCTCCCTTTCCTTTATTCCCCCCTAGCTATTCTCCCATGCTTTTGGCTTATTTTTTGTAATATTTATTACTAAAATTTCTTGGGAGTTTTGGTTTTGAAACAGAATTATTTTCTGTTTTTTCCCCATGTTTACGTCCTCACCCTAGGGTGTTTAGGCGTTTTGGTCTGCATCTGCCATCTGATGCTCTGCAGTTTCTTCTTGGGAAGGCTCTGTCTTGCATCAGATAGTGTTTAAATTAGTTACTGACTTCGGGCCATTTTTTTACCAGTGCCTGGAGTCATGTTTCTGGTTTGTTTACTCTTTTTGTTTAGGTTGACAACAGTTACTTCTGATAGTGATTTCTTGTCTTCTGCCTAGTTTAGTTCATAGTAAGATACATTAATATTGTCCAAAAATGTTACATTAATTTTTCAAAATGAATTAAAATTTTTGTCCACACTTAGGCTTTTTTGGGATCCATTTGGGCTCAGGATTTCATTTGGGAACTTGGGCTCTTCTGAAAAAATTTTTTCAAAATTTTTTCTTTTGGAATTATTTTTTCGTATTATTATAATGGATTATTATATTATGTATCTTTGTTTTCAAGGCTTACTGCGAGTACTATGACTTTATTTTTCACTATGAAAGATTATTGTTCAAATTGTAATGGAAGGAAATCTTCCTCTGATTCTCATGATTTCTGTATTAATTGTAGTCAATGTACTTGCACTACCCCTTGTTCAGTGTATATCAATTGGGACGACAAACGTTGAACACGTGTGTCACGGTATGTTGTTAGCGGGAGAGGACCATGCAGGGTCACTCTAGTTTTTCACGCTCTTTTTCAGAGGAACAAGAACAGGGTTATGTTTCCATGATGTCGTCTAGAAGTGTGCTTCCGTCGTCATAGTCTAGAGAAGAGCTAGTCTAGAGAAGAGCTAGCCAGCATTGCCGTCCAGAAATTCCACAACAACCAGGTCACGCCATCCGGTAGCCAAGGATACGAGGCCTTCTTCATCCGGATGTTCGCATAAAAGGAGTATGCAGGAGTCAACGTCCATGGAGCTTTCAGCGGCTAAATCTCATAAGACCGCAGCTCCTCAGGCCTCATTAACGGACGTGCTATCGCAGATAGCGCAGATCATTGCAGCATCCCAACAGCCGGCAGAAACTCTGTCGGAAAAGGAATTGTCAGATGATGCTGGGTTGGTACGTTCCGCAGCTGGATCGAGTGTGGACCACCGGGACATACAGGAGGTCTGTCAGGATGGCGAAAGTGATACTGACGAGTTGGATTTTTCCCTTTCGGAACAACACAAAATCGCTGTGGAGTTCATCCAGCATTTCTTTCCGGAAGTTGTTCCAACGGACCAGGATGTTGCGCAGCTGGATAGGAGGCTTATAGCGCCACTGGACACCAAATTTTTCAATCGGTTTAGGGACTCCTTCCCTGAGTTTCCGTCTCAGTCCACAAATGTCTCACGGACATTCAAACTTTTGAATGACGCTATCAGTAAACTTGCTACCAAAACGGGCAAATCATCCTTCCTTACGGCAAGTGCTCTACATCTGCCTTTCATCAATCCAAGGAATAGATTTGAAACGGCAGGACAGGGCATTCAGGGAGTTCCTCTGTGTCTAGACGACCAGGCTGAAGACCTTGAATTATCCATGCCGTCGTCAATGTCAATTCCAAGCACGACGTTGGAAACGACAATATCGTCTAATAGAGCTAATTTAGACACACTTTCGTACGCAGATCACCTTACCAGAGCGTTGTCATTACAGGACGTACAAACTTCCTTAAGAGTTCTGTCGAGGGCCATTGCCTTTTCCACGTATAACTCCGCCCTTTCAGTGGCTAATCTGGAGTTAGTTAGACGTGACGGAGCCCTAGCTACGTCCACGAAAGTGGACAGTAAGGTGAAAAACTCTCTCAGAGTCGCTCCGGTCTCCGGAGAGCTTCTCTTTGATGGCAAGCTTTCTGCTATTTATGATCAATTAACTAAGAAAGCTTCAGACTCTCTGCTATTTAAATCCGCTTCCAAAAAGTCGGAGCCAGCAGAGAAGAGTAGGCCAGGCACTTCTGGGATGAGTACGTCCAGGGGAAGTTCCTATAGAGGTTCGTACGCGTCCTCTAGGTCTTACTCTAGAGACCGTCAAGGCATCGACTCTAATAGGGGCCGTAACGCTGGCCGTAATAACCTGTCAGATGCTCCTAGGTCGACGGAGCGAGGTGCGGGCCGTGGAGGACTTGGTTTCTCCTTCCGCAAGCCTCGCAGGTCCAGGAGGTGATGGTGTAAACCTCTGTCGCATTCCAGTGGGCGGAAGGCTGTCGAGTTTCTCAGACAATTGGGATTTAATTATGGAGGACCCTTAGGTTCGAAGGGTTATAGCGGAAGGACTGAAACTGTCTTTCAAAGGAAAACCTCCGTTAACTCGAAGTCCAAGATGGACTCAACTTCCGTCAAATCAACAAAAAAAAGACTCGCTTCAATCAGAAGTCCAGTCTCTTTTTTTGAAGAACGCGATAGAGGTCGTAGAAAACCAGGAATCTCCAGGTTTCTACAGCCATCTTTTTCTGGTTCCGAAAACCAGACGGCTCATTCCGTCCAGTAATAGATTTGAGCTGGATAAACAAGCTGATTGTGGCTCCAAAATTTTATATGGAGACCATTCGATCGGTCATAGCGAGCATTCGAGTGAACGACTATGCCGCAAGCATAGATCTCAAGGATGCGTACTTTCAGGTCATGGTACATCCGGCGTTCAGAAAGTATCTTCTCTTCACCGTCCTAGGAGTCTTATATCAGTTCCGAGCGATGAGCTTCGGTCTGAATCTAGCGCCCTGGGCTTTCACTCGAATAAAGAACTCTGTAATGACTTATTTCTGAGCTCATTCGTCTGCGGTAACGTCAGCCTACCTGGATGATATTCTTCAAAGGTACGGCAACGAGTTAATGCTTCAGAACGATGTGCAGAATCTGCTTCTATTGCTCCGACGTCTCGGTTTCATAGTAAACGAGCAGAAGTCTGATCTGGTGCCGTCAAAGTTGTTCATCCACCTGGGGATGAGCTTCGAGACGCACAACAATCTCGTTCGTCTGCCGTTAACCAGAGTGAAGTTAGTCAGTTGTTACACTCGCTATTGTCTTCACTCAGACAAGGTTACAGCGAGAGAATTCATGAGACTGATAGGTCTGTGCAGAGCGGCCGTGGATCTCATTCCAATGGGGCGGCTACGCACTCGTCCTCTCGTAATCTCTTTGACTCAGAATTGGAGGGCGAAGACTCATTTACTCGATACGGACATCCTCTTGTCAAACCAAGTGAAACAAAAAATTCAGACTTGTGCAGACATTCAGTGGTTAACTCAAGGAGTTCCACTGCAATTGCCGGATCCGAGTTTTACTATTATGACGGATGCCAGTCAAACAGGTTGGGGCACGACACTGTGCCCATTGGATTCGAGGTGCCAGCGTCTTTGGAATCCCCAGTTCTTAAGCAAGCACATAAACATCAAAGAAATGATGTCAATTTGGCTTGCGTTACATCATTGGATGGACATTATTCAGAATGCACACGTGCAAATTCTATCCGACAATACGACGGTGGTAGCGTATATTCAGAATCGGGGAGGCACTCATTCCATTCCGTTGTTTAAGCCAACGGAAAGAATCCTTCTGTTTGTATTGGAACATCAGGTTCTCCTATCGGTCCGTCATATTCCGGGTCGTCTGAATGTGTTAGCAGACTCCCTTTCACGGAGGGAGTCGCCTGTTGCTGTCGTAGTGGACTCTCAACAAACAGGTATTCAATCAGATTTGCTACCAATGGGAGCAGCCAATGATAGATTTGTTTGCGACGCATCTCAACAATCAGTTGCAGACTTATGTGTCGCCATGTCCAGATCCTCGAGCGTTTGCAGTAGATGCTCTATCGATCTCGTGGGACGGGATGATAGGATATGCATATCCCCCAGCGCCGTTGATTCAGCAGATATTGCTCAAGATAAAACAATCACAATGCAAGATTCTGTTGGTAGCATCTCTGTCACCACAGAGACCGTGGATAAATCTACTCAGGTGTCTTGTGGGACATGCCGCGGAGGCTTCCTCCACGGGAGGATCTTCTGTCGCAGGGGAAATCGCGCACTCTTCACCACAATCCGCAAGGTCTCAACCTTCACGTATTTCCGTTTTGCGGTCCTTCTTGCACAACAAACATTTTACAGGACGAACAGTGGATGCGATTTCTAACTGCAGGAGGACCTCCTCTTCGCTAAATTATGCTGCTAAATGGAAGGTCTTTCGTCAGTGGTGTAGGGATCACTCTGTGGATATTTATGATCCCTCCATTCCTGACATTGCAAATTTTCTGGTTTATTTGTTGGATGAGATCAAACTGCAGCCTGTTACTATTAAGGGTTATAGGTCTTATCTGATACCTATGCACACCATGACACATTAATGATTGGAGCTAATGTCTCTTTATCTAAATTAGTAAGAAACTTTTTGATAAATAGACCTATAACCCTTAGATTAATTCCTAAGTGGAATTTAGCCTGGGTTCTTCTTAAGCTAAAAGAAGCGCCCTTTGAGCCTCTTGACACAGTGGACTTCAAATTCTTAACTTATAAGACAGCTTTTCTCTTAGCCTTCTCTTCTGCTAGAAGAGTTAGCGAGCTTCATGCATTATCTGTGGATGATTCTCACTATCGTAGTGTTGGTAATACTATTACCTTTACTACTAATGTTGGATTTTTGGCTAAGAATCAGGCTCCTAATAAGTATCCTGAACCTATTGTTGTTAAGGCCCTTCCGTCTTCCGACGGGTGTAGGCCTCTACTGTGTCCTGTTAGAGCAATACGTATTTATAAACGTAGGTCTGAGTTGATTAGAAAGGGACGTAAGCATTTCTTTTTGTCTTTGATGTCTAATAGAAGGGAGATTATGGTCCATTCTATTGCTAGATGGATTCAATTAACTATACGTACTGCTTATGAAAAGTTATCTTCATCTCAGCAGTCTGCACTTAAGATTTTGGCCCATGAAGTAAGAGCTCTATCAACATCTTGCGCTTGTGCTAATAGTGTTTGCTATTACAGATTTAATGAAGACTGCATATTGGTCTCAGCCTCCCACTTTCACAAATTTTTATCTTAGAAATATTGAGTTCATTTCTGGAGATCTTCATTGTTAGGTCCGTTATCAGTTGCTCAGAATATCGTCCACTAAACAGTTGCAACTATAGTTATGTAGGCTTTCTGTTCCAGCAGTGACTCTGTCCTGCTGCCCTCTTCGCTCTGGGATATTTGACCCAGGGCAAGGGGAAGGGGGGGGGGGGGGTGTTCCCTTTGGTCACCTGCTTTATAGTGAAAAGCAAGGGAATACCTCCTCTAGAGTCAGTAAATCCAAGTCGGTACCGGGATGGTTTTAAAGTGTAAAGCTAATGTTTACTCATTCATGTAATATTTTTAAAGTGTAGCTCGGTGTGAAGCATTTGTATATGTCACGTGTCAAACAAGCATTAATATAGAATCCTCGGACACTTTTAATGAGTATAAAGAGTCTCATTTCTCTGGACTTCCTTTATTTATTGGCTTACCTTTAAAAATAATTAGTATAAAGGGTTATACTGGATATTGATAAGAGATCATTGATGTTATCGTGCTCAATTACAGAATGGTATTGTGTGTTTCTTCTTTGATAAGAATAAGAAAGATACATGTAAATCCTATCTCTCCTTTTCTCCTTGAGGGGATAATTCTGTTTTATGTGATTGAGTCTATTGAATTTTCCTTTATGTCCTAGGCCCTCCAGCCTTTTTTCTATTCAGCTGAGTCTGGGTCATTGGTACAGTATAAAAATGTTAAAAAATTTATAGTAATTTATATATTTTTTATACTTACCAATGACCCAGACGGGGATGGCCCTCCCTTGAGTTGGGAACTCTTACCTCACCGCTGAGTACATAACATTTACCAAGCACTGGTTGTAAGAATGACATTTTGGCGCCAATTTCGAGACCTCCTTGACACTGCGCATGCGCAGTGGAGAAAAAGTATGGAGGACCTACTAGGACATCTAATTTTCAGTTTTTGATGCAAATTTTGGGGATTGGGGGTGCAAAATTTGTGTTTGGCCCTGAATTATTAGGAGTTAGCACCAGCTGAGTCTGGGTCATTGATAAGTATAAAAAATATATAAATTACTATAAATTTTTTAACTTCCATGATGTTTTCATGTACTGTCTACGAGAGATGTGTAGGGTATTCAGTCTTCATTTCAACACAAACCCTTGTGATTTAATGATTGAATAGACAAATGCAAATGTAAGAAGACATTTGTCTGAAGCAGAAATGTTGTGGGCTGTAGGGATGGTGAAACAGGGGGCCACCCATCGTCAGGTTGTGAAGCTCTTGGTGTGAACCATACTGTGATCACCAGAGCATGGGCAAGATTTCAGCAGTATGGCACACCAGTCAGACGACATGGTGGTGGCAGAGACAGGGCAACATCTGCAGCTGAAGACCGGTTTTTGATCATTCAGGACCGTAGGAACCGCTTTGACACATCAACCTAGCTTCGCAGTGACCTTCGGTATGCATCCGGTGTAAATGTGTTGATGCAGACTATCCGGGCAAGGTTGCACGAAGGTGGTCTCCAGTTGAGAAGACCATGTATTCGCATTCAGCTGTCCCAGAACCACCACCAGGTATGATATGAATGGGCCATGGATCACGTTGGATGGACCAGAGTAGATTGATGACTTGCCCTTTTTACAGATGAGTCAATGTACTGTCTTGACCACACAGATAGGCGTTCCAGGGAATGGAGAAGACCAGGAGAGAGATTCCATACAGGCAGCATTGCTGAGTATGACAGCTATAGTGGAGGGTCAATAATGGTCTGTGGCTGGGATGGACTACAGAGCTCTGTGTCCTTGACCATGGTAAATTGACTGTGCAGCGGTATATAGATGAGATTCTGGATGCCCATGTTCAATTGTATGCAGGTGAAGTGGGTGATAGATTCATTCAGATGGACGATTATGCCGGTCCTCATGTTTCCGATGCTGTCCGGGAGTACCGACAGAGGGAGGGGATTTGAGCCTATGGTCTGGCCAGCAAGATCCCCTGACCTCAATCCAATCGAACATGTCTGGAATGAGTTGCAGCTTGCAATTTCAGTCCGTCCAGTCCAACCAAGAAGTGTCCAGGAGTTTGGTGCCTTGCTGGTCCAAGAATGGAACAACATCCCACAAAGCACCATCTGAAACCTGATTGGGAGCATAAGAAGGCATTGTCAAGCTGTAATTAACAATAATGGATCTCATACTCGATATTGAACCCATATCAGTTCGCTCCGTCAACTTTTTGGCAAATTTGAAAAATTTCCTCTTTTACCAATAATATCGAATTTCCATCGTTATTGTATTCAAAAGCTAAAAAATAATGTCAAACACAAATAAAATCTTAATTTCTGTGATTAAATCATTAAAGATATAACTAAATAAAAAATATATACACTTTTCATAACAATATTTCAACTAAAATGTAAAATAGGTAGTTAGATATACTTGGTGCATAGCAAACTTTGAGTAGTATATTTTTTTATATGCCCGTTTGTCGAAATGGTGGTATTATGTAAATGGTTATATGTCTGTCTGTCCGTCCATCCATCTGTCTGTCCATAAACAATTAATTTCCGGCCGTTAACTCCAGTTTGGATTATTTGCTTTCGACCAAATTGATATGTGTGTTCCCCAGCTAGTAATATATGCCAAGTTCGATTATGGGTTCTGTGCAATTATATTTTTATACTGTACCAATGACCCAGACTTAGCTGGTGCTAAACTCCTTATTTCAGGGCCAAACACAAATTTTGCCCCCCCAATCCCCAAAATTTGCATCAAAAACCGAAAAATGCATGTCCTATATGGTCCTCCATACATTTACTCCTCTGCGCATGCGCAGTGTCAAGGAGGTCCCGAAATTGGCGCCAATTATCATTTGTTTGTTTGGCCCTCAAAACAGTCACACCTCTCTGTTATTTGTGCTTCCAAATCTCAGTTTTCATGATGCCAGACACATATTCATGAGAGAAATGGTGGAAATAAAGAGGATACATAAGGAGGAGAGGAAAAAATTTAGTGCAAGAAAATGTTCAGGGCTGTAACTTATAATTATTTTATGAAATTATTTCTAGTTGCCTTTGTTCAAGGCATAGCCCTGATGTTGTCATTCTTGCTATGAAGTACCATTGTTTGATCAGTGTTTCCTCTCTACCTTCCTTATTCCCCCCTAGCTATTCTCCCATGTTTTGGCTTATTTTTTGTAATGTTTATTACTAAAATTTCTTGGGAGTTTTGGCTTGGTAACAGATTTATTTCTGTTTTTTCCCCATGTTTACATCCTCACCCTAGGGGTGTTTAGGCGTTTTGGTCTGCATCTACCATCTGATGTTGTACAGTTTCTTCTCTGGAAGCCTCTGTTTTGCATCAGATAGTGTTTTGATTGGTGACTGATTTCGGGCCATGTTTGTTTCAGTGCCTGGAGTCATGTTTCCGGTTTGTTGACACTTTTGCTTAGGTTGACAACAGTTACTGCTGATATTGATTATTTGTCTTCTGCATCTCTTATTCATAGTAAGATGCATTATGATTGTCCGTAAGTGTCTCATTAATTTTTTCAAAATGAATTTAAATTTTTGTCCACACTTAGGCTTTTTTGGGATCCATTGGGCTCAGGACTTTGGGAACTTGGGCTCTTCTGAAAAAAATTTTTTCTTTAAAAATTTTTTCTTTTCAAATCATTATTTGTTAATGAATATAATGGATTGTTGTATTATGTATCTTTATTTTCAAGGATTAGTGCGAGTACTTTGATTGTTTACATTTCACAATGAATGATTATTGTTCAAATTGTAATAGGAGGAACTCTTCCTATGATTCTCATGATCTCTATATTAATTGTTCTCTCTGTACTCGCACTGATCTTTGTTCTGTGTGTTTCAAATGGGATGAAAAACGTTGGAAACGTGTGTCACGGTATGTTGTTCCTGGAGAAAGGTCCATTCCGGTTCTTTCTCCTCAGAGTCACTCTAGTATTTCACTCTCTTTTTCAGAGGAACAAGAACAGGGTGATGTGTCCGTGATGTCATCCAGAAGTGTGCCTCCGTCTTCACATACAAGCGAAGAGCTAGCGGCAAAAGTGCTCATGGAGATTCGTCAATTCCCTGATAGGAACCTGAAGGCTGAATCCAGTAAGACCGTCGCTCCCCAGGCCTCTGTAACGGATGTGCTATCACAGATAGCAAAGTTAATCGCAGCATCCCAGCAACCGGCAGAGCCTCTGTCGGAACATGAAATGTCAGAAGATGCTGGGTCGGTAGGTTCCGCCGCTAGATCTGGTGCAGACGACCAAGATTTACATGATTTACATGAGGTCCGGCAGGATGGCGAAAGGGATTCTGATGAATTAGATATTTCCCTTTCGGAACAACATAAAATAGACGTAGAATTCATCCAGCATTACCTTCCAGAAGTTGTTCCGCCAGACCAAAATGCTGCGCAGCCGGATAGGAGGGTGATAGCGCCACTGGACACCGATTTTTTTAATCGGTTTAGGGACATTGTCCCGGAATTTCCGTCACAATCCAAGAATGTCTCTCGGATTTTTGAATTATTGAATGACGCTATTGATAAACTTGCCAACAAGACGGGCAGGTCAGCCTTCCTACCGGCATCTGCTCTACAGCTGCCGTTTATTAATCAAAGGAACAAGTTTGATACGGCAGGTCAGGGCATCCAGAGAGTTCCTCTGCGTTTAGACGACCAGGCTGAAGACCTTGATATATCCATGCCGTCGTCTATGTCTCTTCCGTTGTTTACGATGGAAACGACGATATCGTCTAACAGAGCTAGTTTAGATGCTCTTTCCTATGCAGATCACCTTACTAGAGCGTTGTCATTACGCTTTGAAGGACCAGAATTTCAAGACGTACAAACGTCTTTAAGAGTTCTGTCCAGGGCCAAAGCTTTTTCCACTTATAACTCCGCCCTTTCAGTGGCAAATCTGGAGTTAGCTAGACGTGACGCGGCCCTGGCTACTTCCACACGCGTGGATAGTAAGGTGAAAAACTCTCTTAGAGTCGCTCCGGTCTCTGGAGAGTTTCTCTTCAGTGGCAAGCTTTCTGATATATATGATAAATTAACAAAGAAAGCTTCGGACTCTCTGTTGTTTAAGTCTGCTTCCAAGAAATCGGAACCAGCAGACAGGAGTAGGCGAGGCACTTCCGGAACGAGTTCGTCCAGAGGAAGTTCCTATAGAGGTTCCTATGCGTCCTCTAGGTCTTACTCTAGAGACCGGCAGAGTAGCGACTCGACTAGGGGCCGCTACGCTGGCCGAAATAACCGGTCAGACGCCCCTAGGCCGACGGGGCTAGGTGCGGGTCGCGGAGGACGTGGTTTCTCCTACCACAAGCCTTGCGGATCCAGGAGGTGATGGTCTAGACCTCTGTCGCGTTCCGGTGGGCGGAAGACTGTCGAGTTTCTCAAGCAATTGGGAATCAATTACGGAGGACCCTTGGGTTCGAGGGGTTATTTCGGAAGGACTAAAACTGTCATTCAAAGGTAAACCTCCATTAACTCGAAGTCCAAGATGGACTCAGCTTCCGTCAAATTGTCAGAAAAGAACGGCACTTCTATCAGAAGTCCAGTCTCTTTTAACGAAGAACGCGATAGAGGTCGTAGAAAACCAGGAATCTCCAGGTTTCTACAGCCATCTTTTTCTGGTTCCGAAGCCAGACGGCTTGTTCTGTCCAGTGATCGACTTAAGCTGGATAAACAAGCTGATCGTGGCTCCAAAGTTTTATATGGAGACCATTCGATCGGTCAGAGCGAGCATTCGAGTGAACGACTATGCTGCGAGCATAGACCTCAAGGATGCGTACTTTCACGTCATGGTACATCCGGCGTTCAGAAAGTATCTTCGCTTCGCTGTCCTAGGTGTTGTTTATCAGTTCCGAGCGATGTGCTTTGGTCTGAATCTAGCGCCCTGGGCATTCACTCGAGTAATGAACTCGGTAATGACTCATTTCTGAGCTCATTCATCTGCGGTAACGTCGGCTTACCTGGACGATATTCTTCAGAGATACGGCAACGAGTTAACGCTTCAGAACGACATGCACAATCTGCTTTTATTGCTCCGACGTCTCGGTTTCATAGTAAACGAAGAGAAGTCGGATCTGGTGCCGTCCAAGTCATTTACCCACCTGGGAATGAGCTTCGAGACGCACAACAATCTCTTTCGTCTGCCGTTAACCAGAGCGAAATTAGTCAGTTGTTACTCTCGCTATTGTCTTCACTCAGACAAAGTGTCAGCGAGGGAATTCATGAGACTAATAGGTCTGTGCGGAGCTGCCTCGGATCTCATTCCGATGGGGCGGCTACGCACTCGTCCTCTCCAGGTCTATCTGACTCAGAATTGGAGAGTGAAGATTCATTCGCTCAAAGCGGACATACTCTTGTCAAGCCAAGTGAAACAAGAGATTCAGACTTGGGCAGACATACAGTGGTTAACTCAGGGAGTTCCACTGCAGTTGCCAGATCCGAGTTTTACGATTATGACGGACGCCAGTCAAACAGACTGGGGCGCGACACTGAGCCCATCGGATTTGAAGTGCCAGGGTCTTTGGGATCCGTAGTTTCTAAGCAAGCACATCAACATCAAAGAGATGATGTCGATTTGGCTTGCTCTACGTCATTGGATAGACGTTATTCAGAATGCACACGTGCAAATTATGTCCGACAATACGACAGTAGTTGCGTATATTCGGAACCAGGGTGGCACTCATTCCATTCCGTTGCTCAATCTAACGGAAAGAATTCTTCTGTTTGTACTAGAACATCAGATTCTTCTCTCCGTTCGTCATATTCCTGGTCGTCTGAACGACTTTAGCAGACTCCCTTTCACAGAGGGGTCGCCTGTTGCCGTCAGAATGGACTCTCAACAAGCAAGTATTCAATCAGATTTGCTACCAATGGGAACGGCCAATGATAGATTTATTTGCGACACATCTCAACAATCAGTTGCAGACGTATGTGTCACCTTGTCCGGATCCTCGAGCGTTTGCAGTAGATGCTCTCTCGATCTCTTGGGACGGAATGATAGGATATGCGTATCCTCCAGTGCCGTTGATTCAGCAGATATTGCTCAAGATAAAACAATTGCAATGCAAGATTCTGTTGGTAGCATCTCTGTCTCCACAGAGACCGTGGATAAATCTACTCAGGTGTCTGTTGTGGGACATGCCGAGGAAGCTTCCTCAATGGGAAGATCTTCTTTCGCAAGGGAAATCGCGCATCCTCCTTCACAATCCGCAAGGTCTAAACCTTCACGTATTTCCGTTGTGCGGTCCTTCTTGCACGGAAAACATTTTACAGGACGAGCAGTGGACACGATTTCTAACTGCAGGAGGACCTCCTCTTCGCTAAACTATGCTGCTAAGTGGAGGGTCTTTTGTCAGTGGTGTGAGGATCATTCAGTAGATATTTATGATCCCTCCATTCCAGACATAGCAAACTTTCTAGTATACTTGTTTGATGAGATTAATCTGCAGCCTATCACCATTAAGGGTTATAGGTCTATGCTATCCGATACCTATGCACATCATGATAGCTTGATGATTGGAACTAATGTCTTTTTATCTAAGTTAGTTAGAAATTTTTTGATAAATAGACCTAGAACCATTAGATTAATTCCGAAGTGGAATTTGGCCTGGGTTCTTCTTAAGCTAAAAGAAGCGCCTTTTGAGCCTCTTGACACAGTTGACTTCAAATTCTTAACATATAAGACAGCTTTTCTCTTAGCTTTCTCTTCTGCTAGAAGAGTTAGTGAGCTTCATGCACTATCTGTGGAGGATTCTCACTACCGTAGTGTCGGTAATACTGTTACCTTTACCACCAATGTTGGATTTTTGGCTAAGAATCAGGCTCCTAATAAGTATCCTGAACCTATTATTATTAAAGCACTTCCATCATCTGATGGGCGTAGGCCTCTACTGTGTCCTGTTAGAGCAATACATATTTACAGACGTAGATCTGAGTTCATCAGAAAGGGACGTAAGCGTTTCTTTCTGTCTTTGATGCCAAATAGAAAGGATATTATGGTTCATTCTATTGCTAGATGGATTCAATTAACTATTCGTACTGCCTATGAAAAATTATCTTTTTCTCAGCAGACGGCACTCAAGATCTCAACTCATGAAGTAAGAGCTCTTTCGACTTCTTGGGCCTATGCTAATTGTATTGCTATTACTGATCTAATGAAGGCTGCATATTGGTCTCAACCTTCCACATTCACTAATTTTTATATCAGAAATATTGAGTCCATTTCTGGAGACCTCCATTGTTTAGGTCCGTTATCAGTTGCTCAGAATATCGTCCACTAAACAGTTGCAACTATAGTTATGTAGGCTTTCTGTTCCGGCAGTGACTCTGTCCTGCTGCCCTCTTCGCTCTGGGGTATTTGACCCAGGGCAAGGGAAAGGGGGGGGGGGAGGGGCAGGTGTTCCCTTAGGTCACCTGCTTTATAGTGAAAAGCAATTGAATACCTCCCCCAGAGTCAGTAATTCCGAGTCGGTAGCAGGATGGTTTTAAAGTGTAAAGATAATGTTTAATCATCCATGTAATATTTTTAAAGTGTAGCTCGGTGTGAGGATTGTATATGTCATGTGTCAAACGAGCGTTAATATACAATCCTCGGACACTTTTAATGAATATAAAGAGTCTCATTTCTCTGGACTTCCTTTATTTATTGGCTTACCTTTAAAAATATTAGTATAAAGGGTTATACTGGATGTTAATAGAGATCATTGATTATTATGCTCAATTACTGATCGGTATTGTGTCTTTCTTCTTTATTATAAATAGGAAAGATACATGTAAAGCCTATCTGTTTTTTTCTCCTGGAGAGGATATTCTATTATACATAATTGAGCTTATTGGATTTTCCTTTATGTCCTAGGTCCTCCAGCCTATTTACTATTCAGCTAAGTCTGGGTCATTGGTACAGTATAAAAATGTTAAAAAATTTATAGTAATTTATATATTTTTGATACTTACCAATGACCCAGAAGGGGATGGCCCTCCCAGGAGTTGGGAACTCATACCTCCCCGCTGAGTACATAACGCTTACCAGGCACTGGTTGTAAGAATGATAATTGGCGCCAATTTCGGGACCTCCTTGACACTGCGCATGCACAGAGGAGTAAATGTATGGAGGACCATATAGGACATGTATTTTTCAGTTTTTGATGCAAATTTTGGGGATTGGGGGGGCAAAATTTGTGTTTGGCCCTGAAATAAGGAGTTAAGCACCAGCTAAGTCTGGGTCATTGGTAAGTATAAAAAATATATAAATTACTATAAATTTTTTAACTTTTACATGACTTATAGCCCTCCCCGCGGGAACCCCGGGAAGTGAAGCAGTGCCTGTTCACTGCACTAAACAGGCTCTGTTTTATTGGTAAAATAGGACCCAGTCACCAATGCTTGGGAGAGGCAAAGCCTCTCTAAAATGGGCAACATGGCTTATTAACACTCACCCCTGGTCTTGAGTTGATACTCATGTTGTGGTCATGATTAGCCATTGTGCAGAAATATGTGACCTTAAATACCAATAAATAAATAAATAAATAAATAAATAAATAAATAAATAAATAAATAAATAAATAAATACTTATAGCCCTTTTTCAACTTAGAATTTGACCTTCTATTAACAATTTTGGTTGCTGACCAATAACTTCAGTTTGGATGATTTGATCTCAACCAAAATTGGAACGTGTATTACCAGATAGTAATACAGGCCAAGTTCGAATATGGGTTCCGTCCAATTATTTTCACATGACTTATGCCCCCTTATCGACTTAGATCGATAACTGCAGTTTTAATTTTGTGATCTCAACCAAAGGTGGTAGATGTATTACCAGATAGCAATACAAGCCAAGTATCAATTATGGGTTCTGTCCAATTATTTTTATATGAGTTATGGGCCTTTTCAACTGAGAAATTTCTCATTACCATCAACATTTGGGTTTCTGGATGATAACTTGAGTTTAGATTCATAGATCAGGACCAAACTTGCTTTCTGCCTCAGTTATATCAAAATGAAGGATAAGTTCGAATTAGGGCATGGTTCGATGATTTTTAGCTCAACTTTGACGTAGTCA
Organism: Pictodentalium vernedei; assembly: GCA_031216915.1. Lineage (NCBI taxonomy): Eukaryota > Metazoa > Mollusca > Scaphopoda > Dentaliida > Dentaliidae > Pictodentalium > Pictodentalium vernedei. Next base: position 390,690,410 of record CM062293.1, on the reverse strand, counting down.
AATTTGGGGTTTTGCCATGGCCTGTCGTCTGTCTGTCCATCATCAATTCAATATAGCTTGGTCTAGAGGCTGTATTGATGAACCGATCTTTATGAAACGACTTTGGTACCTTTATCACCATGGACGAGAACGAGTGTTTTTGGATGCGGTCCGAAATTCTAGATTGCCACCAGCAGCCATTTTGTACCGAAATTAGTGCAATCAGTTTTTTGTACAGAACTTCTGTATGAAAGTTCTGATTTGAATAAGTTTTTGTATAAATGTTTAGTAACATGGAATACATCACATATAATACAGCTTTTTTCTTGTGCAGAAATTATGCAAATTAGATAAACTTTGATTTATTCAGTTGGGGGTGTGGTGGCGTTGCAGTAACCGGTTCTCGTTAGACCACCGAAGTTAAGCAACGTCGAGTCTGGTTAGTCCTCTGATTCAGTTTGATTCGGACTCCCCCGCCTTGTGTCCTTGGGCCAAGCACTTAACCCCAATTGTCCACATGAGGGCACGATGACGCGTACAGCACGTCGATGGTGCACATGTCTTCAACCAATCTAACCTTGCCCATGCTGCAGTGCGGAGTTACAATGTTGGGGAGCTGGAAGCTGCTCATCGTTGCTCGGTGGTTCTCTCCGGGTACTCCGGCTTCCTCCACCCGTAAAACTGTCATGGTCATGATTAGCCATTGTGCATAAATATGTGACCTTTAAACACCAATAAATAAATAAATTTTATACACAGGAAGTACACATGTCAATACGGTTTGGGCTAGGGGCTGTATTTATGAACCAATCTTCACGAAACTTCTTGGGTACCTTTGTTATCACATTGGGATGAGAATGAGTGTTTTGTGGTGCGGTCTGAAATTCTCAAGATGGCTGACAGCCATTTTGTACCGAAATTAGGTACAATCAGTTTTTAGCTCAACTTTGACGAAGTCAAATTTGAGCTATTGTCATGGCCCGTCGTCCGTCTGTCCGTCCGTCCGTCTGTCCGTCTGGCCGTCTGTCCGTCTGTCCGTACGTCAACAATTGGCTATGGCTCGGGCTAGAGGTCGTATTTATGAACCGATCTTTACGAAACTTCTTGTGTACCTTTGTTATGGCCCTGGGACGGGAACGAGTGTTTTTAGGTGTGGTCCAAAATTCAAGATGGCTGCCAGTGGCCATTTTGTACCGATGATGCAAAAATCAGTTTTTTGTACAGAACTTCTGTTTGAAAGTTCTGATTTGAATAAAGTTTTGTATAAATGTTTAGTACCATGGGATACATCACATATAATACGGGTTTTTTTCTCGTGCGTAAATTATGCAAATTAGACTGACTTTGATTTATTTAGTGTTACTTTCAGAGCTGTAAGTGCCAAGCTGCTATGGCTCGGGCTAGAGGCCGTATTTATGAACCGATCTTTACGAAACTTCTTGGGTACCTTTGTTATGACCGTGGGACGAGAACGAGTGTTTTTGGGTGTGGTCCGAAATTCAAGATGGCTGCCAGCCGCCATTTTGTACCGACGATGCAGAAATCTGTTTTTTGTACAGAACTTCCATATGAAAGCTCTGATTTGAATAATTTTTTGTATGAATGTTTAGTACCATGGGATACATCACATATAATACGGGTTTTTTTCTCGTACGTAAATTGTGCAAATTAGACTAATTTTGATGTTTTTTGGGGTTACTTTCAGCACTGTAAGTGCAATTGCCAATACGGCTCGGGCTAGAGGCCGTATTTATGAACTTATCTTTACGAAACTTCTTGGGTACCTTTGGTATCACCGTGGGACGAGAACGAGTGTTTTTGGGTCCGGTCCGAAATTCAAGATGGCCGATGGCAGCCATTTTGTACAAAATTAGGTGCAATCAGATTTTTGCACAGAACTTCCATATGAAAGCCCTGATTTGAATAATTATTTTGTGTGAATGTTTAGTACCATGGGATGCATCACATATAATACGGGTTTTTTTCTCGTGCAGAAATTATGCAAATTAGATGGACTTTGATTTTTTCAGTGCGACTTACACACAGTAAGTACACATGTCAATACGGCTCAGACTAGAGTCTGTATTTATGAACTGATCTTCACGAAATGTCTTGGGTACCTTTGTTATCACCTTGGGACGAGAACGAGTGTTTCTGGGTGCGGTCTAAAATTCAAGATGGCTGCCAGTGGCCATTTTGTACCGAAATTAGGTCTAATCAGTTTTTTGTACACATCTTCTATACAGCTCGTATTTATGAACTGATCTTTACGAAACTTCTTGGGTACCTTTGGTATCACCGTGGGACGAGAACGAGTGTTTTTGGGTCCGGTCCGAAATTCAAGATGGCCGATGGCAGCCATTTTGTACAAAATTAGGTGCAATCAGATTTTTGCACAGAACTTCCATATGAAAGCCCTGATTTGAATAATTATTTTGTGTGAATGTTTAGTACCATGGGATGCATCACATATAATACGGGTTTTTTTCTCGTGCAGAAATTATGCAAATTAGATGAACTTTGATTTTTTCAGTACGACTTACACACAGTAAGTACACATGTCAATACGGCTCAGACTAGAGTCTGTATTTATGAACTGATCTTCACGAAATGTCTTGGGTACCTTTGTTATCACCTTGGGACGAGAACGAGTGTTTCTGAGTGCGGACCAAAATTCAAGATGGCTGCCAGTGGCCATTTTGTACCGAAATTAGGTCTAATCAGTTTTTTGTACACATCTTCTATACAGCTCAGACTGGAGGCCATATTTATGAACCAATCTTTACGAAACTTCTTGGGTACCTTTGTTATCACCGTGGGATGAGAGTGAGTGTTTTGGGGTGTGGTCCGAAATTCAAGATGGCCACCAGCAGCCATTTTGTACCAAAATTAGTGCAATCAGTCTTTTGTATAGAACTTCTGTATGAAAGTTCTGATTTGAATAAATTTTTGTATGAATGTTTAGTAACATGGAATACATCACATATTGTAAGGGTTTTTTTTTCTTGCCGAAATTATGCAAATTAGATGAACTTTGATTTATTCAGTGCTACTTACACAATGTAAGCACACATGTCAATACGGCTCAGGGTAGAGGCTGTATTTATGAACCGATCTTCACAAAACTTCTTGGGTACCTTTGTTATCTCCTTGGGATGAGAATGAGTGTTTCTGGGTACGGTCCAAAATTCAAGATGGCTGCCAGTGGCCATTTTGTACCGAAATTAGGTCCAATCAGTTTTTTGTCACAAGTTCTATACAGCTCGTATTTATGAACTGATCTTCACAAAACTTCTTGAGTACTTTTGTTTTCACCTTGGGACAGGAACGAGTGTGTTTTGGGGTGCCTTTGTTATCACTGTGCTATGAGAACAAATATTTTGGGGTTCAGTCAGACCCACTCTGGGACTCAAAGATTTTTTCTAGTTCAGCATCTGACTGTCACCCACCTTTACAATACTTTACCTATACATTTGTTATAGGCAACGGTCAGTATTCATGTACAGACCATTACAATACTTTATATGTACCTTTGTTATCAGGTCATTACCTAGATGTTTGTCATTGCTGTGTCACATACTATACATGTACATGTCTTTGTCTTGACAAGTTGAGCTACAGTGTCATTGACACTTTCATTTGTACATAACTTTTATAAAAAGGTTCTGATTTGAATAAATTTTTGTTTGAATGTTTAGTAACATGAAATACATCACATATAATACAGGTTTTTTTGTCGTGCATAAATTATGCATATTAGATGAACTTTGATTTATTCAGTGCTACTAATACACAGTTAGTACACATGTCAATACAACTCGGGCTGGAGGCTGTAGTAATGAACCGATCTTCACGAAACTTCTTGGGCACCTTTGTTATCACCTCAGGATGAGAACGAGCATTTTTGGGTGCGATCCAAAATTTCAGGATGGCCAACGGCAGCCAATTTGATAAGCTTTGATTTATTCACTGCTACTTATACACAGTAATTGGACATTTCAATATGGCTCTGGCTAGAGGCATTTAACTGTCACCCACCTTTACAATACTTTACATGTAAATTTGTTATCAGGTCACTATCTAGATGTGTGTCATTGCTCTGTCACATACTATACATGTACATGTCTTACACAAGTTGAGCTACAGTGTCATTGACACTTTTATTACAAGAGTTATGGGGCTTTTCGACTTGGAAATTGCATATTTCCATCAACATTTTTTCAAAACTTTGTTTATGGCGTAACTTGAACAGTAGTTAACAGTTAATTCTTTTTGGTATATATCTCTATAGCAACAATGTCTATGTTAATTTCGATGACCAGCCATACTCAATGAATATTATGGGAGTTGTAATCAAATATAAATTTTTTGGATATATATCCCTTTGGGAACAGTTTCTAATTCAAGTTCGAGGACCACCCTTATCCAATGAAATTTGTCAGAGGTATTGCCCTGCCTGCCCCTCATCCCCCTCCCCCATCCCCCCTGTGTCATTTAGTCTGTTTTTCCCAAAATGCATTTTGAAGGATTGGGAGTTATTACATGCAAAAAAAAGAGAAATTGAATCCTATAACCCAACCACCCACTCCCCAAACATTAGTAACCAAATATCACTTTATTTTTTTATATATATATATATCTCCTTGGTCCCCGTGGGAACCCCGGGAAGTGAAGCCGTGCCTGTTGACTGCGGTAAACAGGCTGTGTTTTACTGGTAAAATTGGACCAGTCACCAATGCTTGGGAGGTACAGACCCTCTCTAAAATGGGCAACCTGGATTATTATTGCTCACCCTTGGTCTTTAGTTGACACTCATGTTGTGGTCATGATTAGCCATCGTGCAGAAATATGTGACCTTAAACACCAATAAATAAGTAAATAAATAAATAAATAAATAAATTAATATATCTCCTTGGGAACAATGTCTACCTCAAGTTTGAAGACCACCCTTATCCTATGAAATTTGTCAGAGGCATTGCCCTGTCTGCCCCCTGCCTGCCCCAGCCCCGTGTCATTTAGGCAGTTTTTCTCAAAATGGATTTTGAAGGATTGGAGTTACTACATGCAAAAAAAAAAATGACTTCTATAGCCCAACCGCCTGCTTCCCAATGGTTTTCATTTTCATTAAAATTTTGCTGGGCCGATCGCAACTAAGCATGTGGGTTGGGCATGATGAGAGCAACAACCCTTTTTATATTGGGGGTCATTGTACCCAAGATCAAGGTCACCCTGATATCCCTCTAAAGTTATGCTGGGCTGATGTATCGGCATTTTTGCAGGGTGATTTCTTCCACCTGGTGGCCAAGTGTTGTTTACAAATAGGTTTCCAAACAAACTCACAACTCCGCTTGTTGTTCTATGATTCTTTCATTGAATTTTTCCAAGAATATAGCTGACCTTGCATTTTCTCACAGTCTTTGTTGTGTTTGAATAAACAAATTTAAAAGGTTTTTACTTTTCGTCATGCATGCATTAAATATTTCTTTTAAAATGAATCTAAATATGTTAAAAATCATTTCAAATTATTTCTTTTTCAGTTAGAATCCAAAAGTTCTGATTATGAATCTCTTCTGGGGAGACACAAGAAACACTATCAAAATGTTGAGAACATCAAAAATGTTTTGGAGTAAGTCACCAATCTGTAGTGTAGATACCTATTTACAGTAACTGATTGTGCCATTACATATAATTCAGCTTCACACCCATTGGTCATAAATTTGTTCATCCATCAATATTATTCCTTGACTTCGCCCTTTGTTTCGTGAAAATCTCTTTCTGAATATTCACACTCAGATGTTCTGCTTATCAATAATAATTACTATATGCATGCATGTATTCACTCATCTGAGCCAAATTCAACAAAATTTAATGTGCATGGTCCTTAGGATATGTCAATTCAAGTTTGTTCAAATAAAGATGCCATACTCCACAGGGAGGGGGTGAGGGAAAATGCTCCCAGAATTTTTTTAAAACTCCTTTCCTCATGAATCAATGGGTACAATGACTTGATGTTTAGTATGGAGCTTCCTTTTGAGGTGTAGATTGTTAAAACAAAGTTTGTGGAGCAATATTTGCCTTTGTAATTGGAGGGGTAAGATTTTTTACTCCGCCCAAAATTTAGATTTTTTGAACCGATGGTCCAATTTTAACCAAATCTGGTATGTGGTATTATTGGGCCATAAGTACTTGATTCATGCCCAAAAATTTTACTGTGTCCCCCGGTGGAACTCCAGAGCTAAAAATAGAAATATTTTCAAATGATTTCCCAAACCATATGGAACTGAGAGCTGTTATTTGGTACGAAGCATCCTTAGGACCCTTAGAATGGAATGGTAAAATAAATACCATCAGTTGTGTTGGGGTGTTCTGTTATGGGGAATCAAAAATATGCTGAATCAGCATATTTGCAAAAATTTTAAAAAAATTCTCTCAGGGAGAGCTTCCCAAAAAATGATGTCAAGTGTTGGAATTATCACCGAATAAAATGTGATCCAAATGTTCTGTATATATGACCCAAGTACCTTTTGGAGCTATTCATGGAGTCTTATTACTCAAATTTTATGCCCACTTCGCAGAGTAATCTCTTGTTATATGTTTTAGACCCATATCCCATACCCTGGCCCACAAGTTCCGTGGGCTGTTCTAGATTATCCAGTCTCTATTCTCTATTCACCCTCCCACTCTGGTTTGAAAAAAAAGTTGGATGAAAATCTAGGATTTTTTTTTATTGCAGCCTAAGGTACATGTCACTGATCTAAGTACAACTGGATTGCTGAAATGTCAATGAAAACCGTTCCCACTGAAACTGCCCCCCCCCCCCCCCTTCCATATTCCAAGATGCTGTCATATTTGATGAAGTGAAAGCTGTTAGGCTGTGCGTGTATACACAGCATAACCACTTTCCCTTCTTCAAACACCATTGTGCTTCGCAAGTATCTTGGCTCTTGTATTTTTACACAGTAACCAATGGCCCAGACATAGCTGGTGCTAACTCTAAATTATCCTGGGCCAAACACAAATTTTGCCCCCCAAACCCCAAAATTTGCATCAAAAACCGGAAATTTAATGTCCTATGTGGCCCTCCATACATTTGATAACTGCACATGTGCAGTGTCCAGGAAACTGCTGCCAAAATATCATTCCTTCTATGTTCCTTGTTTGGCCCTCTGTCAGATGACAACAGACTGACTTTTGTGCATTTAAATCTCTGTTTTGATGATGCCAGACACAGATCTAAAATAATTATGGTGGATCAAAGGATAGAATAGAACCATGGAAGGAAGGAACAGTGCTTTTTTTGTTCAGGGCTGTAACTTTATAATTTTTGACCAAATTATTTCTAGTTACCCGTTTCTTTTCAACCTACTCACAATTGTTTACAATTGGCTGTAACATAAGTGCAAGCCCTACTTCGGAACTAACTCAAGCTTTTAGAATCTTTTCCAAACGAGTTGGAAAAGTACTAGAGTGCAAAAGCACGAAAAAGATCGAAAAAAGGGTCGAGCGAGACCAGCGCTCGAAATTACAGGTACTCTCTCTGCACACCTCTTGCGTTTACCGAGCGCATGCGCAACAACCGTGACGTCAATTCCTTTATTTTCCGCCATTGTTCATGGTCGGAAATTTTTGTGACTTGTGCTGTTTATGATATTAATTCTTCGTGAACAACTTATTAATCGTCTTTAGTGTGCTACTGGATTGTATCCTTTTTCAAGCTACCAAATTATTACTCTCATTTAATGTTAATTTGTATTATTATTGCTGTTCTTTTCACACTTTATCTTGCCTTTCCCCCACGTGTGAACACGACCTTCGTTCTGTTTTCCGTCGGCGGGAAGCTTGATTGTTGTATTTATATCATGCCTAAGACTATTCCTTGTACCTCTTGTTTGCAGGTGAAACATGTGGACGATTCCCATACCACATGTGTCACTTGCAACAATTGCACTCAGGCCCAATCATGTGGTATCTGTGGGGTTTGGTCCTCTAAATTTTGGGCTTCTGTTAACAAGGTGGTTCTTTCCAGAGCTAGAACCCCTCGTTCTCGGGGTAAGGGTAGCCGTGCCGTTGCAGACATTTCTGCTGGTGCACGTGGTGACTCTGTCACACAGGATTCGGATCTGACTTCTGTGGCGAGCTCCTCTGCAACTGTTGACGGTGTTTGTTCTGTGATACCTGATGAGGAGACCGCAGTCTCTTTGTCTTCGGATGTCACTATTGAGGCGTCTGTTTTCGTTGAGAGCTTTTCCGAGGTCAACTCGGTAACCCTCTCCGATCTGCCTCCTACACCGTCGACCGTTGTTGAGGGGGTTGCTACTCCAGATCCTATTCTGTCTGATGGTGGCTCTTCCATCTCCTCTGGGGATGGTCTACAGTCTCGGGGGACCGAGGCTGTATCTGCTGGTGTGTCTGTGTGTTCTCAGCCTCCCCCAGCCTCGCGGCGAGGCTGTGCGGTTTTGCTGTCTGCTCCGTCTCATCTGGCTAGGTTTGCTCCTAGTCGGTTGAGCCGGCCGGTCGCTTCGGCAGCGATTCCTCGTCCCTCGAGTGAATCGTTTCTTCGCCTGCTAGTGTGCCGGCTAGCGGGATGGTGTTGGGACGTTGGCATCCAGGGCCTGCTGTTCGGCAGCGGTCAGTGACAGCCCCGGTTAGCTGTCACTCTCGGAACCTTCCTCCGGTGATTCCTCACTGTGTTCCGAGTCTGGGTGTCGATCGATGCTTGCCGTCGGTCTCAGAGGATAGGCAGTTGGGGCCGTCTGCTGCGCAGAGGTCAATGACAGGTTCCTGTCATTCTTGGGACAATCCTCCGGTGTCTTCTCACCGTGTCCTAGGTCCAGCTACCGATCGACGTGCGCCGTCGGTCCCTTTCGAGGATTTGCAGGCAGGGCCTTCTGTTTCGCAGAGGCCAGTGATGGCTCCTGGGCGTCACAATCGGGACTATCCTCCGGTGTCTTCTCACCGTGCTCCTATTCTGTCTGCCGATCGACGTTCGCCGTCGGTCTCTTCTGAGGATTTGGGTTCTTCTACCAGAAGGGTCCATTGGGAGGACACTCCGTCGGGCGATTCTGCTGCGACGGATTCTCAGGGTGACCTGCGCCAGGCCGTTTTGGCGCTCACCCGGTTGCTTTCTGGCAACCCTCAAGTTGGCCTCCCTGTGCCTCCTGAGGCACAACCTCCTTTGGTCGGTCGCCGAGATGTCTCGCCTGGCCCCTTGGATACTGCACAGTATTCACAGGAGGTTTCTGCTGGTCAGCCCGAGTTGGGCTACGTCTCCTCTGCTACGGAGGATGACGAGTATCTTGAAGGTGATGGTCCCCCCTCGTCAGTCTTGGGGCAGGCTTTGGATTTCGTCTTTGGCTTATTGCCGGACGTTCTACCTTCCGACCAGCCTTCTGTGACCGTCCGGCCGCGGTCCACTGTGGAGCGCCGTAACCCTGTTGAGCCTTCTAGCTCCGGGGCTTTGCGTCCTCTGCAATCGGCTCAGGTGGTTGAGTCCTTCCAGGGCTTAGACGCCAAAATGCGTTCTAAGGCCCTGAAGGGTTCCTTCTTTTCTAGAGCTCATGCCTTTCTGCCTCCATCGCGGTTTCGTGTTTACGATTCCGTCTCTCCACCAGTCTTCCAAGGGATGACTACTGTGGATGAGGATTCTTCTTCCCTCGGGTTGACTAAGCCTAAGTCGGCAGTTCTCCCGATGTCGGTAGTTGAGTCTATGGTGGGCCTGTCCCGAGAGATGCTGGGTATGTTATCTCTCGCGGACCATGTCGTCGCTGCTCTGGCTGAATATTTTCCACCAGGGGATTTTGATGACGCTCAGGCGCCTTTTCGCGTTTTGTCACAGGCTCTTATGAACTTGACTCACGCTCACGCCTGTAACACGGCCAATTTGGAGCTGGCACGCCGGGATGCGGTTTTGGATTCTTTACCATCCCTTCCTTCTGAGCAACGTGCTGTTCTGAGGTCTGCCTCTTTGGTAGGACCTCAGTTGTTCCATGGTTCCGTGGAAGCTGTTCGTGGCGAAGTTCTTCGTCATTCGAAGGACCAGCTTTTGCTGAGACAGCTTGACCCACCTGCTGCTGCGGGTGGGGGTCGTTCCAGGCCCGCCAAGCGTGCTGCTGCGTCTGCCTCGTCGGCGACGTCGGCTACGCCTTCGGCTCCGTCTGCTCCTTCTGCTCATAAGAAGCGCCGACGTGGCCAGGCCCGCTGGCAGCCTCAGGCTGGAAAGTCTCAGGACTCTGTCACTTCCCGAGGTGGTTTCTCCTCTCGGGGGCCTCGTCGAGGCCGCAAGTGAAGGTTCTCACCTCGATTCGCCTCCAGTCGGAGGAAGGCTGTCGCTGTTTTACGACCGTTGGACAGAGATAACGTCGGACTCTTGGGTCCTCGACGTCATTCATTCCGGTCTGCGACTGTCCTTCCATCGGCACCCCAGTTTATCTCGGGTGCCCCTTCCGACTCAGGTCCCTTCAGATTCTCTGCGTCGGGACCTTCTGGTGCAGGAGATCGACAATCTCCTCACCAAAGGGGCGATCGAGGTGGTCAGGAACACCCTTTCACCGGGGTTTTACTCGAGACTTTTCTTGGTGCCGAAGAAAAACGGCCAATTTCGTCCTGTCATCGATCTGAGTACCCTGAACGAATACATAATTGCTCCTCGTTTCAGTATGGAGACTTTCCGGTCGGTTCGACGTTCAGTTCATCAGGGCGATTTTGCGGCCAGTATCGACCTGAAGGATGCCTACTTCCATGTACCCATTCATCTGGCGTCACGGAAATACCTTCAGTTCTCGTTTCGGGATCGAGTTTTTCAATTCAGAGCTCTCCCGTTCGGTTTGAACCTGGCTCCTTGGGCCTTCACCCGACTGATGTCACATGTGCTTGCTTTCCATCGCACTCAGTCGGCGGTGACTTCGTCCGCCTACCTAGACGACATCCTCCAACGGCACCACGATGCTACTGTTCTGGAGTTCGATGTCCGGCAGTTTCTTTGCCTGCTAGCGTCGCTGGGTTTCAGAGTCAATCGCGAGAAGTCGGATCTTCTTCCTTCTCAGCGATTCCGTCATTTGGGGATGGATTTCGACACTCTTCACAATGTAGTGTCGGTTCCCCAGGCTCGGGCGACGATTCTTTCCGCCTTGACTCGGGACCTGCTTCAATCTTCCTCGGTCTCGGCCAGGACTTTCCTTCGGATGCTGGGCCTTTGCGGTTCGGGGACCGATCTCATTCCGCTCGGTCGCTTGTTTGTCCGACCTCTCCAACACTTCCTGTTGGATCATTGGCGTCCGAATGTAGATCCGCTGGACCTGGAACTCACTATTCCTCGGTCTCTGCTTTGTCACCTCCGCCCTTGGGCAGATATTCCCTGGCTGACACAGGGTGTTCCGTTGGATCTTCCTTTGGCCGATCGCATCCTTACTGCGGATGCCAGCGATCGGGGCTGGGGTGCGACGTTGGACCCTCTCGGTCTGTCTACTCACGGAGAGTGGGACAGCGAGCAGGTGGGCCTTCATATCAACCAGAAGGAGCTCCTTGCTCTTCTGTTGAGTTTTCGGCTTTGGATCCCTCATCTGTCGGACCATGTTGTCCTACTTCTTTCGGACAATTCGACAGTAGTGGCCTACATACGGAATCAGGGAGGCACTCATTCGATTCCTATGTATCGGCTGTCTCGGGATCTTCTTCTGTTGGTGCGGGATGTGAACGCTCGGGTGTCCATTCGACACATTCCCGGGCGTCTCAACGTCCTAGCAGACTCCCTGTCCCGACGCGACAGTGTCCTTCCAACCGAATGGATGCTACATCGGTCGGTGTTTCAGGCGATTTGCGAGCAGTGGGGTCATCCTCAGGTCGACCTTTTCGCTACTCGCTGGAATCATCAGGTAGAGACTTTTGTCTCCCCTTGTCCAGATCCTCTGGCATTTGCAGTAGACGCTCTGTCTCTGGACTGGACAGGCTGGGTCGGCTATGCCTTTCCTCCTGCACCGATTCTTCCTCAAGTTTTAGCGAAGATTCGTGCTTGCAGTTGCAGGATCATTCTGATCACACCCCTGTCTCCACAGAGGGTGTGGATCAATCTGCTGCGGCCTCTATTGGCCGATCGACCGATTCGTCTACCTCTACGTCGCGATCTTCTTTCACAGGGTCATCCCAGGAAGTATCACAACAACCTGGCGAGCCTGTCCCTTCACGCCTGTCTTTTATCAGGTCCAGTCTCCGACGTAGAGGTTTTTCGAGACGATCAGTGGAGTGCATTTCTGCATCGCGGCGACCTTCCACTGGAATGACTTATGCCGCCAAGTGGAAGGTTTTCTGCCGCTGGTGTTCAGATCACAATGTGAATTACCGTGATCCGTCTATCGCTCAAATTGCGGATTTTCTGGTTTTTCTTTTTGACTCCAAGGGCCTCCAGCCTATTACGATTAAGGGCTATCGGTCTATGCTGTCTGATACTTTCTCTTATGTGGGAAAGCGGTGTATCGGTCGTAATCTTTTCCTCTCCAAACTTATTCGGCACTTTTCTTTGAAGAGGCCTCGAGTTTTGCATCTTACACCCAAGTGGAACTTGGCATGGGTGTTGCACTGTTTGGAGGGGGCGCCTTTCGAGCCTTTATCTGAGACCGACATGCGTTTTCTCACCTATAAGACGGCTTTTCTTCTAGCGTTTGCTTCTGCTCGTCGAGTCAGTGAGCTTCATGCGCTATCTGTTGATTCTGCCTTCTTCCGAAATGAGGCTAACAGTGTCACATTCACTACTGATTGCTCTTTTCTGGCTAAGAATCAACTCCCCGATTCGGTACCTCCTCCCATCTGCATTCGGGCTCTCCCTGCTGTAGATGGACGGAGGCCTCTTCTTTGTCCTGTTCGTGCGGTCAAGACTTACATTACTCGCACTCAGTTCATTAGGAGGGATCGGAAGAGATTCTTTCTGTCTCTCATTCCTAAGCGGCAGTCTATCTCTTCCCATTCTATTTCCAGGTGGATCTGTCTTGCAATCAAGCTGGCTTATTCTCGCTTGTCTGCATCGGATCTTGTTTCGAACCGGCTTAATGCCCACGAGGTTCGTGCCATTTCTACATCCTGGGCGTTCTCCAATTCTGTTTCGCTCCGTGATGTTATGAATGCGGCTTACTGGAGGAATGCTTCTACCTTCTCCTCCTTTTATCTCCGCCACCTTCAGCAGCAATCTGAGGACCTTTATTCTTTAGGCCCTCTCGTTGCTGCTCAGGCTGTTGTGCACCCTCGTTAAATTGTTTTTGTCGAGGTTGCGCTTCTCTCAGCCTTGTTCTTTTCAGGTGCCTTCTCTCTTTCTTCATTACAGGTTTTAGTTTTTGTTCTCTGCCATCCTTGCTTTCGTTCTGCTACTCTTGTTGGTATTGGTTATGTGATTCACCTCCTCCTATTGTTTATTCAGCCAATTGTAAACAATTGTGAGTAGGTTGAAAAGAAATTAAAATTTTTTAGTAAATTTTGTTTCTTAACATACCTACCACAATTGTTTACCGGAGGCCCACCCTCCTTGGGGATATCTTTGATATCTATGCCTCCCCGCTAAATCACAAACTTCTCGTTGGCGGAAATACGGAATTGACGTCACGGTTGTTGCGCATGCGCTCGGTAAACGCAAGAGGTGTGCAGAGAGAGTACCTGTAATTTCGAGCGCTGGTCTCGCTCGACCCTTTTTTCGATCTTTTTCGTGCTTTTGCTTGAGTTAGTTCCGAAGTAGGGCTTGCACTTATGTTACAGCCAATTGTAAACAATTGTGGTAGGTATGTTAAGAAACAAAATTTACTAAAAAATTTTAATTTTCGTGGTATCACCTGAATTATCATTCTTCCTAATGATAAAGCTACTGTTTGTTTAGTGTTCTTTCCCTAGCCTTCCCTGAAGCCCTCCATTTAAACTCCCAGGCTTTTTAGTGTTTTTATTGAAATTTTTTTATGTAAATTACTTGGGAGTTTAACATTTTTACAGAATGTTTATTCTGTTTATCCCCATGGTTACGTCCTCACCCTAGGGGTGTTTAGGAGTTTGTAGTCATGCATCATCCATCCAATGCATTGCATTCTCTTCTGATGAAGACCTTACTTTGCATCGGATAGTGTCAAATCTGTTACTGACATCAGGCCATAATTTTTTGCAGCCTGGAGTCTTGTGTCAGGTTTTTTTGGGGTGTTGTTTACATTGACAACGCTTCCTTTAACATGTAATTTCCCTATGAATTATTCATGTTAGGATTAGTGTAAGATACATTCCTTATTCTGATAGTGTACCCTTAAATTTTGGCAGTGTGTTATAGCCCCCATATTATATTGAGATTGATATATCCTTAGTTGTTAATTATATGAGATAGATATTTTTATTTTTATACTGTACCAATGACCCAGACTTAGCTGGTGCTAACTCTAACAAAACCAGGGCCAAACACAAATTTTGCCCCCCAATCCCCAAAATTTGCATCCAAAACAAAAAGAAATCATGTCCTAAAGGACCTCCATACTACGCCTCTACTGCGCATGCGCAGTGACGCAGACGTCCCGAAATTGGCGCCAATTATCATTCTCTGTTTGGCCCTTCATCAGTCAACATCTCACTGATCTTTGTGCTTGTAAATCTCAGTTTAAAGGATGCCAGACACATAATTTTTGGAGAAAATGTGATTCTAAGGAGGATAGAAGGAGGAGAGGAAAAAGAAGTGACAAAAAATAATCAGGGCTGTACTTAAAATTTTTTGATGAAATTATGTTAAGTTGCCTATTTTCGAGGCATGGGCCTCTTGTTATCATTCTTGCTAAATGTTGCACTGCTTATTCAGTGTTTCCTCTCCCCTAGCCTTCTAAAGTCCCCCCTTGCAATTCTCCCATGCTTTTGGCATATTTTTGAGAAAGTTCATTTCTAAAATTTCCTGGGAGAGTTGCTTGGTTACAGAATGTTTTCTGTTATTTTCCCCATAGTTACGTTTTCACCCATGGGTGTATAACGTTGTGTTCTGCATCTTCCATCTGATGTTCTGCAGATTCTCCTCTGGGAGTCTCTGTTTTGCATCAGATAGAGTGTAATTTTGATGACTGATTCCGGGCCAGTTTTTTTCAGTGCCTGGAGCCATGTTTTCTGGTGTTTTACACTGTTTGTTTACATTGGCAACAGCCTTTTTTGAGGGGGGCTGTTTGCCTTTGCTGTAGTTTATCTCACTATAAGATACATTTATATTATCCGTAAGTGTCTCATTAATTATTTAATATAAATTTAAAATTTTTGACCACACTTTGCCATCGGATCCATCGGGGCTCAACGTTACTTTTCAGCAACTTGGGCTTCGTTGAAAAAATATTTTTTCAAAATTATTTTGATTTGCAATTGTTTTTTCATTTATTAATGGATCATGTTATTATGTATCTTTGTGTCAGGGGTTTTTGCGAGTAACTAGGACTTGTTGTTGTCCTTTCACAATGAAGGGACATTGTTCAAATTGTAATAGGAAGAAATCTTCCTCTGACTTTCATGATCATTGTATTAATTGTAGTCAGTGTTCTCGCATTAATCCCTGTCCTATATGTGAATATTGGGATGAGAAACATTGGAAACGTGTGTCACGATATGTTGTTTCCCGGCTCTTTCTCCGCAAGGTCACTCTACTCTCTCAGTTTCTATTTCAGAGGAACCAGAACAGGGTGATGTTTCCATGTTATCTTCTACAAGTGTGCGTCCGTCGTCACAAATGAATTCAGAGCTAGCGGCAAAAGTGCTCATGGAGATTAGACAAATGTCGTCCGCTAGCTTGCCCGGTGTAGCGTCCATTCACCGAATGGTTCGGCAGCCGGGTTCGTCCGATGCGGTCCAGGAGGAAATTTTGGGTGATGTGAGCACTATAAACATAATAGATGCACACCCAGTGACGGCGGATAGTAAGCGAGAACGGAGGAAGCCTTTGAGTCCGGTTCCTAGCTCGTCCAGGTCCAGCCGGGCCGCGAGCGAGAGAGGCCCCTCTCTCGTACAACAACATCTGGGACCAGATGTTGTGGTACAAAATGTGTCTTTAGTGGAGCATACGTCCGTCGCTCGGGACGCTCCGTTGTATAAGCAGTCCGCGGAGACTGTTAAGGCTTCCTCTTCTCGTCAGCGCACATGACCGCACCTTGGCTGCGTGACCACCGATATATTACCAGCTTCGCCGATCAAGGATTCTTCGGCGACCAGGTCACACCATCCGGCAGCCAGGGATTCGAGACCGATGGACTCCGGACGTTCGCATAGGAAAAGTATGCGGGAGCCATCTGATGCGGAGCTGCCCTCGGCGAAGCAGCGAAAGACTGCGCCTCCGCAGGTCTCGACGCCGGACATTCTTGTGCAGATAGCGCAGCTTATCGCAGCATCCCAGCAGCCGACAGAAACGGTGTCGGATCGAGAATTATCCGACGGCGCTGGGTCGGTACGCTCCGCCGAAGCATCGGGGGCGGACGACCGGGAACATCATGAGGTCCGACCGGATGGTGAAAGGGATACGGATGACTTGGAGCTATCCCTTTCGGAACAACATAAAGCTGCCGTGGACTTCATCCGGCACTTTCTCCCTCAAGTTGTTCCGTCGGGCCAGACTGCTGCGGTTCCGGACAAGAGGATTATAGCGTCATTGGACTCTGAATTTTTTGAGCGGTTCAGGGACATCGCTCCCGAGTTTCCGTCGCAGTCCAATAATGTTGCAAGAACATTTGAATTATTGAACGACGCTATATTTAAACTTGCTTCCAAGACGGGGAAAGCAGGTTTCTTGTCCGCTAATACTCTCAACCTGCCTTTCATTAATGCAAGGATTAAATTCGATATGGCAGGACAGGGTATCCCGAGAGTTCCTCTGCGTATGGACGACGAGGCGGAAGACTTAGAGCTATCATTACCGTCGTCGGCTTCTATTCCAACCGCGGTGTTGGAAACAGCTATTGCGTCTAACAGAGCCAATTTAGATGCCTTATCGTACGCAGATCACCTTACTAAGGCGTTATCACTGCGCCTTCAAGGGAAAGAGTTTCAGGATATACAATCCTCTTTAAGACTTCTTTCAAGGGCAGTAGCTTATTCCACGTGTAACTCCGCCCTTTCAGTGGCAAATCTGGAGTTGGTTAGACGTGACGCAGCCCTAGCTACATCCACACTAGTGGATACTAAGGTGAAGAACTCTCTTAGAGTCGCTTCGGTCTCAGGAGAACTTCTCTTTGACGGCAAGCTTTCTGCTATTTATGATAAAATTACAAAGAAAGCTTCGGATTCTCTGTTGTTCAAATCTGCTTCTAAGAAGTCGGATACAGCAGACAAGAATAAGACAGGCACTTCTGGGTCTAATGCGCCCAAGAGAGGTTCCTATAGAGGTTCCGGTGCGTCCTCTTGGTCTTATTCGAGAGACCGTCAGGGTAGCGACTCTCGTTCGGGACGTCCTTCAGGCCGGGACAATCGGTCGGACGCCCCGAGGTCGACGGGGCGAGGTGCGGGTCGTGGAGGACGTGGTTTCTCCTACCGCAGGCCTCGCAGGTCCAGGAGGTGATGGCTTAAACCTCTATCGCGTACCGGTTGGCGGAAGGTTGTCGAGCTTTTCACAAGAATGGGCGTCGATTATGGACGACCCTTGGGTGAGAGGAGTGACTTTGGAAGGTCTAAAGATATCCTTCAAACGAAAGCCTCCATTAACTCGAAGTCCAAAGTGGACTCATCTTCCGTCAAATCCGCAGAAAAGAGACGCTCTGTTATCAGAGGTGCAGTCTCTTTTAATGAAGAACGCGGTAGAGGTCGTAGAAAACCAGGAATCTCCGGGATTCTACAGCCATCTGTTTCTGGTTCCGAAACCAGACGGCTCGTTCCGTCCAGTCATAGATTTGAGCTGGATAAACAAGCTGATCATCGCTCCGAAGTTTTATATGGAGACGATTCGGTCGGTCAGAGCGAGTATTCAGGTGAACGATTATGCAACAAGCATAGATCTCAAAGATGCGTACTTTCACGTCATGGTACATCCGACATTACGAAAGTACCTACGCTTCGCAGTCCTAGGAGTGGTGTATCAATTCCGGGCGATGTGCTTCGGATTGAATCTAGCACCCTGGGCTTTCACTCGGGTAATGAACTCGGTAATGATCTATTTCCGAGCTCATTCGTCTGCGGTGACGTCGGCCTACCTGGACGACATTCTTCAGAGGTACTGCAACGAGTTAACGCTTCAGAACGATGTTCAGAATCTTCTTCTATTGCTCCGACGTCTCGGTTTTATAGTAAACGAGGAGAAGTCGGATCTGGTGCCGTCCAAGTCATTCACTCATCTGGGAATGAGCTTCGAGACGCACAACAATCTCGTTCGTCTGCCGTTAACCAGAGCGAAATTAGTCAGTTGTTATGCTCGCTATTGTCTGCACGCAGACAAAGTCACGCCGACAGAATTTATGAGACTGATAGGTCTGTGTGGAGCCGCCGCGGATCTCATTCCGATGGGGCGGTTACGCACACGTCCTCTTCAAATTTTCTTGACTCAGAATTGGAGTGTGAAAATTCATTCGCTCGATGTAGACGTTCTCTTGTCAGATCAAGTGAAACAAGAGATTCAGACTTGGGCAAACATTCAGTGGTTAACTCAGAGAGTTCCGCTGCAGTTGCCGGATCCGAGTTTTACCATTATGACGGATGCCAGTCAAACAGGTTGGGGTGCATCATTAATCCCAATGGATTCGAGATGCCAGGGTCTTTGGGATCCGCAATTCCTGTGCAAGCACATAAACATCAAGGAAATGATGTCAATTTGGCTTGCTTTACGTCACTGGATGGACATTATTCACAATGCTCATGTCCAAATCCTATCCGACAATACGACAGTAGTGGCGTATATACAGAATCAGGGAGGCACTCATTCAGTTCCGTTGTTCAATCTAACGGAAAGAATCCTTCTGTTTGCGCTAGAACATCACGTTCTTCTTTCGGTCCGTCACATACCGAGTTGTCTGAATGTGCTAGCAGACTCCCTTTCACGAAAGGGTCGCTTGTTGCCGTCGGAGTGGACTCTCAACAAACAAGTATTCAATCAGATTTGCTACCAATGGGAACGGCCAATGATAGACTTATTTGCGACACATCTCAACAATCAGTTGCAGACGTATGTGTCTCCGTGTCCGGATCCAAGAGCATTTGCAGTAGACGCTCTATCGATCCCTTGGGACGGAATGATAGGATATGCGTTTCCTCCAGCGCTGTTAATTCAACAAGTATTGCTAAAGATAAAACAATCTCAATGCAAGATTCTGTTGGTAGAATCTCTGTCGCCAGAGACCGTGGATAAATCTACTCAGGTGTCTGTTGTGGGACCTACCGCGAAAGCTTCCTCCACGGGAGGATCTTCTTTCGCAGGGGAAATCGCGCCAACTCCATCACAACCCGCAAGGTCTCAACCTTCATGTTTTTCCGTTGTGCGGTCCTTCTTGCATGGCAAACACTTTACAGGACGAGCAGTGGACGCGATTTCTAACTGTAGGAGGACCTCCTCTTCGCTAAACTATGCGGCTAAGTGGAAGGTTTTTCGTCGTTGGTGTAGGGATCATTCTGTAGATATATTCGATCCCTCTATACCAGACATTGCAAACTTTCTAGTATACTTGTTTGACGAAATCAAACTGCAGCCTGTTACTATAAAGGGTTATAGATCTATGTTATCTGATACCTATGCACATCATGATAGTTTACAAATTGGATCTAATGTCTCTTTATCTAAGTTGGTTAGAAACTTTTCGATAAATAGACCCAGAACTCTTAGATTAATTCCTAAGTGGAATTTAGCTTGGGTTCTTCTTAAATTGAAGGAAAAGCCATTTGAACCTCTTAGGACAGTAGATTTCAAATTCTTATCTTATAAGACAGCTTTTCTCTTAGCTTTCTCTTCTGCTAGAAGAGTCAGTGAGCTTCATGCACTGTCGGTGGATGATTCTCACTATCGTAGTGTTGGGAACACTATCACCTTCACTACTAATGTGGGTTTTTTAGCTAAGAATCAGGCTCCTAATAAATATCCGGAACCTATTGTTATTAAGGCTCTTCCGTCTTCAGACGGGCGTAGGCCTTTACTCTGTCCTGTTAGAGCGTTACGTATCTATAAACAGAGATCTCAGTTTATCAGAAAGGGATGGAAACGTTTCTTTCTGTCTTTGATGCCTAATAGAAAGGACATTTCGGTCCATTCTGTTGTTAGATGGATTCAATTAACTATCCGTACTGCTTATGAAAATTTATCTTCTTCTCAGCAGTCTGTGCTTAAGATTTCTGCTCATAAAGTAAGAGCTCTTTCTACTTCCTGGGCTTATGCTAATAGTGTTGCTATTACAGATTTAATGAAGGCTGCTTATTGGTCTCAGCCATCCACATTTACGAATTTTTATCTCAGAAATATTGAGTCCATTTCTGGAGACCTGCATTGTTTAGGTCCGTTATCTGTTGCTCAGAATGTCGTCCACTAAACAGTTGCAACTATAGTTATGCAGGCTTTCTGTTCCGGCAGTGACTCCGTCCGGCTGCCCTCTTCGCTGTGGGCTATTTGACCCAGGGCAAGGGGAAGGGGGGGGGGGGGGCGGGTGTTCCCTTAGGTCACCTGCTTTATAGTGAAAAGCAAGGGAATGCCTCCTCCAAGTCAGTATTTCTGAGTCGCTTCCGGGATGGTTTTAAAGTGTAATATTAATGTTAAAATTCATTCATGTCTTATTTTTAAAGTGTAGCTCGGTGTGAAGCATTTGTATATGTCAAGTGTCAAACGGGCTTTAATATACAATACTCGGACACTTTTAAATGACTATAAAGAGTCTCAATTCTCTGGACTACTTTATTTATTGGCTTGCTTTAAAAATAATTAGTATAAGGGATATACTGGATGTTAATAGAGAACATGAACGTTATTGTGCTCAATTATTAAGGGTAGTGTATCTTTCTAATTTAATATTAAATAAGAAAGATACATGTAAAGCCTAATACTCCTTTTCTCCTTAAGGGGTTACCTCTTTACTATATAGTTGAGCTTATTGGATTTTCCTCTATGTCCTAGGCCCTCCAGCCTGTTTACTATTCAGCTAAGTCTGGGTCATTGGTACAGTATAAAAATGTTAAAAAATTTATAGTAATTTATATATTTTTTATACTTACCAATGACCCAGACGGGGATGGCCCTCCCTGGAGTTGGGAACTCTTGCCTCCCCGCTGAGTACATAGCGCTGACCAGGCACTGCCAGTAAGAATGATAATTGGCGCCAATTTCGGGACGTCTGCATCACTGCGAATGCGCAGTAGAGGCGTAGTATGGAGGTCCTTTAGGACATGATTTCTTTTTGTTTTGGATGCAAATTTTGGGGATTGGGGGGCAAAATTTGTGTTTGGCCCTGGTTTTGTTAGAGTTAGCACCAGCTAAGTCTGGGTCATTGGTAAGTATAAAAAATATATAAATTACTATAAATTTTTTAACATTTCTGCATTTTCTGACTGATCTGACTCATTTGCACTGAGTGACCTTTGTTTACATCTTTGTTACACTAATATATTGTACATATAGCTGTTGATTGTTTAATTGTTTAAGTAGGTCAATGACCTTGTTTTCTTGTAACAGAATCCTCTAGAAACTGATAGAACATTGTAGAATTTTCATCTTCTGGAACATTCAATCTGGTTACTATATAAAGGTTTGTCAACAGAATTAAAAAAAACTCTTTTTAGAATGCCAGTTCAGAAGAACTTATTTTCAGGAAGATTTATTCTATAAAACAGCGGTTGTTTCCATTGGAGATTATTATTGTTTCAGAACAGTGCTTGTTTGTGATTTTGGAATATTGATTTTGAAGAGAATCTATTCGTCTTGACAAAGAGAATTTATACTTTCTGTGAAACAGAATAATATTATTTTGTGAAAAGCCAGGATTCTACTGGATTATTTGGAAATTACCTGTGGCGCGAATACTTCTTGGATTTTTTTTACTCCATTTGAATTTTGCGGAGCATTTTCTATTTTATTGGAGACAGCTGACATTTCTAAGTGAAAATTTTATTACATATCTATGGGATACTGTTTCTGAAGAGACATTCTTGGATTTAATACTACCAGCTGGTAACTTTCTTCACAAGGTTCTTGACCACTGGGTTCTGTCAAACTGTACTTTGATCTAATTCAATAATTGACAAGTACCACTGTTTTTATTTTCTGTAAACCAGTTAGTGTAAAAGTTCTTTGTATTATTTTTTTTATGTTATTTTTTTTTTAATTAAATTTCAGAATAATTGAATTCATAATTATTGTTGCTGATTCTCAGATTTCTTTCTCTTACCAATATCAATAATATTTCCATACCGTAACACAGTGAAAACAATTTTTTCTCCACACTTGGGCTCTATCGGGATCCATTTGGGTTCAGGGTTCCCATTGGGAATTTGGGCTCAAATCATAATTTTTCGAAAATATTTTGTTTTTAGATTTTTTCGAATCATTGTTTCATTGATTATTTTCTTGTATCTTTTTCAGTATTTTGGGAGTTATGTGCGAGTACTGTTGACTTTCATGTTTTTTCAAATGAAAGCTTATTGTTCAAATTGTAAATCGAGGAAGTCTTCCTCAGATTCACATGAATTTTGTGTGTCTTGTAGTCACTGTACTTGCACTAATTCCTCTGCTGCTTGTGTCAGTTGGGATGATAAACATTGGAGACGTGTGTCACGGTATGTTGTTTGCAGTGAGAGGACTATGCCGGTCATCTCGCCACACAGTCACTCTAGTTTTCAGTTTCCATTTCAGAGGAAAAAGAACATGGTGATGGTTTTGTGACTCCGTCCATTAGTGTGCTTCCGTCGTCTAAAAATGATAGTCAAACAGAGCTAGCGGCTAAAGTGCTCTCAAATTTTAGACAGGGCAATAAACCACGCCCCGGTGGTTACAAAGCCCTGTCGCCAGCTAGTTCGTTCGTATCGGTCGAGGATAAAAATATGGGTAGAGCGAGCACTATAATTTCTTATCAGTCTCACCCAGCAACGACGGAAAGGAGGACGCCAGCAAGTTCGTCAGTTGGCTCAGCGAGGTCTAGCAGGACCGCGAGCAAGAGAATCCCTTGTCTTTATCAACAACATCTGGGGCCAGATGTTGTGGTTAGAAATTTGCTTCAGTCGGAGCTTATGTCCATGCAACCGGTCCGGGACGCTCCGTCATTTAGTCAGCCGGGACGGCTGTAAGTAGAGCTTCCTCCAAGTCAGTACAGCACATACGACCGCACCTTGGCTATGTGACGGCCGATATCCAGCCGGAATCGCCGAGCAAGGACTGCTCGTCTATTAAATAGTCACAGCATCTTTTGCTCTTCTAAATGATGCTATATTCAGTCCTTATAGTGGAAAGAGAAAAGGCAGCTTTCTTTTCTCATCTTCCATTTGAATACCATCTGTTGGACCACGTCCATGTAAAACGGTAGTGGAAGGTGTTCAGAGAGTACCTCTGCATTTAAATGATTAGGCTGAGGACCTAGATTTGGCCTTACCTCCTTCATTTACTATTCGCTCGGAAACAATTGAGATGGCAATTTCTACAAATAGAGCGAATTTAGACGCTATGTCATATGCAGATCACCTGATGGGAGCTATGGCGCAACATTTCAATTGAAAGGAGTTTGAGGACGTTCGTTCTTCCTTGAGGGCTCTTTCAAGGGCTGTACTGTTTACCACATATAACTCCGCCCTTACAGTGGCTAATTTGGCATTATTTAGACGTGATGGAGCCCTTTCGTCATCTTGAGTAGATGTCAACGTGAAAAACTCTCTTAAGAGTCGCTCCTGTATCAGGACATGATATGTTTGACGATAAGCTTTCTTTGGTCTATGACCAAGCTACAAAGAAAGCGTCAAATACTCTGCTTTTAAAGTCGGCGTCAAATAAACATGCACCTGCAGAGAAGAGTAAAGCAGGAGGTTCTGGACAAAAATCGTTCAAAGGAAACTCCTCATGAGGATATAACAAATCCTCTTACAGTTACTCGCAAAATCGTCAGTTCAGCGACTCTGGTTGGAGCGTGGGTCTGGTCGAAACAACTGGTCCCACGCCCCCAAGCTGGCTGGTTGAGGCTCTTCACGTTGAGGACGTGGTTTTTCTTCACGCAAGCCTCGCAGGTCCTACAGGTGAAGGTCAGGACCTCTATTGTGTTCCAGTTGGCGGGAGGTTATCAAGATTCGTAAGAAACTGGATAACTATAACGAAAGATCGGTGGGTGAGAAATGTGATCTCAGAAGGACTGAGACGGTCGTTCCGAGCCAAACCACTGCTAACACGATGTCCACAATGGACTCAACTTCCGTCAAAAAGAGAATCTCTCCTTTTGGAGGTAAGTTCTCTTCTAGAAAAGAACGCAATAGAGGTCGTAGAAAACCAGGAATCTTTAAGTTTCTACAGTCACCTGTTCCTCGTACCGAAGCCAGATGGCTCGTTCCGACCAGTAATAGACTTGTGCTGGATAAACAAACTTATCGTAGCTCCAAAGTTCTATATGGAAACCATCCGGTCGGTAAGAGCGAGCATACGAGTGAACGACTATGTGGCAAGCATAGATCTAAAAGATGCGTACTTTCATGTCATGATACATCCGGCATTCAAAAAGTACCTATGGTTCGCCGTTCAGGGAAAAGTATATCAGTTCTGAACAATGTGCTTCAGTCTGAATATAGCTCCCTGGGCACTCATTTGAATAATGAACTCGGTAATGTCTTATTTCCGAGCTCATTCGTCTGCGGTAACGTCGGCTTACTTGGACGACATTCTTCAGAGATATGGCAACAAAGATATTCTTCAGAACAATGTTCAGAATCTGCTTCTTCTTCTCCGATGTCTCGGTTTTCTAGTAAACGAGAAGACGTCGGATCCAGCTCCATCCAAGTCGATCATCCACTTGGGTATGAGCTTCGAGACTCACAACAATCTGGCCCATCTGCCGTTACCCAGAGCGAAATTAATCAGTTGTTATGCTCACTTCTGTCTACACTCAGACGCATTAACAGCGAGGGAGTTCATGCGACTGATGGGACTGTGCGGTGCGGCAGCAGATCTCATTCCGATGGGCCGCTTACGAACATGTCCTCTCCAGATATTCTTTACTCAGAACTGGAGTGTGAAGATGCATTTGCTCGAAACGAATATTGTTTTAACGGACCAAGTAAAACAAAAAGTTCAGATTTGGGTAGATATTCAGTGGTTAACTCAGGAAGTTCCGCTGCATTTGCCGGATCCGGCTTTCACAGAGATTATGACAGATGCGAGTCAGATCGGTTGGGATGCGACCCTGATTCCGACAGACTCGAAATGCCAGAGTCTTTGGGACCCACAGTTCCTAGTCATGCACATAATCATCAAAGAAATGATGTCAATATGGCTTGCGCAACAACAATGGATTCACATTATAGAGAACGCTCATGTTCAAATATTGTTGGACAACTCGACAGTAGTAGCGTACATAAGGAACCAGGGAGGCACGCATTCGATTCTGTTATACCAGTTAATGGAAAGAATCCTTCTGTTTGTCTTGAACCATCAAGTTCAGCTGTCTGTCCGTCATATTCCGGGTCGTCTGAACGTATTAGCAGACTCGCACTCTCGGAAAGGTTGCATGTTGCCTTCAGAATGAACACTCAACAAGCGAGTGTTCAGACAGATTTGCTACCAGTCGGATCAACCAATGATAGACTTATTTGTGACACATCTCAACAATCAGTTGCAGACTTACGTGTCGCCATGTCCAGATCCTCAAGCATATGCAGTAGACGCTCTCTCGATTTCATGGGACGGAATGATAGGATACGCATATCCTCCAACTCCATTAATTCAACAGATCTTGCTAAAGATCAAGCAATCCCATTGCAAGATTCTGTTAGTAGCATCCTGTCGGCACAGAAACCTTGGTAAAATCTCAGGTGTCTTGTTATGGGACATTTCCCGGAAGCTTCCTCCACTGGATGACCTTCTTTATCAGGGGAAGTCACGTGCACTGCATCACAGTCATTAAGGTCTCAACCTTCACTTATTTCCATTGTGCAGTTCTTCCTGCATGGCAAGCATTTTACAGGACGAGCAGTGGACGCAATTTCTGACTAGGAGGACCTCCTCTTCACTGAATTATGCAGCAAAGTGGAGGGTTTTCTTCTGTTGGTGTAAGGATCAGTCGATAGACGTTTATGATCCTTCATACCAGACATTGCAAATTTTTTGGTCTACTTGTTTGACGTTCTCAAACTGCAGCCCGTCTCTATTAAGGGCTATAGGTCTATGTTATCAGACACTTATGCTCATCATGATAGCTTGGATATCGGGTTTAATACTTCTCTATCCAAATTGGTTAGAAATTTCTCGATTAATAGACCTATAACTCGCAGGTTAATTCCTAAATGGAATTTAGCTTGGGTTCTGTTGAAGCTCAAAGAAGCTCCTTTTGAGCTGTTAGACGCTGTAGAGTTCAAATTTTTGACCTATAAAACTGCATTTCTCTTAGCCTTTACGTCCGCTAGAAGAGTTGCCAAACTCCATGCATTATCTATGGACGAATCTCACTACCGCAGTGTTGGAAATACCATCACTTTAACTACACAAGTTGTTTTTTTGGCTAAGAATCAGGTTCCTAATGTAAGGCCAGAGCCTATTATCATTAGGGCTCTGCCTTCTGTGGACAACCGTAGGCCATTGCTATGTCCAGTCAGGGCTATGTGCATTTATAAACACCGATCTGATTTTATTAGGAAAGGAAGGAAACGCTTCTTTCTGTCATTGGTTCCTAACAGAAAGGATATTTCTGTTCAGTCTATAGCTAGATGGATCCAGTTAGCAATACGAATTGCTTATGATGATCTTTCTACAGGTCAGCATTCTGTCAATAAGATTTCAGCGCATGAAATCAGAGCGCTGTCAACTTCTTGGGCTTACGCTCACTGTATAGCCATAACTGATCTCATGAAAACTACGTACTGGACACAGTCTTCTACATTCACTAGGTTTTACCTTAGAAATATAGAGTCCATCTCCGGTGACCTTAGAAGTTTAGGTCCTCTTTCTGTTGCTCAGAATGTCGTCCATTAAATGATTACAGCTATACTTATTTAGGTTTTCCGTTCCAGCAATGACACTGTTCCGCTGCCCTCTTCGTTCTGTGGTTGTGTGACCCAGAACAAGGGGAAGGGGGGGGGGGGGGGGACGCTTTTCCCCTATCAACACCTGGCTTTATAATGAAATGCATGGGAAGACCTCCTATGGTGACAGTAGCTCCAAGTCGGTGCTGGGATGGTTTTAATGTGTAGCTCAGTGGAAGCAATTATGATGTCATTCGTGTAATATTTTTAAAGGGCAGCTCGGTGTGAAACAGTTGTATATGTCATGTGTCAAACGAGCGTTTATATTCAGTCCTCGGACACTTTTAAATTAATATAAAGAGTCTCATTCTCTGGACTATCTTTATATTTTGGCTTCCCTTCATCTAATTAGCGTAATGGGTGCTGGTAGTTAATAGAGTATGAAATATGGAGTTATACTCAATTCCTGTAGGAGATAATCTATTTGTAGTAGTTGAGTTATTGGATTTTCCTTTATGTCCTAGGCCCTCTAACCTATTTACCATTTAGCTATGTCTGGGCCATTGGTTACTGTGTAAAAAAATGATAAATTCATAGTAATTTGTATATTTTTATACTTACCAATGGCCCAGATGGGGGATGACCCTCCCATGAATGGGCACTCATACCTCCCTGCTGACTATAACATTTAGCAGGCAATATAGAAGGAATGATATTTTGGCGGCAGTTTCAGCACTTCCTGGACACTGCACATGCGCAGTTGTCAAATGTATGGAGGGCCACATAGGACATTGAATTTTGGGTTTTTGATGCAAATTTTTGGGTTTTGGGGGCAAAATTTGTGTTTGGCCCTGGATAATTTAGAGTTAGCACCAGCAATGTCTGGGCCATTGGTAAGTATAAAAATATACAAATTACTATGAATTTATCATTTTTTGTTAACAATAATTAAAATATGTTGTAAACATTCAACTTGCATTGCTATGATAAATGTGCACATCATATATATAGTATACTCTTTAACCCTTAACCCTTACCTAACACAAAAAGCAGATGACACTTGCAAACAGAATTCTTGAATAATTAATTTTTTTTTCATTTTTTGTCTTAAAAACATAGGTTATCACCCCTCATTGGATTGAGCTCGATGAGCTTATTCCAAAGAGGGGTCATAAGCTATGTTTTTGAGACAAAAAATGAAAAAATAATCAAAATTAAATGTTTTTTTTTGTGAATAGCGCTGGCCAGTTTTGACCGTTACATTGGGTAAAGGGTTAAAGGCCTATTTCCACCAACTTCCATCCCCCCCAACTCGATGGCAGCAGTTTCTACATGTGACCAATGAGCGTTTCAGCGATCCAGTTGTATAGAGATCAGCGGTAGATGTGCAGACTGTGTCTTTAAGTTCCATGTTGAGCAAAAGCTCCCCTCCCACCTAATGTGCAGTTTACTGATTATATATACCATATTGTTTCATTTATAGACTATATAACATATATATCCACCCTATGACTTTTTCCTTGTAGAGCAACATTTCAATTATTTTGGTTCCCCCGTCTCCTGGTGAAAATTCTGATCTCAGCTTTTTTAGCTCACCTGACTGCAAGTCCGTGTGAGCTATTGCCATCACTTGTCGTCCGTCGTCCATTAACTTTTGCAAACTTGGCTTCTTCTTCACAGCCATTCAGCCAAATTCAAACATATATTGCGCAAACCATCCCTGGAGTATACCCTTTCTATTTTGTTCAGATGAAATGGCTGCCTTCTTTGGTTCCAAAGCCTAAAAATTTTTAAAAATCTTCTTCTCATGAACCACCAGAGAGATTGCCTTGATATATGGTATGGAACACTCTTTGGCATTAAAGATTAAATTTTGTTCAAGGGAAGTTGGTTGATCAATATTTGGGCTCTCTGTGGGCACATACCCATTTTGGGCTCTACCCAAAATTTCTATTTCAAGAACCGATGGGCCTATTTGAACTAAATTTTGCGTGTAGTATAAGTGGGTCCAAAGTACTTGATTGATGCCCCCAAATTTTTTTTGTAGCCCTGTGGGTACCCCAGGGGTTCTAAAAATAGAAAAAAAATTAAAATGCCCATATTTCCCAAACTACGCGGAACAGAAGGTATGAAGCATCTTTTTGACCAGTAGAATGGACTGAAAAGAAAAAGGCTATCATTTGTGTCCGGGTGTTCTGTAGGGGCGATTGAAAAAGTGCCGAGTCAGCATATTTGCAAAAATTGAAGAAAAATATTTCTTTAGAACCGCTGATCAGAATCTTTTGATATCTGGTATACAGCGTCCATAGGATGGTCAAATACAAGTGTGTTCAACTCGAGCCCCTGGGTTCATAGTAGGGCTCAACACAGGAGCCACCCCCGTGGGAACCCCGGGAAGTGAAGCAGTGCTTGTTTACTGTGGTGAACAAGCTCTGTTTCACTGGTAAAATAGGACCCAGTCACTAATGCTTGGGGTGCGAGTCCTCTAAAATAGGCAACATGGGGTATAAACGATTGACTGACCTTGACTTTATCTCCATGTTGTGGTCATTATTAGACATTGTGCAGAAGTATGTGACCTTAAACAACATTAAATAATAATAATAAATAACACAGGAGCCCAACTAATTTACTAAGGGTGCTATGGGGAATAAGCTTTAAAAATCTTCTTCAGATCAAACAATCAGATTCCTTTGCTACTTGGTATACAACATGTCTACAGGGGTCAGATTGAAGTTTGTTCAAATTAAGTCCCAGGATTAATATTTAGGCTTCCTATGGGAGCCTGAATATTAACTTGGTGCAATATGGGGAATAATCTTTGAAAATCTTCTTCAGATCCACCAGTCAGATTCGTTCGATATTTGGTATGCAGCATCTCTGGGGGTAGATTCAAGTTTGTGTAAAAGGGGATCCATGGATGAATATTTGGGCTCTTTATTGGAGCCCAAATTTTAACTTACTGCAATATGAGAAAATTTCGTTAAAAATCTTCTTTTTCAGACCCACTAGTGAGAATCCTTTCATATTTAGTATGTGACATCTCTGGAGGTGTAAGATTTGAATTTGTTCAAATCGAGTCCCTGGGTTAATATTTGTGCTTCCTATGGGAGCCCGATTATTAACTTGGTGCAATATGGGGGATATTCTTTAAAAATCTTCTTCTTCAGAACCACCAGTCAGAACCTTTTGATATTTGGTATGCAACATCTTTAGGGGGGGGGGTTAGATTCAAGTTTGTTCAAAAGGGATCCCTGGATGAATATTTGGGCTTTTTATTGGAGCCCAAATTTTAACTTAGTGTACTATGAGAAAATGTCTTTAAAAATCTTCTTTTCAGACCCACTAGTGAGAATCCTTTCATATTTTGTAAGAGACACTTGAGCCTCTAGTTTTATCAATACACAGATAGTTAGCAAACTACTGGACATATATGATGACTATTCCATTAATTCCATTCTACTGTTTTCACAGATATTGGTTTTATTTTCAGATCTTATGGCATTGAAACAAGGGTGCTGGACAGATTCATGTTCCAAAGTGGTGCCATACAATGGGCTGACTTAATATTTACAGCTGGCGGTGATGGTACCTTCTTACTTGCAGCCAGTAAGATAAAAAACAGAAATGTTCCATTGATAGGAATAAACACTGATCCAAACAGGTAACTGATTCATACTGGTAGTTATACCCTTGATTGGCGAGTGTATGGGAATCATCCCTGAGATGCATGTCATGACATCTCATGTAGCATCAGGTCACAGGCTAAATACTTGACTACTGAGCCAAATGTACAAACACAAGTGCTTATTCTTATATCCAGTTCCTCCTTATAAATGAACAGTCTTTAATGTTGAAATGTAAATTTTGAGCCAAACCGGACCAACCAGTAACCAAATGTGCATGGTGCATATTATAGTTTTGGTTGAATGTGCATTTATAGGTCTGGTTGGACTATTTTTTTTCTAGAGTTATACCCCTTTTCATTTTTTGGAATAATCTGTCGCTTCAGTCTGAATTTTGTCCTGCTGGTTTCTTGGGGGTTTTGGAATGATTCTTTCGAAACATGGTATGCATGTTCACTTCAGTGGGAGCCTGTACATCTGTGGTTACAATTTTGGTCAGATTATTCTTTCCAGAGTTATGACCCTTTTTGACTTTAGAAATTTCACATTTTTGTCGTTTGTGTTTTCGGAAGGAAAGTTGACTTTGAATTTGTTGATCAGCACCAAACTTGGGGTACGTTTCCGTAAGCCATTCAAGAAAACTACTGATAATACTAGTGTTATTCTAGACATATGCAGATAAGGCAGAATGCGATTCGTGACATTTTGTTCAAGTGTTCATTGTGTTAATCCTCCTCTTGAGGTGGAATAAATGTTATTCTGGACGTGCGTACTGCATTATAAAGTTTTGTACACCACAAATCAATAGGTCGAAATTTGTATTCAATGCTAGCATATTAGTGCCAACCCGTCTCCAGTTATTTATCTTTTATAACAGATTAATAAATTTTTATAACAGATTCATAATTTGATTTAACAGATTAGTAATGTGTTATAACCAACTCATAATCTGTTATAAAAGATGAAGTAATCTGTTTAACTCTCTGCACACTGATGTCAAAATATTGAAATTTCAAGTCACTATCTTTCTCATAATGAAACTAGGAATTTAACCAATTCAGTCTTGTTTGACAGAGCTCAGTGAGCTCTGTCAGACAAGATTGAATTTGTTAATTCCCTTGTTGCATGATGGGAGAATTTACAGCTTAAAACTTTGATATTTCGACTTCAGAATGAAGAGGGTTAACCAATTAATGGTCTGTTATAATAATCTTTTAAAACCAACTAATGGAGAGTGCAATTGGCTCATTGACTAGCACTTCAGACTGGTGACAGGGCTCAATGGTTCGAAAGTGGTCCATGCCACTGGCGTTGTGAACCTGAGCAAGTCACTTAATCCTAACTGCTCACATAGGGGCACAGCTGCACAGTATGCGTATCATGTGACCCCTCCCCATTGGAATGCTCATTGCAATTAGAGCAACATGATATGCTTTTGATTACAGATGCAACCGATTTGTTAGGTAAAAGGTTGATAGAATTTGTTTGTGGTTTAAAAATTTATCATCATATTGTTTTTCTTTAAACAGATCTGAAGGATATCTATGTCTTCCAAAAGAAAAATACCCTATAGCTAACTTTGAAAATGCTGTCAAAAGAATCATATCTGGAGACTTCAGGTGAGGAATTTTACCCTTGTCATCTTGCTCATTAATTTGTCTGTCTTGGCATATGTGTATTTATCCCTCTGTCTGCATCTGTTTGTCCATTCATCCAACATTGTTGATTGTTCACTTTGTGTAATTATCATATGTCTGTCTTGGTTTAAATTGTTTAACCATTAGTAAATACAGAGGATCCCACTTAATTGGATATTTCTTAATGGAATACCCCTGTTAATGAAATATAATTTCCAAAAAGAAAACTGTTTACCATACCTACAGTAGAAATTTGAGCTGTTAATTGAATATAGAGTATCGAGTAAACTATTATTAATTGAATAAAAAATCCTGTAATTGTCAAGAACTTACCATGGCATTCACCAAATTCCTCTTGTTTATTGAGCTATCTGGCCCCAGTATCTCCAATACAGGCATTTAGTCTATTATATCTTGTTTGGCAGAACTCATTGACCTCCGTCAAACAAGATATAATAGAATAAATGCTCAATGCATCACTAGAATACAGCAAAGTGACCAAATCCCTGTTAATTGAAAAAAAGAAATACTGACAAAGTGGCTATTCAATTATCAGGATTCCACTGAATTCCTAAATCCCTGTTAATTGAAAAAAATTACTGACAAAGTAGCTATTCAATTATCAGGGCTCCACTGTATTCCTAAATCCCTGTTAATTGGAAAAAAATCCTGACAAAGTCACTTTTCAATTAGGCCATACAAAGTTGATTGTCTGTTTCTCAGGCCATTTTTTCCAAAAAAGCATGCGGGCGGGCGGGTTTTTTTTTTCTTTTTATTTTCTCCCCGAGAGGTTGTTTGTGGTAATTTGACCCCCATCCAAACGTCTGGTGGACCACGCAAATTTCGCAAATATATTGGTTATTCACCACAGGGGTGTTGGGTCGTAAATGAAGTGGGGTTTGAATGTTTGTTTTATCAGTGAAACGTGAAAATTATAACACAGGACGAAAGTCACGAAACGCCTCGTGGGTGAAACGTCTCGGGTTGAAACGTCTCTGAGACAAAGCAAATGTCGAAGTGCCAACTTTCAGAGATTTCTTTTACCAAAAAAAAAAATCCTTTCACAACCTGCCTAATAAAATCGTGAGTCGCAATTTTTCCCCATTATATTCAAAATTATCACAACCCATTTGAACGGGCAGTTCATCCATAAATCATATTTTTTTTAAATCTGAAAATGAAATACAAAACGAATGTTTGCGTGTTTTTATTAACCAATTCGACCGCACATACCTGCCTATATGCAATTTATTTTCAACTATGACTGTTACTTTTATATCAAGCAACGGTTACTATTAGTTATCCAATTATCCTGCATCTCAAATGCATTTATTTAAATTAACTGGGAAACTCGTAACGGTTTCAAATAACAGTACACAAATTCCCAATGACGGCCATTTACAATACAAATGTTACTAAAAATAAATGCCAGGAGACTGTGTTCCATTCAACATAGCACCTGACTTTGCAGACTTTCTGAGGTTTGGTGCGAATCAAACGTGGTGCAAATCGACCATTCCCCTTTGTGACTGTTTGTTGTCAGACTGAAAGACACCTTCCTTCTTGCTGTCATTATGACTTACCTTTTACAGAATAAAACACTTTCTGTTGTGAATATTGCTAAAACCCACCCACTTTATTAAGGTATGATGTAGAAAAAGCTTGAAGTGTGTTAATTTAAAATTTGCGAACGCATCGATATCGATTTACCAAAATGAGCACAATATCTCAAATTTTTTTGGAAGATTTTTTTGGTGTCATAAAAAGGTTGCATGCGCACCAAAAATGACCATGTGCGCGGGTCTGAGAAACAGAGGTTCTTTTTTTTATAGCCTTATCAGGGTTCCACTGTATTCCCAAATCTCCCTTAATTGAAAAAATATTACTGACAAAGTGGCTATTAAATTATCAGGGTTCCACCGTATTCCTAAATCCCTGTTAATTGAAAAAAATTACTGACAAAGTGGCTATTCAATTATCAGGGTTTCACTGTATTCCTCAACCCCTGTTAAATGAAAAAAAAAATACCAGCAAGGTGGCTATTAAATTATCAGGGTTCCACTGTATTCCTACATCCATGCAAATTGAAAAAAAGTACTGACAAAGTGGCTATTCAGTTATCAGGATTCCACTGTATTCCTAAATCCCTGCAAAATGAAAACAAATTACTGACAAAGTGGCTATACAATTATCAGAGGTCCACTGTATTCCTAAATCTCTGTTAATTGGAAAAAAATCCTGACAAAGTGGCTATTCAATTATCATGGTTCCTCTGTATTCCTAAATCCCTGTTAAATGAAAAAACAATTACTGACAAAGTGGCTGTTCAAATATCAGGGTTCCACTGTCTCCCTAAATCCCTGTTAAATGACAAAAAATTACTGACAAAGTGGCTAATCAATTATCAGGGTTCCGTTGCATTCCTCAATCCCTGTTGAATGAAAAAAATTACTAGCAAAGTGTCTATTCAGTTATCAGGATTCCACTGTATTCCAAAATGCCTGTTAATTGAAAAAAGTACTGACAAAGTGGCTATTCAATTATCAGGGTTTCACTGTATTCCTAAATCCGTGTTAAATGAAATAAAATTACTGACAAAGTGGCTATTCAATTATCACAGTTCCAACATATTCCTAAATCCCTGTTAATTGAGAAAAAAAATACAAAGTGGCTATTCAATTATCAGGGTTCCACCATATTCCTAAATCCCTGTTAATTGGGAAAACAATTACTGACAAAAGTGGCTATTCAATTATCAGGGTTCCACTGTATTCATAAATCCCTGTTAATTGGGAAAAAATTACTGACAAGTGGCTATTTAGTTATCAGGGTTCCACTATATTCCTAAATACCTGTTAATTAAAAAAAAAAAACCTGACACAGCAGCCATGACCAGATTTGATGATAAAAATCTTGAAAATACTCAGCGGAATAAGTGTTAAGCTTTGAAACCCCACTTTGCAATAGAGTTTGTGACATGCAGATCTATTGATTTTGCATATACTGTAAACAGAATATCACATATTTAATAGATATAGATACCAACGATAAGAAAAACACTGATGTAGTTATCCACGATGAGTGAAAATCAGACTTATTTTTTTTGTTAGTGTACAAGATCACTTTTAGCACCAATGGCCACATGGCACCACAACATGGGCATGACAAGTTCAACCAATTGTTTATACTCTTACCTGCCTAATAATAATGATGGCTGAATAATAGTGATGATCAGGATATTTGATTGGAAATAATAATAGTGATGGCATTTTCCATCTATTCCTCACTGCCAAATAATAGTGATTGTTGGGATTTTTTGTCCCAAATTAATAATGGTGTTGACACTATTATTAGGAGGGTGAGGGTACTGGATTTCATGTATTTATTTGCAGGTGGAAATGGAGACAAAGGATCCGATCACCGTGTTAACACTTGAGGGGCTGGACAAGTATCTTGAATTCACACCAGCCCACAGTCTTAAAATGTCCAGTGGCTTAGCAGTGATTTCTAGTCAAGTCTTGGCTACCTGTTAAGGCAGCCAAGACTGTGGGTAGAAACCACTGCCTAGATAATTTGCCTATTGTCATCAGAACCCCCCTCATGATGGCATGTTAAGGGGCACCTGTTTTGAGGTTGTAAAAGTTGGAAATAGGTCTTTAAGAGTTAACTGAATATTTTTCACAGGCAAAGTGGTTATTCAATTAACTGTACTGGATTTCATATATCTTTTTTTCAGGTGGAAATGGAGACAAAGGATCCGGATCACCATGTCTGGTCACCATGACAATGATGAACCCATTGAACTTCATGACCAACAACTATCACACCCTGAGCAGAGATACCATGAGCATGTGGAAGAGAATGAAAACTTTCGCATTCCAGTTTCAGATACAGGTGATATGCCCCCGGAAAGAGTGTTACCTGTTTTAGCACTAAATGAAGTGTTTTTGGCAGAGTCCCTTTCTGCAAGGTAAACAGTCCTTGTGTTGTAGGAAATATAACACCACAAATATCACAACACAGGTAATATGTCTCTCCTATGTTGTAGCTTCTTGTTACTGCCACTTTAAAAGAAATGCACCATTGTTTCCTCTGTTTATCTGTAAGTGCTGGCATTCCATTATTCATTTTGTGTATCTGTCAGTGCTGCAATGTAATACCTGTGCATCTTTCATCAGCATCCCTTCTGTGACTAATTTTCCATACTAATAAAATAAGGTTTGGCCACACAAAGTAGATCTTGTTTCTCGGCCATTATTTGTAAAATTGCATGCTGGCGAGAAGTTTTTTATTTTATTTTTTATTTTGTGTAATTATTTCTTTGCCATTAAAAGTTCATGTTCTTGGTTTACGTTTTAGGACTCATAATCTACGGAATAGCATAGGTGGTGGTGTATTTCGTCCCTTGAGAGCAACTCAAGGGACAAATTTATCAATTTTTTTTAACTTGGGTAAAATATCAGACATAAACCATTTAATTTTTATTTTTTTAAAGTTTACATTGGTTATAAAAAGAGAGCATGCGGCAGCCAAAAGAACCATGCGGGAGGGCCTGAGAAACAGATTTTTATTTTTTTTAGGCCTTTCTATGAGTAATTAACTGCTTACTAGTATTTGAATTTTAAAACTAAAATCTCAGGCCCTTGAATATCATACCTCCCAGTAAAAGTCATGGAAAGTGCTTAAAATTGTATTTTGATAATTCGTCGTGGGCTTCCCCAATGTCGTACCTAAAATTTTCCAACTTTTCAGGAGAGACAAAAAACTGAAAAATTCCAAATATGGGGAACACAGAACAGAGTAACTATTGTTCCTCAAGAAGAAAGCCACATTCATTGTTTGAAAGAACATTTAGAGTCTAATAGATGTGTTTTCTTTAAGAAAATGACTTTTTTTGGTGATACGACATTTTGAGAGTCAGTTTACCATAATGGAAATTATTATCACTTTATAGGGCACTCCCTGGCGAATATTTTCATTTTTGGGGGCTGCACAAAACTCATATGTTTCCGTTCACATTCGGGTTCCCGGGCAATAATGAAAAATTTGTTTCAATATGGCCCGGCGGCCCGCACATCCCGGGATGTAGGCAGGGTAACACTGCTTTGAGTTTGAATATTTGGAGAAGAGAGATGTGATGGCAGAATTTTGTGATCTTTGGCGTGAAAGAATTAAGATATACATTCGCATTTAAGGCATGAGTTAGTTGCTGACAATGATTGTGTGGGAATTTCACACATCTACTACATTGAAAACTGATAATAATATATGAATGATGAAAAAAATAGCAATCTTGATTTTTCTTGGTTTAGCATGTAACCTCTTTGAAATGTGATAATAATACAAATAACATTATTTTGTACGGGCGTTATGGTTCATTAACGGCCCTCCGAAAATGATTAACAGCCCAAGGGTCTATTAGTGGCCCGAGACTAATAGACCCTTGGGCTGTTAATCATTTTCGTAGGGCCATTAATGAACCATAACGCCCTCAAAAATAATGTTATTGTATAATTATTCAACATTTTTGAATTGATTATATTTCTGTAATTTTATGGCCGGTGCCATTTAACCTAAGGTTAGTTTGTCAAGGCTTCCAGCCCATTTCATTTACAACTATCAGAAACAAGCTGATTGCCTCTATTCGCAAGACAAGAATTTTCAGATATGACATTTTAGAATCAGCACTCCCTGCTTTTCGAAAAATGCTTTGAAGATATGGCATTTAGGAAGTATATGTGAACATTTCAGGCCAAAAAACAAAATTCGCCTGGATCAATTGCTTGCTGTATAATCAGACCTGTAGATTCCGAATTTGTAAAAAAGTGTGTACCTAACAATTTGGCCACATCTGCCCTCTAATTTACAAATTGAGCAGTTCAAAATATATATTTTCAAACAGTTTCAACAATATCATTTCATATGACACTTTGGAACTAGCTTTTCGAGTTCGTTCCAATGAGAAGGTCACATGATATGGTTTTGTTGAAATATTTTGAAACATTTTTTAAAAAAAGAAAAGAAAATAACTAATTTTGATATTGAGTGCTTTGGGTAAAGGGTTCACTTTGCATGCTTGTTTTTGTGATCTTTCTCCTAATTATTGAACATTTATTTGAGTAATAATAAAACTAATAATGTATTGTTAACGTCTAGAATCAACCACAGTGTGCTCTGACTTACATTATTACCCCTTATCACAGGCAAACACCAGTACACCTCCAAAAGGGTTTTTATTTTACTATGTCTGCTGTATGTATTCATTGTTACACGATACAATACAGACATTGAGAAATGTACTAGACACACCATGCATGAAATCTGGATTGCGCATACGAATGTCATGTAAGAACACATTTCGATGATATGCATCTGAATGACATAACATGAATGAAATGCTATGATACAAAACAGCGTCAGGCAAGAAAGTACCAGACAGTCGAAGGTGACACTTTTCTTTAAAAATATCAGCTTAATTCACTTTATTCACGTTCAGTCATTGTATAAATACAGAACACAACTCGGGAAGAGTACGGGGTGCAGGAATCAAGCCTGAAAATAAGCAGACTGTCATCTGCACATTGAGGACCCCAGAGGGTGAATTTGATGATGCTACTTTGCACAGCAGGGTAGCATCACTAAATTTACCCTCTGTGAACCTCAATCTAAATCAAGGTATCAAGCCAAAACCACAAGAGGTGCCCAGAGGATAAATAGGTACACTGTATGGGATAGCATCAGCAAATTCACCCCCTGGGAACCTCATTCTTCAAATGACAGATTGCTTATTTTCAGGCTTGATAGGAATTAATGACTCTTGGTGGAGTTTTTCCTGCCTTCTGTGCTCATGAAATACGGGGGAAAAAACACCTTGCATCATGATTCAAGTCACCCATACGCCATCCTCGCTGTATTCTGTGTTAGTAATTGTTGATCTTGCATTAACATGAATTTTGCATTGAATTTCATGTTACGTAACTCTGAATGAATACTTTTCAGAATTTCCGATTTTTGACTTAATATGAATATGCTGTTGACAAATTGATTATGGTATGAACAATTGTTCAATTTTGGCTCATTGTATTTGACTTTCTGAGGTCTGTCTTGCATGTACTTTAATTTTTTCTCACCTTTGCCTGACAGCACTGAGTTTGTACATATTGCCAGATAAGATTATGGTATGAACTGTATTTACCCACCTCAACCTTTTACGCAGTGCTGATTTTGCCTCCTTGACCTCCTTGACCTTTTATGCAATTCATTTATTACCACTTGGTAACTTTTTGCAAAATAGATCCTAAAGCCTAGAAGCTTGAAGTTGAGTCCACTTGCCTGTGATGTAATACAGACAGTGTGGAGAATAGTGAACAGGGGGAGTTGTTTGCTTGTTTATTAAAGTTAAATGACTCTTTCAACAACCAAGGTCTCATCATGTCAGGCAGTTTTACTGGTGGAGGAAGCCAGAGAGAGCAGGGATGAGCAATTGTCAGACTCTCTATCTTACTAACTTTTCACAAGCAAAGTTAGCAGCAGTTGAAAGCAAGCTTCAACAAAAACAACTAATTTAGGCCACACAAAGTAGATCTTCTGCTTCTCAGGCCATTATTTGTAAAATTGCATGCGGGCAAGCGGTTTTTTATTTTATTTTTTTTTTTCAGTAATTACTTCTTTACCACCAAAAGTTTATGTTCTTGGTTCAAGTTTTAGGCGTCATAATCTACAGAATACCATGGGTGGTGGTGTATTTCATCCCTTGAGTGCAAGAAGGCTTTGCAATGCTAAAGCATTGCAAAGCCTTCTTGCACTCAAGGGACAAATTCATCAATTTTTTTAACTTGGGTAAAATATCAGACATAAACCATTTAATTTTTATTTTTTTTAAGTTTAAATTGGTTATAAAAAGAGAGCATGTGGCAACCAAAAGGACCATGCAGGAGGGCCTGAGAAACAGATTTTTTATTTTTTTATGCCTTAGCTTTAACTTTTCTAAAATTCAGTAACCAGGGCGCATTATGGCTCTGTGTTACTGCATTGGACTTCAAACAGAAAGTGCCATGGCTCGATTCCCACCCGGGTTAACCATGTTGTGTCCTTGGACAAGCACTTAATCCTGAATGCCCACATGGGGGCACTGTGTACTAAGGCATACTGTATGTTGATGGTGGACTTGTCTTTAGTCAATGTTCACCCTGATTGTACGGAGTTAGTGTGTTGGGGTGTCTAACAGTTGCTCGCCACTATTCATTGGTTCTCTCTGGGTAATCCAGCTTCCTCCATCTGTAAAACTGTGTGACACAAGGTGACGTTGGCTGTCAAATGTGTTGCCAAACCCAAACTAGATGGTGTCATTTGTGTGCAAATCACACTATAGTATATCCCAGCATTTGCATTCTTCATTATTGGTTAATGCTTGATACAGACAGAAAGGAAAAGGTATTATATAAAATTTGAAACCTTTATGCACATCTACAGCCCCCACCTGAACATATGAACACACTTTCAATGTTTTGAATGAAGCTCCCTAGAAGCCTTTTCGCAGGAAACTGATTCTCTAATGACAAATGTGTCGCTATGGGTGCCACATGGTGCCGAATCAAAATTCTGAAACCTTTATGCACATCTAGAAACCCTACTTGAACACATGAACACACCTTCAACATTTCAAATTAAAACCCCTAGGAGCCTTTTGCCACAAACTGATTGTCTAATGACAAAAGTGGCATGACGGGAGATATATGGGGTCAGATAAAAAATTCAAAACCTTTATGCACATCTAGAGACCCTACCTGAACATATGAACACACTTTAAACATTTTGATTTAAAACCCCTAGGAGCCTTTTGCCAGAAACTGATTCTCTAATGACAAAAGTGGAGCTATGGGCGCGACATAGGGCCGAATCCAAAATCTGAAATCTTTATGCACATCTAGAGACCCTAACTGAACATATGAACACACAGATTTCAAATTAAAACCCCCAGGAGCTTTCACCGGAAACAGATTCTCTGACGACAAAAGTGGCACTACGGGCACCACATGAGGCTCAATTAAAAATCCAAAACTTTTATGCACATCTAGATATCCTACTGGAAGTATGAACACACTTTCAATGTTTCGAATTAAAACCCCTTGGAGCCTTTCACTGCAATCTGATTCTCTAACGTCAAAAGTGGTGCTATGGGTGCCCCACTGGGCCGAATCAAAAATCTGAAATCTTTATGCACATCTAGAGACCCTACTGGAACGTATAAACACACTTTCGACATTTCAAATTAAAACCCCTAGGAGCCTTTAACCGGAAACTGATTCTCTAATGACAAAAGTGGCGCTATGTGTGCCACATAGAGCCATATCAAAAATCTGAAACCTTTATGCACATCTAGAAACACTACCTAACATATGAACACACTTTCAGCATTTCGAATTAAAACCCTTAGGAGTCTTTTGCTGGAAAGCAATTCTTTATCAACAAAAGTGGCGCTACGAGTGCCACATGGGGCCGAATCAAAATTCTGAAACCTTTATGCACATCTAGATATCCTACTGGAAGTATGAACAGACTTTCAATGTTTCGAATTAAAACCCCTTGGAGCCTTTCGCTGCAATCTGATTCTCTAACGTCAAAAGTGGCACTATGGGAGCCCCATGGGGCCGAATCAAAAATCTGAAATCTGAACACACTTTCAACATTTCAAATTTTTACACTTAGGAGCTTTTCCCGGAAATCGGTTTGTGGCAAAAAGTTCATAGGAGTTTTAATTTGAAAGGTTGAAAGTGTGTTCCTGCATTCCAGTGGGATGTCAAGATGTACATAAAGATTTTGGATTTTTAATTCGGATCCAAGTGGTGCCCGTAGCACCACTTTTGTGGTTAAAGAATCGGTTTTCTAACTACAAAAGTGGTGCTACGGGTGTCCCACAGGGTCGAATAAAAAATCCCAAACCTTTATGCACATCTAGAGACTCCACTGGAACATAATAACACACTTTCAACGTTTCGAATTAAAACCCCTAGGAGCTATCACTGTAAACTGGTATTTTTACACTGTAAACCAATGGCCCAGACTAGCTGATGCTTAACTCAAAGTTATTAAGGGCCAAACACACATTTTGAACCCCCCCAATCCCCAAAATTTGCTTGCAAAACCGAAAATTAAAAGTCCTATCTTGCCCTCCATACATTTACTCTCCGCGCATGCGCAGATGTCTGGAATTGGCACCAACATCATTCTTTGTTTGGCCCTAAAGCCATCAACAATGAAATGACATCTGTGCTTTAAAATCTCCTTTTTTGAGGATGCCAGACACAAATCAGTGCAAGAATTGGTGGATACAAGTCTGTTATTGGATGAAGGAAGTGTTCAATGGTTGTTTACGTTCAGGGCTGTAACTTTATAATATTTATAAAATTATTTTATGTTTCCCAATTTCGGGACATATGCCTGACGTCATCATTTTTAAAAATGATTATTCCACTGTGTGTTAAGTATTCCTTCCTTATCCTTCCAGGAACCCTTCCTGTTAACCCTTTACCCAACGAATCGCTTTTTGTGTGCCTGATGTCTTGTTTACATTGATGTTGTTTACTTTGTCAACGCCCTCATATATAGGTAGTTTTTAGCTCACCTGACTGAAAGTCAGGGTGAGCTTTTCTGATCACTCTTCGTCCGTCGTCCGTCCTTCGTCCTGCGTGAAGGTGGTTTTTTTAGCCTCTTTCTCCTAAACCACTGGCCACATTTTAATTAAATTTCATGTAAGTAGTGGTTATATAGGGGCATTTTGATTTTTATGCAAATTAAGTTTCGGCTCATATTGAGCAGAGGGGTGGGGAAAAAATGGCCAAATTTTTTGAAAATCTTCTTCTAATGAACCACCAGTAGCAGAGACTTGATATTTGGTATACAGAGTCCTTTTGAGGTTTAGAACCAAGTTTGTTCAAGAGAAGTTTGTCGGGCATTATTTGCCTTTGTTATGGGAGGGGCAAAAGTTTGGGTCATGCCTAAAATTTCTATTTTCAGAACCGTGAGGTCAATTTGAATCAAAAATTTGATATGAGATGATAATGGGTCATAAGTAGTTGATTGAGGCAAAAAAAAATTTTCTCATTGCCCCGTGGGAACCTCGGGAGCTAAAAATAGGAAAAAACTTAAAACTGCCATATCTCCAAAACTACACGGCACAGAGAATTCTTATTTTGTATAAAGCTTACTTTTATCCAGCAGAATAGAATGGTTAAAAAAATCCCTATCGGTTTGATCACAAGGTACTTTTTTCAG
The DNA here is from genome assembly GCA_031216915.1 of Pictodentalium vernedei. Classification (NCBI taxonomy): domain Eukaryota; kingdom Metazoa; phylum Mollusca; class Scaphopoda; order Dentaliida; family Dentaliidae; genus Pictodentalium; species Pictodentalium vernedei. Next base: position 390,646,822 of record CM062293.1, on the reverse strand, counting down.
GACTTTGAAAAAATGCTGAGTCAGCACTTTTTAATGGGAAAAACATGAAAAAATCTTCTCCAGATCCAGCAGGCAGAATCTTTTGATATTTGGTATGCAACATTGTAGGGTGGATCTGATTCAAGTTTGTTCAAATCGGCCCCCTGGGTTCATATTTGGGCTCAGTGTAGGAGCCCAATTTCGAACTTAGTGCATTTCAGGCAAATTTCTTCAAAAATCTTCTTCTCCAGATCCAGCAGGCAGAATCTTTTGATATTTGGTATGCAACATTGTGGGGTGAATCTGATTCCAGTTTGTTCAAATCAGCTCGCTAGATTCATATTTGGGCTCACTACAGAAGCTCAAATTCGAACTTAGTGCATTTCAGGCATATTTCTTCAAAAATCTTCTCCAGATTCAGCAGGCAGAATCTTTTGATATTTGGTATGCAACATTGTGGGGTGGATCTGATTCAAGTTTGTTCAAATCGGCCCCCTGGATTCATATTTGGGCTCACGATAGAAGCCCGAATTCGAACTTAGTGCATTTCAGGCAAATTTCTTCAAAAATCATCTTCTCCAGATCCAGCAGGCAGAATCTTTTGATATTTGGTATGCAACATTGTGGTAGCCAGAATTATAACTTAGTTCAAAATGAGGAATTTTCTTTAAAAATCTTCTTAAGATCCAGCAGTCGGAATGTTTTGATATTTGGTATGCAGCATCCTTAGTGGGGTGAGATTCAAGTTTGTTCAAGCCATGTCCCTTGGTCCATATTTGGGCTCACTTTGAGAGCCCGAATGATAACTTAGTTCAAAATGAGGAATTTTCTTTAAAAATCTTCTTCTTCAGATCCAGCAGTCGGAATGTTTTGATATTTGGTATACAGCATCCTTGGGGGGTGAGATTCAAGTTTGTTCAAGCCATGTCCCTAGGTCCATATTTGGACTCACTGTGGGAGCACGAATTGTAACTTAGTTCAAAATGAGGAATTTTCTTAAAAATTCTTCTTCTTCAGATCCAGCAGTCGGAATGTTTTGATATTTGGTGTGCAGCATCCTTAGGGAGGGGGACGAGGTTCAAGTTTGTTAAGTCCCTGGGTTCATATATGGGCTCCCTGTGGGAGCCCAAATTATAACTTAGTTCAATATGAGGAATATTCTTTAAAAATCTTTTTTTTCTGAGATCCGCTGGTCAGAATCTTTGGATATTTGGTATAAGCTTTTCTTAGGAGGAGCAGATGCAACTTGTTGAAATCAATTCTCTGGGTTGATATTTAGGCTACCATGTCAGGTGAGCGCCCTCAGGCCCCCTGGGGCCTCTTGTTTATATTCTGTTGCCGTAGTATACTGTAGAATACATGGATTATTATTCTGGTAGTGTAGCTCAAAAAATTTTGGATTTTGTCCACACTTAGGCTCTATCGGGATGCCCTTGGGCTCTTTATGTTCCCTTTGGGAACTTGGGCATTTTTTCAAAAAATTTTGTTTACAAAAAATATTTTGAATTTAATTATGATTGCCATTATTCATGTATCTCAGTTATATATATATATTGTTGTGGAGTTTGGAGGACTGATATCGACTTTAGTTGATACACTCCTGTGGACTCTTGTCATTCTTGTGTTACACTGGGATGGCTAATGTTGGAGTCGGGTGTTGCAGTATGTTGTTGGTGGTGAGGTTCTGAGGATCAGAGCCTCTCACCGCATTTTAATTCATTCTGTCAATGTCTATTTCAGAGGAACATGAACATGGTGATGATATTCTGACACCCATCCAAGGGTGCTACTGTCGTCGCGCTCCGTGGAGATATATAGAGCTAGCTGCAGTGCTCATTATTGCAAGAGTTAAGGCCTTTTGTTAAAGGTTTTAATCTCTTGCAAGTAGCTAGCTCGACCGGTGAAAGGGTACTCTGTCTGTTTGGTGCCATGACACCGGGTAAGTCCATTGCAGTCTAAGAAGTGGATTGGGTAGAGCGAGCACTATAATATAATTAGCTCACCCAGCGACGACGGAAATAGGGAGGAAGTCAGCAAGTTCTTGTACTTGGCGTGGTCTGATAGACCGCGAGCGGGAGAGGCCCCCCTCTCTAATCTTGCAATGTCTGGGGTCAGATGTTGTTTTGGGAAACTTGCAGAAGCCGGAGCATATGTCCATCCTCCACACGGGATGCTCTGGTTAGTCTGCAGTCAGGGTCGGCATCAGTCAAGGCTTCCTCCGCTATGTTTCACAAGGCCGAAATGAAGTTTTCTGGTTGGAAACTTGCACAAGACGGAGCATATGTCCGTCCGCCGCTCCGTCTAGTCTGCAGCCGGGTTCGGCTTCAGACACGGCTTCCTCCGCTACTTTATTTAAGCACACACAACTGCATCCTAGCTACCCGACTTCAGATATCCAGCCTGATACACGAAGAAGGAACCACTCTTCGCCCGTGAAGTCGGACCATCCGGTAGCTAGGGAGATGAGGCCTTGATCACCGGGACGGTCGGAGAAAGGATCCGTTTCCGACACACCATCCCAGGAGCAGCATGCGGCTAAGGAATGGAAGGCCGCTGCTCCTCAGACCTCAATGACGGACTTGCTGTCGCAGATTGCGTGGCAGATCGCAGCATCCTAGCAAGTGCAGTTGCAGCCTCCCTCAGACTCAGAATCTGAGCTGTCGGACGGTGCTGGGTCGGTCCAGTCATCTGTTCACGCAGATGCAATGGACCAAGATTCGCAACTGAATCTCTTGGATGGTGAAAGGGATAAGGAAGAGGATTACCCTTCCCTTTCGGAACAGTACATGGTTGCGATGGCTTTCATCCATCAATACTACCCTGATTTTGTTCCGCTGAATCAGAATGCTGTGATGACAAAAGAGAAACCGCTGGCATCGTTAGGCGCAGACTTTATCCAGACGAAGGAGGAAGTCCTTTCTTTTCCGGTTCAGTTTATGCAGGTGCCGCAGGCCATTGGCCATATAGACAACGCCATATTTATCCTCTTGAGTGCAAGGAAGAAGGCAGTTTCTTATCTTCATCTTCCATATACATACCGTTTTTTGGACCACGTTCATTTAAAAACGGTCGGGGAAGATGTTCAGAGAGTTCTTCTGCATTTGAATGAGCAGGCCGGGGATCTAGAGGTATTCTTACCTCTATCATTCACTATTCGCTCAGACACAATTGAGACGACAATTTCTTCAAATAGAGCGAATTTGGACATTGTCTTACGCAGATCACCTTACAAGAGCTATGGTGCAACATCTCAAGGGAAAGGAATTTGAGGACGTTTGTACCTCTCTTAGAGTTCTTTCCAGGGCAATTATGTATACCACGTATAACTCCACTCTACAGTGGCTAATCTGGAGTTAATTAGACGTGATGCTGCCCTTGCGTCGTCACCACTGATAAGATGACAAGGTGAAAAGCTCTCTCCAAGTCACTCCGGTTTTCCGGACATTTTATTTTCGACGACTGGCTTCGTTAGTCTATGAACAGGCTACTAAGAAAGCGTCTAGTGCTCTGCTTTTGAAGTTGGCGTATCAACGAACCATTTCAGCAGACAAGAGTAAAGGAAGGCGTTCCAGACAAAAATTGTCAAAAGGAAACTCCTCACGAGGGTACAAAAAACCCTCTTATATTTACTCTGGATGTCGTCAGTATGGCGACTTGGAAAAGGGGCGTAGATCTGATCAGGACTATAGGTCAGACGCCCCAGGCCGATGAGACGATGTTTTTCGCAGGGAGGACATGGTTCCTCCTCCCGTAAGCCTTGCAGGTCATACAGGTGATGGTTTAGACCTCTATTGCTGGCCAGTTGGCAGAAGGTTATCAAGATCTGCAAAAAACTGGATAATAATCACGGAAGATCAGTGGGTGAGAAGTGTAGTCTCAGACAGCTTACGGCTATCATCATGAGCAAAAACCCCACTAACAAGTTGTCTGCATTGGACAAATCTTCCATCAAATTCTTGCATAAGAGAGTTTCTCCTACCGGAGGTATAAGCTCTCTTATCAATGGAAGCAATACAGGTCGTCGAGAATCTGGATTCTCAAGATTTTTATGTGTACCCATACTATGTATAGTACACATGATGCCGGCATCCGGGGTGGCCATCCGTCATTCGTCCATCCTTTGTCTGTCTGTCTGTCCATCCGTCTGTCTGTCCATCCTGCATCCGTATCCATTTCTTTGGCATTCGATAACTTGAAAATTATTGCGTGGATTGTCAAGTTAATTTATATTTATGTTCAGGCTACTGATGTGCCGAGCTGTATAGTTTTTGGTGTAAATCTGATAATTTGATCCTGAAATATTAACTCTTTATCCTTCAAATTGAGAATTCTTCCAATCCCTTTGGCATGAGATAACTCAAAAAATTTCAATCCAATTGTCATGTTACTTTATATATATCTTCAGGTTACAGATGATCCAGCTCTGTACAAGTCATCTATTCACTTGGGAATGAGCTTTGAGTCTTACAACAGTCTGGTTCGTCTGCCATTACCCAGAGCGAAATTAGACAGTTGTTATGCTTGCTTTTGTCTACACTCAGACGCATTAATAGTGAGAGAATTCATGCGACTATTGGAGCTGTACGGAGTGGCTGTGGATCTCATTCCGATGGGCCGCCTGCACGCACGTCCCCTCCAGATATTATTTACTCAGAACTTTAGTGTGAAGACGCTTTCGCTTGAACCAGTATTGTTTTAATGGACCTAGTAAAAGAAGGGTTCAGATTTGGGCAAATATTCAGTGGTTAATTCAGGGAGTTCCGCTGCAACTGTCGGATCCGGTTTTCACGATTATGATGGATGTGAGTCAGACGGGTTGGGGCGCGACCCTAAGTTCCGCAGTCTTGAAGTGTCAGGGTCTTTGGGACCCTTGGTTCCAGGAGAAACACATAAACATCAAAGAGATGATGTCAATATAGTTAGCGCTACAACATTGGATTCACATAATAACGGACGTCTATGTTCAAATTTGGTCGAACAACTCAACAGTAGTAGCGTACATCGGGAACCAGGGCGGCACCCATTCATTTCCGTTACGCCAACTAACAGAGACGATTTTCCTATACGTCATGAATAATCATGTTCTTCTTTCTATCCATCATATACCGGGTCATCTAAACGTACTAGCAGACTCACTCTCTCGGAAAGGTCGCCTGTTGCAATTGGAATGGACACTCAACAAGCGAGTATTGGGACAGATTTGCTACCAGAGGGATCGCCCCATGATAGATCTGTTTGCGACGCACCAGAACAATCAGTTACCGTCGTTAATGTCGCCATGCCCAGACCATTAGGCATATGCAGTAGACGCTCTGCTGATCTCATGGGGATGAATGATAGAATACGGGTATCCTCCAATTCAGTTGATTCAGTAGATTATATTTAAGATCAAACAGTCTTGTGGTGAATCCTACTAGTAGTACCTCTGTCATCCTAGAAACCTTGGATCAGTCTTCTCAAGTGTCTGTTTTGGGATGTTCCCCAGAAGCTTCCTCCACGAGAGGACCTTCTTTATCAGGGGAAGTTTTTTTTCTTCACATCCTTCTCCGACCATAGTGGCATAATGGAGATGGTTAGACGTGAGGGAACAATTGCGGTTCCTATATTATTTTATGACTAACACAGGAACGATTAAGTAATGCGGGTGAGGAGGGTTCGATGTGACTTTGAATCCCACCCCCCCCCCCCCCTTCCCCACCGCCAATGTGTTTAGAGGCGATTACCGGGCAAGACATAGTTTTCTTCCCGCAAGCCTTGTATGAGTTTAAATACACACATGCATTTCATGACTTCTCGATTGGCGGCTGGGTCGTGTTCTATGGCGACCTGATGGGCACATCCACTTTTTAGTTGGTTGGTTTCCTGTGATTGTTCGTCTATATGTCATAATTTGCATAATTCATCATAAATAAATTGCTAGTCTTTGGGTACTTCGTAGGCTGCATAGCCAGTTAACTGGTATTCAGATGATTACATGCAGGTTTTCAATGCTCACGCACTTAATAAAGATTTATTAGGCAGACGCATTATTGTATGTTATGGACCTTAGAACTTATGAATTATTTCGCTTGCGGTCCGTGTCGAACCTGTTAATCATACCTACTTCCATTTCTAGATCCAGGTTTCTATTAATGTCGGTACTCAATCGAATACACCTTGTTTACACTCTCATATATTCGCACGTTTACACGTTTATAGTGTCATAGATATCAGATAGTACACGTCGGGGAGTGTTGTTACTGGAATTTATTGTACGCCTGAATGGGGTCGTCTGTGGGTTGCCTAGAAAGTTTGTTACTTTCCAGAGATTGTTCATTGTGGTTTTATTGGACATGTGTATGTTATATATTATATCTCCGGTTTTCGACCTATTTGCATATGCCGACTCCGGTGTATGTTATATAGCGGGCGATATTAATTACCAGGATCATCGCTATAGCCTTATCTTCTGAAGTGGCATTAAGCACCATTTATTAATAATAATTAATACCTGAGTGCCTGTTCGATGAATATTTATATTGGTTTTTTTTGTACCGCTTTTACTGATTCCAGAGTGCTCCCCTCTTTCTTTTTGGAGATTCTTCGAAAGAAAGGGGAGGGGGGGATTTTTTACCTCTCCTCCGGCTTGATAGGTATGTAACTATGAAGGAAGCTGTTTGGTCCGTAATTATATCCTGCATACAGCTGGAGTTTTATTAGCTCACCTGACTGAAAGTCAGGGTGAGCTTTTCTGATCACTTTTCGTCCGTCGTCCGTCGTCCGGCGTCATTCTTCCAAACCACTGGCCGCATGTTAATGAAATTTCATGTGAGTAGGGGTTATATAGCGGCATTTTGATTTTTGGGCAAATTAGGTTTCGGCTCATATTGAGCAGAGGGGTGGGGCAAAAATGCTCCAATTCTTAAAAAATCTTCTTCTCAAGAACCAGCAATAGCAGAGACTTGATATTTGGTATGCAGCTTCCTTTTGAGGTGTAGACTCAAGTTTGTTCAAGAGAAGTTTGTAGGTCTATACTTGGCGATGTTATGGGAGGAGCAAAAATTTTGGCCCCACCCCAAATTTCTATATTTTTATACTGTACCAATGACCCAGACATAGCTGCTGGTGCTAACTCTTAAAATATAGGGCCAAACACAAATTTTGCCCCCCAATCCCCAAAATTTGCATCTAAAACTAAAGAAAACATGTCCTGAAAGGCCCTCCACACCTCGCCCCCACTGCGCATGCGCAGTGTCCAGGACGTTCCGAAATTGGCGCCATTTATCATTCTAAGTTTGGCCCTTCATCAGTTAACATCTGACTGATCTTTGTGCTTTTAAATCTCAGTTTAAATGATGCCAGACACATAAATATTAGTGAAATGGTGATTCTAAGGAGGATAGAAAAGGAGGAGAGGAAAAGAATGTGTGACAGAATATTATCAGGGCTGTAACTTAAAATTTTTTAATGAAATTATGTTAAGTTACCTATTTTCAAGGCAGCAGCCATTTTGTTGTCATTCTGATTATTTAGTTACACTGTTTTTTCAAGTGTTTTTCCTCTCTCCCTGTCCTTTAAGTTCCCCCTTGCTATTCTCCCATGCTTTTGGCATAGTTTCTGTAATTATTATTACTAAAATTTCTTGGGAGTTTTAGCTTAATAACAGAATGAATTCTGTTCTTTCCCCATGTTTACGTCTTCACCTACGGGTGGTTAGGCGTTGTGTTCTGCATCTACCATCTGATGTTCTGCAGTTTCTTCCCTGGAAGTCTCTGTTTTGCATCAGATGGTGTATTTTTGGTAACTGATTTCGGGCCTGGGTGCCTGGAGTCTTATTTTAGTGTCTTTACACTCATTGTTTACATTTACAACAGCCCTCTGTGTGAGGGGGGGATTTCTAAATAATAATATCTTTATGTTATTTTAATCATAACTAGATACATTATTATTGTTCGTAAGTGTTGAATAAATTGTTTAAAATATTTTTAAAATTTTTGTCCACACTTAGGCTTGGGATCCATTGGGGCTCAACGTTACTTTTCAGAAACTTGGGCTGTTCTGAAAAAATATTTTTTCAAAATATTTTGATTTCAATTATTTTTTCTATATTAATGGATCATATTATTATTATGTATTTGATTGCCAGGGGTTAGTGCGAGTACCAGGACTTGTTTTCTTTTCTCATTGAAAGGATATTGATCAATTGTTTTAGGAGGAAGTCTTCCTCTGACCTTATTATCATTCTATATGTGGTCAGTGTACTCGCATTAACTCCTGTTCTGTATCGTATGATTTCGATGACAATATGGGAAGCGTATGTCACGGTATGTTGTTGGGGATTTGGACACTCCGGTCCTTTCCCCGCAGGGTCACTCTACTTTATCAATTTCTATTTCAGACGATCAAGATTAGGGTGATGTATCTGTGATGTCTTCCAACAGTGTGCCTCCGTCGTCACAATTAATGAAGGGCTAGCGGAAAAGTGCTCATGTAATACGCCAATTGCCTAAGAGGACCCTAGTAGGTTCGACGGCCTTTGACGTCCGCTAGCTCGCCCGGTGTAGCGTCCATTCACCGAATGGTTCGGCAGCCGGGTTCGTCCGTTGCGGTCTAGAAGGAATTTTGGGGTGATGCGAGCACTATAAAATTAACTTAATGCACACCCAGTGACGGCGGATCGGAGGGAGAACGGAGGAAGCCTTTTAGTCCGGTTCATAGCTCGTTCCGGTCCATCCGGACGGCAAGCGAGAGAGGCCCCTCTCTCGTTCAACAACATCTGGCCCCAGATGTTGTGGTACAAATGTGTTGTTAGCGGAGCATACGTCCGTCGCTCGGGACGCTCCGTTGTATAGGCAGTCCGCTGAGACTGCTAAGGCTTCCTCTTCTCATCAGCGCACACGACCGCACCTTGGCTGCGTGACCGCCGATATATTACCAGCTTCGCCGATCAAGGATTCTTCGGCGACCAGGTCACACCATCCGGCAGCCAGGGATTCGAGACCGATGGACTCCGGACGTTCGCATAGGAAGTATGCGGGAGCCATCTGATGCGGAGCTGCCCTCGGCGAAGCACCGATAGACTGCGCCTCCGCAGGTCTCGACGCCGGACATTCTTGTGCACATAGCACAGCTTATCGCAGCATCCCAGCAGCCGACAGAAACGGTGTCGGATCGAGAATTATCCGACAGCGCTGGGTCGGTAGCCGGGGACTCGAGGCCTGCAGACTCCGGACGTTCGCATAGGAAGTGTGCGGGAGTCAACGTACACGGAGCTTCCAGCGGCAATGCATCGTAAGTCCGCTACGGCACAGGCCTCGGGAACGGACGTGCTTTCCTTAATAGCACAGTTTATCGCAGCATCCCAGCATCAACTGAATCTGTCGCATATATTTTATCCGACGATGCTGGGTCGGGACGCTCCGCGGAAGCGGGTACGGACGTCCGAAAGTTTCATCCGGTCCGACGGGATACCGAAAGGGATTCGGTGGATTTCAAGCTTTCCCTTTCGGAACAACATATGCTGCGATGCCGGATAAGAAACTGATAGCGTCGGTGGACTTAGAAATTTTTGGTTCGGTTCAGGGACATCGTCCCTCAGTTCCGACATAATCCAATAATGTCACACAAACTTTCGAATTATTGAACGACGCTATATATATTATTATTTTATGCTTGCTATCCAAGCATTTCTGGTTTCTTGTTCGAAGAGTTATGGAGATGTCTTTCAAAAGTGTGCCTCTGTCGTCATAGTTAATGAAGAGTTAGCGGCAATAAGTGCTCATGGAATATGTCTATCGCTTACGGAATGACATTCGCTAGCTCACCCGGTGTAGCATACATTCATCGAATGGTTCGGCTGCCGGGTTCGTCCGTTGCGGTCTAGGAAGGAGATTTGGGTGATGCGAGCACTTTAATTACTTTAGTACTCACCCAGTGACGGCAGATTGAGGACAGATCGGAGGAAGCCAACAACATAGGGGACCGCATGTTGTGGTTCAGATATTTTACATTCGGAGCATATGTCCGTTGCTCGGGACGCTCCGTTATATTGACAGTCCGAGAGACTGTCTTTAATGCTTCCTCATCCTCACAGCAGGGCACACGACCGCACATTGGCTACGTGACCTCGAGTATCCGATCAGTTTCGGCATTCAGTGATTCCACAGCGAATAGGTCGCGCCATCCGGTAGCCAAGGGACACGAGGCCTATACACTCCGTTCGCTCGCATATTGGAAGTATGCACGGGGTAACGATCTCGGAGCTTCCTGCGGCAATGCATCGTAAGACCGCTGCTCCTCAGGCCTCGGTGACGGACGTGCTATCCGAGTTAGCACAGTTGTTTCGCAGCATCCCAGCAATTGACGGTTTCTCGGTCGAATCAGGAATTATCCGACGGCGCTGGGTCGGTGCGGTCCGCGGTTGCATCAAGCTACGGACGACCGAACGCTTTATAGGGTCCGACAGGATGGCGAAAGGGATTCGAAAGATTTCGAGTTTTCCCTTTAGTAGTATCGGAAGATGCCTTTCATATCTTCTGGCATTTCTTCCAGTGATTATTTTTCGGACTTCATTGCTGCGATCTTGGATATGAGACTTATAGCGTCATTGGACTCGGATTTTTCGATCGGTACAGGGACTTTGTCCCTGACTTACCGACGCAGTCCAATATTGTCATTACAACATGTGTTTTATTTTTCGACGCTATATATTATATATATATATACAAGCCTGCTACTAAGCATGATAGTTTAGTTTCTTGTCCGCGTGGCTCATTTCTGCCATTTTATCTTTTTTACATATAGTTTATTTTGGCAGAGCAGGGCAAACCGAGAGTTCATATGCGTCTAGACGGTGTGATTAAAGACTGCATATATTCTTTTTCGCCGTTTATGTCTTTTCCAATTTCAATATTGGGAACGACATTATGTATAGTAGACTTAACTTAGACGCTTTATTATACGTAATCCGCCTTACTGAGGCGTTATCATTACGTCTTCAAGAAAAGATTTACGGGATATTATTCTCAATGTAATTTCTTTTGAGGGCAGTATTTTGTTCACGTATAACTCCGCCCTTCAGTGGCTGATTGGAGTGTTTAGACGTGATGCAGCCCTAGCTACATCCACGCGTGGATAGTAGGTTAAGAACTCTCTCAGAGTCGCTTCGTTCTCGGAGGAGCTTCTCTTCGACGGCAACTTTCCGGCAATCCATGAATTGCTTGGTTTATACATTCTCTTGTCTATCTACTGTTACAAGAGATTCAGACTGGGGCAAACATTCGGTGGTTGACTCAGAGAGTGCCGCCGCAGTTGCCGTACCCTAGTGTGGCTGTTATGACGGTTGCCAGTCAAACAGATTGGGATATATACTGATCCCTACGGATTCGAAGTGCCAGGGTCTTTGGGTTCCGCAGTCTTTTAGCTATCAGTTTAACTTCCGCGGAATAATGTTTTTTAGGCTTGCTTTATGTCATTGCATGAACATTATTCAGAAATGCATGCCCAAATTCCTGTCCTTTAATTCGACAGTAGTGGCGTATCTCCGGAACCAGGGAGGCACTCTTTCGTTTCCGTTATTCAATTTAATGGAAAGAATCCGTCTGTTGGTTATAGTACACCAAGTTCAGTTTTGGTCCGTCATATTCGGGGTCGTCTGATTGTTTTATCGCACTCCCGTTCTCTTACGGGTCGCTTGTTGCTGTCAGAATGGACTCTCAACAAACAAGTATTTAATCAGATTTGCTATCTATGGGAGCGCCCAATGATGTTTTATTATGACACAGCTTGCTAATCAATTGCAGACGTATGTGTTGGCTTGTCCAGATCTCTGAGCTAATACTGTTAACGCTCTATTGATCTATAGGACGCAATGATAGGATACGCGTATCCTCCGGCGCTGTTGTTTTAGCAGGTATTGCTAAGATAAACAACCACAATACATTTCTGTTGATAGCATCTCTATCTTCACAGAGATCATGAGTAATTTACTCTCTTGTCTACTGTGGATCTTAACGTGAAATCTTCCTCTATGTGAGGATCTTTTTTCACTGGGTAAATCGTGTCATCTTTATCACAACCAGCAAGGTCGCAACCTTCATGTATTCCGTTGTGTGGTCCGTATTGCATTGTAAGCACTGTACTGGACGAGCTTTGGACGCGATTTCTTACTATAGGAGATCCTCTTCTTCGCTATTCTATGCGACTAAAGTGGAGGCTCTTCCGTCGTGGTGTAGGGATCATTATGTTCATATGGTTGATCCCTCCATACTACGCATTGCTAGTTTTTAGTATACTTGTTTCACAAGATCTACTGCAGCCTGTTGTTATTTAGGTTATAGGTTTATGTTACCTCATACCTATGCACTCTACGATAGTTTACAATTGAGTCTTTTGTCTCTTTATCTAAGTCAGTTAGTAACTTTTTGATAAATAGACTTAGAATCTTTAGATTAAATTCCTATACGGATTTTAACTTCGGTTCTTATTTAGCTAAGTAATCATTTGAGCCTCTGGAAACAGTAGTTTTCAAATTCTGACCTTTTAGACAGTAATTCTGTTGGTTTCTCTTTTACTGTAGAGTCAGTGAGTTTCATGCACTATCGATGGATGATTTTCACTTTCATAGTTTCGGAATCAATACTTCCGTTACTATTTAGGTTGGATTGTTGCATAAGAGTTAGGCTCCTATTATCCGGAACCTATTATTTTAAGGTCCTTCCGTCTTCGTATGGGCATAGGCCTTTACTCTTTCCGGGTACAGTTTATGTATTTATAAACAGATATCTGTTTATTACAAGGGCGTAAGCTTCTTCTGTCTTTGATGTCTAGTAGAAGGACGTTACGCTCCATTTTATTGTTAATCGATTCTATTAACTAGCGTACTGCTTATGGTATATCATTGGCTTAGCAGTTGTGCTTAAGATTTCGGCTCTTGAAGTAAGAGTTCTTCTACTTCTTGGGCTTACATTAATAGTGTTGCTATTATAGATTTTTGAAGGCTGCTCATTGCGCTCAGCCATCCATTCATGAATTTTATCTCAGAAATATCGAGTCCATTTCTGGAGGCCTCTATTGTTAGGTCTATTATCTACTGCTCAGAATGTCATTCACTTAACAGTTGCTACTATAGCTAGGTAGGCTGTCTGTTTCGGCAGTGTCTCCGTTCGGCTGCCCTCTTCGCTCTGGGCTATTTGACCCAGGGCAAGAAAAAGGGGGGGGGAGGGTGTTCCCTTGGGTCACCTGTTTTTACTATGAAAACAAGGGGATACCTCCTCCGGAGTTAGTAATTCTGAGCTGTTATTGGGATGGTTGTTTAGTGAGAAGTTTAAGTTTATAAAATTCATTCAAGTCTTAGTTTTTAAAGTATAGCTTTTGAATATTGCATATGTCAACGGACATGATTATGCAATTCTCACACACTTTTAGGAGTATAAGAGTCTCTATTCTCTAGACTTACTTTATTATTGGCTTACTTTAAAAATTATTAGTATAAGGATTATTGGATATTAATAGAGTACATGGATGTATGAAGCTCAATTTTTGGAAGGTGTTGTATCTTTCTAATTTATCATAAATAAGAAAGATACATGTAAGGCCTATTACTTCTTTTCCCTACAGGGGATGACTCTATTTTATTTTATTGAGCGTATTCCATTTTGCTCTATGTCCTTGGCCCTCCAGCCTTTTTACTATTCAGCTATGTCTGGGTCATTGGTACAGTATAAAAATGTTAAAAAATTTATAGTAATTTATATATTTTTTATACTTACCAATGACCCAGACGGGGATGGCCCTCCCAGGAGTTGGGAACTCTTGCCTCCCCGCTGAGTACATAGCGCTTACCAGGCACTGGTTATTAGAATGATAAATGGCGCCAATTTCGGAACGTCCTGGACACTGCGCATGCGCAGTGGGGGCGAGGTGTGGAGGGCCTTTCAGGACATGTTTTCTTTAGTTTTAGATGCAAATTTTGGGGATTGGGGGGCAAAATTTGTGTTTGGCCCTATATTTTAAGAGTTAGCACCAGCAGCTATGTCTGGGTCATTGGTAAGTATAAAAAATATATAAATTACTATAAATTTTTTTAACTTTTTAAACCGAGAGGCCAATTTGAACCAAATTTTATGTGAGGGCTTATTGGGTCATAAGTACCTAATTTATGCAGAAATTTTTTTTCCTGTAGCCCCGTGGGAACCACAGGAGCTAAAAATAGAAAAAAATTAAAACGCCTATATCTCAAAAACTGCATGGCAGTGAGAATTTTTATTTGGTGTGAAGCTTTCTTGGGACCAACAGAAAGGATTGGTAAAAAAAAATTGCTATCGGTTTTATCATAGGGTACTTTTTCGGGACTCTGAAAAAGTGCTGAGTCAGTATTTTTTAACACAGTAGGCAATGGGAAAAAAATAAAGAATTGTTTTCTTCCAAACCACTGCTCTAAAAGCTTTCATATTTTACATATAACATCTTTGGAACATTGATTCACATATTTGTAGAAATCAAATTCCTCGGTCCATATTTGGGTTCCCTATGGGAACCCAAATGTTCAAATTAGTGCAATATGAGGGATATATTTTAAAAATCTTCTTCTTCGGATCCACAAATCAGAATCTTTTGATATTTGCTATGCATCATCCTTAGGGGGGTGAGATTGATGTTTGTTCAAGCCAAGTCCCTGAGTTCATATTTGGACTCCCTTTGGGAACCCAAATTGTAACTTAGTGCAATACGAGGTATATTCTTTTAAAATCTTCTTCTTCGCATCCACCGGTCAGAATCTTTTGATATTTGGTATACAGTATGCTTAGGGAGGTGAGATTCAAGTTTGTTCAAGTCAAGTCCTTCGGCTCATATTTGGTCTCCCTGTGGGAGCCCAAATTATAACTTAGTTCAATATGAGGAATATTCTTTAAAAAAAATTTTTTTTTCAGATCCACCAGTCAAAATGTTTTGATATTTGATGTACAGCATTCTTAGGGGCTGAGAGTGAAGTTTGGTAAAGCCAAGTACCTGGGTTCATATTTGGGCTCACTGTGGGAGCCCAAATTATACCAAAATTTTTATTTTCCAAACCAAAAAGTCGATTTGAACCAAATTTGATATGAGGGCTTATTGGGTCATAAGTACCTAATTTATGCCGAAAATTGTTTTCCTGTCCCCCACGGGAACTGCAGGAGCTAAAAAAATTTTTTCTTTTTAAATGCCCATATCTCCAGAACTACATGGCACTGAGAATTTTTATATGGTGTGAAGCTTCCTTAGGACCGGAAGAAAAAAATGGTAAAAATTTTATCATAAGGTTCTTTTCTAGGACTAAAAGTGCCGAGTCATCATTTTTTAACAGTGTAGCTAATGGGAATAACGTTGAAGAATCTTCTTCTCCCAAAACACTGCTTCAGAAGCTTTTATTTTTGGGCTCCCTATGGGAGCCCATGTATAACTTAGTTCAGTATGAGAAATATTCTTAAAAAATCTTTTTTTTCTGATACTCCTCTCAGAATCTTTTGATATTTGATTTTTAGTTTTCTTAGAAGCGGCAAATTGAAATTTGTTCAAGTTCTGGTTTATTGATAAAATTGGGCCCAGTAACCAATTCCTGCGTTGAAAGCCCTGTAAAGTGGGCAGTAATAGGCATAAACGATTGACCAAACCTGATATTATAATTATGCCTCTGTAATGATGTAGCCTTAGAAAGTGACCTTAAATTCCAATAAATAAATAGATAAATTATTGAGTACCCAATATGGGGATCTAACATATGAACACTCTGGGTTACTAAGTAGAGAAAACACTTTTATGTTGAAAAACTGATAATAACCACAAGGCAGAATCCCTTGCTATTTTGGTGATATGACTCGGCCAGTATCAGGTGAGCGCCCTCAGGCCCCGTGGGGCCTCTTGTTGTATATGGCGTATGTTTGTGGGGATATTCTTTCATTCTCAAATACGCCATCTAAATTTTGGGGGCTTAGTCCGGGCTAGCCTTAAAAATTGGGAACTCGTTACATCCAATTAGCATAGTCTTCATGCTACGTATACAGAATTACTTGAACTGCGCTCCTTTTGTATGATATGTCTTCTCTATTACTGTATATGTATGGACATACATGTAATTCCTAATAGTTTTAATTACCTTTCACCTTGGATAACAGGATTGGAACTATGTTGATATACTAATTCTGAAGTCCTTGGCCCTCCACCTTTTTACGTTTCAGCTAGTCTGGGCCATTGGTTTACAGTGTAAAAATATTATAAATTTAAAGTAATTTGTATATTTTTATACTTACCAATGGCCCAAATGGAGATGGCCCTCCCATGAGTGGGCACTCATACCTCCCCGGTGAATTTTTATGTAGTACTCTCTTCTACAAAGAATGATGTTGGCACCAATTCTGGTCACTTCCTGACGTCTGCGCATGCACAGAGAGTAAATGTATGAAGGGCCAGATAGGATTTTTAATTTTCGGTTTTGCAAGCAAATTTTGGGGATTGGGTGATTCAAAATTTGTGTTTGGCCCTTAATAACTTTGAGTTAAGCACCAGCTAGTCTGGGCTATTGGTAAGTATAAAAATATACAAATTACTTTAAATTTATAATATTTTTATACTATACCAATGACCCAGACATAGCTGGTGCTAACTCTTAAAATATAGGGCCAAACACAAATTTTGCCCCCCAATCCCCAAAATTTGCATCTAAAACCAAAGAAAATATGTCCTGAATGGCCCTCCACACTTCACCTCTACTGCGCATGCGCAGTGTCAAGGACGTTCCGAAATTGGCGCCATTAATCATTCTTAGTTTGGCCCTTCATCAGTTAACATCTGACTGATCTTTGTGCTTGTAAATCTCAGTTTAAATGATGCCAGACACATAAATATTAGTGAAATGGTGATTCTAAGGAGGATATAGAAGGAGGAGAGGAAAAATGTGTGACAGAATATTATCAGGGCTGTAACTTAAAATTTTTTAATGAAATTATGTTAAGTTACCTATTTTCGAGGCAGCAGCCATTTTGTTGTCATTCTTGTTATTCAGTTACACTGATTTTACAGTGTTTTCCTCTCTCCCTTTCCTTTAAGTCCCCTCTTGCTATTCTCCCATGTTTTGGCATAGTTTCTGTAATTATTATTACTAAAATTTCTTGGGAGTTTTAGCTGAATAACAGAATGAATTCTGTTCTTTTCCCCATGTTTACGTCTTCACCTATGGGTGGTTAGGCGTTGTGTTCTGCATCTACCATCTGATGTTCTGCAGTTTCTTCCCTGGAAGTCTCTGTTTTGCATCAGGTAGTGTATTTTTGGTAACTGATTTCGGGCCTGGGTGCCTTATTTTAGTGTTTTTACACTTATTGTTTACATTTACAACAGCCCTCTGTGTGAGGGGGGATTTCTTGAAAATAATATCTTGATGTTAATTTAATCATAACTAGATACATTATTATTGTTCGTAAGTGTTGCATAAATTGTTTAAAATATTTTTAAATTTTTTGTCCACACTTAGGCTTGGGATCCATTGGGGCTCAACGTTACTTTTCAGAAACTTGGGCTGTTCTGAAAAAATATTTTTTCAAAATATTTTGATTTCAATTATTTTTGCTATGTTAATGGATCATATTATTATTATGTATTTTGATTGTCAGGGGTTGGTGCGAGTACCAGGACTTTGTTTTCTTTTCACATTGAAAGGATTTTGATCAATTGTAATAAGAGGATGTCTTCCTCTTTTATAATCATTCTATATGTAGTCAGTGTACTCGCACTAACTCCTGTTCTGTATCTGATGATTTCGATGACAATATGGGAAGCGTATGTCACGGTATGTTATTGGGGAATTGGACATTCCGGTCCTTTCCCCGCAGGGTCACTCTACTTTATCAATTTCTATTTCAGACGATCAAGATTAGGGTGATGTATCCGTGATGTCTTCCAACAGTGTGCCTCCGTCGTCACAATTAATGAAGGGCTAGCGAAAAAATGCTCATGTAAATACGCCAATTGCCTAAGAGGACCCTAGTAGGTTCGACGGCCTTTGACGTCCGCTAGCTTGCCCGGTGTAGCGTCCATTCATCGAATGGTTCGGCAGCCGGGTTCGTCCGTTGCGGTCTAGAAGGAGTTTTAGGGTGATGCGAGCACTATAAATCTACCAAATGCACACCCAGTGACGGCGGATTAGAGGGAGAACGGAGGAAGCCTTTTAGTCCGGTTCCTAGCTCGTTCAGGTCCATCCGGACGGCGAGCGAGAGAGGCCCCTCTCTCGTACAACAACATCTGGCCCCAGATGTTGTGGTACAAAATGTTTCGCATTCGGAGCATACATCCGCCGCTCGGAACGCTCCGACATATAGTCAGTCCGGAGAGACTGTCAATAAGGCTTCCTCATTCTCATGGTAGCGCACACGACCGCTCTTGACCTCGGATATCCAGTCAGCTTCGCCAGTCAGAGAATCATCGGCGACCAGGTCACACCATCCGGTAGCCAGGGACACGAGGCCTGCAGACTCCGGACGTTCGCATAGGAAAGTGTGCGGGAGTCAACGTACCCGGAGCTTCCGGCGGCAATGCATCGTAAGACCGCTACTGCACAGGCCTCAGGGATGGACGTGCTATCCTAAATAGCACAGCTTATCGCAGCATCCCAGCAACAACTGAATCTGTCGCATAATGTTTTATCCGATGATGCTGGGTCGGGACGCTCCACGGAAGCGGGTACGGACGTCCGAAAATTTCATCCGGTCCGACGGGATACCGAAAGTGATTCGGAGGATTTTGAGCTTTCCCTTTCGGAACAACATATGCTGTTGTGTATGTCGTCTGACTTGATCTTCTACAGGTTCTTTCGTCGGACCAAAATGCTGCGATGCCGGATAAGAAACTGATAGCGTTGGTGGACATAGAAATTTTTTGTTCGGTTCAGGGACATCGTCCCTCAGTTCCGACATAGTCCAATAATGTCACACAAACTTTCGAATTATTGAACAACGCTATATATTTATTATTATATGCTTGCTTTTACCAAGCATTTCTGGTTTCTTGTTCGCAAAGTTACGGAGATGTCTTTCAAAAGTGTGCCTCTGTCGTCATAGTTAATGAAGAGCTAGCGGCAGTAAGTGCTCATGGAATATGTCTATAGCCTAAGAGGTCCCTTGTAGGATCGACGGAGTGACATTCGCTAGCTCACCCGGTGTAGCGTACATTCATCGAATGCTTCGGCTGCCGGGTTCGTCCGTTGCGGTCTAGGAAGGAGATTTGGCTGATGCGAGCACTATAATAACTTTAGTACTCACCCAGTGACGGCGGATTGAGGACAAATTGATCCTGGCTTGTCCAGGTCCGTCCGGGCTGTGAGCGAGAGAGGTCCCTCTCTCGTCCAACAACATAGGGGACCGCATGTTGTGGTTCAGATATTTTACATTCGGAGCATATGTCCGTCGCTCGGGACGCTCCGTTATATTGACAGTCCGAGAGACTGTCGATAATGCTTCCTCATCCTCACAGCAGTGCACACGACCGCACATGGGCTACGTGACCTCGAGTATTTGATCAGTTTCGTCATTCAGTGATTCCACGGCGAACAGGTCACACCATCCGGTAGCCAAGGGACACGAGGCCTATACACTCCGTTCGCTCGCATAATAGTAGTATGCACGGGGTAACGATCACGGAGCTTCCAGCGGCAATGCATCGTAGGACTGCTTCTCCACAGGCTTCAGTGACGGACGTGCTATCCGAGTTAGCACAGTTTTTTCGCAGCATCCCAGCAATCGACAGTTTCTCGGTCGAATCAGGAATTATCCGATG
This sequence comes from Pictodentalium vernedei, assembly GCA_031216915.1. Classification (NCBI taxonomy): domain Eukaryota; kingdom Metazoa; phylum Mollusca; class Scaphopoda; order Dentaliida; family Dentaliidae; genus Pictodentalium; species Pictodentalium vernedei. The sequence goes on along the minus strand of CM062293.1, from coordinate 390,627,064 downwards.
GCGCTGGGTCGGTGCGGTCCGCGGTTGCATCAGGTTCGGACGACCGAATGCTTTATAGGGTCCGACAGGATGGCGAAAGGGATTCGAAAGATTTCGAGTTTTCCCTTTCGTAACATCGGAAGCTGCCATACATATCTTTCGGCATTATCTTCCAGTGGTTGTTATTTCGGACTACATTGCTGCGATGTTGGATAAGAGACTTATAGCGTCATTGGACATGGAATTTTGGATCGGTTCAGGGACATTGTCCCTGACTTACCGACACAGTCCAATAATGTCATTAGAACATGTGTATTATTTATCGACGCTATATATATATAAGCCTGCTACCAAGCATTATAGTTTAGTTTCTTGTCCGCAATGCGCATTTCTGCCTTTTATCATTTATAGGAATAATTATTTTGGCAGAACAGGGCATACCGAGAGTTCATATGCGTCTAGACAGCGTGGTTAAAGACTGGAAATAATCTTTTTCGCTGTCTATGTCTTTTCCAACCACAATGTTGGAAACGACAATGATGTCTAATAGACTTAACTTAGACGCTTTATCATACGTAATCCACCTTACTGAGGCGTTATCATTACGTCTTCAAGAGAAAGAATTCCGGGATATGATCCTCAATGTGATTTCTTTTGAGGGCAGTAGTTTGTTCACGTATAACTCTGCCCTTCAGTGGCTACTTGGAGTTGGTTAGACGTGACGCAGCCGTAGCTACATCCACGCGCGTGGATAGTAAGGTGAAGAACTCTCTGAGTCGCTTCGTTCTTGGAGAAGCTTCTCTTCGATGGCAACTTTTCAGCAATCCATGAATTGCTCGATTTACACATTCTCTTGTCTATCTAGTGTAGCAAGAGATTCAGACTGAGGCAAACATTCGGTGGTTGACTCAGAGAGTGCCACTGCAGTTGCCGGATCCGATTTTTATAATTATGACGGTTGCCAGTCAAACAGGTTGGGATATAATATTGATCCCAACGGATTCGAAGTGCCAGGGTCTTTGGGTTCCGCAATCTCTAAGCAAGCACTTATCTTCCACGGAATAATGTTTTTTTAGGCTTGCTTTATGTCATTGGATGAACATTATTCAGAAACGCATGTTCAAATCCTGTCCGTTAATTCGACAGTAGTTGCGTATCTCCGGAACCAGGGAGGCACTCATTCGTTTCCGTTATTCAATTTAATGGAAAGAATCCTTCTGTTTGTTATAGTACACCAAGTTCTGCTTCGGTCCGTCATATTCCGGGTCGTCTGATTGTATTACCGGACTCCCTTTCACTTATGGGTCGCTTGTTGCCATCAGAATGGACTCTCAACAAACAACTATTCAATCAGATTTGCTATCAATGGGAGCACCCAATGATAATTTATTTTCGACACAACTTGCTAATCAATTGCAGACGTATGTGTTTACATGTCCGGATCTCTGAGCTTATGTTGTTAACGCTCTATTGATCTAATAGGACGGAATGATAGGATATGCGTATCCTCCTGCGCTGTTGTTTCAGCAAGTATTGCTAAGATAAACAACCACAATACATTTCTGTTGATAGCATCTCTGTCTTCACAGAGACCGTGGGTAAATTTACTCTGATGTCTACTGTGGGACTTAACGCAAAATCTTCCTCCATGAGGGGATCTTTTTTCGCTGGGTAAAATCGTGTCATCTTTATCACAACCCGCAAGGTCTCAACCTTCACGTATTCCGTTGTGTGGTCCTTATTGCATTGTAAGCATTGTACTGGACGAGCTTTGGACGCGATTTCTTACTATAGGAGAACCTCTTCTTCGCTATACTATGCGGCTAAAGTGGAGGCTCTTCCGTCGTTGGTGTAGGGATCTCTATGTTGATATTGTTGATCCCTCCATACTAGTCATTGCAACTTTTTAGTATACTTGTTTGACAAGATCTACTGCAGCCTGTTATTATTAAGGTTATAGGTTTATGTTACCTCATACCTATGCACTCTATGATAGTTTACAATTGAGTCTTATGTCTCTTTATCTAAGTCAGTTAGTAACTTTTTGATAAATAGACTTAGAATCATTAGATTAAATTTCTATACGGAATTTAACTTCGGTTCTTATTTAGCTAAGTAATCATTTGAGCCTCTGGAAACAGTAGTTTTCAAATTCTGACCTTTTAGACAGTAATTCTGTTGGCTTCTCTTTTACTGAAGAGTCAGTGAGTTTCATGCACTATCGGTGGATGATTTTCACTTTCGTAGTTTCGGAATCACTACTTCCTTTACTATTTAGGTTGGATTTTTGCATAAGAGTCAGGCTCCTAATAAATATCCGGAATCTATTGTTATTAAGGTCCTTCCGTCTTCGTACGGGCATAGGCCTTTACTCTGTCCGGTTAGAGTTTATGTATTTATAAACAGTTATCTGTTTATTACTACGGGCGTAAGCTTCTTCTGTCTTTGATGCCTAATAGAAGGACGTTACGCTCCATTCTATTGCTAATGGATTCAATTAACTATCGATACTGCTTATGGTATATCATTGACTCAGCAGTTGTGTTTGAGATTTCGGCTCATGAAGTAAGAGTTCTTCTACATCTTGGGCTTACATTAATAGTGTTGCTATTATAGATTTTTGAAGGCTGCTCATTGCGCTCAGCCATCCACATTCATGAATTTTTATCTCAGAAATATCGAGTCCATTTCTGGAGGCCTCTATTGTTAGGTCTATTATCTACTGCTCAGAATGTCATTCACTTAACAGTTGCTACTATAGCTAGGTAGGCTGTCTGTTTCGTCAGTGACTCCGTTCTGCTGCCCTCTTCGCTCTGGGCTATTTGACCCAGGGCAAGAAAAAGGGGGGGGGGGGGAGGGTGTTCCCTTGGGTCACCTGTTTTACTATGAAAACAAGGGGATACCTCCTCCGGAGTTAGTAATTCTGAGCTGTTATTGGGATGGTTGTTTAGTGAGAAGTTTATGTTTTAAAAATTCATTCAGGTCTTAGTTTTTAAAGTATAGCTTTTGAATATAGCACGTGTCAACGGACATTATTATACAATCCTCAGACACTTTTAAGGAGTATAAAGAGTCTCTGTTCTCTAGACTTACTTTATTTATTGGCTTACTTTAAGAATTATTAGTATAAGGATTATACTAGATATTAATAGAGTACATGGATGTATGATGCTCAATTTTGGAAGGTGTTGTATCTTTCTAATTTATCATAAATAAGAAAGATACATGTAAGGCCTAATACTTCTTTTTCCCTAGAGGGGATGACTCTATTTTATATAATTGAGCGTATCCCAACTTGCTCTATGTCCTTGGCTCTCCAGCCTTTTTACTATTCAGCTATGTCTGGGTCATTGGTATAGTATAAAAATGTTAAAAAATTTATAGTAATTTATATATTTTTTATACTTACCAATGACCCAGACGGGGATGGCCCTCCCAGGAGTTGGGAACTCCTACCTCCCCGCTGAGTACATAGCGCTTACCAGGCACTGGTTATAAGAATGATTAATGGCGCCAATTTTGGAACGTCCTTGACACTGCGCATGCGCAGTAGAGGTGAAGTGTGGAGGGCCATTCAGGACATGTTTTCTTTGGTTTTAGATGCAAATTTTGGGGATTGGGGGGCAAAATTTGTGTTTGGCCCTATATTTTAAGAGTTAGCACCAGCTATGTCTGGTTCATTGGTAAGTATAAAAAATATATAAATTACCATAAATTTTTTAACTTTCTAACAATAACAACAAAAGTGGCAGCATGGGCACCAAACGGGGCCGAATGAAAATTCTGAAACCTTCATGCACATCTACAGATGCTACTTGAACACCTCAGCATAGTTTAAATGTTTTGAATGACAAACTCTTGATGATATGACGTATAGACGGGATGGACGGACAGAGATCATCACATTATTCCCTGCTTTTTTTAAAAGATGTGGGAATAATAAAACAAATATAAACAATTCAGTAATAACAGAAAAATAGAATGAAAAGTAGTACAAAACCTTATCCTCAAATCATTTAAGAATTGAATCATAACTGTTCGAAATCCACGAGGTGATGAAACAAATTGATCACATGCAAATTCTCGATTCATGGATTTCAAACAGACATGATTCAATTCTTATGTTTATCCCCTTTGTAAAACAGAATTATTTTATGTCTGGACAGCATATTGAGTTGGCTTATTTACAAGGAACTATACAATGTAATTTATGATACAAAATAGTTCCCACAAACTGTCAATATACAGTACGTTGAGAGTGTATTATCACTAAATCACCCGCAGGATGGAGATTCCACCCAAGCAGTAATTGCAAATCTGTTGCAAAGCATAACAAGCACAAGCAAAGTTTCAGCCAATGGACCTCCGGGTTTAACCCGGAGGTCCATTGGCTGAAACTTTGCTTGTGTTTTTAGTCGGTATATACAAAATTTGAAAGTTATAGTTTGGGTGATAACTCCACTCCGCAGGTGGTTTAGTTGCAATCCACTCTCCACGTACTGTAGTGTCTAAAGTGCAACTCACTCTCAAGTTGGGGAAACCAGTGATAGAATGTAAACAGAAATTACAGAATGTGGAAATAAACTTTATTTAATGTAGTGTGTAATATCAAGGCGAGATGTTCGAATGTCACATGATCAACTGCTATTTATTGGATAAATCACTTCATCAACTGGTATTCATGGAAAATAACATCACCTGAGAATCCATTGCAAATGCAGTGTTCATTGAAGAAAATTTTGGTTGTTGTACAGTAGAATCCTCTTAATTGAATATCCATATTTTTATACTGTACCAATGACCCAGACAAAGCTGGTGCTAACTCTTCAAAATCTAGGGCCAAACACAAATTTTGCCCCCCAATCCCCAAAAGTTGCACCTAAAACCAAAGAAATCATGTCCTGAATGGCCATCCATACTTCGCCTCTACTGCGCATGCGCAGTGTCAATGACGTCCCGAAATTGGCACCATTAATCATTCTTTGTTTGGCCCTTTAACAGTTAACATCTGACTGATCTTTGTGCTTGTAAATCTTAGTTTAAATGATGCCAGACACATAAATATTACAGAAATGGTGGATCTAAGGAGGAAATAGAAGGAGGAGAGGAAAAATGAGTGACAAAATAATCAGGGCTGTAACTTAAATTTTTTTTATGAAATTATGTTAAGTTACCTATTTTCGAGGCATGGGCCTGTTGTGGTCATTCTTGCTATAAAGTTACACTGCTTGTTCAGTGTTTTCCTCTCTCCCTTTCCTTTAAGTCCCCCCTTGCTATTCTCCCATGCTTTTGGCATATTTTCTGTAATATTATTACTAAAATTTCTTGGGAGTTTTAGCTGGATAACAGAATGAATTCTGTTCTTTTCCCTATGTTTACGTCCTCACCCATGGGTGTTTAGGCGTAGTGTTCTGCATCTACCATCTGATGTTCTGTAGTTTCTTCCCTGGAAGTCTTTGTTTTGCATCAGATAGTGTATTATTGGTAACTGATTTCGGGCCAGGGTTATCAGTGCCTGGAGTCATGTTTCTGGTGTTTTTTACACTTCTTGTTTACATTGACAACAGCCTCTGTGTGAGGGGGATTTCTTGTCTTGGTGTTAGTTTAATCATAACTAGATACATTATTATTATTCATAAGTGTTGCATTAATTTTTTAAAATATTTTTAAAATTTTTGTCCACACTTAGGCTTGGGATCCATTGGGGCTCAACGTTACTTTTCAGAAACTTGGGCTTTGCTGAAAAAATATTTTTTCAAAATTTTTTTTTGATTTCAGTTACTTTTTCTATGTTAATGGATCATGTTATTATGTATTTTTGTTTTCAGGGGTTGGTGTGAGTACTAGGACTTTGTATTCTTTTCACAATGAAAGGATATTGTTCAATTGTAATAAGAGGAAATCTTTCTCTGACTTTCATAATCATTGTATAAATGTAGTCAGTGTACTCGCACTAACTCCTGTTCAGTATGTGTTAATTTCGATGACAACATGGGAAGCGTGTGTCACGGTATGTTAGCGGCAAAATGGCCATCCCGGTCCTTTCCCCGCAGGGTCACTCTAGTTTATCAATCTCTATTTCAGACGATCAAGAACAGGGTGATGTATCCGTGATGTCTTCCAAAAGTGTGCCTCCGTCGTCACAATTAATGAAGAGCTAGCGGCAAAGTGCTCATGGAAATACGTCAATTGCCTAAGAGGTCCCTAGTAGGATTGACGGCCTTTGACGTCCGCTAGCTCGCCCGGTGTAGCATCCATTCATCGAATGGTTCGGCAGCCGGGTTCGTCCGTTGCAGTCCAGAAGGAGTTTTGGGTGATGCGAGCACTATAAATCAACCAAGTGCACACCCAGTGACGGCGGATCAGAGGGGAGAATGGAGGAAGCCTATTAGTCCGGTTCCTAGCTCGTCCAGGTCCATCCGGGCTGCGAGCAAGAGAGGCCCCTCTCTCGTACAACAACATCTGGCCCCAGATGTTGTGGTACAAATGTTTCGCATTCGGAGCATACGTCCGCCGCTCGGGACGCTCCGTTATATAGACAGTCCGGAGAGACTGTCAATAAGGCTTCCTCATCCTCATGGCAGCACACACGACCGCACCTTGGCTACGTGACCTCGGATATCCAGTCAGCTTCGCCAATCAGAGAATCCACGGCGACCAGGTCACGCCATCCGGTAGCCAGGGACACGAGGCCTGTAGACTCCGGACGTTCGCATAAGAAAAGTATGTAGGAGTCAACGTACGCGGAGCTTCCAGCGGCAAAGCATCATAAGACCGCCACTCCACAGGCCTCAGTGACGGACGTGTTATCCCAAATAGCACAACTTATTGCAGCATCCCAGCAACGACAGAATCTCTGTCGCATCATGTAATATCCGACGACGCTGGGTCGGTACGCTCCGCTGAAGCATCAGGTACGGATGTCCGAAAACTTCATAGGGTCCGACAGGATGGCGAAAGGGATTCGGAGGATTTCGAGCTTTGCCTTTCGGAACAACATAAGCTGCTGTACATGTCATCCGACTTTATCTTCTAGAGGTTGTTTCGTCGGACCAGAATGCTGCGATGTCGGATAAGAGACTGATAGCGTCGGTGGACACAAGAATGTTTTGATCGGTTCAGGGACATCGTCCCTCAATTTCCGACACAGTCCAATAATGTCACAGGAACTTTCGAATTATTGAACGACGCTATATATATATATGCTTGCTATTAAACAAGCAAGTCTGGTTTCTTGTTCGCAAAAGTTACTGTGATGTCTTTCAAAGTGTGCCTCTGTCGTCATAGTTAAATGAAGAGCTAGCGGCAATAAGTGCTCATGGAAATACGTCAATCGCCTAAGAGGTCCCTAGTAGGATCGACGGCGTTGACATTCGCTAGCTCACCCGGTGTAGCGTCCATTCATCGAATGGTTCGGCAGCTGGGTTCGTCCGTTGCGGTCCAGGAAGGAGATTTGGGTGATGCGAGCACTATAATAGACAATAGTACACACCCAGTGACGACGGATCAGAGGAGAGATCGGAGGAAGCCTGTTAGTCCGGTTCCTAGCTCGTCCAGGTCCGTCCGGGCTGCGAGCAAGAGAGGTCCCTCTCTCGTACAACAACATCTGGGACCGGATGTTGTGGTACAAACGTTTCGTATTCGGAGCATATATCCGCCGCTCGGGACGCTCCGTTATATAGACAGTCCGAGAGACTGTCGATAATGCTTCCTCATCCTCACGGCAGCGCACACGACCACACCTTGGCTACGTGACCTCGAGTATCCTGCCAGCTTCGTCATTCAGGGATTCCACGGCGAACAGGTCACGCCATCCGGTAGCCAAGGGACACGAAGCCTGTACACTCCTGTCGCTCGCATAATAAAAGTATGCACGGGGAAACGTACACGGATAAGACCGCTTCTCCACAGGCCTCAGTGACGGACGTGCTATCCAAAATAGCACAGCTTATCGCAGCATCCCAGCAAACGACAGAATCTCTGTCGGATCAGGAATAATCCGACGACGCTGGGTCGGTTCGCTCCGCTGAAGCATCAGGTACGGACGACCGAGCACTTCATAGGGTCCGACAGGATGGCGAAAGGGATTCGGACGATTTCGAGCTTTCCCTTTCGGAACAGCAGAAGTTGCCATACATTTCTTCCGGCATTATCTTCCAGAGGTTGTTCCGTCGGACTAGAATGCTGCGATGCTGGATAAGAGACTAATAGCGTCATTGGACACAGAGTTTTTGATCGGTTCAGGGACATCGTCCCTGAGTTGCCGACACAGTCCAATAATGTCACTAGAACATTCGAATTCTTGAACGACGCTATATATAAGCTTGCTACCAAAACAGGCTAGTCTAGTTTCTTGTCCGCAAATGCTCTAATCTGCCTTTCATCAATTCTAGGAATAAATTTGAAATGGCAGGACGGGGCATTCTGAGAGTTCCTCTGCGTCTAGACGACGAGGCTGAAGACTGGGAATTGTCTTTATCGCCGTCTATGTCAATTCCAACCACGACATTGGAAACGACATTCATGTCTAACAGACTTAACTTAGACGCTTTATCATACGTAGCCACCTTACTGAGGCGTTATCATTACGTCTTCAAGAGAAAGAATTCCGGGATGTGATCCTCAATGAGATTTCTTTCAAGGGCAGTAGTTTTTCCACGTATAACTCCGCCCTTCAGTGGCAATCCTGGAGTTGGTTAGACGTGACGCAGCCCTAGCTATATCCACGCGTGTGGATAGTAAGGTGAAGAACTCTCTCAGAGTCGCTTCGGTCTCGGAGAAGCTTCTCTTCGACGGCAACCTTTCAGCAATCTATGAATTGCTCGATGTACACATTCTCTAGTCAATCAAGTGTAACAAGAGATTCAGACTTGGGCAAACATTCGGTGGTTGACTCAGAGAGTTCCACTGCAGTTGCCGGACCCGAGTTTTACGATTATGATGGATGCCAGTCAAACAGGTTGGGATACAACATTGATTCCAACGGATTCGAAGTGCCAGGGTCTTTGGGTTCCGCAGTTTTCTAGGCAAGCACTTAAACTTCCAAGAAATGATGTTATTTTGGCTTGCACTACGTCATTGGACGAACATTATTCAGAAACGCATGTCCAAATCCTGTCCGATAATACAACAGTAGTTGCGTATATCCGGAACCAGGGAGGCACTCATTCTGTTCCGTTATTCAATTTAACGGCAAGAATCCTTCTGTTTGTTCTAGAACACCAAGTTCTGTTTCGGTCCGTCATATTCCGGGTCGTCTGATTGTATTAGCAGACTCCCTTTCACGTAAGGGTCGCTTGTTGCCGTCAGAATGGACTCTCAACAAACAGGTATTCAATCAGATTTGCTACCAATGGGAGCGGCCAATGATAGACTTATTTGGGACACAACTCAACAATCTATTGCAGACGTATGTGTCACCATGTCTGGATCCCCGAGCATATGTAGTTAACGCTCTATCGATCTAGTAGGACGGAATGATAGGATATGCGTATCCTCTAGCGCTGTTGATTCAGCATTATTGCTAAGATAAAACATTCACAATACAATTCTGTTGGTAGCATCTCTGTCTCCACAGCGACCGTGGATAAATTTACTCAGGTGTCTGCTGTGGGACTTACCGCGAAAACTTCCTCCACGAGAGGATCTTCTTTCGCTGGGGAAATCGTGTCAACTTCATCACAACCCGCAAGGTCTCAACCTTCACGTATTCCGTTGTGCCGTCCTTCTTGCACGGCAAGCATTGTACAGGACGAGCAGTGGACGCGATTTCTAACTGTAGGAGGACCTCCTCTTTGCTATACTATGCGGCTAAAGTGGAAGGTCTTCCGTCATTGGTGTAGGGATCATTATGTTGATATTTTTGATCCCTCCATACCAGACATTGTAAACTTTCTAGTATACTTGTTTGACGAGTTCAACTGCAGCCTGTTACTTTTAAGGTTATAGGTCTATGTTATCTGATACCTATGCACACCATGATAGTTTACAATTGAGTCTAATGTCTCTTTATCTAAGTTAGTTAGAAACTTTTCAATAAATAGACCTAGAATCCTTAGATTAATTCCTATACGGAATTCAGCTTGGGTTCTTATTAAACTAAAGTAACCATTTGAGCCTCTTGAGACAGTAGATTTCAAATTCTGGCCTTTTAAGACAGTAATTCTCTTAGTCTTCTCTTCTGCTGAAGAGTCAGTGAGCTTCATGCTCTATCGGTGGACGATTCTCACTTTCGTAGTATCGGAAACACTATTACCTTTACTACTAATGTTGGATTTTTGGTTAAGAATCAGGCTCCTAATAAATATCCGGAACCTATTGTTATTAAGGTCCTTCCGTCTTCGAACGGGCATTGGCCTTTACTCTGTCCGGTTAGAGCCTTATGTATTTATAAACAGATCTCAGTTTATCAGTATGGATGTAAAACTTCTTCTGTCTCTGATGCCTATTTGAAAGGACATTACGGTCCATTCTATTGCTAAATGGATTCAATTAACTATCGGTACTGCTTATGATAATCTATCTTTAACTCAGCAGTCTGTGCTTAAGATTTCGGCTCATGAAGTAAGAGCTCTTTCTACATCTTGGGCTTACGCAAATAGTGTTGCTATTACAGATTTAATGAAGGCTGCATATTGGTCTCAGCCATCCACATTCACGAATTTTTATCTCAGAAATATTGAGTCCATTTCTGGAGGCCTGCTTTGTTTAGGTTCATTATCTGCTGCTCAGAATGTCGTTCACTTAACAGTTGCAACTATAGTTATGTAGGCTTTCTGTTCCGGCAGTGACTCCGTCCTGCTGCCCTCTTCGCTCTGGGCTATTTGACCCAGGGGAGGGGGGGGGGGGGGGGGTGGGTGTTCCCTTGGGTCACCTGTTTTATAAATGAAAACAAGGGGATACCTCCTCCGGAGTCAGTAATTCTGAGCTGTTACTGGGATGGTTTTTAAGTGAAAAGTTTATGTTTAAAAAAATTCATTCATGTCATAGTTTTAAAGTATAGCATTTGAATATGTCACATGTCAAACGGGCGTTAATATACAATCCTCGGACACTTTTAAAAGAGTATAAAGAGTCTCAATTCTCTGGACTATCTTTGTTTATTGGCTTACTTTAAAAATAATTAGTATAAGGATTATACTGGATGTTAATAGAGAACATGAATGTTATGATGCTCAATTATGGAAGGTGTTGTGTCTTTCTAATTTATCATAAATAAGAAAGATACATGTAAAGCCTAATACTCCTTTTCGCCTCAAGGGGATGACTCTATTTTATATAGTTGAGCTTATTGGATTTTCCTCTATGTCCTAGGCCCTACAGCCTTTTTACTATTCAGCTATGTCTGGGTCATTGGTACAGTATAAAAATGTTAAAAAATTTATAGTAATTTATATATTTTTTATACTTACCAATGACCCAGACGGGGATGGCCCTCCCAGGAGTTGGGAACTCATACCTCCCCGCTGAGTACATAGCACTTACCAGGCACTGATTGTAAGAATGATTAATGGCGCCAATTTCGGGACATCCTTGACACTGCGCATGCGCAGTAGAGGTGAAGTATGGAGGGCCATTCAGGACATGATTTCTTTGGTTTTAGAGGCAAATTTTGGGGATTGGAGGGCAAAATTTGTGTTTGGCCCTAGATTTTTAAGAGTTAGCACCAGCTATCTCTGGGTCATTGGTAAGTATAAAAAATATATAAATTACTATAAATTTTTTAACTTTGCCAGTGAAAATTAATCAGTTAACTGGAGTATGCAATTAACACGGATTTGGTCAGTTTCCTGTGTTCTGGAAGTAAACTGAGCATTTATTCTATTATATCTTGTTTGACAGAGCTCATAGAGCTCTGTCAAACAAGGTATAATAGAAAAAATTCCGGTACTAGATGTAGTGAGGCCAAAAAGGTTGATAAATAAGGGGAAATTTGTGTGTGTCACAGTAATTTTTTGACATATTATAAAAATTTATATACAATTAACAGAAGTTTACTCTACAACCCATATGCAGTTAACAGATCAAATTTGTACTGAAGGTATGGTAAATGGTTCTATGTTTGAAAATTATATTCATTTAACAGGGATATACAATCAAGAGATATCCAATTAAGTGGGCTCCACTGTATAAACATTACAGTACAGTGAGCAGTGGCATAGAACAACTTTTCACCTGGTATGATGATTTTCAGTATGGTTCCTTGCAAAATGTCCAATGAATTCTCATATAGTAAATAAAAATGTTCAGTAACGACAGTTGAAACTCTATAAATTTATACATGGAAACTTCAAGAACAGAACATTCCTGAAACAGATGCTCTCAAATATTCTGACAAAATGTTCCTCCACAACTACCTGATTTTTTGAGATATATCACATCATTTCTGTTTTGAAATCTAAAATGCTTTCCTTGTAGTAAATAACGTTATCCATTTAAACAACCAATGTGCACAGCAGGGTAGCATCACTAAATTTACCATCTGTGAACCTCAATCTGAATCAAGGTCTCAAGCCTAAACTACAAGAGGTGCCCAGAGGATAAATTGGCACACTGTATGGGATAGCATCAGCAAATTCACCCCCTGGGAACCTCATTCTTCAAATGACAGATTGCTTATTTTCAGGCTTGACAGGAATTAACGACCCTTGGTGGAGTTTTTCCTTCCTTCAGTGCTTCTGAAACAGATGCTCTCAAATATTCTTCATACAAAATGTTCCTCCACAACTACCTGATTTGTTGAGATACATCACATCATTTCTGTTTTGAAATCTGAGATATATCACATCATTTCTGTTTTGAAATCTAAAATGTTTTCCTTGTAGTAAATAACGTTATCTATTTAAACAAGCAATGTGCTAAAAATAGTACATATGTAACATTATATTGTAAACATCTTGGAAATTTTCAAGGTCAACTAAATTCTACTGTAAACAAGTTCTTTTTCCAGAAATCAGGTGAATGTTCCCCTGAAGTTAATATACATACTGTTATCCCTGTCACAGTCTGTTTTCTTTCATAAACCGTTTTCCTAATGAATCAGCCGCATCCACCCGTTCATTGAACTTGTTTCAACAAGAGGTCACATGATTATGGAAATCATGGACCGACATGCTAGATACGATATATGACATACAACGTATGCCATAAAATACCTGTGATCATTGCAACCAATCAAGTAATTTGTATTTTGTTTGGCCAATCCAAATGATGCTTTTATTCTGACTTGTTCATGGTCGGGACCATGGGAGCACAGAGGTTCATTTCAAACAATGATTCAGGAATAAAATAATATTATATATAAAATAAGTACAACTGGATTTTATAATATTGTTTTATTCCTGAATCATTGTTTGAAATGAGCTCCTGTGCCATGGTGGGAAAGACACCTGTGGCATTGGAGTGGACTCAATTTTTTTCTCAATGTTCATTGTATCTAGGCCCATGGGCGTAGTCAGGATATTTCAAAAGGGGTTCGAATTTGATGAAATAGGTACACCTTGGGTATGGCAGGTGCCAAAGGGTATCCGGCTTATTCGGACCTTGGTTCTTTCGGGCCTTGGTTTGTTCGGACCCTGGCTGTTTTGGCCCCCTCGTGAATTTGTCATGATTGCCGAAGGCACAAGCATACTGGAGGGATGAGACATGTCTCCCCGGGAAAAGTTTAAAATTTAGTATCAAATAGAGCTCTCTGGTGAACTTTTGGTGATCTATTAGCATTCTTCGTTTTTAAAAAAAAACATGAAAGTGGGTTCGTTCTCAGTCTGACTCCCCCACAATCTCTCATCCCACCTGGCGGCATATATGAGACCCCATATCTTCACACTCGAAACAATGCCATGATGGCCAACAACCATAAGGACAAGCCCATGTTTTGGGTCTTTTTAGGGTGGGGGGGGGGGGGGGGGGTTGGGGGTGGTGTTGGTGTTCGGATTTCAAAATTTATGAACAGAGGTCAACCATTCCAATTTTAACTACTTTATGGGGCTGATTGAAGATATCTGATTTCCCTTAAGGCTTGCATTCCTTTGGATGGTCTATTTACTCAATCCACACTTGTGCAGTTTATAAGACAGCTACACCGCTTTTCCATATCTATTACCATTTGGCCTATGTAGGCAGCCTTTCTCAGGTTTTGCCTATATCTTTATGCAATTGTGCAAGAGGGAGAAAATAGACCTATATGTACTCTCTAGGTTAAATTTTGAAGTCATCTAGGCCTAAGTACTCTATAAAACACAAGGTCAGAAAGTACCTTTTGATCCAGTGATGGTGTTTTGTATTCCGAACAGAAACCTCCCATGGACTTGTCCTTATTGTTGTTGCCCATCATGGGATTGTTTTGGTGTTTTAGACATAGGACCTAGATACAACGAACGTTGATGTAAATATTGATGTAAAAATTGATGTCCTTCCCACGTCGTCCTTCCGACAATCAACCAAAAAAAAGTTTTTCAGTTCATCGCCAAAGGGACTTAGGATAATTACTGTCCTCTCCCAAAAGATGAATAGGCCAATCGAAGAAATAATATACCGAAATAAAGAAATAAAGTTTCGGCCTTTCAATTGTGCAAAATAGCAAAATAAGCAGACGCGTAACCAGGATATCAAAGTTAGGGGGGTGGGTGGGCAAGAGTAATATCTAGCGGGACTAGTTCAGCAATCTGAACGTAGTGGCTCCCCCCCCCCCCCCTCCGATGAAGGGAGTAGCCGCTATGTTTAGATCGCTGAAGTACTTGGGGTATACAGAATAGGATGTGCAGCATCATCTTAGCCATGTAGTGGTGAGAAGGAAGGTGAGCACAGGAATGGGACACCCTTCTTGCTGGGGGGAGGGGGGGGGAGCTCACCCTGGGTAAAAATTGAAATTTGAGACAAACGCAATTTCCTCGACTCTGAGTCTGTATCACTATGTGTCCGCAATTTATAAGTTGTGAAGGCATCAATAATTAGGCCACATCACCTGGGTGGATCACGCAGTTTTTTTGTTGGAGGGGGGGGGGGTGGGGCATGCCCTCTCCCCCATGGCTATGCCACTGGAAATAAGACAGTAATATTATCCCATGACTGGTTTAGGTAGTACGTAATGCTTGTGCGGCTAGTATTGTGATGTGGGGTGAGAGTAATGTATGGTTGTCTGGTGTGGGAGTATAGGGTGTGCAGTTTGTACTCCTGCTGGTTCAGTGTTAGCCCTTGGTACTACTATCCATCTAGGGCGGTGTGCTAGCCCACAGATGTCATGGGTAGTAGGTGATGCTTGGTCAAGCAGTAGAGTGGAGTGGGGTGGGGTAATGCATGGTTGTCTGGTGCAGTAGTATATGGTGTACGGTCTGCACCCATTTAGTCTACTGTTAGTATTTGGTACTAACCCACTGAATGTATTTTACCATCTGGGTTGGTATAGGCAGTGCGTAATGCTAGTTACGCGGTATTACAAAGTAAGTTTTGGCGATAGTATGGGATGTACGGTCTGTATCCCATAGGTCTGCTGTTATTCCTTAGTACTATAAAATTGCCTAATAGTTTGTAGAGTCCCGTGGATGGTTTGGAATGCTAGATCGTGCAGTGGTCTGTATGTGGTGTATGCTTGGTTTCTGGTCTCGTAATAAAACATGGATAGTCTTTTGACATTCTGGGACTTGGCCGAGGGAAGAAGTCCTGATCTGAGATAGATAGCAAACCTATAGTAATGTTACAAGTCAGTAGTAATGGTACAAGGCTGGCAAAACACTATAGTAATGGTGAATACAATAGGGGCTAATCATAGGACAGATAGCTGAAAACAAGTGGAAGCCGATGGTAAGACCACCAGGAGCTGGATTTCCACTTATGTAATCCCACTAAGAGAATCCCTTTTGTAAAACGTCTGTGGTTACAGAATCCCTTTTTCATCGTATGTGCCCCGTGTGATGCATGTGTTGTGCATTAGAACATAAGCACATATTGGCACATCCAGCATATCTTTTTGTGCAGCATGTGATGTGCACACATTGCAACAGATGGTGCACTAGCATACCAGCTCATCCCATCAAACAGCTATTGCTTGTAACACCTGATCGGCTTCTAGATCACCCCATGGCTTTCATAGGTATTTGACTACTACTGTTGACTTACTCATAGTCACCATCATCTGTCCTGTGGTCAACTTCTTCGGTAGTCACCCAATAGTATAGTCTTCTACCAACTCTGCCCTCAGTCAGATCTTTAACAGGCGCAACCAAGTTGTGCCATTCATCTAAGCCTTATTGTTTTTTTCATTCCCTTGAACTTGTACATGCTAGGGCACCGTACATATAAAAAACAGTCTTTTGGTGACACCAAGATGTGCTTATTTGCTAATGCACAATATGCAACAACAATACATGCAACACATACAAAGAAAAGGAGATTCTGTAACCACAGACGTTTCTCAAAAAGGGATTCTCTTAGTGGAATTCAAAGCTCTAAAATGGCTCAAGATGGTCTTACAACCTGCTTCCACCATGTCTTCGACTATCTGTCCCATGATTATCCTCTATTTTATTAGTCCCCTACGGGAACCATAAGGGGACTATAGGATTGCACTCATCCGTCTGTCCGTCTGTCTGTTTTTATGTTACCACCTCTCCCTCCAACATGCTTTAAGCTACACCTTTCATATTTGATACATGGATAAATGGTTCTGAGGGGATGATGCACGCTCAAAATCTTTTTTTCAAAATCCAAGATGGCGGAATGGCGGCCATTTTTGTTGTGTGTTTTTTAAGCTTTCTTCTCTATTTTCATGTTACCACCCTTCCCTCCATCATGGTTCAAGCTACACTTTGCATATTTGGCACATGGATAGAGGGTTAGGAGGGGATGATGCATGTTCAATATTTTTTTTTCAAAATCCAAGATGGCGGCATGGCGGCCATTTTTGTTGTGTTTTTTTTTAAGCTTTTTTCTCTATTTTATGTTACCACCCCTCACTCCAACATGGTTCAAGCTACACTTTTCATATTTGGCGCATCGATAGAGGGTTGTGATGGGATGACGCACGTTTAATATTTTTTTTTCAAAATTCAAGATGGTGCCATGGCAGCCACTTTTGTGTTTTTTAAGCTTTTTTCTCTATTTTATGTTACCACCCCTCCCTCCAACATGGTTCAAGCTACACCTTTCATATATGGTACATGGATAAAGGGTTGTGAGGGGATTGTGCACGCTCAATATTTTTTTTTCAAAATCTAAGATCTGTCTGTCTGTTCGTCTGTCTGTTTTTATGTTACCACCTCTTCCTCCAACATGCTTTAAGCTACACCTTTCATATTTGGTACGTGGATAAATGGTTCTGAAGGGATGATGCACGCATAATATTTTTTTTTTCAAAATCTAAGATGGCGGAATGGCGGCCATTTTTGCTGTGTTTTTTAAGCTTGTTTATCTCTATTTTTATGTTACCACCCCTCCCTCCAACATGGTTCAAGCTACACTTCTCTCAATTCTCAATTTTTAGATTCCATTCACATTTGAAATCCTGTCTGATAACCTGTATTTTACCCAAACCACCCCCCAGGTCTGACACTCCTGTTGACTGTTGTCATGAAACCCGAATTGTCCCCAAGCCGAACCGTCCCCAGGCTGAATAGTCCCCAATTATTTTACCAAAACTGCCTCCCCCACCCCCTCTCCGGTCTGATACTCCTGCTGACTGTGGTGTCATGTCTTATGTGACAAAAACACCATATGTCACAAAAGCACCTAGGCGACTAATACCACCTTGGTGGTCACACACTTGTTCACCATTACTATAGTGTTCTACCAGTCTTGTGCCATTACAACTGACTTGTGAGATTACGGCAGACTTGCTAACTATCTCAGATCTTTACCTCTTTCCTTGGCCAAGTCTTAGAATGTCAAAATATCATCCATCCTCTACTACGAAATTAGAAACCAATCATACACCACACAACACTGCATGGCCTAGCATTCCGAACTACCCACTGGGTAGAACAAACCATTGGGTGGTTTTGTAGTACTATGGGATAACACTAGACCTATGGGATACAGATCGTACAACCCATACTTCCATTTTAAACATTGCTCGTAAAACCGCATTGCCTTACATTATGCTCTACCTATACCAACTCCCGATGGTAAAATACATTCAGTGGGCTAGTAGTACCAAATACTAACAGTGGAACAACTGGGGTACAGACAATACTACTGCACCAGACAAACATGCATTGCCCCCCCCCCCCCCCCCTTACCCCCACCCCACTCTACTGCTTGACCAAGCATTACATACGACCTTTTCCATCTGTGGGCTAACACACCATCCTAGATGGATATTGGATAATAATACCATGGGCTAACATTGAACCAGCAAGGATTCATACCGTACATCCTATACTAACGCACTAAACAACTATGCATTATCCCACCCCACATCAAAGTACTGCCTGAACTAGCATTACGTACTACCTATTCCAGTCATGGATAATATGAAGCATCAAGTCGATTAGTAGTACACAGGATTAACAGGGGACCTACATGGGGTATATAGTGCCCATACTATACTATGATATCACTCCCGTACGAGAAGCCAGACACAGGGGGGTGGGGGGGGGGGAGGGGGGCTCAGTAGGTAGAGATGCAGGCAGCAAGCCGAGAGGTCCTTGCTTTGAATTGAACCTGTGGCAACCACGTTGTGTCATGGGCAAGACACTTCACCCCCATTGCCCATGTGTGGGCACATTGGCCTTGTGTACTAAGGCGTACTGCACATCGATGGTGCACTTGTCTTCAACCAATGCTAACTCTGCTTGTGTGGAGTTGGTATGTTGGGGAGCTAACAGTTGTTTGCCATTGCTCGGTGGTACTCTTCAGGTTCTCCGGCTTCCTCCAACACTGACGATATCAAAATTTATTTTAAATATCATTTTTAAAATTAAAAAAAAAAAATTCCAACCAAACCATATCATGTAACCCCTCATTGGAACGAGCTCATCCCACATGATATGGTTTTGTTGAAAATTTTTGGAAAATAATATTTTTCCAGCTGCTGAATTTGCATATTCCATGGCTGGATGTGGCCGATTCATTAGGTAAAGGGTTAAATAATCAGTACAATTGAAAATAATACCTGGTATTAAGAAACTGAAAGACTTGGTGTTTGTTTCTAATATTACCAGTTTGTCCCTTTGACTTTGAACTCATTAATCAATGTATTTATTTTTAGGGTCTCTTACTATGAGATGTCCTTAAATGGCCAGCCTAGTATTAAGCAGAAAAGTTCCGGAGTGACAGTCTGTACTGGAACAGGATCCAGCTCTTGGCATTTCCACATAAATCATGTACACAAAGATGCTGTTAAAGAAATTTTTAGCATAGGTATGTTGTTATTAATATAATCTTCTGTATATTACCAAATCAAAAGCCTCAGATTTCTTACTGATGTTTCTACATGATTAAATTTCATATTTTATTGCTTTTTATGTGTACCCATACTATGTATGATACACATAATGCTGGCATCCGGGGTGTCCATCCGTCATTTGTCCATCCTTTGTCCGTCCATCTGTCCGTCTGTCCATCCATCCGTCTGTCTGTCCATCTCTCCATCTGGCGTCCGTATCCATTTCTTTGGCATTCGATAACTTGAAAAATATTGCTTGGATTGTCAAGTTACTTTATATTTGTGTTCAGATTACTGATGTGCCGAGCTGTATAGTTTTTGGTGTAAATCTGATAATTTGATCCTGAGATATTAACCCTTTATCCTTCAAATTGAAAATTCCTCCAATCCCTTTGGCATTCGATAACTTGAAAAATATTGCTTGGATTGTCAAGTTACTTTATATTTGTGTTCAGGTTACTGATGTGCCGAGCTGTATAGTTTTTGGTGTAAATCTGTTATTTTGATACTGAGATATTAACCCTTTATCCTTCAAATTGAAAATTCCTCCAATCAATTCCCCTTTTGGTCGTGATTGGTCAACTGTGACGGCTTCAGGGGCCCGAAGCCCGAAAACCTTGAGCACAGTCTACAGGTCATATTTATGAAGGGATTTCATTGTAACTTCGTAGGATCACTCCAGATGATGCCCAGATGAGAATGTCCCCTTTTGGTTGCGATCATTCAACCATGATGGCTGCCCGAGCCCAAAAACCTTTAGCACAGTCTACAGGTCATATTTATGAAGGGATTTCATTGTAACTTGGTAGGTTGACTTCATATAATGTCTAGATGAGAACGTCCCCTTTGGACGCAATTAGGAAACTGACGGCCACAGGGGCCTGAAGCCTGAAAACCTTTAGCACAGTCTACAGGCCATATTTATGAAGGGATTTCAGTGTAACTTGATGGGATGATTCGTTTTGGAATAATTTCACTGTAACTTGGTAACTTTCTTTAATATACGTTAACTGTGAGGGCCACATACATTAACTGTGAGGTCATATTAACCCACCCCTCAGCTCTTTAGTACAGTGTGCACCTCATAGCATACAGGCACCAAAAATGAACATATTCCCTATTATCACAATTCTTGTCTTATTTCATAATCCTTTCATAAACATTGAACATTATCCTTTTCATCAAATACAACACACAAGTTAAGCTACAGTGTCATTGACACTATCATTTATGTAATTCTATCCATCATATTGCAGAAGGGGGGCATATGCTGCGCTTCGCGTTACTCTTGTTTTTATTGAAAACATATACCGGGAACAGAAATTAACATATTCTCAATTATCACAATTCTTGTCGTATTTCATAATCCTTTCATAAACATTGCACATTATCCTTTTCATCAAATGCAACACACAGTCAAGTTAAGCTACAGTGTCATTGACCCTTTCATTATGAATACAAACTACTATTTTGTCAAGCAAGCAGCATGTCAGTGATTGGAATATTTGGACTTCATAGAAAATAAAGAAATGGGGGAAAGGACAGCAGTCATGGAGGATGGAGGCTATGAAACCTAAATCTAAATACTTGTGGTAAGTGAAAAATTACCATTGGTCGGGGAAAAATCAGAAGTTTCTGTCTGCGAAAAATCAGACACAAGATTATCCCATGTAACTCAGAAATACCAACTAGATTCCAACCCAAACATACCAACAAGATTCCAACTTCAAAAGAAGTGTGCCACAAAATCCAAGGCCACCACAAATATCATTGATATCCGACCAGTGACAGACCATTCATTAGGACAAGTGTGGATGGGGTCCAGGAGGAGGAGAAGAAGAAGACACAATATACACTTAACTGGTCAGGCCTTTGTGGCCCTTATAAGGTACTTAGCCTTGAAGGTCAGTAGCATTAGCTCAGAGGGTTTTCCCACATCCTTATGGACCAAACGCTTCGAACTTCTATACAGGAACTATAACTATGCGTTATGAACAACATAACTGGCATAGTAAAAACAGAGAAGGCAGAAAGCATCATGATACTTGGACCAAATTCCTGCTAATTGAATGCGCTTGTTAATTGCATAATTTTCACTGGCCAAGTGACTATTCAATTAACCCTTTACCCAACGCAGACGATATATCAAAATTTATTAATTTAAATATCATTTTTTAAATTTTTTTCGAAAATTTTTCAACAAAACCATATCATGTGACCACTCATTGGAACGAGCTCGACGAGGGGTCACATGATATGGTTTTGTTGAAATTTTTCGAAAAATTATATTTTTTCAGCTGCTGAAAACATATTACGCGGGCAGATGCGGGCGATTCGTTGGGTAAAGGGTTAACAGGGTTTCACTGTATTTGTTGATCTCTCTTAATAATGAAACACTTGTGATACTGTTATGTTATAAATTTTTCAGCCGAAAGCCATATTGGTAAAGAAACTATTCCCCTATCCAATGAGAAAATGATTCTTGATATAACCAATAACTTCAACAGCTTACTGTTGTTCAACCCAAGTGAACCAAGGATGGCATATACAATCAGAGATCCAGTTATGAATGGTAAGTTGCAAAGTAGTTTGTAGAATAAAAAAAAAAAAAAGTATTCTGTACTATGAGGAGTTTCAGTATTATAATGACAAGTTTGGTCAACCACAAAATCCTTGGCCTAACACAAAAGATGTCTATTATATATGTATCAGATATTGTTCCTTCACTGGAAATTAGTACTGAAATGTTTAACCGGACAATCGGTTTGAAACCAGTTAGCTACCTAACCGATCAGAGAAACCGTCAACCGGTTATCCGAAATATCGATAGTGATCGTCATTCCATGTTTAAAACATGGTAAATCTACCGCTTCTCCTTTGTGATAGATTTCACATCGAAGCCACATTGTATATATTGAGCAATAATCGACTTTGGCATTCAAGACTTCGTCAATGATCGGTAGTTTGAAAAATAATCGACTTTGGTGTTCAAGACTTCGTTAATGATCGGCAGTTTTCGTGAGTAATGAGTAATCGCAGAAACTATTCCGTATTGTGTATACAAATGAATATTGTCGAGTACTCGACAACGTTCATTTGTGTACACACTATGGAATAGTTTGAGAATACTGCTTTGCAATTCCTATAGTTGTGATCCCATATTCAGTGAAATAATGGCCATGGATAACCAGATATTATCTGGTTATAGCTCTCGGTTAGTCGGTTATGAAAATGAGCCAACTGTTTCAGCCCTACTGGAAATCCCTTTGTCCTTAAGTAGGTAGGTGTTAGGTTTGCAACAAAAGACAAAGAAATGAAGGGTCCATCTGGCTAGGCTTACATTCTCTACCTTATGCATTAGGAACTCTTGTCATACAAGACTGAATGTGTAAGCTCACCTAACTTTCAGTCAGGATGAATATAGTGATCACTCCAGCATCCTGGTGGTGTTTGTGACTTTTTCAAAAACCATTGAAAAGCTTTCCGAGAAATGTTAGCGAATTGTTGGTTATGGGGATGCATTGTGATTTTATACAAATGAAGTTGCTACTCCCCATAAGGGTTGAGAGAAAATTGCCCCACTATTTAAAAAAGAAATATTCTCATGATCCAGTGGATGGAATAAGTTTATATTTGGTATTCAACTTCCTTTTGAGGTATAAAATAACGTTTACAGTTGCTTTGTGAGGGACAAGATATTTGTCACCGCCTTAAATTTCCAATTTCAGAACTGATTTGAACCAAAATTTGTATGTGGTTCTATTGGGACATAAGTACTCGATTCATACAATTTTTTTTGCATCCCAATGGGAATTCCAGGAGTTAAAAATAAAAGGTTTTCAATTGCCCATATTTCCCAAACCACACAGAACTGTTATTTGATATGAAGCACTCTTAGTACCAGTAAATCTGAAGGGGCAATCAGTTGTCTCATAGAGTATGGTATGGGGAATAGAAAAAATGCTCAGTCAGTATTTTTCAAAAATTAAAAAAATGTTCTCCAGTCAGAATATTTTGATATTTGGTATCCAACATCTTTAGGGATATCAGAGTCAAGTTTGTTCAAATCAGGTCCCTGGTTTCATATTTGGGCTTCATTTCGGAGCCTGGATTTCATGGGCAAATACTGAGTCAGAATTTTTAAAAAAATATACTTTTCTAGAACCACCGATCAGAATTTCTATTCGGTATACAGCATCCTATGGGGGATCAGATTCAATTTTGTTCAAATCAACATCCTCAGTTAAAATTTGGGTTTCCAACTGGAACTGAGGAAAATGAATTTGAAAATCTTCTCGAGAACCACAAGTCAGTATTTTTTAGCTCATCTTGACAAAGTCAAGCTGAGCTAATCTAATCGCTTCCCGTCCGTCGTCCATCAACACCATGTTTTGGTCTTCTCCTCCAAAGCCACTGGGCCAATTCAAGTGAAAGTTTGTGTGAGTGATGGTCCCAAAGGGGCATTTCATTTTTGTTCAACTCAGTATGCCCAGCCCCATAGGGAGGGAGTGGGGGAAAATGCTCCAAAATATTTTTTAAATCTTCTTCTCAGGAACCAGTGTGTACAATGACTTGATATTTGCTATGGAGCTTCCATATGAGGTGTAGAATCAAGTTTGTTCAAACAAAGTTTGTAAAGTAATATTTGGCTTTGTAATAGAAGGGGTAAGATTTTTGGCCCCGCCCAAAATTTCTATTTTCTGAACTGATGGTCCGGTATGAACCAAATTTGGTTTGTGGTAGTATTGGGTCATAAGTACTTGACCCATGCAAAAAAAAAAAAATTCCCGCATCCCCAGGGGAACCCTGGGAGCTAAAAATAGAAATATTTTCAAACGCCCATATTTCCCAAACCCCACGGAACAGAGAGCTTTTATTTGGTATGAAGTATCCTTATGACCAGTAGAATTGAATGGTAAAAAAAAATTGCCATCGGTTATGTTAGGGTGTTCTGTAATGGGCATCGAAAAAATGCTGAGTCAGCATATTTGCAAAAATCTAAAAAAATCTTTTCTCCAGAACCAATCATCAGAATCTTTTGATATTTGGTATACAGCATTCATAGGGGGGTCAGATAAAAGTTTGTTGAAATAAAGCTCATTGGTTTATATTTGGGCTCTCTGCAGGAGCCCGAAGTTTTAACATAGGGTAATATGGGGAATATTCTTTAAAAATCTTCTTTAGAACCACCAGTCAGAATCTTTTAATATTTGGTATACATCATTGTTATGAAGGTCAGATTCTAGATTGTTCAAACCAAGTCCCTAGGTTAATATTTGGGCTTCCTACGGAAGCCCAAATTTTATCTTTGTTCAATATGGAGGGTAATTTAAAAAAATCTTCTACAGATCCATCAGTCAGAATGCTTTGATATTTGGTATGCAACATCTCTATGGGGGTCAGATTCAAGTTTGTTCAAATCAAATCCCTAGGTATATATTTGGGCTCACTATGGTAGCCCAAATTTTCACTTAGTGCAATATGAGAAAATTTCTTTAAAAATCTTCCTCTTCAGATCCACCAGTCGGAATGCTTTTATATTTGGTATACAACATCTCTAGGGGGATCAGATTCCAGGTTGTTCAATTCGAGTGCCTAGGTTAATATTTGGGCTCCATATGGGAACATGAAATTTAACTTAGTACAATATGAGGGAATTTCTTCAAAAATCTTCTTCTTCAGATTCACTTGTCAGAATGCTTTCACATTTGGTATACAACATCTCTAGGGGGGTCAGATTCAAGTTTGTTCAAATCGGATCCATAGATCAATATTTGGGCTCGCTATGGTAGCTCAAATTTGAACTTAGTGCAATTCGAAGAAATTTCTTTACAATTTCTCTTCTTCAGATCCAACAGTCAGAATGCTTTCATATTCGGTACACAACATCTCTAGGGAAGTCAGATTTAACTGTGTTCAAATCAAGAGCCTGGGTTAATATTTGGGCTCTCTATGGGAGCCGGAATTGGCCATTTTAAAATTTTTGTATTCAGTAACCTCTAGAGGTACTAAGATTAATCCACATAGGTTGTATCAAGGGGCTTCATAGGGGAGCTCTACATTTTACTTATGATCAACTGAAGAAAAGGAGTGATGCCCAGATTATTTTTGTCACTCCTGAGGGACTCAAGGATTGACAGTGTAGCCTATGGAGATGGCTTGCTTAATGTAGACTCATTCTTGGACTCAGTTTAAATTGTGTTCTGTACAAGATGAACACTTCAGGCCCCATGGGGCCTCTTGTTTATATTTGTTATACAGCATCCTTCTTCTTCAGATCCACCAGTCAGAATCTTTTGATATTTTGTGTACAGCATCCTTATAGGGGTCAAATTCAGTTTGGATCCCACCTGCGGCAACCGCGTTGTGTCCTTGGGCAACGCACTTCACCCCCATTACCCACTTGGGGGCATGGTGGCGTTGTGTACTAAGGCGTACTGCACGTCGATGGAGCACCTGACTTCAACCAAGGCTAACCCTGCTTGTGTGGAGTTGCTATGTTGGGGAGCTGACAGTTGCTCGCTGTTGCTCGGTGGTCCTCTCTGGGTACTCCGGCTTCATCCACCCGTAAAACTGTCGTGGTCATGATTAGCCAGTGTGCAGAAATATGTGACCTTAAACACCACTAAATAAATAAATTTTGGGATCAAATTCAAATTATATTGAATCAGGTCTCTGGTAGGCTTGGGACGATATCCCAGTACTCCGATACGTATCAGTACGGCAACCCACTATACGGGTACCAGTGCAGATGTCCAAATTTCGTCGTATCAAGATGCCACTATAAAGGCCTGTCACCAGTCTTGAAATTCAACTCTTTCACTCTCAATACATTCAACACACATCACATTTTAGGCTTGGGTGATTTGGCCAGCTCAGATATCCCACAATTCAGCATATGATACCGGAATACCGATTATTATTACCAGTTTAGCGGGCGTTCTGTAGTATATTAGCGGATTTTAGTAGGACTCTAAAACTCCGTAATTTGCGGTGTCATTCAACCGGAAGTGGTCTGTTAATGAAAACAAAATTCATTAACAGCCCGTCGTCATGGTAATAATAGAAATAACATGATTTTGTTGAGCATCCCAGTTTATTAACTGCCCTCAAGGAATGAATAACAGCCCTCTGGCCTATTAATGGCCCTCGACTTTATCTCGGGTCGGTAATAAACCCTTGGGCTATTATTCCTTCCTTTCGGGCAGTTAACAAACCATAACGCCCTCCAAAATCATGTTATTGTTATATTTAATCAGGGTATTTTTTGTTTGGGTTCGCATCGCTGTTTGCGAAGCAAGATCTCATCTTCACGACTTTTTTCGTTCGGGTGAATCGATTTGAAAATTGCAAAGCGGAAGTCGAACCATGAACTGCAAGAGCATGTCTCAGTCACTGATATAGTTTCATTGCCAATCTACGGAACTTGGGAACTCCAGCTTTTTTATGTATTTGGTAAGGTTAGTTGTCGTGATCATCAGATGACTACTTACCTATTTTCGTCATACTTACCAGCGCATGTGACTAAAATCATCTTTATTCTAAAACTGAAAAGTAGGAGGATGTGCTAAGACTCAGAGGGGCACTTGGTAACTCTTATTTGTAAAGTTAGGCTTATGCCAGAGTATGAGCTCAGACACGTGTGACCAGTCAATGCAGTATGTGACAGAATATGGGAAATTGGGGAGGGGGGACTGAAGTTGATCCACCTCCTCCCTAATGTATCTGTGCTCCCCAACTATAAATTGCTGGCACCACCACTGTCCCTGTGATCTTAACTGTAGCTTCAATACCAGGATCAATATCAAGATATGTATCTAGACACATTTCGTATCATGACTCGTGTACCTAGATATGTATCGTACCGTGAATTTGGTGTATCGTCCCAACCCTAGTCTATGGGATGATATTTTGGTTATCCATGAGAGTCCAAATTTCAGCTTAGTGCAATGTGTGTAATAATCTTTAAAAATTCTTTTCTCTAGAATCTTTAGATATTTGGTATATAGCATTCTAAGGTGGATTTATTTCAGATTTGTTCAAATCAAGCTCCTCAGCTTATATGTGTGCTGCATACAGATGCTTGTATTTTACCTGAGTAAAATATGAGGAATATTCTTTAAAAATCTTCTCTTGAACCATCAGTCAGAATCTTTTGTTATTTGGTGTATAGCATCCTTATGGGGGAAGATTTGAGTTTGTTAAAATCAAATCCCTTGGTTAATTTCTGGGCTCCCTATGGTGCCTGAATTTGAATATAGTACAATGTGAAGAATATTCTTTAAAAATCTTCTCCAGATCTTCCAGCCAGAGTCTTTTGATATTTAGTATACAACATCCTCATTGGGGTGAGATTCAAGTTCAATCAAATCATGTCCTCTCTGCTCATATTTGGGCTCCTTATGGGAGCCCATATTTGTTAACATTGTGCAATATAGGGAATATTCATTAACCCTTTACCTAACATGAAAAGCAGACGACACTTGCAAAAAGAATTCTTGAATAATTATTATTTTCATTTTTTGTCTCAAAAACATAGGTTATGACCCCTCATTGGAACGAGCTTGACGAGCTTGTTCCAATGAGGGGTCATAACCTATGTTTTAGAGACAAAAAATGAAAAAATAATGAAAAGTAATTGGCGAGTTTTGAGAATAGCGCTGGCCGTTTTTGGCCGTTACGTTAGGAAAAGGGTTAATAAATTTCAGATCCACCAGTCTGAATCATTCAGTCTATGGTATAAAGCATTGTTATGGTTTGATCAATCAAGTTCCCTAAGTTTGTATTTGGGTTACTTATGGGAATCCACATTTTAACTTAAATTTGAGGAAAGTTTTTTGAAAATCCTCTTATTCAGATCTGTCAGTCAGAATCATTTGATATTTGGTATACACCACGATTGGTGAGGGTCAGATTCAAGTGTATTTAAATTAAGTCCATGGGTTCATATTTGGGCTTCTAATGGGAACAATGCAATATGAAGACATTTTTCATTTAAATTTTTTATAATTCTTTTTTTTCGGATCCACCACTCCAAATCTTTTGATATTTGGTATTCAGCATCCTTGGGGAGATCAAATACAGTTATGTTCAAATCAAGTCCCTGGGTTGATATTTAGACTCCCCATGGTGGCATCCTGAGTTTTAACTTGTTACAATATGGGGAATATTCTTTAAAAATCTTGAGGAATAATTTTTAAAAATCTTAAGATGCACCAATCAGAATCTTTTCAAATTTGGTATCCAACCTTTTGGGGTGGGGTGTGAGAGAGGGTGGGTGGGGGCGTAGATTAAATTTTGTTGAAATCAGGTCCCTGAATTCATGTTTGGACTCCCCATGAGAGCCCAGATTCAAGTCTGTGCAATATGAGGAATATTCTACGATGAATTCCAGGTCCTGTAAAAATGAATGATATTTATTTATTTATATTTATTTATTTATTGGTGTTTAAGGTCACATATTTATGCACAATGGCTAATCGTGACCATGACAGTTTTACAGGTGGAGGAAGCCGGAGTACCCGGAGAGAACCACCGAGCAACGATGAGCTGCTGTCAGCTCTCCAACATCGTAACTCTGAACTCTGCACCGCAGCACAGGCAGGGATAGATTGGTTGAAGACATGCGCACCATCGACGTGCAGTACGCCTCAGTACACAGCGTCATCGTGCCCCCATGTAGGCAATCGTGGTGAAGTGTCTTGCCCAAGGACACAACGCGGTTGCCGCAGGTGGGATTCGAACCGAGGACCTCTCGGCTTGCAGCCTGCACCTCTACCAACTGAGCCACCGCGCCCCAAAATGAATGATACACAGGTTTGCACAAATTTAAATTTTTATACTGTACCAATGACCCAGACATAGCTGGTGCTAACTCTTAAAATATAGGGCCAAACACAAATTTTGCCCCCCAATCCCCAAAATTTGCATCTAAAACCAAAGAAAACATGTCCTGAATGGCCCTCCACACTTCACCTCTACTGCGCATGCGCAGTGTCAAGGACGTTCCAAAATTGGCGCCATTATTCATTCTTAGTTTGGCCCTTCATCAGTTAACATCTAACTGATCTTTGTGCTTGTAAATCTCAGTTTAAATGATGCCAGACACATAAATATTAGTGAAATGGTGATTCTAAGGAGGATATAGAAGGAGGAGAGGAAAAATGTGTAACAGAATATTATCAGGGCTGTAACTTAAAATTTTTTAATGAAATTATGTTAAGTTACCTATTTTCGAGGCAGCAGCCATTTTGTTGTCATTCTTGTTATTTAGTTACACTGATTTTTCAGTGTTTTCCTCTCTCCCTTTCCTTTAAGTCCCCTCTTGCTATTCTCCCATGCTTTTGGCATAGTTTCTGTAATTATTATTACTAAAATTTCTTGGGAGTTTTAGCTGAATAACAGAATGAATTCTGTTCTTTTCCCCATGTTTACGTCTTCACCTATGGGTGGTTAGGCATTGTGTTCTGCATCTACCATCTGATGTTCTGCAGTTTCTTCCCTGGAAGTCTCTGTTTTGCATCAGATAGTGTATTTTTGGTAACTGATTTCGGGCCTGGGTGCCTGGAGTCTTATTTTAGTGTTTTTACACTCATTGTTTACATTTACAACAGCCCTCTGTGTGAGGGGGGGATTTCTTGAAAATAATATCTTGATGTTAATTTAATCATAACTAGATATATTATTATTGTTCATAAGTGTTGCATAAATTGTTTAAAATATTTTTAAATTTTTTGTCCACACTTAGGCTTGGGATCCATTGGGGCTCAACGTTACTTTTCAGAAACTTGGGCTGTTCTGAAGAAATATTTTTTCAAAATATTTTGATTTCAATTATTTTTTCTATGTTAATGGATCATATTATTATTATGTATTTTGATTGTCAGGGGTTGGTGCGAGTACCAGGACTTTGTTTTCTTTTCACATTGAAAGGATTTTGATCAATTGTAATAAGAGGAAGTCTTCCTCTGACTTTTATAATCATTCTATATGTAGTCAGTGTACTCACATTAACTCCTGTTCTGTATCTGATGATTTCGATGACAACATGGGAAGCGTATGTCACGGTATGTTAGTGGGGAATTGGACATTCCGGTCCTTTCCCTGCAGGGTCACTCTACTTTATCAATTTCTATTTCAGACGATCAAGATTAGGGTGATGTATCTGTGATGTCTTCCAACAGTGTGCCTCCGTCGTCACAATTAATGAAGGGCTAGCGGAAAAGTGCTCATGTAAATATGCCAATTGCCTAAGAGGACCCTAGTAGGTTCGACGGCCTTTGACGTCCGCTAGCTCGCCCGGTGTAGCGTCCATTCATCGAATGGTTCGGCAGCCGGGTTCGTCCGTTGCGGTCTAGAAGGAGTTTTGGGGTGATGCGAGCACTATAAATCAACCAAATGCACACCCAGTGACGGCGGATTAGAGGGAGAACGGAGGAAGCCTTTTAGTCCGGTTCATAGCTCGTTCTGGTCCATCCGGACGGCGAGCGAGAGAGGCCCCTCTCTCGTACAACAACATCTGGCCCCAGATGTTGTGGTACAAAATGTTTCGCATTCGGAGCATACGTCCGCCGCTCGGGATGCTCCGACATATAGTCAGTCTGGAGAGACTGTCAATAAGGCTTCCTCATTCTCATGGTAGCGCACACGACCGCTCTTGGCTACGTGACCTCGGATATCCAGTCAGCTTCGCCAGTCAGAGAATCATCGGCGACCAGGTCACACCATCCGGTAGCCAGGGACACGAGGCCTGCAGACTCCGGACGTTCGCATAGGAAAGTGTGCGGGAGTCAACGTACACGGAGCTTCCGGCGGCAATGCATCGTAAGACCGCTACTGCACAGGCCTCGGGGACGGATGTGCTATCCTAAATAGCACAGCTTATCCCAGCAACAACTGAATCTGTCGCATAATGTTTTATCTGACGATGCTGGGTCGGGACGCTCCGCGGAAGCGGGTACGGACGTCCGAAAATTTCATCCGGTCCGACGGCATACCGAAAGGGATTCGGAGGATTTCGAGCTTTCCCTTTTGGAACAACATATGCTGTTGTGTATGTCATCTGACTTGATCTTCTACAGGTTCTTTCGTCGGACCAGAATGCTGCGATGCCGGATAAGAAACTGATAGCGTCGGTGGACTTAGAAATTTTTGGTTCGGTTCAGGGACATCGTCCCTCAGTTCCGACATAGTCCAATAATGTCACACAAACTTTCGAATTATTGAACGACGCTATATATTTATTATTATATGCTTGCTATTACCAAGCATTTCTGGTTTCTTGTTCGCAAAGTTACGGAGATGTCTTTCAAAAGTGTGCCTCTGTCGTCATAGTTAATGAAGAGCTAGCGGCAATAAGTGCTCATGGAATATGTCTATCGCCTAAGAGGTCCCTTGTAGGATCGACGGAGTGACATTCGCTAGCTCACCCGGTGTAGAGTACATTCATCGAATGGTTCGGCTGCCGGGTTCGTCCGTTGCGGTCTAGGAAGGAGATTTGGGTGATGCGAGCACTATAATTACTTTAGTACTCACCCAGTGATGGCGGATTGAGGACAGATCGGAGGAAGCCTGTTAGTCCGGTTCCTGGCTTGTCCAGGTCAGTCCGGGCTGTGAGCGAGAGAGGTCCCTCTCTCGTCCATCAACATAGGGGACCGCATGTTGTGGTTCAGATATTTTACATTCGGAGCATATGTCCGTCGCTCGGGACGCTCCGTTATATTGACAGTCCGAGAGACTGTCGATAATGCTTCCTCATCCTCACAGCAGTGCACACGACCGCACATTGGCTACGTGACCTCGAGTATCCGATCAGTTTCGTCATTCAGTGATTCCATGGCGAACAGGTCACGCCATCCGGTAGCCAAGGGACACGAGGCCTATACACTCCGTTCGCTCGCATATTAGTAGTATGCACGGGGTAACGATCACCGAGCTTCCAGCGGCAATGCATAGTAGGACCGCTTCTCCACAGGCCTCAGTGACGGACGTGCTATCCGAGTTAGCACAGTTTTTTCGCAGCATCCCAGCAATCGACAGTTTCTTGGTCGAATCAGGAATTATCCGACGGCACTGGGTCAGTGCGGTCCGCGGTTGCATCAGGTACGGACGACCGAATGCTTTATAGGGTCCGACAGGATGGCGAAAGGGATTCGAAAGATTTCGAGTTTTCCCTTTCGTAGCATCGGAAGCTGCCATACATATCTTCCGGCATTATCTTCCAGTGATTGTTATTTCAGACTACATTGCTGCGATGTTGGATAAGAGACTTATAGCGTCATTTGACACAGAATTTTGGATCGGTTCAGGGACATTGTCCCTGACTTACCGACACAGTCCAATAATGTCATTAGAACATGTGTATTATCGACGCTATATATATATAAGCCTGCTACCAAGCATGATAGTTTAGTTTCTTGTCCGCAATGCTCATTTCTGCCTTTTATCATTTATACGAATAATTTATTTTGGCAGAACAGGGCATACCGAGAGTTCATATGCGTCTAGACGGCGTGGTTAAAGACTGGAAATAATCTTTTTCGCCGGCTATGTCTTTTCCAACCACAATGTTGGAAACGACAATGATGTCTAATAGACTTAACTTAGACGCTTTATCATACGTAATCCACCTTACTGAGGCGTTATCATTATGTCTTCAAGAGAAAGAATTCCGGGATATGATCCTCAATGTGATTTCTTTTGAGGGCAGTTGTTTGTTCACGTATAACTCCGCCCTTCAGTGGCTGCTTGGAGTTGGTTAGGCGTGATGCAGCCCTAGCTACATCCACGCGCGTGGATAGTAAGGTGAAGAACTCTCTCAGAGTCGCTTCGTTCTCGGAGAAGCTTCTCTTCGACGGCAACTTTTCAGCAATCCATGAATTGCTCGATTTACACGTTCTCTTGTCTATCTAGTATAGCAAGAGATTCAGACTGAGGCAAACATTCGGTGGTTGACTCAGAGAGTGCCACTGCAGTTGCCGGATCCGAGTTTTATAATTATGACGGTTGCCAGTCAAACAGGTTGGGATATAATATTGATCCCAACGGATTTGAAGTGCCAGGGTCTTTGGGTTCCGCAGTCTCTAAGCAAGTACTTATCTTCCACGGAATAATGTTTTTTTAGGCTTGCTTTATGTCATTGGATGAACATTATTCAGAAACGCATGTCCAAATCCTGTCCATTAATTCGACAGTGGTGGCGTATCTCCGGAACCAGGGAGGCACTCATTCGTTTCCGTTATTCAATTTAATGGAAAGAATCCTTCTGTTTGTTAAAGTACACCAAGTTCTGCTTCGGTCCGTCATATTCCGGGTCGCCTGATTGTATTACCGGACTCCCGTTCACTTATGGGTCGCTTGTTACCGTCAGAATGGACTCTCAACAAACAAGTATCCAATCAGATTTGCTATCAGTGGGAGTGCCCAATGATAATTTATTTACGACACAACTTGCTAATCAATTGCAGACGTATGTGTTTGCTTGTCCGGATCTCTGAGCTTATGTTGTTAACGCTCTATTGATCTAATAGGACTGAATGATAGGATATGCGTATCCTCCGGCGCTGTTGTTTCAGCAAGTATTGCTAAGATAAACAACCACAATACATTTCTGTTGATAGCATCTCTGTCTTCACAGAGACCGTGGGTAAATTTACTCTGAGGTCTACTGTGGGACTTAACGCGAAATCTTCCTCCATGAGAGGTTCTTTTTTCGCTGGGTAAAATCGTGTCATCTTTGTCACAACCCGCAAGGTCTCAACCTTCACGTATTCCGTTGTGTGGTCCTTATTGCATTGAAAGCATTGTACTGGATGAGCTTTGGACGCGATTTCTTACTATAGGAGAACCTCTTCTTCGCTATACTATGCGGCTAAAGTGGAGGCTCTTCCATCGTTGGTGTAGGGATCACTATGTTGATATTGTTGATTCCTCCATACTAGTCATTGCAACTTTTTAGTATACTTGTTTGACAAGATCTACTGCAGCCTGTTATTATTAAGGTTATAGGTTTATGTTACCTCATACCTATGCACTCTATGATAGTTTACAATTGAGTCTTATGTCTCTTTATCAAAGTCAGTTAATAACTTTTCGATAAATAGACTTAGAATCATTAGATTAAATTCCTATACGGAATTTAACTTCGGTTCTTATTTAGCTAAGTAATCATTTGAGCCTCTGGAAACAGTAGTTTTCAAATTCTGACCTTTTAGACAGTAATTCTGTTGGCTTCTCTTTTACTGAAGAGTCAGTGAGTTATTGTTAGGTCTATTATCTACTGCTCAGAATGTCATTTACTTAACAGTTGCTACTATAGCTAGGTAGGCTGTCTGTTTCGGCAGTGACTCCGTTCTGCTGCCCTCTTCGCTCTGGGCTATTTGACCCAGGGCAAGAAAAAGGAGGGGGAGGGTGTTCCCTTGGGTCACCTGTTTTACTATGAAAACAAGGGGATACCTCCTCCGGAGTTAGTAATTCTGAGCTGTTATTGGGATGGTTGTTTAGTGAGAAGTTTATGTTTTAAAAATTCATTTAGGTCTTAGTTTTTAAAGTATAGCTTTTGAATATTGCACGTGTCAACGGACATTATTATACAATCCTCAGACACTTTTAAGGAGTATTAAGAGTATCTATTCTCTAGACTTACTTTATTTATTGGCTTACTTTAAAAATTATTAGTATAAGGATTATACTAGATATTAATAGAGTACATGGATGTATGATGCTCAATTTTGGAAGGTGTTGTATCTTTCTAATTTATCCTAAATAAGAAAGATACATGTAAGGCCTAATACTTCTTTTTCCCTAGAGGGGATGACTCTATTTTATATAATTGAGCGTATTCCATCTTGCTCTATGTCCTTGGCCCTCCAGCCTTTTTACTATTCAGCTATGTCTGGGTCATTGGTACAGTATAAAAATGTTAAAAAATTTATAGTAATTTATATATTTTTTATACTTACCAATGACCCAGATGGGGATGGTCCTCCCAGGAGTTGGGAACTCCTACCTCCCCGCTGAGTACATAGCGCTTACCAGGCACTGGTTATAAGAATGAATAATGGCGCCAATTTCGGAACGTCCTTGACACTGCGCATGCGCAGTAGAGGTGAAGTGTGGAGGGCCATTCAGGACATGTTTTCTTTGGTTTTAGATGCAAATTTTGGGGATTGGGGGGCAAAATTTGTGTTTGGCCCTATATTTTAAGAGTTAACACCAGCTATGTCTGGGTCATTGGTAAGTATAAAAAATATATAAATTACTATAAATTTTTTAACATTCCTGACTTCCTATGTATGAGCAATGATGTGATTTAAAATCTTGTCCCTGATGAATCAATTGTGTTTTGTCAGGTGAGTGTTTCAGACCCCTTGAAGCCTCTTGTTAAATTCCTAATTGCATTAGGAGAATCATTTCCAGGCTGAATTTTTTATATTTTGACATCGGTGTGCAGGGAGTTAGTAACAGTAACAATAAGATTATTACACAAATGGAGATGTGTGTAATGTTGCCTTCCTGGGTTGTAGTTTCCACCACCCCCTTTAATCCCCCCCCACTCCCCCCTCCCCACCCCCATCCCCCAAACCCCCAAAAAAATTTTTTAAAGTTTCAAAATGTAATTTGTTAAAAATTCTATATTTCCATCTGTTCATTCTACCTCATAAACATGAGCCACGACAGGCTGTTCAGTGTAAACATTTGGTTTATAGTCAAAATACAATGACAGGGTTTTCCAATAAAGCCTTGGCTACCTATTATGACATCCCGGACTTGACTAGAAATCTTCGGAATGCTGCTGGAATTGACTGGCTTCTTATAGTTTGGTAAAAATTGTATGAAAGTGTCCAGACCATTAATGGTTAAGAGAACAGTAACATGATGACCACTGTTTTATAAAATGTTGTTCAATATCAGTCAACTAACTTTACAATACTACAAGGTTTACCTCCCAGGTTCACCTCCCAGGGATTCTTCTGCCCTCAATGAGAAAGGGTCCAGAGGCCCATGCCATTGGGAAAATCTACGTCATAAGGTCTCCAATTGAGAATTTGTTTTGGAGGGGAAGGAGGATAGTACGATTAAGAAATTTTACATTCATGTTAAACAAAGAACATTATGACCGATACCTAAGCAACTGCCTATATATTATCAGTAAGTTTATAACAAACAGTCACATGGAATCATATTCACCCCAGTCTTTGCAGACTCTGTTAAACTATTCTTATACCATTAAAGAAGAACTTGTCATTTTCCTTTGAATTGAAACATTTTCTAAGTGTCGTTAGGTAAACAATTTACATTTAATGCACAGTTGGTGTCCTGAACTGGGTGGTCATGAGGCCTTGTAAAACCAATGATTTTGTAAGGCCTTATGACCACACAGACCCAGTTCAGGATACCAATTGTGCATTAAATTTTTGTTCAAGTGTGGACTGAGATTGGGAAACTTGGGGTTGGAAATTGAGAAAAATCATGGCCAAATGCCATTGGGAAAGGGTCCAATATTTGTCTCCTCTAGACACCCAAAAGAATCCTTGCCTTTTGTTCTTCACTACTCTATTGGACCATTATGATCTATGGTGTTTCTTCATATATAGTTTTTCTTTATGGGAACCCCAGATTGTTGAGCAGTATTTGTTTACTTTGGCAACCAGTTTCTGTTTCATTGTAAAATAGGCTATACTAGGTATCAGTGATTGGCTCAGCTTGACTTGATGCTTGTGTTGTGGTAATGATAAACAGGCCTGAAAATAAGCAGTCTGATATTTGTAGAATGAGGTCCCCAGAGAGTGAATTTGATGATGCTATCCCATACAGTGGGCCAATTTATCCTCTGGGTACCTCTTTCTGATTAGTTTTGAGACTCGGATTCAGATTGAGGTTCACAGAGGGTAAATTTAGTGATGCTACCCTGTTGTGCTGGGAAGCATCACTAAATTCACCCTCTGGGGACCTCATTTTGCAGATAACAACTTATTTTCTGGCTTGATGATATAGCCATAGATTCTGAATATAACCTTAAACACAATAAATGCAATACACTTCATCTCCATTGCCCACGTGGGGGCACGATGACGCCGTGTACTAAGGCGTACTGCACGTCGATGGTACGCATGTCTTCAACCAATCTAACCCTGCCTGTGCTGCAGTGCGGAGTTACGATGTTGGGGAGCTGGCAGCTGTTCGTCGTTGCTCGGTGGTTCTCTCCGGGTACTCCGGCTTCCTCCACCCGTAAAACTGTCACGGT
This sequence comes from Pictodentalium vernedei, assembly GCA_031216915.1. Lineage (NCBI taxonomy): Eukaryota > Metazoa > Mollusca > Scaphopoda > Dentaliida > Dentaliidae > Pictodentalium > Pictodentalium vernedei. The sequence goes on along the minus strand of CM062293.1, from coordinate 390,589,463 downwards.
CATGGTTAGCCATTGTGCATAAATATGTGACCTTAAACATCAATAAATAAATAAATAAATAAACACAATAAATAACTATATATTGATTTGTGTAAACTTGGCTGACCTGTTAGTGGAGTTTTAACTGACAAAACATACTAATTTGACTTTAATTCTTTTCAGCTGTATTTCAGGTAAAGCATCCCAGAGGTTTTGCAGAAAAGTAAGTAAAAATAAGAGTAATTCATCTGAATTGTCTGCAAATCGATGTAATTTATTTATATATTGCTGAAATTCATCTGAAGAAGTTGAAATATGCTGTGGATGTTTTATTTTATATGGCTGCTCATGAACCAGCAATAATATAGTATGGCAATTATCTGCCCGCCTGTTTGTTAACTTGATTTTTTCTTTGTTGCTTTTCAAATCCAGGCATACTATGGTGCTCAGGTGCAGTTGCGTGCCCCAAAATCAAAATTCTGAAAGCATCCTTAAAGGCCTGGAGAATTCTTATATTTTTATACTGTACCAATGACCCAGACATAGCTGGTGCTAACTCTTGAAATATAGGGCCAAACACAAATTTTGCCCCCCAATCCCCAAAATTTGCATCTAAAACCAAAGAAAACATGTCCTGAATGGCCCTCCACACTTCACCTCTACTGCGCATGCGCAGTGTCAAGGACGTTCCGAAATTGGCGCCATTAATCATTCTTAATTTGGCCCTTCATCAGTTAACATCTGCCTCATCTTTGTGCTTGTAAATCTCAGTTTAAATGATGCCAGACACATAAATATTAGTGAAATGGTGATTCTAAGGAGGATATAGAAGGAGGAGAGGAAAAATGTGTGACAGAAAATTATCAGGGCTGTAACTTAAAATTTTTTAATGAAATTATGTTAAGTTACCTATTTTCGAGGCAGCAGCCATTTTGTTGTCATTCTTGTTATCAAGTTACACTGATTGTTCAGTGTTTTCCTCTCTCCCTTTCCTTTAAGTCCCCTCTTGCTATTCTCCCATGCTTTTGGCATATTTTCTGTAATTTTATTACTAAAATTTCTTTGGAGTTTTAGCTGAATAACAGAATGAATTCTGTTCTTTTCCCCATGTTTACGTCTTCACCTATGGGTGGTTAGGCGTTGTGTTCTGCATCTACCATCTGATGTTCTGCAGTTTCTTTCTTGGAAGTCTCTGTTTTGCATCAGATAGTGTATTTTTGGTAACTGATTTCGGGCCTGGGTGCCTGGAGTCTTTTTCTAGTGTTTTTACACTTATTGTTTACATTTACAACAGCCCTCTGTGTGAGGGGGGATTTCTTGAAAATAATATCTTGATGTTAATTTAATTATAACTAGATACATTATTATTGTTCGTAAGTGTTGCATAAATTGTTTAAAATATTTTTAAAATTTTTGTCCACACTTAGGCTTGGGATCCATTGGGGCTCAACGTTACTTTTCAGAAACTTGGGCTGTTCTGAAAAAATATTTTTTCAAAATATTTTGATTTCAATTATTTTTTCTATGTTAATGGATCATATTATTATGTATTTTGATTGTCAGGGGTTGGTGCGAGTACTAGGACTTTGTTTTCTTTTCACATTGAAAGGATTTTAATCAATTGTAATAAGAGGAAATCTTCCTCTGACTTTTATAATCATTCTATATGTAGTCAGTGTACTTGCACTAACTCCTGTTCTGTATGTGATGATTTCGATGACAGCATGGGAAGCGTGTGTCACGGTATGTTAGTGGGGAATTGGACATTCCGGTCCTTTCCCCACAGGGTCACTCTACTTTATCAATTTCTATTTCAGACGATCAAGATTAGGGTGATGTATCCGTGATGTCTTCCAAAAGTGTGCCTCCGTCGTCACAATTAATGAAGGGCTAGCGGAAAAGTGCTCATGTAAATACGCCAATTGCCTAAGAGGACCCTAGTAGGTTCAACGGCCTTTGACGTCCGCTAGCTCGCCCGGTGTAGCGTCCATTCATCGAATGGTTCGGCAGCCGGGTTCGTCCGTTGTGGTCTAGAAGGAGTTTTGGGGTGATGCGAGCACTATAAATCAACCAAATGCACACCCAGTGACGGCGGATTAGAGGGAGAACGGAGGAAGCCTTTTAGTCCGGTTCCTAGCTCGTCCAGGTCCATCCGGACGGCGAGCGAGAGAGGCCCCTCTCTCGTACAACAACATCTGGCCCCAGATGTTGTGGTACAAAATGTTTCGCATTCGGAGCATACGTCCGCCGCTCGGAACGCTCCGACATTTCGTCAGTCTGGAGAGACTGTCAATAAGGCTTCCTCATTCTCATGGTAGCGCACACGACCGCTCTTGGCTACGTGACCTCGGATATCCAGTCAGCTTCGCCAATCAGAGAATCATCGGCGACCAGGTCACACCATCCGGTAGCCAGGGACACGAGGCCTGCAGACTCCGGACGTTCGCATAAAAAAGTGTGCGGGAGTCAATGTACACGGAGCTTCCGGCGGCAATGCATCGTAAGACCGCTACTGCACAGGCCTCGGGGACGGACGTGCTATCCCAAATAGCACAGCTTATCGCAGCATCCCAGCAACAACTGAATCTGTCGCATAATGTATCATCCGACGATGCTGGGTCGGGACACTCCGCGGAAGCAGGTACGGACGTCCGAAAATTTCATCGGGTCCGACGGGATACCGAAAGGGATTCGGAGGATTTCGAGCTTTCCCTTTCGGAATAACATATGCTGTTGTGTATGTCATCTGACTTTATCTTCTACATGTTCTTTCGTCGGACCAGAATGCTGCGATGCCGGATAAGAAACTGATAGCGTCGGTGGACTTAGAAATTTTTGGTTCGGTTCAGGGACATCGTCCCTCAGTTCCGACATAGTCCAATAATGTCATACAAACTTTCGAATTATTGAACGATGCTATATATATTATTATATGGTTGCTATTACCAAGCATTTCTGGTTTCTTGTTCGCAAAGTTACGGAGATGTCTTTCAAAGTGTGCCTCTGTCGTCATAGTTAATGAAGAGCTAGCGGCAATAAGTGCTCATGGAATATGTCTATCGCCTAAGAGGTCCCTTGTAGGATCGACGGAGTGACATTCGCTAGCTCACCCGGTGTAGCGTACATTCATCGAATGGTTCGGCAGCCGGGTTCGTCCGTTGCGGTCTAGGAAGGAGATTTGGGTGATGCAAGCACTATAATAACTTTAGTACTCACCCAGTGACGACGGATTGAGGATTGATCGGAGGAAGCCTGTTAGTCCGGTTCCTGGCTCGTCCAGGTCCGTCCGGGCTGTGAGCGACAGAGGTCCCTCTCTCGTACAACAACATAGGGGACCGCATGTTGTGGTTCAGATATTTCGCATTCGGAGCATATGTCCGCTGCTCGGGACGCTCCGTTATATTGACAGTCCGAGAGACTGTCGATAATGCTTCCTCATCCTCACAGTAGTGCACACGACCGCACATTGGCTACGTGACCTCGAGTATCCGACCAGTTTCGTCATTCAGTGACTCCACGGCAAACAGGTCACGCCATCCGGTAGCCAAGGGACACGAGGCCTATACACTCCGTTCGCTCGCATAATAGAAGTATGCACGGGGTAACGATCACGGAGCTTCCAGCGGCAATGCATCGTAAGACCGCTTCTCCACAGGCCTCAGTGATGGACGTGCTATCCAAGTTAGCACAGTTTTTCGCAGCATCCCAGCAATCGACAGTTTCTCGGTCGGATCAGGAATTATCCGACGGCGCTGGGTCGGTGCACTCCGCTGTTGCATCAGGTTCGGATGACCGAACGCTTTATAGGGTCCGACAGGATGGCGAAAGGGATTCGGACGATTTCGAGTTTTCCCTTTCGGAACATCGGAAGCTGCCATACATTTCTTCCGGCATTATCTTCCAGTGGTTGTTCCTTCGGACTACATTGCTGCGATGTTGGATAAGAGACTTATAGCGTCATTGGACACGGAATTTTGGATCGGTTCAGGGACATTGTCCCTGACTTACCGACACAGTCCAATAATGTCATTTCTAGGAATAATTTATTTTGGCAGAACAGGGCATACCGAGAGTTCATATGCGTCTAGACGGCGTGGTTAAAGACTGGAAATTATCTTTTTCGCCGTCTATGTCTTTTCCAACCACAATGTTGGAAACGACAATGATGTCTAATAGACTTAACTTAGACGCTTTATCATACGTAATCCACCTTACTGAGGCGTTATCATTACGTCTTCAAGAGAAAGAATTCCGGGATATGATCCTCAATGTGATTTCTTTTGAGGGCAGTAGTTGTCCACGTATAACTCCGCCCTTCAGTGGCTACCTAGAGTTGGTTAGACGTGACGCAGTCCTAGCTACATCCACGCGCGTGGATAGTAAGGTGAAGAACTCTCTCAGAGTCGCTTCGGTCTCGGAGAAGCTTCTCTTCGACGGCAACTTTTCAGCAATCCATGAATTGCTCAATTTACACGTTCTCTTGTCTATCTAGTGTAGCAAGAGATTCAGACTGGGGCAAACATTCGGTGGTTGACTCAGAGAGTGCCACTGCAGTTGCCGGATCCGAGTTTTATAATTATGACGGTTGCCAGTCAAACAGGTTGGGATACAATATTGATCCCAACGGATTCGAAGTGCCAGGGTCTTTGGGTTCCGCAGTCTCTAGGCAAGCACTTATCTTCCACGGAATAATGTTTTTTAGGCTTGCTTTATGTCATTCGATGAACATTATTCAGAAACGCATGTCCAAATCCTGTCCGATAATACAACAGTAGTTGCATATCTCCGGAACCAGGGAGGCACTCATTCGTTTCCGTTATTCAATTTAATGGAAAGAATCCTTCTGTTTGTTATAGTACACCAAGTTCTGCTTCGGTCCGTCATATTCCGGGTCGTCTGATTGTATTACCGGACTCCCTTTCACTTATGGGTCGCTTGTTGACGTCAGAATGGACTCTCAACAAACAAGTATTCAATCAGATTTGCTATCAATGGGAGCGCCCAATGATAATTTATTTACGACACAACTTGCTAATCAATTGCAGACGTATGTGTTTACATGTCCGGATCTCTGAGCTTATGTTGTTAACACTCTATTGATCTAATAGGACTGAATGATAGGATATGCGTATCCTCCTGCGCTGTTGTTTCAGCAAGTATTGCTAAGATAAACAACCACAATACATTTCTGTTGATAGCATCTCTGTCTTCACAGAGACCGTGGGTAAATTTACTCAGATGTCTACTGTGGGACGTAACGCGAAAACTTCCTCCATGAGAGGATCTTCTTTCGCTGGGGAAAATCGTGTCATCTTCATCACAACCCGTAAGGTCTCAACCTTCACGTATTCCGTTGTGTGGTCCTTATTGCATTGTAAGCATTGTACTGGACGAGCTTTGGACGCGATTTCTTACTGTAGGAGAACCTCTTCTTCGCTATACTATGCGGCTAAAGTGGAGGCTCTTCCGTCGTTGGTGTAGGGATCATTATGTTGATTTTGTTGATCCCTCCATACTAGTCATTGCAACTTTCTAGTATACTTGTTTGACAAGATCTACTGCAGCCTGTTACTATTAAGGTTATAGGTTTATGTTATCTCATATCTATGCACTCTATGATAGTTTACTATAGAGTCTTATGTCTCTTTATCTAAGTCAGTTAGTAACTTTTCGATAAATAGACTTAGAATCATTAGATTAAATTTCTATACGGAATTTAACTGCGGTTCTTATTTAGCTAAGTAATCATTTGAGCCTCTGGAAACAGTAGTTTTCAAATTCTGACCTTTTAGACAGTAATTCTGTTGGCTTCTCTTTTACTGAAGAGTCAGTGAGCTTCATGCACTATCGGTGGATAATTCTCACTTTCGTAGTTTTGGAATCACTACTTCCTTTACTATTTAGGTTGGATTTTTGCATAAGAGTCAGGCTCCTAATAAATATCCGGAACCTATTGTTATTAAGGTCCTTCCGTCTTCGTACGGGTATAGGCCTTTACTCTGTTCCGTTAGAGTTTATGTATTTATAATACGGGCGTAAGCTTCTTCTGTCTTTGATGCCTAATAGAAGGACATTACGCTCCATTCTATTGCTATGGATTCAATTAACTATCGATACTGCTTATGGTATATCATTGACTCAGCAGTTGTGCTTGAGATTTCGGCTCATGAAGTAAGTGTTCTTCTACATCTTGGGCTTACGTTAATAGTGTCGCTATTATAGATTTTTGAAGGCTGCTCATTGCGCTCAGCCATCTACATTCATGAATTTTTATCTCAGAAATATCGAGTCCATTTCTGGAGGCCTCTATTGTTAGGTCTATTATCTACTGCTCAGAATGTCATTCACTTAACAGTTGCTACTATAGCTAGGTAGGCTGTCTGTTTCGGCAGTGACTCCGTTCTGCTGCCCTCTTCGCTCTGGGCTATTTGACCCAGGGCAAGAAAAAGGGGGGGGGGGGGGGAGGGTGTTCCCTTGGGTCACCTGTTTTACTATGAAAACAAGGGGATACCTCCTCTGGATTTAGTAATTCTGAGCTGTTATTGGGATGGCTTTTTAGTGAGAAGTTTATGTTTTAAAAATTCATTCAGGTCTTAGTTTTTAAAGTATAGCTTTTGAATATAGCACTTGTCAAACGGACGTTATTATACAATCCTCAGACACTTTTAAGGAGTATAAAGAGTCTCTATTCTCTAGACTTACTTTATTTATTGGCTTACTTTAAAAATTATTAGTATAAGGATTATACTAGACTTTAATAGAGTACATGGATGTATGATGCTCAATTTTGGAAGGTGTTGTATCTTTCTAATTTATCATAAATAAGAAAGATACATGTAAGGCCTAATACTTCTTTTTCCCTAGAGGGGATGACTCTATTTTATATAATTGAGCATATTCCAACTTGCTCTATGTCCTAGGCCCTCCAGCCTTTTTACTATTCAGCTATGTCTGAGTCATTGGTACAGTATAAAAATATTAAAAAATTTATAGTAATTTATATATTTTTTATACTTACCAATGACCCAGACGGGGATGGCCCTCCCAGGAGTTGGGAACACATACCTCCCCGCTGAGTACATAGCGCTTACCAGGCACTGGTTATAAGAATGATTAATGGCGCCAATTTCGGAACGTCCTTGACACTGCGCATGCGCAGTAGAGGTGAAGTGTGGAGGGCCATTCAGGACATGTTTTCTTTGGTTTTAGATGCAAATTTTGGGGATTGGGGGGCAAAATTTGTGTTTGGCCCTATATTTTAAGAGTTAGCACCAGCTATGTCTGGGTCATTGGTAAGTATAAAAAATATATAAATTACTATAAATTTTTTAACTTTTGCTCCGTGATAACAAGATAGGAACACCTGGATGCTTGGCAGACTGAAAAGGCAGCCAAGACTTCACAAGAAATCACTGCTAAAAACTATCATCAACAAGTCCACTGAAAGCTTGCATGTTGTAACTTGTTCTACATGTAAGGCAAGAAAAGTCACGAAACTTTGAACTTTTAAAGCTAAACTGCAGTTAATATTCATCCTTAACTCAACTTTACAACGTCAGGTATGAGCTATTGGGACGGGTTGCGATCCATGATCCGTCTATACGTCCATACATACGTACTTTCCTCTCTGCATTCATAATTCCTTTAGCACACCCTATTGGCCGCAGCACTCACCCGAACAGTTCCAAATTTCATACGTGGCTTTGGGGCAATGTCCAGATGAGAGGTATCAAATTTTTCTGGATTTCGTTGAGAATGGCTGCCAGCAGCCATCTTAGATTTGGCATATGAATTGTCAACAATTCTGTTGGCACCATCTCCAGGCTGCTTCTCTTACTCGATCAGTTTCAAATTTCATATGCAGCTTTTTGACGCCAGCAGCCATCTTGGATTTGGCATATAAATTGTCAACAATTCCATTGACATACTCTACAGGCCGCATCTCTCACCCAATCAGTTCCAAATTTCATATGTAGCTTTGGGGCAATGTCTAGATGGGAGCTATTAAATTTTTTGAATTTCAATAAAAAACATGGCTGCCATCTTAGATTTGGCATATAAATTGTCAACCATTCCATTGGCACACCCTACAGGCCACATCTTTCACCCAATCTTTTTCAAATTTCATATGTAGCTTTGATGTGATATCTAGATGGGAGCTATCAAATTTTTCTGAATTTCATTGAAAAACATGACTGCCAGCAGCCACCTTGGTTTTGGCACATAAATTGTCAACAATTCCATTGGCACGCCATACAGGCCACTTTTCTCACCTGATTAGTTCCAAATTTCATATGTGGCTTTGGGGAAATGTCCAGATGGGAATTATTGAATTGTTTCGAATTTCGTTGAAAAACATGGCTGCCAGTAGCCATCTTGGATTTGGCACATAAATTGTCAACAATTCCATTAGCACACCCTACAGGCCACATATCTCACCCAATTTTTTCATATTTCATATGTAGCTTTGGTGTGGTGTCTTTTCTGTAGAAACCTGATTAAATGACTTGGCAATGCTGGAGATTTCTGTTTAGTTTAGTCCCTTCTTGAACAAGTTGTGCTGCAGTGTCAATGACACTTTCATTCTGTTTTGTTTTGTTTTAGGCTTATTTGTTTCACAAGGATTGGCAAACAAGTTATTCAGCTTATATTAATGCCTCTCCTTCGCCCAGTAGCACAGGTGTGACATTTGTTGTTTACTATGGTGTATGTACTAGTTGAACTGGCAAGGGTACAGGAGTCCTCTCGAATTTGGTTAGGCCTAAAAAACGTTTAAAATATGTTTCTCAGGCCCTCCCAAATGGTTCTTTGGGCGGACACATGTTCTCTTTTTATAACCCATGCAAACTTAAAAAAAACATAAAAATTAAATGGTTTATATCTGATATTTTATCCAAATTAATAAAATTGATAAATTTGTTCCTTGAATGCAAGAAGGTTTTGTAATGCTTTAGCATTGCAAAGCCTTCTTGCACTCATGGAATGAAATCCACCACCACCCATGCTATTCTATAGATTATGAGGCCAAAAACATAAAACAACTCAAGAACATTGACTTTTGATTGCTAAGAAATAATTACAAAGATAAAAAATAAAATAAAAAAGTGCCCTCCCACATGCAGTTCTACAAAAAATGGCCTGAGAAACAGAAGATCTACTTTGTGGGGGCCTTAAAAACTAACACCAGATTTTTCATCTTGAGGATATCCAGGTTGAACTTAGAGGTCTATTATTAGTTGAAATTTTTCTTGTGCTTCTCGTCCATCTGTTCTTAATTCATCCAGATTCCCTGCGAATTGAAACATCCAATTCAGTTAAATAATTCCAGAAACACCATGTAATTCATTTGAAAATGTCAGGCTAAACTGAGTGGTCCTTGAAAGTCTTTGAATTGAAAAATGCATTTCAAGGCTTTGATAGTACAGTAGAATCCTCTTAATTGAATATCCATTTTGCCAGTGAAAATTATTCAATTAACAGGAGTAAACAATTAACAGGGATTTGGTCAATTTCCTGTGTTCTGGGGGTAAACTGAGCATTTATTCTATTATATCTTGTTTGACAGAGCTCATAGAGCTCTGTCAAACAAGATATAATAGAATAAATGCCTGTATTGGATGTAGTGAGGCCAAAAAGGTTGATAGATAAGGGGAATTTGGTGCGTGTCACAGTAATTTTTTCGACATATTACAAAAATTTATATACAATTAACAGGAGTTTACTCTACAACCCATATGCAATTAACAGATCAAATTTGTACTGTAAGTATGGTAAATAGTTTTGTGTTTGAAAATTATATTCAATTAACAGGAATATACAATTAAGAGATATCCAATAAAGTGGGCTCCACTGTACTTGAAATTTGTGCTTCAGGGCTTACATTTTAACAATAATCAAAGAATTGATTCATGCAAATATTCGCATAACAAAACCATTGAGAATCATTGTGGATTCACGCTGCACCTCTGCTAGGATTCGTATGAAAAGAATTGATTCAACTTAACCCTTTACCTGACAGCAGGAGAAAATTAACCAATACAAGGCTAACATGACTTGAAATATCCAAACTCTTTGTCAGTGAAATTGTACAAACATGGCTGTCATGTGAACCAACTCAATGAGCCGATTCCAATGACATCCATATTTGTAAGGTTTTATTGGTAAATATTTTGTATTTTTTTTATTAAATTGTCAAATTTAGTTTATGTTTTAAAAATTAAAAAGCTGTATTGGGTAAAGGGTTAATGTGCTATCAGTATACAACAGGGGTTCAACCATGGTCGCTTCATGGGATCCTAGGACACTCATAACAGGTATGGATTCTTGCAACCATTTTTGCGAGAATCCAAATGGATTCTCCCAAATTTAGATGAAATATAAGCCCTGTGCATCAGCTTTGAAAGTCCTTGGTTTTTAAGAATTAATGCTTTTAAATTTTAACCCTTCTAACGAATTAGCTGCATCCTTTGTTGAATTTACAAATTAAGCAGGCAGAAAAAAGTATTTTTGAAACATTTCAACAAAATCATATGTGCCTCCTCTTTTAAAATAACATTAGGTATATTTTTATACTGTACCAATGACCCAGACATAGCTGGTGCTAACTCTTAAAAATCTAGGGCCAAACACAAATTTTGCCCCCCAATCCCCAAAATTTGCATCTAAAACCAAAAGAAATCATGTCCTGAAGGACTTTGCCCTTATTGCACATGTGCAGTGTCAAGGACATTCCGAAATTGGCGCCAATTATCATTCTCTGTTTGGCCCTTCATCAGTCAACATCTCACTGATCTTTGTGCTTGTAAATCTCAGTTTAAAGGATGCCAGACACGTAATTATTGGAGAAATGGTGATTCTAAGGAGGATATAGAAGGAGGAGAGGAAAAAGGAGTGACAAAAAATAATCAGGGCTGTACTTAAAATTTTTTATGAAATTATGTTAAGTTGCCTATTTTCGAGGCATGGGCCTGTTGTTGTCATTCTTGCTATAAAGTTGCACTGCTTATTCAGTGTTTCCTCTCCCCTGGTCTTCTAAGTCCCCCCTTGCTATTCTCCCATGCTTTTGGCATATTTTTGAGAAAGATCATTTCTAAATTCTCTTGGGAGAATTAGCTTGGTTACAGAATGAATTCTGTTATTTTCCCCATGTTTACGTTTTCACCCATGGGTGTATAAACGTTGTGTTCTGCATCTACCATCTGATGTTCTGCAGATTCTCCCCTGGGAGTCTCTGTTTTGCATCAGATAGTGTGTAATTTTGATGACTGATTTCGGGCCAGTATTGTCAGTGCCTGGAGTCATGTTTTCTGGTGTTTTTACACTGTTTGTTTACATTGGCAACAGTCTCTTTTGAGGGGGGGCTGTTTGCCTTTGGAGTAGTTTATCTCACTACGATACATTATTATTTTCCGTAAGTGTTGCATTAATTATTTAATATAATTTTAAAATTTTTGACCACACTTAGCCTTGGGATCCATTGGGGCTCAACGTTACTTTTCAGAAACTTGGGCTTCGCTGAAAAAATATATTTTTATACTGTACCAATGACCCAGACTTAGCTGGTGCTAACTCCAACAAAACCAGGGCCAAACACAAATTTTGCCCCCCAATCCCCAAAATTTGCATCCAAAACAAAAAGAAATCATGTCCTAAAGGACCTCCATAGTACGCCTCTACTGCGCATGCGCAGTGACGCAGTCGTCCCGAAATTGGCGCCAATTATCATTCTCTGTTTGGCCCTTCATCAGTCAACATCTCACTGATCTTTGTGCTTGTAAATCTCAGTTTAAAGGATGCCAGACACGTAATTTTTGGAGAAAATGTGATTCTAAGGAGGATAGAAGGAGGAGAGGAAAAAAGAAGTGGCAAAAAATAATCAGGGCTGTACTTAAAATTTTTTGTTGAAATTATGTTAAGTTGCCTATTTTCGAGGCATGGGCCTCTTGTTGTCATTCTTGCTAATTGTTGCACTGCTTATTCAGTGTTTCCTCTCCCCTAGCCTTCTAAAGTCCCCCCTTGCAATTCTCCCATGCTTTTGGCATATTTTTGAGAAGTTTCATTTCTAAAATTTCCTGGGAGAGTTGCTTGGTTACAGAATGTTTTCTGTTATTTTCCCCGTAGTTACGTTTTCACCCATGGGTGTATAACGTTTGTGTTCTGCATCTTCCATCTGATGTTCTGCAGATTCTCCCCTGGGAGTCTCTGTTTTGCATCAGATAGAGTGTAATTGATGACTGATTCCGGGCCAGTTTTTTCAGTGCCTGGAGTCATGTTTTCTAGTGTGTTTACACTGTTTGTTTTCATTGGCAACAGCCTTTTTTGAGGGGGGCTGTTTGCCTTTGTGGTAGTTTATCTCATTATAAGATACATTTATATTATCCGAAAGTGTCTCATTAATTATTTTATATAAATTTAAAATTTTTGACCACACTTTGCCATCGGATCCATCGGGGCTCAACGTTACTTTTCAGCAACTTGGGCTTCTCTGAAAAAATATTTTTTCAAAATTATTTTGTTTTGCAATTGTTTTTTCATTTATTAATGGATCATGTTATTATGTATCTTTGTGTCAGGGGTTTTTGCGAGTAACTAGGACTTATTGTTGTTCTTTCACAATGAAGGGACATTGTTCAAATTGTAATAGGAAGAAATCTTCCTCTGACTTTCATGATCATTGTATTAATTGTAGTCAGTGTTCTCGCATTAATCCCTGTCCTATATGTGAACATTGGGATGAGAAACATTGGAAACATGTGTCACGATATGTTGTTTCTGGAGAAAGAGCGATGCCGGCTCTTTCTCCACAAGGTCACTCTACTCTCTCAGTTTCTATTTCAGAGGAACCAGAACAGGGTGATGTTTCCATGTTATCTTCTTCAAGTGTGCGTCCGTCGTCACAAATGAATTCAGAGCTAGCGGCAAAAGTGCTCATGGAGATTAGACAAATGTCGTCCGCTAGCTCGCCCGGTGTAGCGTCCATTCACCGAATGGTTCAGCAGCCGGGTTCGTCCGATGCGGTCCAAGAGGAAATTTTGGGTGATGCGAGCACTATAAACATAATAGATGCACACCCAGTGACGGCGGATAGTAAACGAGAACGGAGGAAGCCTTTTAGTCCGGTTCCTAGCTCGTCCAGGTCCAGCCGGGCCGCGAGCGAGAGAGGCCTCTCTCTCGTACAACAACATCTGGGACCAGATGTTGTGGTACAAAATGTGTCTTTAGCGGAGCATACGTCCGTCGCTCGGGACGCTCCGTTGTATATGCAGTCCGCAGAGACTGTTAAGGCTTCCTCTTCTCGTCGGCGCACACGACCGCACCTTGGCTGCATGACCTCCGATATTTTGCCAGCTTCGCCGATGAAGGATTCTTCGGCGACCAGGTCACACCATCCGGCAGCCAGGGATTCGAGACCGATGGACTCCGGACGTTCGCATAGGAAAAGTATGCGGGAGCCATCTGATGCGGAGCTGCCCTCGGCGAAGCAGCGAAAGACCGCGCCTCCGCAGGTCTCGACGTCGGACATTCTAGTGCAGATAGCACAGCTTATCGCAGCATCCCAGCAGCCGACAGAAACGGTGTCGGATCGAGAATTATCCGACGGCGCTGGGTCGGTACGCTCCGCCGAAGCATCGGGGGCGGACGACCGGGAACATCGGGAGGTCCGACCGGATGGTGAAAGGGATACGGATGAATTGGAGCTATCCCTTTCGGAACAACATAAAGCTGCCGTGGACTTCATCCGGCACTTTCTCCCTCAAGTTGTTCCGTCGGGCCAGACTGCTGCGCTTCCGGACAAGAGAATTATAGCGTCATTGGACTCTGAATTTTTTGAGCGGTTCAGGGACATCGCTCCCGAGTTTCCGTCGCAGTCCAATAATGTTGCAAGAACATTTGAATTATTGAACGACGCTATATTTAAACTTGCTTCCAGGACGGGGAAAGCAGGTTTCTTGTCCGCAAATACTCTCAACCTGCCTTTCATTAATGCAAGGAATAAATTCGACACGGCAGGACAGGGTATACCGAGAGTTCCTCTGCGTATGGACGACGAGGCGGAAGACTTAGAGCTATCATTACTGTCGTCAGCTTCTATTCCAACCGCGGTGTTGGAAACAGCTATTGCGTCTAACAGAGCCAATTTAGATGCCTTATCTTACGCAGATCACCTTACTAAGGCGTTATCACTGCGCCTTCAAGGGGAAGAGTTTCAGGATATACAATCCTCTTTAAGACTTCTTTCAAGGGCAGTAGCTTATTCCACGTGTAACTCCGCCCTTTCGGTGGCAAATCTGGAGTTGGTTAGACGTGACGCAGCCCTAGCTACATCCACACTAGTGGATTCTAAGGTGCAGAACTCTCTTAGAGTCGCTTCGGTCTCAGGAGAACTTCTCTTTGATGGCAAGCTTTCCGCTATTTATGATAATATTAAAAAGAAAGCTAATGATTCTCTGTTGATCAGATCCGCTCCTAAAAGGTCGGATACAGCAGACACGAATAAGGCGGGCACTTCTGGGTCTAATGCGCCCAAGAGAGGTTCCTATAGAGGTTCCGGTGCGTCCTCTTGGTCTTATTCGAGAGACCGTCAGGATAGCGACTCTCGTTCGGGACGTCCTTCAGGCCGGGACAATCGGTCGGACGCCCCGAGGTCGACGAGGCGAGGTGCGGGTCGTGGAAGACGTGGTTTCTCCTACCGCAGGCCTCGCAGGTCCAGGAGGTGATGGCTTAAACCTCTATCGCGTTCCGGTTGGCGGAAGGTTGTCGAGTTTTTCACAAGAGTGGGCGTCGATTACGGACGACCCGTGGGTGAGAGGAGTGACTTCGGAAGGTCTAAAGATATCCTTCAAACGAAAGCCTCCATTAACTCGAAGTCCAAAGTGGACTCATCTTCCGTCAAATCCACAGAAAAGAGACGCTCTGTTATCAGAGGTGCAGTCTCTTTTAATGAAGAACGTGGTAGAGGTCGTAGAAAACCAGGAATCGCTGGGATTCTACAGCCATCTGTTTCTGGTTCCGAAACCAGACGGCTCGTTCCGTCCAGTCATAGATTTGAGCTGGATAAACAAGCTGATCGTCGCTCCGAAGTTTTATATGGAGACAATTCGATCGGTCAGAGCGAGTATTCGGGTGAACGATTATGCAACGAGCATAGATCTCAAAGATGCGTACTTTCACGTCATGGTACATCCGACATTCCGAAAGTATCTACGCTTTGCAGTCCTAGGAGTGGTGTATCAGTTCCGGGCCATGTGCTTCGGATTGAATCTAGCACCCTGGGCTTTCACTCGGGTAATGAACTCGGTAATGATCTACTTCCGAGCTCATTCGTCTGCGGTAACGTCGGCCTACCTGGACGACATTCTTCAGAGGTACGACAACGAGTTAACGCTTCAGAACGATGTTCAGAATCTTCTTCTATTGCTCCGACGTCTCGGTTTCATAGTAAACGAGGAGAAGTCGGATCTGGTGCCGTCCAAGTCATTCACTCATCTGGGAATGAGCTTCGAGACGCACAACAATCTCGTTCGTCTGCCGTTAACCAGAGCGAAATTAGTCAGTTGTTACGCTCGCTATTGTCTGCATGCAGACAAAGTCACGGCGAGAGAATTTATGAGACTGATAGGTCTGTGCGGAGCCGCCGCGGATCTCATTCCGATGGGGCGGCTACGCACACGTCCTCTTCAAATTTTCCTGACTCAGAATTGGAGTGTGAAAATTCATTCGCTCGATATAGACGTTCTCTTGTCAGATCAAGTGAAACAAGAGATTCAGACTTGGGCAAACATTCAGTGGTCAACTCAAGGAGTTCCGCTGCAGTTGCCGGATCCGAGTTTTACCATTATGACGGATGCCAGTCAAACAGGTTGGGGTGCATCATTAATCCCAACGGATTCGAGATGCCAGGGTCTTTGGGATCCGCAATTCCTGTGCAAGCACATAAACATCAAGGAAATGATGTCAATTTGGCTTGCGTTACGTCACTGGATGGACATTATTCACGATGCTCATGTCCAAATCCTATCCGACAATACGACAGTAGTGGCGTATATACGGAATCAGGGAGGCACTCATTCAGTTCCGTTGTTCAATCTAACGGAAAGAATCCTTCTGTTTGCGTTGGGACATCACGTTCTTCTTTCGGTCCGTCACATACCAGGTCGTCTGAATGTGCTAGCAGACTCCCTTTCACGAAAGGGTCGCTTGTTGCCGTCGGAGTGGACTCTCAACAAACAAGTATTCAATCAGATTTGCTACCAATGGGAACGGCCAATGATAGACTTATTTGCGACACATCTCAACAATCAGTTGCAGACGTATGTGTCCCCGTGTCCGGATCCAAGAGCATTTGCAGTAAACGCTCTGTCGATCCCTTGGGACGGAATGATAGGATATGCGTATCCTCCAGCGCCGTTAATTCAACAAGTATTGCTAAAGATAAAACAATCTCAATGCAAGATTCTGTTGGTAGCATCTCTGTCGCCACAGAGACCGTGGATAAATCTACTCAGGTGTCTGTTGTGGGACCTACCGCGGAAGCTTCCTCCACGAGAGGATCTTCTTTCGCAGGGGAAATCGCGCCAACTCCATCACAACCCGCAAGGTCTCAACCTTCACGTTTTTCCATTGTGCGGTCCTTCTTGCATGGCAAGCACTTTACAGGACGAGCAGTGGACGCGATTTCTAACTGTAGGAGGACCTCCTCTTCGCTAAACTATGCGGCTAAGTGGAAGGTTTTCCGTCGTTGGTGTAGGGATCATTCTGTAGATATATTTGATCCCTCTATACCAGACATTGCAAACTTTCTAGTATACTTGTTTGACGAAATCAAACTGCAGCCTGTTACTATAAAGGGTTATAGATCTATGTTATCTGATACCTATGCACATCATGATAGTTTACAAATTGGATCTAATGTCTCTTTATCGAAATTGGTTAGAAACTTTTCGATAAATAGACCCAGAACTCTTAGATTAATTCCTAAGTGGAATTTAGCTTGGGTTCTCCTTAAATTGAAGGAAAAGCCATTTGAACCTCTTGGGACAGTAGATTTCAAATTCTTATCTTATAAGACAGCTTTTCTCTTAGCTTTCTCTTCTGCCAGAAGAGTCAGTGAGCTTCATGCACTATCGGTGGATGATTCTCATTATCGTAGTGTTGGGAACACTATCACCTTCACTACTAATGTGGGTTTTTTAGCTAAGAATCAGGCTCCTAATAAATATCCGGAACCTATTTTTATTAAGGCTCTTCCGTCTTCAGACGGGCGTAGGCCTTTACTCTGTCCTGTTAGAGCACTACGTATCTATAAACAGAGATCTCAGTTCATCAGAAAGGGACGGAAACGTTTCTTTCTGTCTTTGATGCCTAATAGAAAGGACATTTCAGTCCATTCTATTGCTAGATGGATTCAGTTAACTATCCGTACTGCTTATGAAGATTTTTCTTCTTCTCAGCAGTCTGTGCTTAAGATTTCTGCTCATGAAGTAAGAGCTCTTTCTACTTCCTGGGCTTATGCTAATAGTGTTGCTATTACAGATTTAATGAAGGCTGCTTATTGGTCTCAGCCATCCACATTTACTAATTTTTATCTCAGAAATATTGAGTCCATTTCTGGAGACCTGCATTGTTTAGGTCCGTTATCTGTTGCTCAGAATGTCGTCCACTAAACAGTTGCAACTATAGTTATGCAGGCTTTCTGTTCTGGCAGTGACTCCGTCCGGCTGCCCTCTTCGCTCTGGGCTATTTGACCCAGGGCAAGGGGAAGGGGGGGGGGGGGGGGGCGGGTGTTCCCTTAGGTCACCTGCTTTATAGTGAAAAGCAAGGGAATGCCTCCTCCAAGACAGTATTTCTGAGTCGCTTCCGGGATGGTTTTAAAGTGTAATATTAATGTTTAATTTCATTCATGTCTTATTTTTAAAGTGTAGCTCGGTGTGAAGCATTTGTATATGTCAAGTGTCAAACGGGCTTTAATATACAATACTCGGACACTTTTAAATGATTATAAAGAGTCTCAATTCTCTGGACTACTTTATTTATTGGCTTGCTTTAAAAATAATTAGTATAAGGGTTATACTGGATGTTAATAGAGAACATGAATGTTATTGTGCTCAATTATTAAGGGTAGTGTATCTTTCTAATTTAATATTAAATAAGAAAGATACATGTAAAGCCTAATACTCCTTTTCTCCTTAAGGGGTTACCTCTTTATTATATAATTGAGCTTATTGGATTTTCCTCTATGTCCTAGGCCCTCCAGCCTGTTTACTATTCAGCTAAGTCTGGGTCATTGGTACAGTATAAAAATGTTAAAAAATTTATAGTAATTTATATATTTTTTATACTTACCAATGACCCAGACGGGGATGGCCCTCCCTGAGTTGGGAACTCTTGCCTCCCCGCTGAGTACATAGCGCTGACCAGGCACTGCCAGTAAGAATGATAATTGGCGCCAATTTCGGGACGACTGCGTCACTGCGCATGCGCAGTAGAGGCGTACTATGGAGGTCCTTTAGGACATGATTTCTTTTTGTTTTGGATGCAAATTTTGGGGATTGGGGGGCAAAATTTGTGTTTGGCCCTGGTTTTGTTGGAGTTAGCACCAGCTAAGTCTGGGTCATTGGTAAGTATAAAAAATATATAAATTACTATAAATTTTTTAACTTTTTCAAAAATTATTTTGAATTTCAATTGTTTTTTCTATATTAATGGATCATGTTATTATGTGTCTTTGTGTTTAGGGGTTTGTGCGAGTACTGGGACTTGTTGTTGACTTTTCACTATGAAAGGATATTGTTCAAATTGTAATAGGAAGAAATCTTCCTCTGACTTTCATGATCGTTGTATTAATTGTAGTCAGTGTACTCGCACTAATCCCTGTTCAATATGTCAATATTGGGATGACAAACATTGGAAACGTGTGTCACGATATGTTGTTAGTGGAGAAAGGGCTATGCCGGCTCTTTCTCCGCAGGGTCACTTTACTCTATCAGTTTCTATTTCAGAGGAACAAGAACAGGTGATGTTTCCATGTTATCTTCCGCAAGTGCGCTTCCGTCATCACAAATGAATACAGAGCTAGCGGCAAAAGTGCTCATGGAGATAAGACAAATGTTGTCCGCTAGCTCGCCCGGTGTAGCGTCCATTCACCGAATGGTTCGGCAGCCGGGTTCGCCCGATGTGGTCCAGGAGGAAATGTTGGGTGATGCGAGCACTATAAACATTCAACGTGCACACCCAGTGACGGCGGATAGTAGGAGAGATCGGAGGAAGCCTTCGAGTCCGGTTCCTAGCTCGTCCAGGTCCAGCCGGGCCACGAGCGAGAGAGGCCCCTCTCTCGTACAACAACATCTGGGACCAGATGTTGTGGTACAAAATGTGTCGCAAGCGGAGCACACGTCCGTCGCTCGGGACGCTCCGTTGTATAGGCAGTCCGCTGAGTCTGCTCAGGCTTCTTCCTCTCACCTGCGCACACGACCGCACCTTGGCTACGTGACCGCCGATATTTTACCAGCTTCGCCGATCAGGGATTCTTCGGCGACCAGGTCACGCCATCCGGTAGCCAGGGACACGAGGCCGGTTGACTCCGGACGTTCGCATAGGAAGAGTATGCGGGAGTCACCAGATGCGGAGCTGCCCTCGGCGAAGCAGCGAAAGACTGCGCCTCCGCAGGCCTCGATAACGGACGTGCTTGTTCAAATAGCACAACTTATCGCAGCATCCCAGCAACCGACAGAAACGGTGTCGGATCGGGGATCATCCGACGGCGCTGGGTCGGTACGCTCTGCCGAAGCATCAGGTGCGGACGACCGGGAGCATCATGAGGTCCGACCGGATGGTGAAAGGGATACGGATGACTTGGAGCTATCCCTTTCGGAACAACATAAAGCTGCCGTGGACTTCATCCGGCACTTTCTTCCTCAAGTTGTTCCGTCGGGCCAGACTGCTGCGGTACCGGACAAGAGAATTATAGCGTCATTGGACACTGATTTCTTTGAGCGGTTCAGGGACATCGCTCCCGAGTTTCCGTCTCAGTCCAATAATGTCACAAGAACATTTGAATTATTGAACGACGCTATATTCAAACTTGCTTCCAAAACAGGAAAAGCGGGTTTCTTGTCCGCCAATACTCTTAACCTGCCTTTCATTAATGCAAGGAATAAATTCGATATGGCAGGACAGGGTATCCCGAGAGTTCCTCTGCGTATGGACGACGAGGCGGAAGACTTAGAATCATCATTACTGTCGTCTGCGTCTATTCCAACCGTGGTGTTGGAGACGACTATTTCGTCTAACAGAGCCTGTTTAGATGCTTTATCTTACGCCGACCACCTTACTAATGCGTTATCACTGCGTCTTCAAGGGAAAGAATTCCAGGATATACAATCCTCTTTAAGACTTCTTTCAAGGGCAGTAGCTTATTCCATGTGTAACTCCGCCCTTTCAGTGGCAAACCTGGAGTTGGTTAGACGTGACGCAGCCCTAGCTACATCCACACTCGTGGATAGTAAGGTGACGAACTCTCTCAAGAGTCGCTTCGGTCTCCGGAGAACTTCTCTTCGACGGCAAGCTTTCTGCAATTTACGATAAAATTACTAAGAAAGCTTCGGATTCTCTGCTGTTTAAATCTGCTTCTAAGAAGTCGGACACGGCAGATAAGAGTAAGACAGGCACTTCTGGGTCTAATGCGCCCAAGAGAGGTTCCTATAGAGGTTCCGGTGCGTCCTCTTGGTCTTATTCAAGAGACCGTCAAGGCAGCGACTCACGTGCGGGACGTCCTTTGGGCCGGGACAACCGGTCGGACGCCCCGAGGTCGACGGGACGAGGTGCGGGTCGCGGAGGACGTGGTTTCTCCTACCGCAGGCCTCGCAGGTCCAGGAGGTGATGGCTTCAACCTCTATCGCGTGCCGGTTGGCGGAAGGTTGTCGAGTTTTTCACAAGAGTGGGCGTCGATTACGGACGACCCTTGGGTGAGAGGGGTGATTTCGGAAGGTCTAAAGATATCCTTCAAGCGAAAGCCTCCATTAACTCGAAGTCCAAAATGGACTCAACTTCCGTCAAATCCACAGAAAAGAGACGCTCTGTTATCAGAGGTGCAGTCTCTTTTAATGAAGAACGCGGTAGAGGTCGTAGAAAACCAGGAGACACCGGGATTCTACAGCCATCTGTTTCTGGTTCCGAAACCAGACGGCTCGTTCCGTCCAGTCATAGATTTGAGCTGGATAAACAAGCTGATCGTCGCTCCGAAGTTTTATATGGAGACGATTCGATCGGTCAGAGCGAGTATTCGGGTGAACGATTATGCAACAAGCATAGATCTCAAGATGCGTACTTTCATGTCATGGTACATCCGACATTCAGAAAGTATCTACGCTTCGCAGTCCTAGGGGTGGTGTATCAATTCCGGGCGATGTGCTTCGGATTGAATCTAGCACCCTCGGCTTTCACTCGGGTAATGAACTCGGTAATGATGTATTTCCGAGCTCATTCGTCTGCGGTAACGTCGGCCTACCTGGACGACATTCTTCAGAGGTACGGCAACGAGTTAACGCTTTAGAACGATGTGCAGAATCTGCTTCTATTGCTCCGACGTCTCGGTTTTATAATAAACGAGGAGAAGTCGGATCTGGTGCCGTCCAAGTCATTCACACATCTGGGAATGAGCTTCGAGACGCACAACAATCTCGTTCGTCTGCCGTTAACCAGAGCGAAATTAGTCAGTTGTTAACGCTCGCTATTGTCTGCACGCAGACAAAGTCACAGCGAGGGAGTTCATGAGACTGATAGGTCTGTGCGGAGCCGCTGCGGATCTCATTCCGATGGGGCGGTTACGCACGCGTCCTCTCCAAATTTTCTTGACTCAGAATTGGAGTGTGAAAATTCATTCGCTTGACATAGACGTTCTCTTGTCAGATCAAGTGAAACGAGAGATTCAGACTTGGGCAAACATTCAGTGGTTAACTCAGGGAGTTCCGCTGCAGTTGCCGGATCCGAGTTTTACCATTATGATGGATGCCAGTCAAACAGGTTGGGGTGCATCATTGATCCCAACGGATTCGAGATGCCAGGGTCTTTGGGATCCGCAATTCCTGGGCAAGCACATAAACATCAAGGAAATTATGTCAATTTGGCTTGCGTTACGTCATTGGATGGACATTTTTCACAATGCTCATGTCCAAATCCTATCCGACAATACGACAGTAGTGGCGTATATACGGAATCAGGGAGGCACTCATTCAATTCCGTTGTTCAATCTAACGGAAAGAATCCTTCTGTTTGCTCTAGAACATCAAGTTCTACTTTCGGTCCGTCATATACCGGGTCGTCTGAACGTACTAGCAGACTCCCTTTCACGAAAGGGTCGCTTGTTGCCGTCGGAGTGGACTCTCAACAAACAAGTATTCAATCAGATTTGCTACCAATGGGAACGGCCAATGATAGACTTATTTGCGACACATCTCAACAATCAGTTGCAGACGTATGTGTCTCCGTGTCCGGATCCAAGAGCATTTGCAGTAGACGCTCTGTCGATCCCTTGGGACGTAATGATAGGATATGCGTATCCTCCAGCGCCGTTAATTCAGCAAGTATTGCTAAAGATAAAACAATCTCAATGCAAGATTCTGTTGGTAGCATTTCTGTCTCCACAGAGACCGTGGATAAATTTACTCAGGTGTCTGTTGTGGGACCTACCGCGGAAGCTTCCTCCACGGGAGGATCTTCTTTCGCAGGGGAAATCGCGTCAACTCCATCACAACCCGCAAGGTCTCAACCTTCACGTTTTTCCGTTGTGCGATCCTTCTTGCATGGCAAGCACTTTACAGGACGAGCAGTGGACGCGATTTCTAACTGTAGGAGGACCTCCTCTTTGCTAAACTATGCGGCTAAGTGGAAAGTTTTTCGTCGTTGGTGTAGGGATCATTCTGTTGATATTTTTGATCCCTCCATATCAGACGTTGCAAACTTTCTAGTATACTTGTTTGACGAAATCAAACTGCAGCCTGTTACTATTAAGGGTTATAGGTCTATGTTATCTGATACCTGTGCACATCATGATAGTTTACAAATTGGATCTAATGTCTCTTTATCTAAGTTAGTTAGAAACTTCTCGATAAATAGACCCAGAACTCTTAGGTTAATTCCTAAGTGGAATTTAGCTTGGGTTCTTCTTAAACTGAAGGAAAAGCCATTTGAACCTCTTGGGACAGTAGATTTCAAATTCTTGTCTTATAAGACAGCTTTTCTCTTAGCTTTCTCTTCTGCTAGAAGAGTCAGTGAGCTTCATGCACTGTCGGTGGATGATTCTCACTATCGTAGTGTCGGGAACACTATCACCTTCACTACTAATGTGGGATTTTTAGCTAAGAATCAGGCTCCTAATAAATATCCGGAACCTATTGTTATTAAGGCTCTTCCGTCTTCAGACGGGCGTAGGCCTTTACTCTGTCCTGTTAGAGCGTTACATATCTATAAACAGAGATATCAGTTTACCAGAAAGGGACGAAGTTTCTTTCTGTCTCTGATGCCTAATAGAAAGGACATTTCGGTCCATTCTATTGCTAGATGGATTCAATTAACTATCCGTACTGCTTATGAAAATTTATCTTCTTCTCAGCAGTCTGTGCTTAAGATTTCGGCTCATGAAGTAAGAGCTCTTTCTACATCTTGGGCTTACGCTAATAGTATTGCTATTACAGATTTAATGAAGGCTGCTTATTGGTCTCAGCCATCCAGATTCACGAATTTTTATCTCAGAAATATTGAGTCCATTTCTGGAGACCTGCATTGTTTAGGTCCGTTATCTGTTGCTCAGAATGTCGTCCACTAAACAGTTGCAACTATAGTTATGCAGGCTTTCTGTTCCGGCAGTGACTCCGTCCGGCTGCCCTCTTCGCTCTGGGCTATTTGACCCAGGGCAAGGGGAAGGGGGGGGGGGGGGAGGGTGTTCCCTTAGGTCACCTGCTTTATAGTGAAAAGCAAGGGAATGCCTCCTCCGAAGTCAGTATTTCTGAGTCGTTTCCGGGATGGTTTTAAAGTGTAATATTAATGTTAAAAATTCATTCATGTCATATTTTGAAAGTGTAGCTCGGTTTGAAGCATTTGTATATGTCAAGTGTCTAACGGGCGTTAATATACAATCCTCGGACACTTTTAAAGAATATAAAGAGTCTCAATTCTCTGGACTAACTTTATTTATTGGCTTACTTTAAAAATAATTAGTATAAAGGGTTATACTGGATGTTAATAGAGAACATGAATGTTACTGTGCTCAATTTTGAAGGGTATTGTATCTTTCTAATTTAACATAAAATAAGAAAGATACATGTAAAGCCTAATACTCCTTTTCTCCTTGAGGGGTTGACTCTATATTATATAGTTGAGCTTATTGGCTTTTCCTCTATGTCCTAGGCCCTCCAGCCTTTTTACTATTCAGCTATGTCTGGGTCATTGGTACAGTATAAAAATGTTAAAAAATTTATAGTAATTTATATATTTTTTATACTTACCAATGACCCAGACGGGGATGGCCCTCCCAGGAGTTGGGAACTCATACCTCCCCGCTGAGTACATAGCGCTGACCAGGCACTGCTTGTAAGAATGATAATTGGCGCCAATTTCGGAACGTCCTTGACACTGCGCATGCGCAGTAAGGGCAAAGTATGGAGGTCCTTCAGGACATGATTTCTTTTGGTTTTAGATGCAAATTTTGGGGATTGGGGGGCAAAATTTGTGTTTGGCCCTAGATTTTTAAGAGTTAGCACTAGCTATGTCTGGGTCATTGGTAAGTATAAAAAATATATAAATTACTATAAATTTTTTAACTTTTCTTAAAAAAATGATTTATTAAAGATATTTATTTCAGCTGAACATAAGGTCGCAAGTACAGTAAATTTTATTCAGTTGTTAATTGCCCAAAATATAACTGTGTTTTCACCTGTTTATGAATTCATCTGCCCAGAACATTGTCCGAATTTTAGCCCCAGAATTGGATTATCTACCCTACCGATGTATAAGACGTACCCTTAATTTTGGGATCGTTTTTTAAGGAAAAAGTACAATTTATGCACCGGCTGGATAAACTTTACCTTATACACATAGAAAGCAACAAGGGTTTCAGAATAGAACAGCCAAACAAAATTGTATTTTTTACCTGAATCAACTAAGAATAGCGTACTTGGAGATTTTAGCGAATCTTAAGTGAATCAATTTGTGGATTTGCGTCACATTGAAATTTTGCCCCTGTATTGTGGAAAGCATGAAGTGAGGTGTATTAATCACCTTCAGTGATAGTTCTAGTTTTAACTAATATCTATGTATGTTGATCAGAAGTTTAGTCAGTGCTCTATGAAAATCGCATGGAAAAGACTAAAGATTTAATTTATGTAAAAGATCCTTGAAAATGGCTTGGATAGGTCCTTGAAAGTCCTCAATCTTTTATACCATGATTACTGTGTCCATATTCAACATTATGTGATACAATACAGACATTGAGAAATGTTCAAGATACACTACTGGGGGAATATGGATTACGCATAAGAACATCATATAAGATTGCATCTGAGTGACGTTATGTGAATGAAATGTGTCGAAATTAAACCACATTAAGCAAGAAAGTTATCAGACTGCCAAAGATGATATTATTATTTCCTTCAAAATAAAATATCTTCTTCATTCTCTTAATTCAAGTTCAATTGTGACATAAATACAGAACACAACTCAGGTAGAGTATGGAGGATGGGAATCAATGAGCCTTTACGGGCATCAACGAGCCTTTGTGAAGTTTTTTTCCTGTATTACTCATCTGCCTTCAGTGCAAGTGAAATACAAAAAAAACCTCTGCCTCTGGTCATTTTTCCAGTCCCCCATACTCCACCCTCATTGTGTTCTGTCTTAAACTGTATCCTTAAGACAATGAGGCCTTATTAATATTTCAACAAAATATTTACTGCAATTAACTGAAACATCTTTTTGCTGGTACAGTGGAACCCTGTTAATTGAATAGACACTTTGCCAATGAAAATTATTCAATTAACAGGAATATTCAATTAACCAGGATAGTGTCACTTTACAGTATTCTAGAGATAAACTTGGCATTTATTCTGTTAAATCTTGTTTGACAGAGCTCTGTGAACCCTGCCAAACAAGATATAATAGATTTAATTCCTGTATTGGATGAACTGAGGCCAAATAGGTCTATAAACAAAAGAAAACTGGGGAGAGTAATTTCTCGACAGGTTACAAGATTTTTTATTCAATTAACAGGAGTTTACTCTATAACCTATATTCAATTGACTGTTTGAGTGCTAGAAGCCACTATCAGGGCTTTCAAAAAAAGTGAGCAAAAGCCTATGTTTTCCTTGATCATGTTTCATATTCAGTCAAACGCAAATAATATTTTGCTTATATAAATTTGTTTTATTACAAATTATTGGAGAGTGTCTACAGACACTCTCCAATAATTTGTAATAAAAAAAACAAATTTTGAATAACAAATTCAGACCACCAAAAATAATACAGGCCCCACCCAGTTAACAGGTCAAATTGTACTGGAGGTATGATAAATGGTTTTGTGTTGGGAAATTATTTTCTATTAACAGAGCTATTCAGTTGAGAGATATCCAATTAAGTGGGCTCCACTGTATTCAGTAGAGGTGGGTTGGTGGTGAATTTTCAAGTCAGTGTTTTTTAAGAAGTAAAACTGCGGTTGCGGTGCGGTTATCAGTGCTGGAACAGGCCAAGTTCACTCATCTTAATTTTGGTTGATTTTGCAAACTTGCTAACCCAGTGCAGTGTGTGAACAACGTCAAAACGTCATCAGTCCTTGACAAAGATAAATTAATAGAACTGAAAAGAATGTTTGGCTTATTGATGTACACTGTAAAGTTCAAATTGTGCACACATTTGTAGAGTTTTGGGTTTTAACTTTCTGTTCAGCGTAAATGCGGACTTTCCTTTGAGTGTCTTTCAGCTCTGGGAAAATGGAAGAAATTATAAAACACTGGCAAATTTAATACCATTCAAAATGAATTTGGAAAGTGTCAGTTATGGGAAAAAGTATTCTGCTGTGTACGGAATACATTTCCTTAACAATCTGTGTTTTTTCTCCTGAGTAAATACATATTTAAATTTAGACTGATATACCCACAATGCATTGTCCTATTAAAAATATGGGGCGGGAGAAGGTAAAAAAGTTCCCAATAATGTTTTGCTGACGTTTCGGCCTCTCTTTAAACCCTCTCTCAGAGTCGGAAATGTGGTGAAATTGTTTTCATGGAGTTATTGGAAACAATGCCAAACAGTAACTCACAGACTTTTAGCTTGTTCCGCCATTGTTAAATATCGAAATTATAAAAATGCAGAATGGAGAACAGATTTTACCTGCCACCGAAAATGTCGGTGTTTTCAAATTAATGCAATGCGCTTTTTCGGTGGTGGTCCAGAACCGAAACCATACCAAAAATACAGACACCAACCCAGCTCTAGTATTCAGTCAGATGCTTGTTAAAAGGTGTACCTTGATAAGAAATAAGGCATGCATGCTCTATGTGTGCAAGCATGACAGCACATCTCAGAAATAAAACACCAGAGCTCGTTATTCTACATCTACTGGGTTTTTTTTTTTTTCAGAATTTGGATTCGTTCCAGAATGTGGGATGCATGTATTGTGATTGATGGTGGTTCATCATTTAAATTCAATGATGGTGCAGTAGCTACATTAGAAATAAAGGAAGAAGATGCACTGAGAACTGTAACATTTGATGAATAGACTTGTACCCAGTTGTGTGAAAGATTAACCATTCAAACAAAATCACCAATATTGTTATTATTGGTTGAGTTGTGAAACTTGACTTATTGTTTGATGAAGTTGGTTGGTGGCCATCTGGGCAGGTCTTTTGGTATTCCAACATTGTTAGCGCAATAACTTGAGCAAAAATTAATGGATTTCAGAAATTGTTGATATGTGAATTTGATGCAATAATATCTTCAGGAGTTCAAAAATCAGTTTTTCCGGTGTTTCTTTCTAGAATTATGGCCCTTAGTTTGTTGATTTATGGTGATTTTCTGTCTGTCAGTGCGATAACTCAAATATCGATGAATTTCAACAGTTTTAGGTTTATGAATTTGCTATTATATTAGGTATGTTTCAGTGAGCTATTCTGGTTTACTTGGAAACAGAATAATAACCAGGTCGTTTCTTTGAGCAGTTTATATTCTGGTTTATAATTCTGGATTAAACCATCTAAACCTCCTTGAGATCAGGGTTGTCTGGTTTAGCATTCTATTCTTGACATGCGCAGTGGAGGGCAAATAAATGTTCTAGACTTCGCACAACAACAATAAAAAGTTATTCTGATTACAAGTGTCAAAAATGAAATAAACAATGTTGGGTACATAAAAATTGCAATGACTAAAGAGAGAAAAGTGATAAAAAGTTAACATTTATTTAGCTCATAAAAGCGGCTTTTCAAAATTATTCTGTTCTGAACTGAAAGAGTATTTTTCTCTCAGAAAAATTGTCTTGCAACATTCAGAAGACCCTTTTTGGCCATTTTATTTCTGTGATAGCAGTAGCCCAATTTCTGACAAGATCATTGGAAAGGTTCTGATGAGGGCTTTTCTAATGTTGGTTTTCTCAGATTGTTTAAAAAATGGAAGAAGGGATATGTTTCCCACGCTTTGGATATTCTGCCTAACAATACGTCCATACTGCTTGTTTCCAACTGACATCAAGCCAGTTTTACGTGGAATAGTATTCTCATTAAACGTACTGTTCCATTGTGATTATTAAACCACAGTTTAGGTTCACATGGAATAGTAAACCAAGTAAACGAGAATAGTTCACTGAAACATACCCGATATCTTAATTGAGTTTAGCAACTAGTTTAATATGATTTTGTTGATATGAGTTATGGCCCAGAGTTTACTTGCTTTCTTGCGATTTTTAGTCCATTAGGCCACATAAAGTAGATCTGTTTCTCCGGCCATTTTCTATAAAAATGCATGCAGATGGACATTTATTTTATTTTGTAATTATAATTTCTTTGCTGTCAGAAATTCATATCCTTGGTTTGTTTTTAGCTCATCTTGACAAAGTCAAGCTGAGCTAATCTCATCGCTCTCCGTCCGTCGTCCGACAGCACCATGTTTTGGTCTTCTCCAAAACCACTGGGCCAGTTCAAGTGAAAGTTTGTGTGAGTGATGGTCCCAAAGGGGCATTGCATTTTTGTTCAACTCAACATGCCCAGCCCCATAGGGAGGTAGTGGGGGAAAATGCTCCAAAATATTAAAAAATTCTTCTTCTCATGAACCAGTGTGTACAATGACTTGATATTTGTTGTGGAGCTTCCTTTTGAGGTGTAGAATCAAGTTTGTTCAAATGAAGTTGGTGAAGCAATATTTGGCTTTGTAATGGGAGGGGTAAGATTTTTGGTCCCACCCAAAACTTCTTCTTTCTGAACCGATGGTCCAGTTTGAACCAAATTTTGTGTTATTTATTGGGTCATAAGAACTTGACTCATGCAAAAAAAAAAAATTCCTGCATCCCCATGGGAACCCTGGGAGCTAAAAATAGAAATATTTTCAAAGACCCAAATTTCCCAAACCACATGGAACAGAGAGCTGTTATTTGGTATGAAGCATCCTTAGGACCTGTAGAATTGAATGGTAAAAAAAAGTTGCCATCGGATATGTTAGGGTGTTCTGTAATGGGCATCGAAAAAATGCTGAGTCAGCATACATGTATTTGCAAAAAATTTTAAAAATCTTTTCTCCAGAACCAATCATCAGAATCTTTTGATATTCTGTATACCACATTCATGTGGGGGTCAGATACAAATTTGTTAAAATAAAGCGCATTGGTTCATATTTGGGCTCAATACAGGAGCCCAAATTTTTAACTTAGGGTGATATGGGGAATATTCTTTAAAAATCTTCTTCAGAACCACCAGTCAGAATCTTTAAAAGTTTGGTATACATCATTGTTATGAGGGTCAGATTCAAGATTGTTCAAACCAAGTCCCTAGGTTAATATTTGGCCTTCCTGCAGAAGCCCAAATTTTAACTTTTTTCAATATTGGGGATAATTTTTAAAAATCTTCTTCTTCAGATCCACCAGTCAGAATGCTTTCATATTTGGTATGCAACATCTCTAGGGGGGTCAGATTCAAGTTTGTTGAAATCGGATCCCTAGGTACATATTTGAGCTCACTATGGTAGCCCAAATCTTTACTTAGTGCGATATGAAGGAATTTCTTCAAAAATCTTCTTCTTCAGATCCACTAATCAGAATGCTTTCATATTTGGTATACAACATTTCTAGGGGAGGGGGGGGGGGGGGGGGGGCAGATTCGAGTTTGTTCAAATCAGATCCGTAGGTTAATATTTGGGCTCGCTGTGGTAGCCCAAATTTTAACTTAGTGCAATATGAAGAAATTTCTTTAAAATTTCTCTTCTTCAGATCCAACGGTCAAAATGCTTTTATATTTGGTACACAACATCTCCAGGGAAGTCAGATTCAACCTTATTCAAATCGAGAGCCTGGGTTAATATTTGGGCTCCCTATGGGAGCTGGAATTGGCCATGTTGCTGAAGAAGTAAAAATTTTGTATTCACTACCCTCTAGAGGTGTGTAACTGAGCTTCATCCACATAGGTTGTATCAAGGGGCTTCATAGAGGAGCTCTACATTTTACATTATGATCAACTGAAGAAAAGGCATGATACCTGGATTATTTTTGTCACTCCTGAGGGACTCCAGGATTGACAGTGTATCCTTTGGAGATGGATTACTTTATGTAGACTCATTCTTGGACTCTGTTTATATTGTGTTCTGTTCAAGATGAGCCCTTCAGGCCATGTGGGGCCTCTTGTTTGTTTTAAGCCTCACAAGGTGCAGAATAACATGGCTAGTGGTTTGTTTTGTCCTTTGGGTGTGAAAAGGCACCATCTGCAATGGTTTAGCAGATGGTTCTTTGTTGCACCCAAGGTAAGATTTTATCCATTTTTTAACTTGGATAATATATCTAACAAAAAGCAATTTTTATTTTTGGAAGCTTGCATTAGTAATAAAAAGAAAGCATGTGGCACCCAAAATGACTATACAGAAGGGCCTGAAAAACAGATTATTAACTTTTGTAGGCCTTTGTGCAAACACTCCAACAAAGGTTAATGGATTTCCACAATTTTTTGGTTTGTGAGTTTGTTGTTTTTTCTTGATTGAGTGTGAAAACTTTTTTTTTGTCAGGATTTTCCTTTCTCATCTGATTTGTAACCCTCACTTTGTTGATTCATCTTCATTTATAGTCTATCAGCTTGAGAACTCAAACAAATGTCAATGGATTTCAACATTTTTTTTCTGTGAGTCTTTAACTCTTATTTCTTGATCATGTCTGAAAACCAATTCTGTTTGATTTTTGGAGTTATGGCCCTAAGTATATTATGCAGGTGAGTCAGTACAGACATTTTGTGTTGTAATTCACACATTAATAGTCCTATTTGAATATTGGTATGATCGGGTATGATGAAAGACCAGCGTGGGGGGGGGGGGGGGGGTCTATTAACATAGGTTGGAAGTCATCCATTAATTTTTACCAAAGTTACAGCCCTTGCGGGACTTTGAAATGTACAGGGATTTCTCATCTGTACAAACATTTTGTGTTTTAACTCAACCATCATTAGTCCAACTTCAGTGCCCTTTGGTATACTGATAGACCACCTTAAGGGAAAGGCTAGCAACATAAGGTGAGTCTCTAATGTTTACCAGAGTTATAGCCCTTTTTGGACCTTGAAATTTTCGATTTTTTTTTCCTTGCACACATTTTGTCACTCAAGCATTGATAACTCAATATTTGTGGGGGCATGGTGACGCTGTGTACTAAGGCGTACTGCACATCGATGGTGCACCTGTCGATGGTGCTAACCCTGCTTGTGTGGAGTTAGTATGTTGGGGAGCTGACAGTTGCTCGCCGTTGCTCGGTGGTTCTCTCTGGGTACTCCGGCTTCCTCCACCCATAAAACTGTTGAGGTCATTATTAGCCATTGTGCAGAAATATGTGACCTTAAACACCAATAAATAAATAAATAAATAAATAACTCAATATTTAAATTCTTTGGTATTTTGAAAGACCAGCATTGGGAAAAGGTCATCAACATAGGGTGAGTGTCTTGTTTGCTAATTTTGACCACAGTTACAACCCTTGTTTGATTTGAATTATGAGATCTCTTGTCTACAAAAATTTTGTGTCATAACTCAAGCATCGATGTCCCCATTTAAATGTTCTTTGATATGGTAATAAGACCAGCATGGGTTTCAGATTCCCCAGTCAGACACTTTCACATTTGGTATACAGCATTCTGATGGTGGAAGGGAAGGGCTCAGACTCCAGTTTGTTCAAGTTAAGTTCCTAGGTTGATATTTGGACTCATTTGAAATCTTCTGGCATGGACAACAGAGTTATAAATAAGTAAATAACTTCATTCCCCTGTAGTGTTAACTAGCTATAGATGGTAATTGAATCCTTCTTTAAACAACTATTGTCAGGTGAGTGCCCCAGGCTCCTTGGGGCCTCTTGTTATTCTTCCAATCTACAACACATTATCCCTCATGGTAATGGGTACAATGAGCTCATTCCAGTGAGAGTTATAAATTATGGTTATAAGAAAATTTAAATTCTGGTGGCTGTGTCAAGAAAATAACTTATGTTCCAATAAGAGTAAAATCCTCGCCCTCTGGTTGGATGAGAGCTGGTGTAGTTTCTTTTATGTTTACGGCTCCAGTAGCAAATGTTACCGTCTGAAGTCACAATGCGAAATATTTGAAATGACGTAGCCCGTTTCATAATTGCTTCATCAACAGAATGACTGGCAAGCCACTTCATTTTTCTAGACTTTTCACAGGTGCAGCAGATGGTGTTACAAATGAAGTGTTGTTGAAATTACAAACAGATTTACGATTTGAACTAAGATGAAATGAGTTTATCTGGTTTATTGATTATTTATCCAGTGCCGGCGTGGGGTACAAGAGAGGTTTATTTACTAAACCTGTGATCCTTAAAAGTTGCCCTGAACAAGGCAACTTTTAACGATCACAAGTTTAGTAAATAAGCCTCTTGTGTTTGGGCTATGAGTGTTGTCTTATTGGAACATATACCTTATTGTGATGAGTTGACGGCAACATGGTCTGAGGTTTGCAACTCAGAGCGTATGTTCAACCTCGACGCTTTGCGTCTCAGTTGAACATAAATGCTAAGCAAGCCAAAAAATAAGCAGTCTGTCATCTGCAAAATGAGGTCCCCAGAGGGTGAATTTAGTAATGCTACCCTGCACAGCAGGGTAGCATCACTAAATTTACCCTCTGTGAACCTCAATCTGAATCAGTGTCTCAAAACTAAACAGAAAGAGGTACCCAGAGGATAAATTGGCCAAATGTATGGGATAGCATCATCAAATTCACCCCCTGGGGACCTCATTCTGCAAATGTCAGATTGCTTATTTTCAGGCCTGGCTCCCGGCTGCAAACCTCAGACCATGTTACTCTCAATTCATCACAATAACATAGGTAAAGGGTAAATATTTGTTGATTTTATCTGGTGATAAATTGTGTTATATTTTTGTTTGATATGGTGTAAATAATGTTTTTACACACTTATGATGAAATTTTGTATAAACTTCAACTCATTGACTTGAATATATGTATCAAAATTACTGCAATATTTAGGGCAGAATTTTTTGTTGAGAAGAAGCCATTTGTTTTACAGCGAGCTTTACCTTGTTGAATACCTGTGGACAGCCATACCATGCAACAAAATTATCTAAAATTAGTAGACAATACTTTGTTATTATGCCCCGGAGGAGGTTTCAGGGTTATTGGCCAGGGCTTCATCTGTCTGTCCATCCATTAACATTTTGTAGCTCATGTTTGGATATTCAAATTTTGTTGTTTTGTATGATAGACCAGCATGGGGGAAAGAATTTCTGCATAGGACAGGCTTTGTTTGCTCTTTCTTGCAAGAGTTGTAGCCCTTGTTGGACTTAAGAAGTAATGTCGAACGAACTTCGATAACTTGAGAAGTAATTATAAACCAATCACTATGATGTGATGGAACCAGGGTGTCATGATACACGAGTGCAGATTCCTTTGAAAGGAGGATGGCTTGGGGTTGATGAGGATTTTCCCTGAGTCTATCTAATAAAATTAACCATATGATTCAGATACTTGAAAGGGTGGAAAATAGTGATTTGGTCTATCCATATGGAGGGAGGATCTCTACTTGGACTGATTCTGTTTGCACTTTCTTGCCATATATGTTGACATTGTTGAACTTAAAAAATAGTGATTATGTCCGCCTGTACAAAAAATTTCCACTCATAGCTTAGGTAAAGATAATCAGGTTTGTTCGTCCATCCATATTGTGATAGACCAGCATGGGAGAAAGTATTCCCACATAGGAAGAGTTTTGTCTGCACTTTCTTGCCAGAGTACTGGCCCTTTTTAACTCGCCTGACTGAAAGTCAGTGGAGCTGTTGCCATCACTTGGTGTACGTCCTCCGTCAACTTTTGAAACTTGACTTCTTCAAAACCACTGGACCAAATTCAAACATAAATGGCATAGACTATCTTTGGAGTATACCCTTTCTACTTTGTTCAAATGAAGGTGCTGCCATCTTCGGGCTGTGGTTAATGCCCCAAAAGCCTAAAAATCTTCTTCTCATGACCACCAGAGAGAATGCCTTGATATTTGGTATGGAATTTCCTTTGGTGGTGAAGATTAAAGTTTGTTCAAGGGAAGTTTGTAAGTCAATATTTGGGCTCTGTAAGAGCATGCCCATTTTGGGCTCCACCCAAAATTTATATTTCAAAAATCAATGGGCTGATTTGAACCAAATTTGGCATGTAGTATATTTGGGTCATAACTACTTGACTGATGCCCGAAAACATTTTTCACTGCCCTGTGGGAACCCCAAGAGCTAAAAATAGAAAAAATTCAAACATCCATATTTCAAAAACTGCGTGGACCAGTATATTGTTTTCTGGTATCAAGTTTCCTTGTGAAAAGTGGAATCAGATGGACCAAAAACAGTACTACTGTTTTTGTCATGGGGTGCAGTATGGGGATGCCACTTTTAACACTGTTGGCAATGGGAAAATGCTGAGTCATCATGTACAGTACAGTCGCCGTGGACTGGTCACTTTCCATGCGTGGGCAATATTTCCACGGACGCAATAATATTAGATTCCAAACACTAATTACAGGGATAATCATCAAAAAATTAATTAACGAAGCACCGAATACAACCCGGTGCTTCATTAATTAAAATTTTGCTGATGATGATTTTTATTACTTGGTAAACACATGCGTGGACATAACTGCCCATGTGTGGATTACGACCAATCCACCGTGACTGTACTGTATCTTGTGCTCCATTAACTAAGTATTCTGCTTCAGAACCTTTGGGCCAAATCTAAACTAATTTGGTACAAAGCATCTTGGTGGAGTATACTCCTCTGAGTTTTTTTTCCCAAAAAGTTACTACTCCTCTTGGAGCTGGGGTTAATTCCCCAAAAGCTTTCAAAAGCTTTTTTTCATGAACTATTTGGTACGGTGCTTCCTTTGGTGGTGGGGAGATTGACTTTTGTTGAAGGCAAGTTGGGAGGTCAATATTTTGGCACTCTGTGGTAGCATTTCATGAAATGATGGGCTGATTGGAACTAAATTTGGCATGTTGTATAATTGGGTTATATTTCAAAAACTGCATGGATCAGAATATTGTTTTTTGGTATGAAGTTTCCTTGGGTCCAGTGGAATCAGATAGACCTAAAAAATTGCTATTGATTTTGTCATGGGGTGCCATATGGGGATGTCCATTTTAACACTATTGGCAATGGGAAAATGCGGAGTCATTATCTGTGTTGTGCTCCATCAACTAAGTATTCTTCTTCACAACCTTTGGACCAAGTCTAAATTAATTTGGTGCAAAGCATCATGGTGGAATATACTCTTCTGATTTGGTGTTAATGCCCCATAAGCCTAAAATGCTTTAAAAAATCATCATCTCAGTAATGTTTAGATTTTTGGTATGGAACTTACTTTTGTGATGCAGATTCAAGTTTTTTCAATGGAACTCAGTAGGTCAAAATTTGGGCTCCACTCAAAATTTCTATTTCCCGAACCAGTGGGCTGATTTGAACCACATTTGTCATGTAGTATAACTTGATATTTATGCCTCATAAAATTTGGAGGGTGGGGAGGGTAGAGAGAACCACAGAAGTTAAAAGCAAAACAAAGTTTGTATGGACACCTTTTGAGACTTCACAGAACAGAGCTTTGTTTTTGCCCGAGAAGCTATCCTAGAAAGCAGAAACAAATAGCCCTAAAAATTGCCTTTGGTTGTGTCATGGAAAATCAAAAAAATGCTCTTGTTGTCCATCATTTATTGACACACTTCTCTCTTTTGACAACTTAAGCAAGGTGAGAGTTTTAGGCTCACTTGAGCCTCTAGTTTTAAAAGAGTGATTCTGTCCATTCATACAATTATTTCAAATATGGCTGTCCTCTGGTAGACCAGGATTGAGGAAAGGATCTCCACATAAGATGGATTCTATCTGCTTTTTCTTGCCAGAGTTGTAGCCCTTGTTGGACATAGTACATAGTGATATTCCATCAGGGACACATCCGTAAACTTGTGTTGTATTATTTCTTGTCTGATTACTTTTGAAATACTTTAAAACCCTATTAATTGAATAGCCACTTTGAGAAAGAAGATTATTCAGTTAACAAGAGTATTCAGTTAATAGGGATTGTGTCACTTTCCTGTATTCTAGAGATAAACTTAGCATTTATTCAATTATATCTTGTTTGACAGAGCTCCATGAGCTCTGTCAAACAAGATACAATAGAATAAATACTTAGTTTATCTCAGTACTACAGGAAAGTGACATAATCCTGTTAATTGAATTCTCCTGTTAATTGAATAATTTTCATTAGCAAAGTGGCTATTCAATTAACAGGGTTCCACTGTATTTCATTTTCAAAATCTCAAACCACTGCTGTAAGTGTGTTGTGATCAGAAAGAGTCTACTTTTGTCACCACAGTACTACCGGTATATAAGATGATATCATCTGGGATGCGAGTGTTGAATGGGTTACTCTATCAACAAGTATGGCTGCTGTGGATTGGTCATTTTCTACAGATGGGCGATATTTCCTTGGATTAGATTAATATTAGATTCCTAACACTAATTACAGGAATAATCATCAAAAATTTAATTAATGAAGCACCGCGTACAACTGATGACGATGACTGCTGATGATGTTTTTATCACCTGGTAAATGCATGCGTGGACATCGCTACCCGTGCATGGATTCTGACCAATCCACGACAACTCGACAGTGTACTCCTTCACAAATATACCCGCCAAATCTATCCAGTACAATAAACAAAAATGGTCATTAAAACTATTTTAATTTTTTTTCAAAAACTTTTGCACTCAAAACATAGTTTATGTCCCCTCATTGTAAAGGGCTTTTTGAGCTGGTTCCAGTGAGAGGTCAAAAGCTATATTTCAGAACCCCCAAATCGTGCCGCTTTATTGCTGTGTTAGGCAAATGGTTAATCATTGCAATATTAACCCTTATATCTCCATACAGCCACAAACTGCCCCTTTCATATTGCATTGAAAACATTGTCCCAAGTGGATTCTTCCTAAGAACTCGACTGGTAGGCTGCATCTATTTTGAGATTGTTTTTACATCATTTTAGGCAGCCTGTACGGGCATCCAGCAATGATGTAGAAACATTGCTAAGTCATCTGAGGCTGTGTACATGTATATGTATATTTGGTAGTCATTATTGTAAACTTATTCAGAGAATTTAACTCTTAACCCACTGAGTATTTTTCAAATCTTTTTTCTTTAAATCTAGTCATGGCTGCTGCACAGCAGCCACGACTATATTTCATGAAAAATTTGTGAAGATTTGACTCAATAAATCACTGGTCAAAAGGTTGATATAATTTGCAGCGGACATTTTTGTTAAATATGCTAACATTTTATTTATATTTGTGGCGAGAGATTTCCTGTCCTGGGCAGGAATATCTGCCAGCAGCATTCAAGGAGTTAAGCAAAAGAAGTGATGATTTAACAGATGAAAATTCCCTATATCAACAAAGTTCATTTATCTTATTGCACTGGATTTGGGATTCATTGAAATTTGTATTGAGATCTATGAATCTGCTGGACCCTATCTGAAATTTAATCAAATCTTCCAAGTTTTGAAGAGATTTATACTAACATTCATCATATTATACCAAATACATGTTTGGTTAAAAAAAATAACAAATATTTTAATTTTTTATATTTATAGTAAGAAATTTTACTGATAATTAATGTAGCCAATAAAATGTACTGGTGGTACTCTCAAATTGTACAATACTCATATGCTGTTTAGCATAATCATATTGAAAATTAAAATCACATCAGTGGAACACAAGTGAATTAATTTTTTTTCAGTGTAAACTGAATGCCTTTATATTGTCTTGATGCCTATGAAAACTCCCCAAATTGATACTCAGTGTTAACTTAATTTTTTTTGATGGGGTTTAATGACACATTTGACAGTCAAGGTCACCTCATGCCATATAGTTTTATGGGTGAAGGAATACCTGGAGAGAACCACCAAGCTGTGGCAAGCAACTGTCAGACTCCACAATGTACTAACTCCTCACAATTAATTGTTAGGTGGTTCCATAACTCAAGGTCACATTTCAAATCTGTCGATAATTGTGCCTCAGCCATAAATCAGAAATGAATCAAATTACAATTATCAAACTTCATACAAATGTTAAGGATAGTCTGAAGGTGTGTTGCATATAATAGTTGCTTTTGCAAATATACTCGCCCAAAAAAGAAAGTGTGCATTGCAGAAATTGATCAAACTCCAAAGAAATAATTTCATAGGTGTAAAGAGTGTTAACCTGTTCATGAATAAGTTATATTGAACACAAAAACAGCTTTCCCCGTTAAAATTGCATTAACGTTAAATGACGTGCTGCACGTTTGTGAAAAGGCATGTTTTGCACGTGGAAAGTCTGAAAATTCATGCAGCAGTGTGAATCCTTGGGTATTTAAACACTAAAGTAAGGCCTTCCTATCGTTCACATTCAAACTTGCGCTGCTGTTAAAACGACTCCACATTAGCATGCCAAGATTGACAATGAATCATTGCCCTGGGTATGATTAGAGCTGGCAGAACACACAGAGAGGTTGCCCAGCATTTGAACTGCCACCGTAACACTGTAGACAGGCTAATCCATCGACATGCACAACATGATGACGTTCGAGACCGACCCTGCTCTGGGAGACCCCGAGTTACCACCCCTGCACAAGATCGGTATATCCGTGTCGTCCATCTCTGGAACCAGGAACAAACGGCAATGACGACAGCCAGGAACATCCCTAACCTGAGACAGATACATCCTCAAACAGTAATCAACCGGCTGAGAGAATACGGCTTACGTCCTCGAAGACCTGCAATTCGTCCGATTTTGACGTTACGTCATCGTCGTGCTCGACTGCAGTGGTGTAGACAACATCTCAGGCATCCCTTACACTGGTGGCGACATGTTTTATTCACAGATGAATGTCGTTTCCATCTTTCATCATCAGATGGCCACCAGAGAGTGTACAGACGTCGAAACGAACACTGTGTCGTGTAGCGAAACCTTTATGGGGGAGGGTCTCTCATGGTATGGGGTGGCATCACTGCCCGTAACAGAACTGAGCTGGTCATTATTGATGGCAATCTCAATGCAGCCAGACATCGTTATGAAGTGCTTACACCTGTTGTTGTTCTATTTCTGCAACGTCACGGCCCCGGCGTCATTCTACAGCAGGACAACACCCGACCCCACACAGCTCGTGTTGTTCAACAGTATCTGCAGCAACAACAAGTGGATGTTCTTCCCTGGCCCGCAAATTCGCCCGATATCTCACCCATTGAGCACGTATGGGACGAAATGAAACGTCAGCTACGCCGGCTTCCCCATGCACCGTCAACGCTTGTGGAACTCCAAAGACAGCTTATCAGAATATAGACCAACATCCCACAACACTTCCATGCTAACTTGTTCGCTTCCATGAGGCATAGATGCACAGCAGTAGTCAATGCAGACGGAGGTCATACCAGATATTGAGTGTGTGACTTTTGTGTTTGACCCTTAGTGTCGTTGACTCTCCATGGCACCAAGAGTATTCGTCGTGGCGTAATGAAATTTCTCATGTTGATCACAAATTGATTCATCTGTGATTGAATAAAATTTCCATGAATGAAAATGATATCTTTTTTTAGTGTTATTTTTTAGCATGCACACTTTCTTTTTTGGGAGAGTATACAAATATCAAGGACAGGCAAAAGCTGTGTTACATACAATACTTACTTGCACATTTCAAGGTCACTTCATGTCTCAGTGATAACTGTTGTGGCTACAAGTGTCAAACTTCACACACTCATTGAGGTCAGTTCCATTTGGTGTTTTTTTAGGTGGAGGGCATGTGTTGTACTCCTATGATATTTCTCATAAAAAAGTTGAGAAAAAAGGTAACTACGTTGTAGCCTTGGGCAAGGCCCTTATTCCCAATTGCCTGCATGGGGGCATGGTGTCTGTGTGTGTCAAGGCATACCGCATGTCAATGGTGCACTTGCTTTTAAACAATGCTAACCCAGCTTGTGCGGAGTTAGTATGTTGGTGAATCCGACAGTTACTCACCATAGCTTGGTGGTTCTGTTCAGGATACACTGTCTTCCTCCATCTGTAAAACTATCCAACACGAGGTGCTTCTGGCTGTCATTAAACCCCAACAAAACCATTTTTTTTGTCTCATCAACTGTTAGTTATCCTTGTGTTTTCCAGGGTGTATGGGAATTCACGAGGCGAAGCCGAAGGGTGTATGTGTTCCCGACTGGTGTAAACTCCCATACACTCTGGAAAACACAAGGATAATGGATTTATTTCCAAGAATTTTGGTGTACTCAATACTTTAACCAACATTGTGGGCAAAAACTGACAGAAAATTTGTTCTTTGTAAGTTTCTTAATAAAACCAGACAAATTTGGATGTCATTGGAACTGGCTCAATGAGACAGTTCTAATGACATCCATATCTATAATATTTTATTTCACATAAATATTAAATTTCCTGTATTTTTATTTTTGTTCTAACTTATCCGAGCTGAAGGTGTGAATTAATAATTAAAAATTGGTACTTTTTCTTACCCATATAGCCTGCTATTGTGTATTCTTGTTTTTACACTGTGGTCAATTACAGTGTAAAAAAAAAGCTACTGTGGATTGCAAGTTACACCGTACTTCTCAGCCAATTAAAACGCAGTATTTTGTTTCATTTGGAAATAAAATAATTTATTACCTCTAGTTGGAATGGGTGTAACAAACTCATTCCAGTGAGGGGTAATAAGCTTTGCTTTTCAGGCAAACATTTAGAAAACGACAAAATTTACAAGATTTTTTTTTTTTAGTTAATTCAGCCGGCCGGTTTTGGCGGTCGTTTTAGGTAAAGCCTTTACATCCATTTTGTATTTTATGCCAAGCATGTGTGATTTTAAGACTGGTTCACCAATGTTGCAAATACTTATATTCTATAATCACAAGTCACATTTTGTAACACAATTTTGGTTGTTGACCTGTTAATGATTTATTATTCTGCATTTGCCTGGCATTACTAAATTTGAACTTATCTTTATTAACTGAAATTCCATGATTCATTGCTATGGAGTAGTAGGATATGAGACATAAACGGAGATAATATCAAAGTTGAATGGCTGCATTCAGTAGGTGGTAAAAGTAATACGCAAGGAAATTAATTAATTTGTTTCATAAATTTTCTGATAATATATGTAGGGCATGTTATTACCATCAAGATGATGTATGGAGAGCATGTTATTACCGTCAAGATGCACTAACTATTTATTAGTCACTCATGCAACAAATTTGAATATAGAGATTTTCTTATCAGCACTAATGATGTTTCATTTTCAGTTAACTTTCAGCCCAAGTGGGAATCTGGGAAGTATGTAAAGCAGTGCTTGTTTACTATTGTTACTGCTTTACTGGTAAAATAGGGTCTACATGGAGTAAAGACAAAAAAAATTTAAAAATCTGTTTCTCACGCAACCTTGCAGAGTCCTGTTGGGTTGCTGCATGCTCTCTTTTTATAACCAATGCAAACTTAAAAAAATAAAAATTGAATGGTTTATATCTGATATTTTACCCAAATTAATAAAAACTGAGAAATTTGTCCCTTGAGTGCTAAAGCACCCATACTATTCTGTAGATTATGAGGCCTAAAACATGAAACACACCAAGAGCATGAACTTTTGATGGCAAAGAAATAATTACAAAAATAAAAACTAAAATAAAAAACCACCTGCCGACATGCAATTTTACTAAAAAGTGGCCAGAGAAACAGAAGATCTACTTTGTGGGGTCTTAAGGTCACAATGGCTAATGGAGATAAAGTCAAGTTTTGTCAATCGTTTATGCCTATGTTGCCTATTTTTGAGGACTTCCACCCCAAGCATTATTGACTGGGTCCTATTTTACAAGTAAAACAGCTTGTTTACCATAAAAAAATAAAATAAAAAAAAAAAATCATGCCCACATGCAGTTTTACAAAAAAATGGCCTGAGAAACAGAAGAGCTACTTTTGGGGCCTGATATAACCATCACCTTGGGTGGAGATCCTCAAAAGTGGGCTGCTTAGATATAAACAATTGGTAAAACTTAACTTGGTACTTGTGTTGAGGCCATGATTTTGCCACAGGTGATGACCTCAAACACGAAGAAATAAATAAATAAATAAAAATTATTTTGGGGGGATTCGTGGTTTTCAGACTTTCCAACGACCTGGAATTTAGACTTTCCATGACCTTGCAAGGATTATGTGAGACTTATTGTCTGGGTGGAAAATCCATTCCCTTGGTGTTTTAACCCTTTACCTAACATGAAAAGCAGACGACACAAGCGCACAAAATTCTCGAATAACTAATTTTAAGCTCCAGTTTGACGAAGTCAAATTTGATCTATTGTCATGGCCCGTCGTCTGTCTGTCCATCCGTCCGTCCGTCTGTCCGTACGTCAACAATTGGCTATGGCTCAGGCTAGAGGTCGCATTTATGAACCGATCTTTACGAAACTTCTTGTGTACCTTTGTTATGACCCTGGGACGGGAACGAGTGTTTTTAGGTGTGGTCCGAAATTCAAGATGGCTGCCAGTGGCCATTTTGTACCGATGATGCAAAAATCAGTTTTTTGTACAGAACTTCTGTATGAAAGTTCTGATTTGAATAAAGTTTTGTATAAATGTTTAGTACCATGGGATACATCACATATAATACGGGTTTTTTTCTTGTGCGTAAATTATGCAAATTAGACTGACTTTGATTTATTTAGTGTTACTTTCAGAGCTGTAAGTGCCAAGCTGCTATGGCTCGGGCTAGAGGCCATATTTATGAACCAATCTTTACGAAACTTCTTGGGTACCTTTGCTGTGGCCCTGGGACGGGAACGAGTGTTTTTGGGTGTGGTCCAAAATTCAAGATGGCTGCCAGTGGCCATTTTGTACCGATGATGCAAAAATCGGTTTTTTGTACAGAACTTCTGTATGAAAGTTCTGATTTGAATAAAGTTTTGTATAAATGTATAGTACAGTGGGATACATCACATATAATACGGGTTTTTTTCTCGTGCGTAAATTATGCAAATTAGACTAACTTTGATTTATTTAGTGTTACTTTCAGAGCTGTAAGTGCCAAGCTGCTATGGCTCGGGCTAGAGGCCGTATTTATGAACCAATCTTTACGAAACTTCTTGGGTACCTTTGTTATGACCGTGGGACGAGAACGAGTGTTTTTGGGTGCAGTCCCAAATTCCAGATGGCTGCCAGCAGCCATTTTGTACCGACGATGCCGAAATCTGTTTTTTGTACAGAACTTCCATATGAAAGCTCTGATTTGAATAATTTTTTGTATGAATGTTTAGTACCATGGGATACATTACATATATTACAGGTTTTTTTCTTGTGCGTAAATTATGCAAATTAGGCTAACTTTGATTTATTTAGTGTTACTTTCAGCACTGTGAGTGCAAATCCCAATACGGCTCGGGCTAGAGGCCGTATTTATGAACCGATCTTCACGAAACTTCTTGGGTACCTTTGTTATCACTGTGGGATGAGAAGGAGTGTTTTGGGGTCCAGTCTGAAATTCAAGATGGCCGCTAGCAGCCATTTTGTTCAAAATTAAGTGCAATCAGATTTTTGCGCAGAACTTCCAAATGAAAGATCTGATTTGAATAAATTTTTGTATGAA
The DNA here is from genome assembly GCA_031216915.1 of Pictodentalium vernedei. Classification (NCBI taxonomy): domain Eukaryota; kingdom Metazoa; phylum Mollusca; class Scaphopoda; order Dentaliida; family Dentaliidae; genus Pictodentalium; species Pictodentalium vernedei. Next base: position 390,545,113 of record CM062293.1, on the reverse strand, counting down.
TGTTTAGTACCATGGGATACATTACATATAATACAGAGTTTTTCTCGTGAATAAATTATGCAAATTAGGGGTCCGGGTGGGACTTAGAAAATTTTGGACCAAAATCCGGAAATTAGTTTTTTGGTTTTTTATGCGTTTTGGTCAATTTTAAGACAAAAAAAAAAAAAAATTTTTTACACTGAAAATTTGGGGTCCGGGTGGGACTTAGAAAATTTTGGACCAAAATCCGGAAATTAGTTTTTTGTGTTTTGATGCATTTTGGTCAATTTTAAGAAGAAGAAGAAAAAATTTTAGTCTGAAAATATTTTGTTTGGGACTGAAAATTTCCACACAAAAATAATAATCTACAATGATTGGTCTTAATCTGTAGTCCATTACAGTCACCTTGTAATTCTTTTATTATTGTTGACTGGGCCAAAACAAATACTAATTCCTGTCATATTCATTATTCAGTTGTCTTGGTCACAGCAAGTACTAATTCCTGTCATATCCAAGTTGAGCTACAGAGTCATTGACTCTTTCATTTTCATTTTTTGTCTCAAAAACATAGGCTATGACCCTCATTGGAACGAGCTCATTCCACAGAGGGGTCATAACCTATGTTTTTGAGACAAAAAATAAAAATATAATGAAAATTAATTGGCGATTTTTAAGAATAGCGCTGGCCGGTGTTGGTTGTTACTTGGGTTAATGGTGAATCACTTTCCCTTTACTGTATATTTGTTGTTTTCTCATTCCTATGGAATTTCATTTCATGGTCAGTGATTGGACATATTTTGATGGAAATATTTTAAATTTTACAACAGCAATTAGAATTTGCATTTTGAGATGATAAAATAAAATACATATACAGTGGAGCCCACTTAATTGGATATCTCTTAATTGTATATTCCTGTTAATTGAATATAATTTTCAAACACAAAACTATTTACCATACCTTTAGTACAAATTTGATCTGTTAATTGCATATGGGTTGTAGAGTAAACTCTTGTTAATTGTATATAAATTTTTGTCATATGTCGAAGAAATTGCTGTGACACGCACCAAATTCCCCTTATTTATCAACCTTTTTGGCCTCATACATCCAATACAGACATTTATTCTATTATATCTTGTTTGACAGAGCTCTAAGAACTCTGTCAAACAAGATATAATAGAATAAATGCTCAGTTTACCTCCAGAACACAGGAAACTGAACAAATCCCTGTTAATTGTATACTCCTGATAATTGAATAATTTTCACTGGCAAAATGGATATTCAATTAAGAGGATTCTACTGTACTTGTATTTATTGTATTTGTACACTGTATCAGTTACTATGGTTGTTATCAGTGCTAAAATGGTTGATAGATGTTTTAACCAGCTTGCCAGTGGGAATCCCCGGGAAGTGAAGCAGTGCTTGTTTACTGTCTTAAACAAACTCTGTTTTACTGGTAAAATAGGACCCAGTCACCAATACTTGGGGTGGAAGTACTCAACAGTGTATAACATGGGTATAAATGATTGACTAAACTTGACTTGACAAGTGACGGCGGAGCTTTTCTGGTGATGATTTGTCCATTGTCTGTCTGTTGTCGACATATTGTATGAATATTTTTTGACAAAACATTTTAACAATATGTATATCAAAAGACAATGTGTCACAAATTATAATATAGTATGTGTCCTTCAAGGTCAGGGTCACTGGCCCTATGTTGAGGTGACAGAAAAACTTTATTTCACTGTCACTTTTGTCCAGTCCATATAACTTGGTATTTTTAACAGACCTTATTCAAACTTGATACAATTTGTGCACCTGACTCAAAGGTGTGTCTTGACTTTGATCCAAGGTCATATCATCAAGGTCAGAGGCAGAAAAACTTTGATATTGTTATACAGTCCTTGTCCGTCCATATAACTTGGTATGATTGACAGATCTTATTCATATGTGGTAAAAATTATTGCACATGACTCAAAGGTGTGTCACAACTTTTATCCAAGGCTGTATCGTCAAGGTCAAAACCGACAGCAAAACTTTGATACTGTTTCACAGTCCTTGTCCGGTCCATATAACATGGTATGATTGACAGATCTTATTCATACTTAGTACAATTATTGCTCATGACTCAAAATTGTGTCCTGACTTGGATCCGAGGTCATATCATCAAGGTCAAGATCACAGACAGCAGAACTTTGATATTGTTATACAGCCCATGCCTGGTCTGTATAATTGAATATATGTGACAGATTTTGTTCATCCCATAACCTAAGGTTGTGTCAAGACCTTGACCCATTGTCATTTCAAGGTCACAAGCAGTAACACTTGGATTCTTGTCTTGTATTTAGTTTCCCCAAAAAGCACTGTCCTGAGCAAAGCTGTCGAGGCTGAGAGGCCTCTTGTTGAGAATACTGCGTAATTTAGTAGAATTTTGGTGTAGTTTGCACGCTGGATTGACTGGTCAAAAAAATTGTGGAGCCAGCTACTTGAATGTAATGTGTTTTACCAGTAGAATTCCAACCAGGAATGATGTTGTGGATAAATAGTTTACAGCTTTTCCTACTGGTTAGGCTGATCACCATTTGTGAGCCTGTTATCCAGCTAACCATTTCAGCACTAGTTGTTATTGTTTATGCATAGAATGATGCAGTTTAATTTTATAATCTTCAGGCCTATTAAAAAACTGTCTTGTTTCGCAGTCAATTTTCCCCCCAATTTCATGATTGGAGGGGGGGTATTTTATTGTTAATCCACAAAACTGTCCTTGAAAAAAAGCTGAAATTGTTAATTTAACTCCTTGCACTATTGTTTTGGAAAGACCAATATTTTCAGCATTGAAAATATCCCATATTGTAACTCCAAATTTAACCCAACTGTATCTTGTTTGACGGAGCTCAGTGAGCTCTGTCAAACATGATATAGTTGATTAAATTTTTAGTCCTACAAGTGCTAAATATTATCATTGAAGAGATTTCCAGGAAAAAAAGAAATTGATAAGGAAGATTTTCAATGACAAAGGAGGAAACTGATAAGATTTTTTTTTTAATTAATAGCTTCTTTTTCTTACACCAGAAACATACCAAGACCATTTAAACAAGCATTTTTCGTAAGAGGGATTACAGACATTTTATTCACCTTCCATATTAATGATAATCACATTTTGTCCCTCTGCAAATAGGAATTTCCTACTGCACGCCCTGCATATGATATAAACACAACATTTTCTCTTCATGGGTTAGTGAAATTCCTGCATTTGCCTACTGCAGCTGTGTGATTTATGAAATTTCTAACTTGATTTTTGTTTTTCAGAAACTCAAAACCACTAGTGTCATAAAGCCAAAAATCACAGTTTTGACAAATGAGTCAGTTTTTGCTGTCATATTGTGTCACATTTGCATTGTTCACATTGCATTATAGGAATTATAAAATGAGTAATTTGTCAAATTTTTTGCACATCTTGCGGTGGTACATTTGGATATGTGTAAATTCTGTTGGAAATACATATCCAATTCAATTTATCCCACTAAAAACAGCGTCAGTTGATGTGATCTAAATGCCCAAATCATGTGTGTTGTGTTGTCATTGGCACTCCAGATAGCTGATAATTCTCTGCAGTAAGGGAATATTTTGCTCATATGGAAATATGTTGCCAATGTAGTAATCTGCCTGTGTAAGATTAGGTGCAGAATAGATCTCGTAGGTAGGCCATTGTCCGGGGAACATCAAATGAATGGGGTCTTAGATCTATAGCAGAAAAAACAAAGTGAAGAAATTATAGTTACCTGTTTCATCATACTCCAGTTGTTTCCATTAAATCTCCACAATAGTGATGAATCTCCTCCCTGAGAAGATGGTTTAATTATACCCCCTGCATTGAGTTGTGGGGGGAGGGTGTATACTGAAATCAACTTGTCCATCTGTCTGTCTGTAGACATAATTTTGTCCAGAGATTTTCTTAGACGTTTATGGACATATCTGCTCGAAACTTGGTATGAATGTTCACCACCATGGAAACCTGTGCACCTGCGATCATAGTTTCGGACAGATTATTTTTGCCAGAATTATGCCCCTTTTCGATTTGAAAAAGCAGGCCTAGAATTTTGTCCTGAGTTTCTCTCAGATGTTTATGGGTCGATTCCTTTGAAACTTGGTATGGATATGTACTACCATGGGAACCTATGGACTTGCGATTATAGTTTCGATTAGACTTTTTTTTCAGAGTTATGCCCATTTTCATCTTAGAATGTCTGACTTTTGTCAGGAGATTTTCTCAGATGTTTGTGTGTTGATCCTTTGAAACCTGGTATGGATGCTCACTACCATGGGATCTTGTGCACCTGCGATTAGAGTTTTGATCAGACGTTTCTGCAAGAGTTATGCCCTTTTTCGTCTTAAAATTGCCTGAAGTGCCTAGAATTTTGTACGGAGATTTTCTCAGATGTTTATGGGTCGATTCCTTTGAAACTTGGTATAGATATTCATTACTATGGGAACCTGTGGACCTGCGATTATAGTTTCAATCTGACTTTTTTTTGCCAGAGTTGTGCCCCTTTTCATCTTAGAATGCCTAAATTGTCCAGAATTTTGTCCGGAGATTTTCTCAGATGTTTACGGGTCAATTCCATTGAAACTTGGTATGGATGTTCACTCCTTTGAAACTTGGTATGGATGTTCACTACCATGGGAATCTGTGCACCTGGGATTATAGTTTCAATCAGACTTTTTTTTTGCCAAAGTTATGACCCTTTTCATCATAGAATGTCTGAATTTTGTCTGGAGATTTTCTCAAATGTTTATGGGGTTGAGTCCTTTGAAACTATGTTCTTTATCATGAGAACCTGTGCACCTGTGATTACTGTTCCAATCAGACTTTTTTGCCAGAGTTATGCCCCTTTTCATCTTAGAATGACTGAATTTTGCCCGGAGATTTTCAGATGGTTTGGGGTCATTTCCTTTAAAACTTGGTATGGATGTTCACTACCATGGGAACCTGTGCACCTGTGATTATAGTTTTGATTGGACTTTTTTTTTACCAGAGTTGTGCCCATTTTCGTCTTAGAATAATCATGGCAGGGGGCATGGACAGGTCCATCTGGGACAGTCACACCTCTAGTTTTCTCTTGGGATCTTCGAAATAAATTTAGGTGTGTGGACAGGAGTTTTCCCTTACCCATTTATCCAACATAACCATCAAAATTGGCCAATGCTATTTTCATAAATCATAATCCAATTTTTTTTTCAAAAACAGTGCATGACCCTTTATTGGAATAAGCTTATCAAGCGCATTGCAATGGAGGGCCATAAGTGATGTTTTTGAGGCAAAAAGTGAAAATTTTTAGCTTGAAAATTCAGTGGGTTTTTTGGTTTCTTTTACACAAGTATTTGCTTGCTGTTCATCATAAGTAAAGGGTTAAAGCACCTTAGGGGAGTGGTGAGCAGCCCCACTGGCAAACAATGAGGTGAGTGGTAGTTGTTAATTATACTCCCCGCAGGCATAGAATTTTGTCCGGAGATTTTCTCAGATGTTTATGGGTTGATGCCTTTGAAACTTGGTATGGATATTTACTACCTTGGGAACCTGTGCACCTGCAATTATAGTTTTGATCAGACTTCTTTTGCCAGAGTTGTGACCCTTTTGGTCTTAGAATAATCATGGTGGATGGGGGAATGGACAGGCCCATCTGGGACAGTCACACCTCCAGTTCATTACTGTGAATGACAGAGATGAATAATATTTGGATAGATGACGGCCAAGTGCAATAATTGAATACAAAGTGCTGCATACATATGGAATTGACTACTTGGTCCATGCAAAGGGCATACATTTCCAACTTTTCAATGTTTCATCTCCCCAGACTCAACCTTTAAGTTTTGGCTAACAACATATACTCTTTCTGCTGTATTGTTTGTCCATATTTTTTTACCTATATTTCAGACCCTCCCCCCCCCCCTCCCACGGTAAACCTGGGAAGATAAGCTCTGTTTTACTGGTAAAATGGGATCCAGCCACTAATGCTTGGGGTGGAAGTCCTCTAAAATAGGGAACGTAGATATAAACGACTGACTAAACTTTACTTTATTAGCCATTGTGCAGAAATATGTGACCTTAAACACCAATAAATAAATAAATTTCAAAACTGTGGGCCTCCGGCAAACCTTGTCTCATTACGGTTACATGGGAGTGGCAGTAACTCAAAACTGTAACTTACAAAAATGATACTTTACCTGGTGCACATAGAACTTGTCAGCTTTGGGGCGCTACTTCACTTAGGCTACCAGAGCTAACCCTTTACGTAAACAACTGCAGTATCCCATTGATTACTTTAAAATTGAGATCGTTCCAGTGAGGAGGCACATTATATTCTTGTATTGAATTTTTTTTTAATGTTAAAAAAAAAGGTGCAATGCCAAGGGTGGCCATCCCCTCACCCCCCTGCGAAACATGAGTTTCTAGTCATTTATCTATGCTGACATTGAATTAATAAATATCCTATCTCATCTCCATTTAACCACAGCACTAATACAGCAGGCCACCAAATGTGTCCATCGGACACTAATGCCCCCATTTTATGATACACTATATTTTGTGGTCAACAAAGTCCAAAAAAGTGCCATAACTCAGATAAAAATTATCACCCCAGAAAGAAAGTGAAGTAGTGCATGTTTACTGTAGTAAACTAGCTCTGTTTTACTGGTAAAATAGGATCCTGTCACCAATGCTTGGGGTGGAAGTCCTCTAAAATGAGCAACATTGGTGTAAAGGATTGACTTAACGTGACTTTATTTCCATGTTACGGCCCTGATTAGCCATTCAGCACAAATATGTGACCTTCAGCAACAATAAATATCCCTCATGTGAATTGCATGATGTGCAGCATTTCTTCTACATGAGCCACAGGCAGAGGAACATCAGAAATATGATTTGGGGTAAATTTGATTTCTTTAACCTGGTTTGTCTGCTAGAGACCTTATAAGTGGAAAAAACACTGAACCTAATTGATCTGTGGGAATCGGGGAAGTGAAGCAGTGCCAGTTCACTGTGGTAAACAAGCTCTTATTTTACTGGTAAATTAAGATCCAGCAACCAATGCCTGGGGTGGAAGTCGTTTAGAGCTCCACAGTGGAATGACCTCAACACACTCAATCCAACAAGGGCTCACATCCTGTGATTGGTAAGAATAACAATATCAATGAAGAACACTTGTTGAGCATTTTTAATATTATTTTAATGGTTATCTCCCAAAACTTCTACAGCCAAAACTTCTACACTGTGATTGATCAGTTAATTGTTCACACCTATTTTTGTAATGGAACAAACCAAACAGTGATTAGGAAATCACCTAAAATGACTGCTCATCTTAATAATAAAATTTGATGAGTTGTATGCGTATTTAGTAACAACAAATCACAAAATAATATTAAATAAAGTGAATATAATATAATTGTGATGAGTTTAAAAAAAAGGTATGTAATGAAGTATCTCTTCATTTCATGTCATCAATTATGTCATCAATTAAACATAACAAACTCTACTTTTCTCAAACCAGCCATTCTGATATTTTTGATGACATGAATGAATGAAAGGTAAAACCTTTCATTCATTCATGTCATCAAAAATATCAGAATGGCTGGTTTGAGAAAAGTGGAGTTTGTTATGTTTAATTATATGCGCCTAATTATGACATATGTCAAAAATCAAAACTACTTCTATTCATTATGAACTACTTGAATTTAATTTTGTATAAAAAATCAAAACAACTTTTAATTTATATGCGCCTTATCATAAAATTAATAATAAACAACCCATTTTTCACATACTGTGTTTTTATTTAATTGGACAATCCCATTCACAAGTTAAGGTAGCATGCATAATATTAATCATGCCTTGGACCCTGAAATGTGTTGTTTTAGACTGTAGAAGTTTTGGCTGTAGAAGTTTTGGGAGGTTACCATTTTAATAGATTTATAAAAATTACTTGGTTAGTTTTTGAACATGAACCATTCACAGATGATCGTAAAAAAAATTCTAAGCTAAATTTCACAGTTGTGCAGTAAGTTGGAGGTTAGAAATGATCATGTTAGAACACAATTTTATGATCTCTTGTTTTATTTTATATTTTTGAAGTGAAGAGGATGTGAGTGGTAGAACCATTATATTTATGGATGAAGTGAAATGAAGAGAGTAAATGAAAATAATTATATAGAATAAAATTTGTTTGTTTTTCTTTTGTCTCAAAAATGTTTTAACCCTTTACTCAACGAAACAGACAAAATCGGCCAGCACATTCACAAAAATTACCATTCAATTTTCATTGTTTTTTTTCATTTTTTGTCCCAAAGGCACAGCTTATGACCCCTCATTGGAATGCACTCATTCCAATGAGGTGTCATAAGCTATGCCTTTGATGCAAAAAATGAGAATATTTAGTTATTCAAAATTTTGTTTGCAAGTGTTGTCTGCTTTTCATGTTAGGTAAAGGGTTAAAAATAGGACATCAACCTTTTATTTGACCCTCGACCCTTTGCCCAACGTAACAGTCAAACCAATGTAACGGTCAAAACTAGCCAGCATGATTCGCAAAAATCATTCAATTTTCTGTATTTTTTTCTTCATTTTTTGTCTCAAAAACACAGCTTATGACCCCTAATTGGAATGAGCTCATTCCAATGAGGGGTCATAAGCTATGTTTTTGACACAAAATATGAAAAAAATTATTCATTCAAGTGTTGTCTGCCTTTCATGTTAGGTAGAGGCTTAAATGAATAATTACAGCATTGATCATGGTTTACTGCAACAAAAAACTTGCAAGATACATTCTGAGTACCCAAGACTTGCCCAGAAGCAACTATAAAGCGACAGGATGTATACTAGCAACCTGTAGTGAAAATGTATAAAAATCTCCAGACTTTTTAGAGTTAACATTGAATGCAGAAGGCATTCTGTACTAATTTTCATTAACCCTTTATCCAACGTAGAGAATATCAAAATTTATTATTTTAATTACTATTTTTAAAAAAATTTCCAAAGATTTCAACAAAACCATAACACGTGACCCCTCATTGGAACGAGCTCGATCAGCTTGTTCCAATGAGGGGTCACATGATATGTTTTTTTTTTAATATTTCGAAAAATTTTATGTTTTCAACTGCTCAATTTGTAAGTTATGCGAGCGACTCATGAGGTAAAGGGTTAAATAATTTGAATTTTTCCCTTTACCACTTCCAAAACATAGCAGTGACCCCTGCACTGGAATGAGAACAGTGATCTCAATTCAATGTGAAGGTCACAATCTACGATTTGGAAGCAGGAGGTAAGAAGGTAATTGAAAAAAAAACAATGGGATTTTTTTACCCTATTTGTTGGGTAAAGAGTGAACCCTTATGGCAACCAATTATGGTTCTTCTCTTTATTCAATTTGTGTCTAAACATTTGATTTTGCTCTGATATCAGCTGACATTGTTTTTAGTAATGGTAACCTTAACCATTGGCCGACAAATCTAAAACTCAATAGTTCTACTTCCATGGCGGCAGACATGTTAACTCTCCCGGAATGCCCGGGAAAATCCCGGAATTTCAGTGTAGTTCCCGGCTTCCCGGATGGGAATCAGTTTTGGATAAACAATCCCGGAAAACAACAGTCAAATATTTCGTTCCCGTTGTAACTTATGAAAAACATTCGGAGTCAAATCACTTGCATTTCAAACTCTGGTAAAAACTCACAAAGTAGTAAAATATTGATTTAAGTTAAATTTATTTAAGAAAATGGTATTTTATGATATATATTTCAACTGTGTTCATGTTTATTTCTGGGGTTTTTCTTCGGAGATTTGTGATAAATGAGAGAGTGTCGAAGTGAAAATAGGTGACTTACTTTCAAAAAATTGAAAACTCCACCTTCATTTAAATGCAGTTTTTGGAAATTAAAATATATGAAAAGGAATTAAATAATATATATTTATTTATTCCTTCATAGAATAGCTTTAATTCTCATCCCTTTTCCAAAATCAAAGACATAACGTAAACAACAAGTTTTTAGCACAGCTTAAAAGAAGGTTAAAGTTGCTGAGGATGCCGACAAATTATGACAGCATATTTAAACACAATGGACTTATTATCTAACACCACATTTATTCTGTTGTGCTGACTACAGAACTGTTAACTGTTGGCCATCTGTAACCAGAAAATTTTGAATGGAATTAAACAAAAATGCTTCAATGATGAAAAGAAAAGTTTTGTGTAGGGCACAAGCGTCCCACATGCATGAAGTTTGATCAAGATACTTTCCGAGTACTAATGTTCTTGAAGTAACTGAACATCAGGACATCTTTTCCTGTTAACATTTCCAGACTTGGGAAATTATTAGCTAAGTAGACTTTGATAACAGCAAACCACAGGTGGATGTGCTCTGTGGAACAGTGTGGGTGGGTGGTGGTGGTGGGGGGGGGGGGGGGGGGGGGGGGGGCTCATGAAGAAGAGGATCCCGGGGGGGGGGGGGGGGGGCAAATCAACAGTTATTTTATGATTTTTTAACATAGCATAAATGCATCAGCATAGTTGACAACTAGTTCTGGATATAACCTGGTGTTAATAGTGGTCCGTGAGCTGAAAATTCACAAGTTTTTTCTTTGATTTTGCCCCCGCGCGAACTTTTCCCTGAAATCCATCCCATTTCCCTGAAAATCACCCTCAGGTTCCCTGAAAAATTATTCTGGAGGTTAACATGTCTGCATGGCGGTATCAACCCTATAAGTTTAGTGAACTTACATTATGTGGAACAAAAATCATCACTGCTACTTGTAGTAACACTAGAAGGCCGCCCGGCCACACGTCCCTCAAAAAAGTGTGCATTTCGAGGTATTTGAAAAAAAATAAAATTTTTCGAAGTCAAAAAATGGACATAACTCTGGCCAAAAAAATGTCAGACCACACCCTGATTTGAACTATACCTGTATGTTATTTTGATACACCTATATACCAAATTTTATTTAAATCGGTCAGCAACTAAAGTTATCTGGAAACACCAAAAAACAGAATTTTCAAGTAGAAAAAAGGGGTATAACTCTGGCAAAAATTGTCGGAGTACACCCTTATTCGATCTTGCTTTATGTTGATACATGTACATATCAATTTTCATTTGATTTGGCCAACTGCAACTGAAGTTATCAGGAAACCAAAAAAAATTAATTTTTGAAGTCGAAAAGGGGCATAACTCTGGCAAATATTTTCAGCCCACACCCCGATTCGAACTTGACCTATATGTTATTTTGATACACCTACATATCAAATTTCATTTGATTTGGTCAAATATAACTAAAGTCATCTTTGGGAAACCAAAGTGGGATGGACGCACGGACACTGGCTATTTTAATAGTCCCCCAAAAACTTTTTCTCAGGGGACAATGACCCTGATCTGAGATTGATAAACCTGAAAATGAGAAAAAACAGCACAGCAAAGTATTGCATGAATCTACTCCTGCAATGTAGCATAGGTGGCACTCTGGCGTGGTGGCAGTTCTCACAAGTAACTAATTTGTGAAACATTGTGTTTTTAGCTCACTGAAGGGAGCTTAACTTATCAATTGTCGTCCGTCATCGTCACCCGTCGTGAACTTTACATTATCGACTTCTCCTCACAAACTACTGGACCAAATTTGGTTTGCATGTTCCTTATCATATGTCAATTCAAGTGTGTACAAATAAACTTTCCGCGCCCACAGCGGGCACCAGAAGGGGCATAAATCTGATAGCAGCCATAAATTTTTTCAATGAAAGTGTCAATAACACTGTAGATCTAATTTGAATGTGACAGGAATTAGTATTTGCTGAGACCAGGTCAACAGTAATGAATATGACAGGAATCAGTATTTGTTGTGATCAACTCAACAATAATGAATAAGAGAAAAAGGAGTTTTGTTGTGACCACGTCAACCATAGTAAATCAATTACAAGGTGACTGCAATGGTCTAAAGAATAGGACATAAGTATTATATGTGATGCATCCCATGTTAGTAAACATTCACACAAAAATTTATTCAAATCAGAGCTTTCATTTTGAAGTTCTGAGCAAAAAACTGATCGCACAAAATTTTGTACAAAATGGTTGCTGGTCGACATCTTTAATTTTGGACCAGACCCCAAAGCACTCATTCTCGTCTCATGGTGATAACAAAGGTAACTAAGAAGATTCATAAAGATCAGTTCACAAATACAGTCTCTAGCCCAAGCCGTATTGCCATTTGCATTTACAGTGCTGAAAGACTGAATAAATCAAAGTGTGTCTAATTTGCATAAGTTATGCATGAGAAAAAGACAATTATCAAATGTGATGTATCCCATGGTACTAAACATTCATACAAAAATTTATTCAAATCAAAACTTTCATGTAAAAAGTTCTGTGCAAAAAACTGATTGCACTTAATTTCGTACAAAATGACGTCAGGTGGCCATCTTTAATTTCGGACCGGACCCCAAATACTCGTTCTCGTCCCACGGCGATAACAAAGATATCCAAGAAGTTTCATAAAGATCGGTTCAGAAATACGGCCTCCAGCCCAAGCTGTATTGGCATTTTTTGCAGTTACAGTGCTGAAAGTAACACTAAACAGATCAAAGTTAGTCCAATTGGCATAATTTATGCATGAGAAAAAAACCTGTATTATATGTGATGTATCCCATGGTACTAAACATTCAGACAAAAAATTATTCAAATCAGCGCTTTCATATGGAAGTTCTGTGCAAAAATCTGATTGCACCTAATTTTGTACAAAATGGCTGCCAGTAGTCATCTTGAATTTCAGACCAAACCCCAAAACACTCGTTCTCATCCCACAGTAATAACAAAGGTACCCAAGAAGTTTCGTAAAGATCGGTTCATAAATACGGCCTTTAGCCCGAGCCGTATTGGCAGTTACACCTACAGTGCTGAAAGTAACACTAAATAAATCAAAGTTAGTCGAATTTGCATAATTTACACACGAGAAAAAAACTTGTATTATATGTGATGTATCCCATGGTACTAAACATTCATACAAAAAATTATTCAAATCAGAGCTTTCATATGGAAGTTCTGCGCAAAAAACCGATTGCACATACTTTTGTACAAAATGACTGCCAGCGGCCATCTTGAATTTTGGATGAGACCCAAAAACATGTGTTCTTGTCCCACGTTGATAACAAAGGTACCCAAGAAGTTTAGTAAAGATCGGTTCATAAATACGGCCTCGAGCCTAAGCCACGTTGACAGCATGACGGACAGACAGACGGATGGTGGGCCATAACAATACCTCAAATTTGGCTTCGCCAAAGTTGAGCTAAAAATGAATAAGAAACCCATATGTTTTTTATTTGTCAGAATGATCATCTTATGCTGTACAATCCTCAGTGGAAGAAATCCTGTAACACAGTTTTATCACTATCGATGCATGACAATTGGAAATTTATCCCCAAAATGAGAAAATTTCAACCATTTTGAGCATTTTTTTAGCCATCAACTGTGTCATTCAGCAGAGTGTATTTAAGTGATAATGTAAGATTTTTGCTGTGTGCAGTTGTCTCCAGAAAAGGCCATATTCAGAGCTTCCAGAAACTGTTTACATTGAGAGTATTGTGAATAAGTGAGATAATTTAAATGCGAAACATCCTCGGCCGTGTTAATGAGAAGCCGTGCATTTCTTGAAAGGCCAACATTTTCACCTGAATAACTGTAACGAGATCATACTGGTCTCTCACCATACAAAAAGGCATCAAAATCAAAATCTGATGACTACTGTTTGAGTTATAATGCCGAACAACAGTTTTCTTAGTTTAACAAGGGCCATAATTCTGTTACAAATAAGTAGTTGAAACCCGCAATGTATGGATATACTTTTGCCCATCCTGATCTCTTGTCATATGATTGCACTGAAATCTGACAACTGCTTGAGTTGCAATGCAAAACATTCATACAGACAGCCTTTTTTTCAAGTATAACAAGGGACATAACTCTGGTAAATATACACAAAACCAGCAATATGTGAATAACCTTTCCCACATTCTGGTTTATCACAATTCCAAACAAAATCAAAATCTGACGCCTGATGCTCGAGTTATATTGTAAAACATTTGTATTGTCGGAGTGCACAACTATATGTCCACCACCATCTCCTCCAGATGTTGGAGTCATAACAAATATAGTTCTCCTTCCATGAGGGTACAATGTAACTTTGGTGGACCTGCATTATATGGAACAAAAGCTACTGTCTGGAAACCAATTTTTTACCCAGTTCTATTTGTTATGATAATCTCTGACCTTCGACCTTACAGTTGCAAACTGCAAATTCAATAGGATTCTTCCCCTTCCATAGTACATCTAATCTGTAAATCTGGTCAACACGTGACATACAAAAGAAAAATTATTGCCCAGAAACCAATTTTGGATAAAGTTCTGTTAACCCTTTATCTAACATAACACTTGCAAACAAAATTATTGAATAACTAATTTTTTTCACTTTTTGCATCAAAAACATAGCTTGTGACCCCTCATTGGAATGAGCTTAATGAGCTCATTCCAATGAGGGGTCATAAGCTATGTTTTTGAGGCAAAAATGAAAAAATAATGAAAATTAAATGGCAATTTTTGTGAATAGTGCAGGCCAGTTTTGGCCATTACGTTGGGTAAAGGGTTAAAAAAAACAGTCATCTGACCTTGTGGCCACGGACTTCAAAATCATCGTTCTTCTCTTTCCTTGTGCGATTACTTTCTGTGAGTTTAGTTGAGCTGAGATATGGCAGCCCATCAGCTTATCGTGTGCAATGCATAGAGAAAAGTGTGACTAACCCAGTGGATTGCAAAGGGTTGGTCACACTTTCTGGTTATAAAAAAACTTTCATTTTTGACTAAGTAACTAACTCTATGCCCTGTACAGCCTTAGCATAAATCTTATATGCATCAACTCTTTACCCAACATAATGGCCAAAACCAGCGAGTACTATTCTCAAAAAGCATTCAAATTTGGCTTATAACTCTCAATTGGAAAGGATTGTGGAAAGGTTTTTTTACTGAATTCCAAAAAGGAAAACATTTTGGATTTCAATTAATAGCTTGTTCAATGTAAAACATACATTCACTGAATAGAATTTTGATGTAACAATATTTGAAGCAGCAAAATTACAATCGGTGATTTTATGATTCAATTTGCACACTGGTCTCATTGCAATAAATGTTTGTTTTTGTTTTGCAGTCTGACAGAAATCTGAGGTGGCACAATGTGTTGAAACTCATAAAACAAAACACAAAAATTGTCAGTTGTCGCATTGTGCACATAACATCAAATGAGTAACTGCTTGAACTCATTACACCACAAAAATGTCCGGCCCTAAATTTCCATTCAAACTTTATTAACCATTTACCTAACGAATTGACTGCATCTGCCTGTGTTAGTCACAACATGAAAGGGTGAAAACAATTTTCCATAAAATTTAAACAAAACCACATCATGTAACCCCTCATCGGAACAAGCTCAATCACTTTCCAGTGAGGGGTCACATGATATGGCTTAGCAAACATTTTTGAAAAAATTGCAAAATAAATAAAAGTAACAAATTTTGACATGATATGGCTTAGCAAACATTTTTGAAAAAATTGTAAAATAAATAAAAGTAACAAATTTTGATGTCATGTGTGCTGGGTAAAGGGTTAATTGTTCACCCTTTGTCTCCAAAATATTGCTTATGACACCTCATTGAAATCCATTGAGGGGTCATAAACTGTGTTTGGAGGCAAAAAAATTATCCAATTTTGGAGGCAAAAATTGTTATCCAATAAAATATTTTGCAAGTGTTGTCAACAATGGTGTAAGATAAAGGACAAAAACAAGGAAACCGTCAGATTTAACTGGTTGAGGGCTAGATTATTTTTTGTGGTCTCAATTTGTTATACAAAATTGTTTTTTTTTTGTTTTTTTTTAAATTTTTTATTCAGATAAAAAGTGATAAACATGTATCTATACATATAGTTTGAGTGTACATTGAATTCCATTTTATACAGAGTATAATATATAACTTTTTCTACTCTAGGTTTAATTGATGCACAGAAATAAGATTGTTATTATTTTATCTGACTTGTGTTGCATGTAGCCTTCTCATGAAGAATGGAGAGAAAAAAAAAGCAAAACAAAAACGTCGAGGGCTATTGTCCAGGAGATCGAGGGCTATTGTGCAGGCGATGTGTGGTGTTAAGTCGGAGGATAAAATAGGGCTTTTTGAGATTCCCACCTGGTATTTATTAGGTCGTTTTTTTTGTTAGAGTACAGGTGGCGGGAGTATAGCTCGAGGTCACAGTATTGACAGAGCATTTCGACGAATCCGTGGAAGCTAGGTTGACATTTTCTCACTTAGCAAGAATAAATGAACTTTTTAAATATAAGAATTACTAAGGTGAGGGTATATTCATGTATATTATTATTATTATTATTATTATTATTATAGGCAATGAGGGTAAAGTGCGGTGTCAGTGGTAACAGAATACCATATTTCTCCTGCAATCTATCTGCAAGTTGTAACAGGATTGTCTTTGACACTGAACATTCGAAGAATAAATGTTGCACTGTCTCTTTAGTGTTGGAACAAAACGTACACAGCTCAGTCTCAGATAATTTGCATTTAAAAAGGCGAGCATTCGTAAATAAAGCTCCGTGTATGATTGTATATTGCAAAGCTGGGAGATAGGTGTCATCAGTAATTAAAAACGGACTCTTGTATATCAGTCTCCAAGAATCGCAATCGAGACTGAGATGCAAACGCTCGTTCCATTTCTTCTGAGACTAAGCTGAGCACGAGGCCGCATGCTGCAGGAATAATGGGTAAAAAATTTTGTTTACGGTTTTTGTTACTTTTAATTTTTCTATCAACAGACTTTTGATAAAGTCGGATTTTTTTTTACTGCTTATTTCATTTTGCCATCATTTGAAAAGAACTTTCGTAACCCCTGGAAGACAGTGAAGGGAGTTTTGATATCAAATTTTGCAGAGAAGGCTTCAAAAGTCAGAAAGCCCCCCGCTCTCACTCAAGAGGTCGTTAAGAAAAAATATACCTCTGTCGCACCATCTTTGATTAAAAAATAGTTTGTTGTTAATTTTTATATTTTTGTTGTAGAAAATAGGTTGAGAAAATATTTCTTCAGGTTCAGTTGGAGATTTGTTGTCTAAAAGAGACCAGGCCTTAAGGACATTTTTCCAAAAACTATTTGAGTGCTCCCCAACCTTTGTTAATCACTCTTTGTGTAAAAAACAAGTTTTGTAACCTCCATATTTTTCGAAGTTGTCCAAAATAAGAGTTTTCCAGGGTGCTATTATGCCGGGATCCATTAATTTCTTAATCCTAACCATTTTTAAGGAATAACTGTATGACCGAATGTTTGGAAATTTAAGACCCCCGCCGTCCGTTTCGTTAATAAGAACATTACGTTTGATCTTTTCACGCTTCCCGGTCCACAGGTATTGGAATAAACGCGATTGTATAGAATCCAACATACTGTCAGGTACACACAAAATTGGTTTTATTACAAATTATTGGAGAGTGCCCACAGGCACTCTCCAGTAATTTGTAAAAAAAAAAAAATTATATGAACAAAATTTTTTTGGGGGTTTGTTTTACAGAAAATGAAACAAGAGCAAGGAAATTGTTGGCTTTTGCTCTGGTACCCTCATTTCTCTGAATGCCCTGATAGTAGCTTCTTGATCTCAACCAGTTAATAGACCACCAGGTCTTGACATAACTACTTCTGTTCCCACAGGCTCCACAACTACTGCTATTCCCATAGGCTCCACAAGTAACTTTAATTGGACTCACAGACTTGGGAGAGTCATGGTCCTTCACCACTGCACACACTCTGCATTTGAAACCATCAGCAACATCAGAGTAGAAGGTATTCCTGAAGCTTCTTGTGCTTCTACTGATCCATGAAATATCCCAAGTCATTCATTGGTGCAAGATATGAATTTTTCTCTTTGAATTTGTTGTCCATGGATCATTTTGGTGTTTTCTTTGATGAGAGTCTCTTGTCTTGAACTTTGTAATTAAGAAATGTTACATATGTCATCAAGATTTCAGTCTATCTTTGATATTTGAGTCATAGGCAAACACACTCAACATTTCCTTCTCAAGTGGATGCATTTCACCAGGAATAACTAATGACTGTAAAGGTTCACCTAGATCCACTGATGTTAACTGTTGTAGACTTGCTGCTACTATTTTCTGAGAATCACAACCAACACGGGCTAATCCAACACATATTGTATCACCAGTAAATGCTATAAATTAAAAACATAAATGAGAACTAACCTTTGGTAATAAAAGAGATCAGTTTTCCCCCAAATTGGGTCATGTGTGGGGAGGGGCATACATCAGCTTTGTTTCCAAACAAAATCGCACCTGGACTATTTGGTAGCTTGAGTGTTAGAATGTTCTATGTCCCATAGGGGACATAGAACATTCTTGCACTCAGGCGACGATTTGACAGGCACAATCCTGGTCAGGAAATGATGGGACATGAACTGGACTCAACAGGAAATAAATAGATATTGGTATATTATGCGCTTAATAATTTATGTTGAAATTAACTTTCATAATAAGTATCAATTGTAATATAAACCGGTGGGTCAGTGGTTCTCTCTGGGTACTCTGGCTTCCTCCACCAGTCGTGAAAAACTGTTCGACACGAGGTGACCCTAGCTGTCGAAAGTGTTGTCAAACTCCAATAAATGAAAAAAATTATTAACTGGCGGAGTGCTAAATTATTTGTGGTCATCAACATTTTTTCCTGTGTCTTTGCCTTGTTACAATTTATGGGAAAGTGCCAATAGGCACTCTCCCATAAACTGTAGCAAGGCAAATCCAAATGGACTATATAAATAATACAAGTACATCCACAGAATATAAAGGCATGAAGTTGTGGGCACTGCACATCAGATTAAAGCCCAAATATGGTAAATCCAAGTTGAAAATGAAACTTTAGGTCAAGAACACTTTGAAATGTGACTCTGTACAGTCTGAAGCGAGTTGTATATCTTCGTTGCATTGCAAAGTGTAACTGAGCTACCATTGCGAAAGTTCAACATTCGAAAAGCAATGGTACAAATAAAGTATTATCAATACCTGTGACATTATAAGTTATTCTGTTTGTTGACAGGGGACACAAGCCAGAAAATAAGCAGACTGTCATCTGCAAAATGAGGTCCCCAGAAGGTGAATCTAGTGATGCAGGGTAGCATCACTGAATTTACTCTCTCTGAAACTTAATCTGAATAAGGATTCCAAAACTAAACAGAAAAAGGTATCCAGAGGATAAATTAGCCCACTGTATGGGATAGCATCATCAAATTCACCCTCTTGGGACCTCATTCTGCAAATCTCAGACAGCTTATTTTCTGGCCTCAGGGGACATGGTCTCACATTCCCTGCATGAAACACACCTCAGTTGAATATATGTTTCATGCAGGGAACGTGAGACCATGTCCCCTGTCAACAAACAGCATAACGTATATGTCCCGTTCTTACACAAGTAAAATTGAATTGGAAAAAAAAATGATGAAAGTTAACACCTTACTGAAACAACGTCTGCTTTCTAATATTCACTGTACAACAACAAATTTTAAAATGATTCGAATGAAGCTATTTACAGTAAATTAATGAAAAGAGACCTAATCAGTTCCATAAATAATTACCCACGTTTACATAACTAATCTTTTTGTACGTAATAACGGTACTTTTGTGTGTAATTTACTTCAGTTAAATGTATTTGTCTCAGTTGATTTCAAGTGAAAAAAGACATTGCGATGAACCATTGCTCATGGCAACAAGACGCTTTCCTTGACAGTGGACATAAGAATCGCTGACAGTAGACATATGCATGTGCCCAGCGACATAAAATAAAACCAACAAGGCATTGACCAATCACTGCATGGTATTGCGGTTGGTATCAGGACATAGAAGTTTGCTTAGTTGCATTATATGAAAGGAATTGGGTGCCATATGAAGTGATTTTTGGGAATTGTCATCAATAAGCAGACTGTCATCTGCAAAATGAGGTCCCCAGAAGGTGAATCTAGTGATGCTGGGTAGCATCACTAAATTTACTCTCTGTGAACCTCAATCTGAATAAGGATTCCAAAACTAAACAGAAAAAGGTATCCAGAGGATAAATTAGCCCACTGTATGGGATAGCATCATCAAATTCACCCTCTTGGGACCTCATTCTGCAAATCTCAGACAGCTTATTTTCTGGCCTCAGGGGACATGGTCTCACGTTCCCTGCATGAAACACACCTCAGTTGAATACATGTTTCATGCAGGGAACGTGAGACCATGTCCCCTGTCAACAAACAGCATAACGTATATGTCCCGTTCTTACACAAGTAAAATTGAATTGGAAAAAAAAATGATGAAAGTTAACACCTTACTGAAACAAGTCTGCTTTCTAATATTCGCTGTACAACAAATTTTAAAATGATTCGAATGAAGCGATTTACAGTAAATTAATGAAAAGAGACCTAATGGGTTCCATAAATAATTACCCACGTTTACAGAACTAATCTTTTTGTACGTAATAACGGTACTTTTGTGTGTATTTTACTTCAGTTAAATGTATTTGTCTCAGTTGATTTCAAGTGAAAAAAGACATTGCGATGAACCGTTGCTCATGGCAACAAGACGCTTTCCTTGACAGTGGACATAAGAATCGCTGACAGTAGACATATGCATGTGCCCAGCGACATAAAATAAAATCAACAAGGCATTGACCAATCACTGCAAGGTATTGCGGTTGGTATCGGGACATAGAAGTTTGCTCAGTTGCATTATATGAAAGGAATTGGGTGACATATGAAGTTATTTATGGGAATTGTCATCGATGGCTCCCTATTTCACTCCACACGGTTATTGTTTTGGAAACAAATTTGACGTGTACCCACCCCCATCACGTGATTCAACATGAGGAATGTTGATAAAGTCTACTGTTGCACTATTACTGCTACAGGGCTCGATTTGTTCGGTTTCGCATTGCAATTTGCAAAGCATAAATCCCAGGCCGCGATTCAACATCTAGACTTTGATTAGCAATAAAAATTAAGATGTTCTGTTTATTTTAAAAAGAACTGTAGTTTGTAAATGAAAAAAAAACACCTTCTCTTCTGGGAGTTCAATGAAATCAGTTGCCAAGTGCGCTGTTTTTTAATGAGTTGCCGATTATATCTTTAATTTGCCCTAATTATTTGGGGAAAGCAGGCGTGTGGGAATCCCGATGACATCATTTTCGTAAGTAGAGGGTACGTGCATATTTGATTCGCAGATATTATAATCGAACATACAACACAAGAGGTCCAATGGAGTTGAGAAAAATTATGTCATTGACAAATGTTATCTATTTTCATTGAAGACGTTTCTGTATCCCACTGTGAACCCCTGATGGGGTTGTCTGTGGAGTGAAATTGTTTTCAATCTGTTCAGAGGTAAAAGTTCTGTTTACGATCAGAGGTAAATAATTCCAGCAAAGTGAAATTGAAGCATATTATAATTGTTCTTCCTTTATTCAGTTTATAATATTTCTAAAAAAAAATGTTAACAAAGAACCACAGCTCAAAATTCTTTACCAAAGACTTGCCTAATTCCGTTGTAGCGCACTTGGAACGGAATATTTCGATCCCGAGACGTTCGGCTCTCAAGACGATTCAGTCTTGAGATGTTTCGGTCCAATTGGAGACTGAAATGTCCTGGACCGAAAAGTCCCAAGTCCGAAATCGTCATAGCACCATACGTAACGCACGATCCTCTGACATTGTTGCTTTATCTGATGGCAAATTTGAAATTGTTGCCTCACCTGGGATACAACTTACATGTATACACCAGTAATAGCCAAAAGCCTAAAGAGAGATATTGTCACACACATGCCACATTCACGAATGAAAGGCTCACGTTTTTTAGCTGTTTGTGAGTGCTTGTTTAAAACAATAAAATTTCCAAGGTGGTAAAATGAAAATAGAAAACGAGATCCTAAAACAACATGATTTTGGGGACCAAAAAACAAAGTGAATTTTCACCCCAAAGGCCACCAGAAGGCTCCATTTGATAGCACATTTCAAAAATTTTCTGGGGGAGACCCCCCCTCCCCTCCCCCGACACACACACTTCGCTCGTGCCTTCGGCACTCGCAGTAGAGGCCTTGGGCATCTTCAGGCTATCTCTCAAGGTCATATCTAAAAACTGCTAATCAATTATTTTCGAACAAATCGAGGCCTGTGCTATGATTAACCCTATGTACCCTGATGGCAAAATATTAACATTTCAGCTGTAAATATTTCCCATAGTATAACTAGGAATTCAACAAAATGCTTAGTTGCATGATGGGGAAAAATTCACTGATTGAAATTTAGGAATTTTAACTGAAACTTTTCGGGAAAATTAAATGCATAAAACTTTCATAATCTATGGTCATTGGAGAAGGTGCATGTTGCATGCCCAACTCAGACCTCACGCTAGAGCTGGGTTTTTTCGGTTTTCCGGCTCAGTTCTGGTTCCTGCAACAAACTAGAAAACTGAACTGCAAGACTTGGCAAAAACTTAACGAACAGAACAGTTTTACTGTGTTTGTGCATAAACTGATCAAACTAGGCAGAAATGGACTACTGGCCCTTTTGGATTCTCGTCTCTAAATCTATAGGGTAAAGGGAAGAATACCAGTGGTGGTGCCAGAGTTACAGAAGTGAGGGGGTACAGCTGGGTATTGCCCGCTGCACAGCGGCGACATCAACCCCTAACACCGAGCCGGGTTGGGTTTCGGGAGGGCTGTCCCCTCCCAAAGTTGAGAAAATTTTTAAAACTCATGTTGTAAATGGTGTTCTCTGGAGCATTCTCAGACAATTACATTAAAACAGTTTTAGCCTTTTGAAATTTACTGGTTAGGTCTTTCAGTTATAGAAAATGTCGTACGTGGTGACATTTTAATGGAAGAACACTGTTGTAAAGTGCGAGCACAAAGCACCAAATGACAATCAAATCGAAAATGAAAGTAGGCTGCATTCCAAACGGTTGCGTTGCAAGCTCTCGATTCTAACATTCCTCGATTACTCTTAGGGGAATGTTGCAGACTATTTGAATGCAGCATGCCTTGTTGCAATTTGGGCCCTCAACTCTTGTTTGTTGTTTGCAGCTAATGTATGTCTGATTAGTGCACTTAGGAATATGGAATTAAGCATACTCACCATTACACCACAACGTTCAATACAAAAATTAAAATGATAGTATTTTTTTACTACGCTTGGCGAAAAAAGTGGAGGGGATATACACCGCCACTGAAGAATACATCAGGATTTCCTTGTCACATTTTCTCCCTTATTGCCTCATCCACCGGGTGAGTCAATAGGGAGAAAATGTGACAGTGAAAACACAACAGAATAGATGAATTTTATTCATTTCTTACCCCAAAATTGTTGACAATACCTGTAATGTGGGCCTCAAACCATGCATCATCAAGTTTTATTATGGTCTTTGAAGTAGCAAGGATGTAATGGCCCAGATAATGAACAAGAGCACCGCGTAGCGGGACAATATATGCCCGTTTTGTATTTTTGAAGGGTTAGGGTAAGGATGGGGGTGAGGGTGAAAATTGTTTGGACCAACCCCAAATTCGAACTTGACCTGTATTTTGTTGTGATTAAACAACATACCAAGTTTGGAACCAATCGGAAAACAAATAATAAAAGTTATCATCCGGAAACCAAATATTTGATGCATTCTATGTCCAACAAGGTCCATAATTCAGGGGAACTTCGAAGTTCAAACTGACCCCATATTCGAACTTGACCTGTCTTTTGTTTTGATTAAACCACATACCAAGTTTAGGAGTCAATCGAAAAAAAAATACTAAAGTTATCATCTGGAAACCAAATGTTGACGAACGGACAGACCGGCGGATGGACAAATGGACAGACTGATTCCATAATTCAACGGTTTTTCAACAGGCGTATAATAAAAAATCAGTTGGGCCATACTAAAGTTATAATCTGGAAAACACAAAATGCATAACTTCAAGAGGAATAACTCTGGAAAGGTACATGCGATTTTGGCCGAAAGTGAACTTGAGCTGTGCTTTGTGGTCATAAACAAAATCTGAGAATTTGAAAAAAATCGGTCAAGGCAAAATAAAGTTGTCATCCGGAAACCACAAAATCCACAAATTTGCAATCATTTAAGGGGAATAACTCTGGAAAGGTATATGCGATTGTGGTCAAAAGTGAACTTGAGCTGTATTTTGTGGTCAAAAACAAAAAACTGAAAATTTGAAATAAATCGGGCAAGGCAAACTAAAGTTATTGTCCGGAAACGAAAAGTTGGGCTAAATTCCCATAAATAAAGGGCCATAACTCTACTGCAAATGGGCCACTAGAAATGGAAATCGAACTCATCCTGTATTTTATCATACTAAATCCACATGCCAAATTTAACTCAGCTCAAACCATTACAACTAAAGTTATTGTCTGGAAACGAAATGTGTCCATGGACAGACAGACAGATGGGTGGAGAGACCATTCACACAATACGTCCCATTTTTCAAATGGGTGTATAAAATCAACATCTGAAAAATTTGGTGTCAATCCGTCAAGGCGCTCGGCTTTAAATGAACGGAAACCAATTTTTTTTTAAAAATTGTGTTTTCAAAGGGCCTTAACTCTGCAGCGGATGGACTGAGAAACACCCGAACTTGACCTGTATTTTATTGCTACAAACAACATCTGAAAGTTTGATGTCGATCCGTCAAGGTGTTCGACTTTAAATGAAGGGAAACCATTTTTTTTCGAAAGATTGTGTTTTCAAAGAGCCATAACTCTGCCGTGGATGGACTGAGAAACACCAATATTGAACTTGACCTGTATTTCATTGCTAAAAACAACATCTGAAAAATTTGGTGTCAAGGCGTTCAGCTTTAAATGAACGGAAACCAATTTTTTTAGAAAAATTGTGTTTTCAAAGGGCCATATCTCTGCAGCAGATGGACTGAGAAACACCAATATCGAACTTGACCTGTATTTTAATGCTAAAAACAACTTCTGAAAGTCTGATGTCGATCCGTCAAGGCGTTCAACTTTAAATGAACGGAAACCAATTTGTTTACAGACAGATGGACAGTAGGACAGACTGATAACATAATACGACCGTTTTTTAAATGGGCGTATAAAAACTTGAGAAAGTACAGATGAATGACTGATGTAGATTACTGACAGTGAACAAATATAAACTAGTGAAACTTTGCTGACAAAGTCACTTCACCATTTACCTTTCGTCAAATGTAAAGCAATTTAACAGTTTGCACAACTGAGCTTGGCAGTATTTCAGTTTTCGGGGTTGGGTTCTAATTTTTAATCAAGCCACAAGACCCAGCAAAAAAAACAACCAAATGGTTTCATTGCGTTATTCCTGGGAGGGAACTAGACCAGTGGCCCCTATGGACTCTTGTCACTTAAGTCTATCTAGCAAAGGGGTGAATACATTGTGTTCTCATTGTCAGATTTTCCCCTTAATATGAGTCAATACAGTAAAACCAGTTTTGAGAGACAACTGTCGTGAGAGACCACCTGTCTTGAAAGACCACTGTGACCTTGTACGTTTGGTTGTTTTACTCTGCAATGGACCTGTCATGAGAGACCACCTGTTTTGAGAGACCACTTTTGCCTGGTAAAAAGGGTAATAGGGTGGTCCCCCAAGACAGGTTCCACTGTAAGGGAGAAAATGTGACAATGAAAAAATAGCACCAATAAGTCATTAGTCAAAATCATTTGTTACCCTAATTTATGTGTTTCATTACATTCCAAAGTGTGATTTTCTGGGATTTCCGGGTTTGATTATAAACGATAACTTCACAAGTGAATTATGCAATCAACAATTGTGTCATGTATCAGTGTGCGCAAACGAAGATACTTTGCCATGTGTGTTATGGGGACTTCATTGTTTTTTTTTAACCCTTTACCTAATATGAAAAGCGGACGACACTTGCAAAAACAATTCTTGAATAACTATTATTTTCATTTTTTGTCTCAAAAACATAGGTTTTGACCCCTCTTGGAACGAGCTCAACGAGCTTGTTCCAATGAGGGGTCATAACCTATGTTTTAGAGACAAAAAATGAAAAAAATAATGAAAATTAATTGGCAAGTTTTGAGAATAGCTGGTTGTTTTTGGCTGTTAAATTAGGTAAAGGGCTAAATAATATAATTATCGTTAATAATGAAAAGTAATAAACAGATTAATCGCTTGACTGGACTGGTTACATGTAATAATTCATTCGAGGCGAGGGACTATATTGTAAAACACTCGTGCGCAATCGCGCACTCGTGTTTGTACAACGTCCCTCACCTCTCATGAATTATTTCACATAACCAGTCCAGTCAAGCAATTACTCTCTATTTATTCTGTCTCAACAGACTTAGCAACTGATCCCCTAGAACCCTTAAGAATGATTATAAGTAAGTTAGGCTGAAGCCAATGGAGATACTTATGTACAGAGCTTTTTGTGGTAAATGGTGTTGTATAAACTATTGCAGGTTTTTTAAGTTATGGAGTCTGAAGTGTTGTTTACTATATGTTCTAAACACATAAAAAAAAAGTGAATCGAAAACAAATTTGAAAAATCAAACTGTCCAGCTCTACCTCAAGATATGTAGATTTCTTTCTTACTTTGGAATCGAATCAATGTACACTGCATAAATACAAGTGTATACTCAACCTAACATACCGGCCATAACTGGCACGTGCTTTAAAAAAAAATCACCCAATTTTTGATATTTTCAATTTATGCCTCCAACACTTTGCTTCTGACACCTCGCTGGAATTAGTTCATAATAATTTTTAAGCACAAAATGAATATTTTTAGTTACTGGAGAAATACTTTTGCAAGTGTCATTCTTTATTTGTTCTCTGTGTGTATCCTAGGAAGTGGAGCAGTGCTTGTTTTTTGGAGCACACTACTTCTACAATTCTTGAGAAATTTGCTGGAAATGTTTTGCACATGATCATCACCAAGTGCAGTTGTGTGTGATATTTTTGCCTGAGCATAACATTGGAACCAAGGTATGCTGTGATCCTGAGACTGTAAACTGGAATACTCAATGAGATGGCCACTCAGATGGGTGCTTCATGGGCAGGGGAACCTATTGACTGTTCTCAGGACTCTGGCTTGTTACAATTTATGGGAGAGTGCCTAAAGGCATCCTCCCATAAATTGTAACATAGCAAATCTCTCAGTCCAAATACTTTCACTTCAAAAATAATACGAAGCACGTCCAGAAAATATGAAGCCTTTAAGTTAGAGCACTTGCACTTCAGCATAAAGTCCAAATATGGGCTTCTAGCAATCAACCAAGAAACAAATTAAAGTGGTGGGTTTCAGTTTTTACTGGTTGTTTGTTGAATGGTGTCCTTTTTTTCCTTTCAGAATGCATAGAATACTCTTATTTGTTTTACAAGGTTTATAGTGTTCAGTACCAGCCACCACAATCGGGCGATTGTGGGCAATCGGATGACAATGGCAACGGCTCCTGGAACATCGGTTCAACCGATTGTTGCCAAGCATTTTGTGATGGTTCGTTAACTGCATTCTACTATATTCTGCAATTGTTCAATTGTTAATGTAAAATGATGTCAATGATACCATTTAAAAAAGTTGAGAAAGAACCACAATGTGTATTCTTAATCTCTCTAGACGCCCCTTTATGGGATATGCAAGTTAAACGACATGTAAAGCTTACAACTGAGCATACTTGCATCAATTGCCAGTTCATACTAGAAAAGTGAAGGTTGCACTCCATTGACTTGGGTCGCAGTAAAATTACCAGTCGTACCAAGTGGGCGGTAAACGTGGGTCTGAGAGCCACGTTGACTGCCCAAGTGTGCACGACTGGTAATTTTACTGTGACCCCAGTCAACGAAGTTTAACACTGTGAAAAATGTTCAGTTTAATGTAATTCTTTCGAGCCTCGACTTGTCTAGTTGTGCATGGTATTACAATCAGAATCAGCCGATTGTGAGCTCAAATAACCAGTAATCGGTCACCGACCATTTTTGGTAATCAGTTGAACATTGAACACTAAAGGTTTAGAGCGGTGGAGAAGATTTTTATGGGGCTTCACAATTCATACCACAAAGCTGATATGAATGCTGCCACATAAATAGGCACAAACAGCTACTGGATTTACTTTTGTTGTTAATATCTAGCTTTATTTCCAAATCTCTACAGAGACTGAGAATTTTTTTTTCCTTATTTTCTGAGAAGAATACTTGAAACAAATGAAAGCATAGTTGCCATGAGATTCAACAGTCTGTTTTCTGTGATGGAAGGTCAGAAACTAGCCTATGGCTAAGGAGGAATGCTTGATCAACAAAGATTTTTCTTTACAGGCACCTTCATGCTGTTAAGAACTCACCCAGATTTTCAGCATCTTTCTTTTTGTTCTGTATTATTTCTATCAACTGCTGTGCTGCTTGATTTACTGTCATATATCTTGGTGGTTCAAACACCTTTTTACCCCTGAAAGATATGCGATCTCAGTTTTTAACCCAAGAATAAAGTTGGCTCAATAAAAACATAATAATTCAGTGAAGCAGTCTTACACTTGTGAAAAAAAAAATTATCAGGAGTCTTCAATTAACAGGAATATTTTCCTGTATTCTGGTGATAATCTGAGCATAAATCAACAAGCTGAGGAAAATAAATGTCAGTCTATTCAATCCCCACTAAACATGTTGAAGCTGCATTTGAATTCTGGCCCCACTGTCTTAACACAGACTATATCAAAATTTATTATAATAATACTATTTTGGGGAAATTTACAAAATATTTCAACAAAACCATGGCATGTGACCCCTCATCGGAATGAGTGCATTCCTATAAGAGGTCATATGATATGGTGTTGTTGAAATGTTTTGACAAATAATATATTTTTCAACAACTTGTAGAGCATGTGATGTGAAGTGTTTTGATAGGAGGCAGATTCAAAGTTACAAAATTTCATCGAAGCAATGTTTTAAAGGCAAAAATAAAATAAAAAAAACACAAAAAAAACAATCTGAATGGCAAGTTTTGTTGATGGGAGTTGTATGTTTAATGTAATGTTATCTCGTTGAGCTCGTTCCAAAGAGTGTTCACATGATATGGTTTTGTTGAAATTTTCTTTAAAAATTAAAAAAATGATATTTAAAATAATAAATTTTGAAATCGTCAGTGTTAAAATTCTGGCTCATATAAGAAGCCCAAGTATGAACCCAGAGATATGATTTTATCAAATCTGTATCTGTACCCACCAAGGATGCTGTATACCAAATATTGATCAATTCTGACAGGTGAATGAGAAGAAGTAGAAGATTCCACATAATGCACTAAGTTAAAATTTGGGTTCCCATAGGATTTGATTGATTTGAACAAACTTAAATCTGACACCTATAAGTATGCTGTATGCAAAGTATCAGAAAATTCTGATGGGGGAATATGAAGAAGAAGATTCCTACAAGAATATAACCAATATTGCATTAAATTAAGATTTAGGCTTCCATAGGATTTGAACAAACTTGAAAGAAATTTTTTTTAAAGAAATTTGATCACATTACACTAAGTTCAAATTCAGGCTTCCCCACCCCTCCAGACAGCCCAAATATAAACCCAGGATCTGGATTTGAACACCTTTGAATATGACCACTCTGAGAATGCAGTATACCAAATAGCAAAGATTCTGATTGGTGGGTCCGGAGAAGAAGCATTTTTAAATTTTTGGGGGGGTACTAATAGGGTTAGGTTCCCCATGTGGGTTGCAACTTTATTTGAACAAACCTGAAATGACATATGATGAGGAACATGCATATCAAATTTGGTTCAAATGGGTCCAGTAGTGTAAGAGGAGAAGATGATAATATAAAGTTCATGCCGGATGGATGACAGATGGAAAGTGATCACTAACACTCCCCTTGAGCTTGGCTCAGGTGAGCTAAAAAATGAAGGTGTCATTGACACTGTAGCTCAACTTGTTTAAGACATGTACATGTATAGTATATGACACAGCAATGACAAACATCTAGGTAATGACCTGATAACAAAGGTATATGTAAAGTATTGTCAAGATCGGTTCATAAATACAGCCTCTAGCCTGAGGCGTATAGAAGTTGTGTACAAAAAACTGACTGGACCTAATTTCGGTACAAAATGGCCACTGGCAGCCATCTTGAATTTTGGACTGCACCCAGAAACACTCGTTCTCGTCCCAAGGTGATATCAAAGGTACCCAAGAAGTTTCGTGAAGATCGGTTCATAAATACAGACTCTAGCCTGAGCCGTATTGACATGTGCACTTACTGTGTATAAGTAGCACTGAATAAATCAAAGTTCATCTAATTTGCATAATTTCTGCACGAGAAAAAAAGCTGTATTATATGTGATGTATTCCATGTTACTAATATATACAATACAAAAATTTATTCAAATCAGAACTTTCATACAGAAGTTCTGTACAAAAACTGATTGCATTAATTTTGGTACAAAATGGCTGCTGGTGGCCATCTTGAATTTTGGACAGCACCCAAAACCTCTCGTTCTCGTCCCACGGTGATAATAAAGGTACTCAAGAAGTTTCGTAAAGATCGGTACAAAAATACGGCCTCTAGCCCGAGCCGTATTGGCATTTGCAGTTACAGTGCTGAAAGTAACACTAAATAGATCAAAATTAGTCTAATTCGCATAATTTATGCACGAGAAAAAAACACGTATTATATGTGATGTATCCCATGGTATTAAACATTCACACAAAAAAATTATTCAAATCAGAGCTTTCATATGGAAGTTCTGTGCAAAAATCAGATTACACCTAATTTTGTACAAAATGGCAGCCAGCGGCCATCTTGAATTTCAGACCGGACCCAAAAACACTCGTTCTAGTCCCACGGTGATAACAAAGGTACCCAAGAAGTTTCGTAAAGATAAGTTCATAAATACGGCCTCTAGCCTGAGCCGTATTCGCATTTGCACTTACAGTGCTGAAAGTAACACTAAATACATCAAAATTAGTCTAATTTGCATAATTTACACACGAGAAAAAAACCAGCCAGCGGCCAACTTGAATTTCGGACCGGACCCCAAAACACTCGTTCTCGTCCCACGGTGATAACAAAGGTACCCAAGAAGTTTCGTAAATACAGCCTCTAACCCAAGCCATATTGAATTGTTGATGGACAGACGGACGACTGGCCATGGCATAAGCTCAAATTTGACTTTCGTCAAAGTTGAGCTAAAAAAATGAATGCTGATTTGTGGATTTTTGTGAACAGCGCCGGCTATTCTTGGCCATTGCATTAGGTGAAGGGTTATCCCTACTCTGGGGATGAACATATTGCTATCCTGGGTTAGAATATATGCCAGCAGCATGCAGAGTTAAAACCATAATTAGACAATGCCATAAATGGAAGAATATTCAAAATTCACGCACTTCATTAGGTTCTCTATAGTCTGTTCTTTAACTTTTATATCTGAAAAAGAAAGTTATATAAATAGATGATTTCTAGTGTTTTTGAGTGGATACCAAAAATTATCTCATGAGTGACCGAGACAAAAGTTTATTTTTCATGAGTGCTTGCGCAAGCGAAAATAACTATTTGTCTCAGTCACAAGTGAGATAATTTTAGGTATCCACTCAAAAACATTTTCTTTTTACTATACACTTTTTATAAGAATCTGATAATTCCACTCGTTTCAACCATGAATTGATACATGAAAGTAAACCGTGCAATGAATAATTGATACGCAGAAGTGATTTGATCGATACTCGGAACAGATAGCGTCTTGCCATCTGATTCAGTTGGCAGGTTTCTACTGTCCTTTCCATAAACCCCCAATGGTAAATAAACTCTGGAATAATACAAAATCAAAAAAATATCTTTTAGTTTTCAGCTCCTGATTACGTGTAATATATTTAACTTCGCAGTCGTTACGTTTCTGTGATTTTAGCTTGATCGAAAATTATATGAACGAAGTTTTTAATTCTCTGTGGGAATTTGTGTGTATTATTGGAAGGGCGTCCATTTTTCAACAATGCACAAGTGACGTAACTGGGACTGTCCATTTGAGAACAGGTAAAATTTGAATTTTCACGGCTTGCCTTTGCAGAAGGCGTGTTTTGACGAAGTTGGAATATCAGTTAGTCATGATGATGGTTCAAAATAAAACTCAAGTCTTGTTCAAAACGCGTTAGTGAATTAATGAATAAATAAAATATACATGTATTGTAGTCATGACATAAATCATTTAATTAATACGTGCTGTACCAGTTTTCCAAATTTCTCAAGTCTTGCCGACAACTGCCCTCAGTAGTATGTTGCTACAGACCTCCATTTAGGCTTTGATTGTTTGTGTGACAGTGACACGGGTACAGGCGAAAACAGCACCGTGTGAAATCCGGGGCCCCTTACTTTCAGTTTGGCACAGGAGTCCAGATTTCTTGGGTTTGGACTGCCCCCATCCAAATATGGCCTAAAAGACCTTGTTTTAATTTTTTACCTTGGCACGTCCTTTGAATTTGGACTCCCCCCTCCCCACACACACACAAGATTCTGATTTCTGCGTCAAATAATAAAGAAGGAGGTGTATCGTGAATCCAGGTTGGATAGATTCCAGGGCTGAGGAAAGGGTGGGGTTGGGGAAGGGGTATTATTGCTTTCAATGTTTAGAAGTCACTGCTAAACAACAAGAAAACCATGAGATAGTTGGGAGGGGAGATATATCCTCTCATTTTTAACTGCTCAATTTTCAACAAATTTATTAGAGAACCTTAGGCTAAATACTCAGTTTCAAAACGAAACACAGAAAAAGGAATTAATTTTGCCATCAGAACTGGTGCCGTTCTCGCCAGAAATCAAGATTTTGCCCGAAAATTAGCTACCTGCGCAGCCGTGGTGTGGATGTTCGTGAGCGTGTCTTCTCCTACTGGTGGGATTAAGGGAACCCTCCCTGGGAACATTTTTAAAAATCTGATCCGCTGGAGGGTTTCTAGAGAACCCAGGCTACCTTTCAAACCTTGTAATTGGAAGAAAAGACAATCGCTTTTGTAGAGGTGCCTGGATGAATGTGTTTGAGTGGTCTGGTCTGGTATCAGTCAACGGCACTAAAACATTATATGCTTCTCGGGATTCAGCTGGAGAAATACGTGTAATATAAGGCCTGTGTGCCCATAGCATTAGAGGATCGACCCTACAGATGAATGAGGCTTTGACACTATATACGTGGGTCGATATACTATTAATAACAGTTTGGCTGGCCACTGATTTGCTGTGGTTCTCAGTTGAGAAGGTTTTGATTACTCATGTGCTTCCAACTGCCTCCAGATTCCCACGAATCTTTCCTCCCAATACTGAGACGAACTGCTTGAAGACACTCTGTACCCCCATTCTTCACAATCCCTCCAATAAGCATACTAACCATCGCATTTGTATCAACCACTAACCACGTTCTTTATTCTCCCATTCCACGTCCTCATTATACTACTCCCAGTGAATTTTGATCTGGAAGATTGAGATTTTGGACTTCCTAATAAAACGTATTCCAAGGTCACCACTATGCCCAAGTTACACATTTGGCTCTCCTTTTCCACTGTCTTTCCCAATTCCCCCTAATCTGCAGTGATCGCGACCTCAGCTTGAACAACAGTGACCACCCCTCCCCTTACAATGGTGCCATTGTCAAGGTACTTTTCAAAACCTGTCTTCTCTTTGTCACGCAGGCCACACAAAGACCTCTTTCTTTTGACCTACTCTCGCCAATTTTGGTTACAGTCCCCATGACTCTTTCTCTAACGTTTTTTTTTTACCTTTGGTTGTCTCTATTTCTAAGTTCGATGCATCGTTTGGATAAATCCCTACAAACTTCTACCAATACTGCAGTTAATCACAACGAAATTTTTAAAAACCCTAAGCTATGAATTATTATCTCGACTGTCTAATATTTCAACATACCTGCGTTACTTCCACTGGGTCCAGTGGTGGCTCAAAAGTGTCTCCCCTCTGGATATACTTAAACAATGGGCGTCATATAAGCCGAAGACCTAAGGTGGGATGCTAATAGAATTATAGATGGCGGCGGGGAGTATCCCCGGGAAAATTGGAAAAAAATTTCAATCCCCCAGGGCTTTTTGGCCACTTAATAAACTATGTTCCCATTCAGCCTGCCAACATTTTTCAGTGGGTAGGTAGATAGTGTGACATTTTATATAATAAAATCAATCAGTAACTGGAGCGTTCGGCCACTTGGCCTTATTTGCCACATTGTGGGGACCAAGTGAGGGGACCTGAGAAGTGACATCACAGTCATGTGACCCAATTACGTCATGTTAGATTGTCATGGTAGCCCGTGGAAGCCATTTTGTGACGTCATCTCCATAGTGACACGTGGTCTTAGTGCGCATGAGCAGCGTGTGTTGTTAGGGTGATAGTATTTCTGTCGGCCATTTTGACTGATGGAGGCCGCCATCTTGGTTTCTATGGTAGCATGTGGTTGCTATGAGCCTGAATGGCCTACACCAAGACGGGGGTATGTGCGGAGGGTTTGTTCGTTTGAATAGGAGTAAATCTGATTACCCAGAAAGACCCACCAATCCAGCCAAACCACCTAAAATGACTATTTGATATGGATTCCTCACGAATCCATCTTTTTTCAATAACAGGTACATTCCTTTGTATAAGAGTAGTTTTACTTTGTAGAATTACCACAAACAAGCCGACAATCCCTCCAAATCACCAACATGCGCCCAAAACAACTGTAACGGACTTGTACTCCCCATCTAGGCTTTTTAGTAGAAGCACGTAGTGCTATAGGATCGAGAGTATGTTCTATTACACTAAAGTACTGGTCCAGATTTTCCAAGAACCCTATTTTTGTGCCTATTACAGATACTACTCTAACATTAGCAGTATGTCTAGCCCAAACTAGCTCTAGTTCGTTCCCTCGTCCAAGTCTTATAATCACCAGTGCTTGGTTTCCCATAACATGTATACAGAGTTATCTTCAGTGTGTATAACGAAAGCCTATATGATTCTTAAAGCCACAAATCCATTGCAGAGTTACTGAAAAGTCATTGCTCAAGCGACTCGAATTCCATCGAGCAAATGAGCTATAGAACAATTGCTCGTTCAAGTGACTCAAACATACTGCTCTTCGACTCATTTAGGTATTTGAGGAAAGCCAGTATACAAAATGCCCTATGGAACAGCATATCACCCTAACAACACGAGCTGTGCATGCGCACTAAAACCAAATATCACTATGAAATGACGCCACAAGATGGCTGCTTATGCGTGCTAGCACATCAACCAAACTTGACGTAACTGGGTCACATGACTAACCTGGCATAACACGTGGCATAACATCCTTCCTAGGTTTCCCATTAATCCCCCCCCCCCCCCCCCCCCCCCGCATATGGCACGATCTCCACATCTAGTACTGATGATGTTACATAAATGCACATGCACAGTACATCATGCAGGTAGACTTTCAGAAATACAGTTAACATTAGCGTCCTGCGTGATGAAGTTTATATTTTTTATAATCGTTGATAAAGACGAAGTGACCGAAAACCCAAGATATCAATCACTTCTATTACACGTGGAACGACAGTCCCCAACCTTCCCAACACTTATTTATAAATTTGATAATTTTTTTCCCACGGGGCGCCTGAAGCTTAAGCGTGCACACTGATAATATGGTAAATTTTTTGGATACGATCCTGTCAGACATGCATTCACTGTCATAGCATGAAACATCAGTGATGCAACAAATCCCGAAACCCAAACTAAATGCCAAATGACACTTCACTATTAATTCTATTATCATATGATACTTGTTAAACATATATTGGCCTATACAACAGAACCAATTGTCACAACTGTGAGTAGAGTTTTATGTTGTAATACCATCACGCTGATTGTATCATCAAAATTATTGTGATGTGTATCGTAAAAATTACGACAGATTTGATGGGCGGCGAAAAGACTGGACATGATCAGTCATTGATGATTGACTTTTTGTGTGAAATCTTCCTTGCCTTTAGCGCTGCAAAATCTTCAATCCACAGTGTCCATGTTAAGTCGTTTAATTTCCGATGACTCAACAGCTGTCATCGCACAGCCGCCTAATCTGTCGCGGCACACAGTGGATCTGACATCGGTTTTTATAATGAGGAACATCTATTATTAAATATAGATACTCTCAACAGGTATTAGGGAACTAAAAATTTGAATCAGAGTTAAGTGCTTTGAATTAAAGTTACCCGCCTTGAAAGGTTGCACTCGGAAATGATGCAATTGTTACGGAATTAAGTAAAAAGTCAATCGATCTGCGATCATAAATTCTGACTCCAAGCGTTGTGATTACTGAGAGAACTACAAAGCCCCATCAGCAACAAAGTCCCATCAACCTGTGGCGTTTTGTGATTCCATACCAGACGATATCAGACACAGGCTCCAGATTCTGGGTTCAGGTTGGTTACCTCACGAGCTTGCCGTGTTCAGCACAACGAAGACCAGTTTACCAGTTATCTACGAATTTTATTAACAAATAAAACTCAACTACCAATCGTTTTCTCTGGTATAAAGTAAAATCCACAACGTTCAGTCAAAGTTCATACCTTATAGCAACAGTGGCGGCATCCATCTTACTTCTTGTAGGTAGGTACTTGCTCATCGGGAGCCCAGAGACAACTTCCCAAACATCCAGGAATCGGTGCTTATATCCACTAGATTTTTTATGCCAAACATGATCACGCGACTACCAGTCAGAGGAATAGTTAGGGAAAGCTACCGTGATGTGGCAGTCACCATTGTTAGACGCTTGTACTGCTATGCAGACTTTCGGCAATCTGCATGCAATCTGGTTGTTCCACAAACACATTCCACCAGGGTTCTGTTAACCGGGGGAACTGTGTGATAGAATTTACAATTCTGCAACTTCAGCATTATGTGATGCCCGTTTGTTCTGGGAGTGTGTGTGATTTATGGGTTGATGACAGCTATGACAGTTCAAATAGTACCAATTCGGAGATTTCCGCCCATGATATTTATCAACTAAAACTCGACTACTGGAGTTATCTCTGATCAGTTCTTCCACCGAGTGTAGGTCAGTCGGTCGAGTGTAGGTCAGAGTATTTCTTATTAGTTTATCCAATTCTACGAATATCAGCTCTGAGGAAAATTAACAGCAATAATATGAGTCCCATTCAAACTAATAGAAAACTGTCCTGTTATTTCTATAATTTTCATGGAAGAGCTATAGCTCTTCTTTCCAGCTTACTTAACTTCTGTGGGCCAACTTCGCAACACAATCTCTAAAAATAAACAGCCTTCGGAAAATATATTGTTTCAATAAAGGTTTGAAACATTCTATTGACATCTTGCACTATTGTTGAATATGTTTGATAAAGAGAGGGTGATTTGATGACTCGTGGACCTAAAAAATACAATTTACTTTTTGCGTGTTTTTGTAGGGAATTGCCTGAAAAATGCATGTGACCGGTACTTCCTTCGCGTCAGTTTTTCTCTCTTATTTGTCGCACGACCCCTGTTCTCGGGTAAGAAAAAGATGTCTGAAGGGCTAGACTTGACAAAGATATTTGAATGGCAATATTAAAGTGATGCGATCATATTTTTTTGCCTGAACGTTACAATTGTCACCTGTGGGAAAATATTTAGTTCCGTGATACCTGTAACTTTGTTTCACTCTCGAATTCAAATTCAAAACTTGGGCATATTGGTCTGCATCACACAGCGCATTCCGTGTGGCTTGCAGTGAAGCTAAGTGCACATGTTTGCAGTTGCGGCAATAGATCTGGGGTCCGATGTGTTATTTTTACCGGAAGTGTTTGTCAGAGAGAAAATTGATATAGGAACTCATATATTGAAAAATATGGGGTTTATCCCCACCCCAATTGGCGATAAACTTCGACCCTACTAAAGAATTTTCAAAAAAGGAATTTTCGGCAGAAAAACATTATTAAATCATTCACAAGTCTGCTTTCGTGTATAATGTTTCTAAAGCTGTCACAAAATGTATCAGTGTGAACTTCAAAATTTTATTTAGAAAGCCTCAACAGTTATTTTCCGTCGTATTTTATTTATTTTACAGAAACGGTCATCACTTTGTGATTGTAAGTTTCACTTGGGCCGGAATTTCGCAACAAACATACCGATGTTCTGGAACGGTTCAGATTTATGTTTTGATCTGTATCCAAATCCATCAAAACACAACTCCTTGCAACAACCTCGAAACCCTCAGGTAAAAATAGATTATGCTACCCGTTACGTCATTGGTAAACAAACATGTCGGCTGCTGGCATAAAATGACAACAACAATGAGCTTTTGAGTGAAATCAGGGGAAAATGAAGACCCACTGATAAGGTAGTAATGCAAAAATTCACTCCTTCACCTATTCTTTAATTTGAATGGTTTTTATAATTGAATAACAAACAGAACAGGAGATACGCAATATAGTCTAACTCATAGTATAATATGGAAAAGACAGTAGTTCAAACATAGCCTGAAAGTCTGTAATATAAGTTTTTGGTTTGGTACGTCCTTTGAAAGGATGTACCAAACCAAAAACTTATATTACAGACTTTCAGGTCATGTTTGGACTTGCAGGTTTCATGCATCAATTCAAGTTGACGACATGTTGAATTATTGCTGGAAATGATTGGTATCCACTCAAAAACACTAGATTTTCTTTTCAGTATACGTTTCTAGAAGAAATTGATCATTTCCTGTGATAATTTGGCTTGTATTCACCTTGAAGTGATGCTTTGAAAGCCACCATTTTGATTGATACCGTGAAAGTGAAAATTTCTATATCTTCACAGTGGGGGATACGATTTCTATCTTTCCGCAAATTTTTCGATAATCTATCGTTTAGCGTAAAATAAAAACAAATACAGTGGAACCCACTTAATTGGATATCTCTTAATTCAAAGACCCTGTTAATTGAATATAACTTCCAACACAGAGTTAATTAAATACTGGCAGTGTGGTTATTCAATTAACAGGTTTCCACTGTACAACAATTCTCCATGTACAGAACTGATGCAAACTTTCTTTGAACGATATGGCAAAAATTACAAATAATAAATGAGTCTTACAGTTTTAACCCTTTCAGTGTTGATTTCCTGAACCGAATATTATGTACAGCCTAATTAGAAAACCTGTTTTGCATTTGTAAGTAAGAATTTTAACCTATTACCCAGAGAGATCAGAGATGAGGGTGGCATGTAACTTAATTAGTCGAAATGCTCATATTTTAATGAGAATATATCTGAAAATTACATTTCTTCAAACAACTACATATTGTTAAAATAATAATTGTGAGATATTTTATTTCTATAACTTTACATAAAATGGTCTTGCAGACCATTTCATGTTAATTTAAAGAAAATAATATTTAAACATTTTGGACATAAATTAGCTGAAATCAGCTAATTCTTTCAACTCTCTCATCTGTGAGAGCTGTGAAATTAATTCTTCACCCAAAGCACTGTCAAAATGTTTCCAAGGCTATTTGCAAAAATTCCCATTTCATTTTCCATTCACCTTTCCAATTTTTTGTATCAAAATACATCCGATGACCTACTGTTGGAAAGGGGTTATTCCAATAGGGGTGGGGGGGGGGGGGGGGGGGGCATATGTTTTAGAAGCAAACAAATTTAATTTCAGAAAAGTACATCACTTAATTCTACACTTTAAGGAAATCATCAAGAGCATCTATTTCTGACAAGTGTTAATGCTGGCTCGAAACTCTGGTGCAAAAATTTTAGCCATTCTGGATATAATAGTGCCAGACCAAGTGTTTTGGTGCCAAAATGCTAATGGGAGGGGAGGGAGTTGGGGGCGGGGGTGAGTTTAGAAAAATGAACTGGCAATTATTTCAAGAGTGAACATATAATTAGTCATGGAAAAAATCCGAACGAACATGAAAGTTCTGATAAACTCCTTGGTAGGCAAAGAAGGCATTCATCTAAGTTATATCTATGCAACCGATTCAATTAACCCTTTACCCAACATAACGATCAATACCGTCCAGCGCTATTCTCAAAAATCGCCAATTAATTTTCATTATTTTTTCATTTTTTGTCTCAAAAACATAGGTTATGACCCCTCGTTGGAATGAACTTCATGAGCTCATTCTAATGAGGGGTCATAACCTATGTTTTTGAGACAAAAAATGAAAAAAAATTGTTATTCAAGAATTTTTTTTGCAAATGTCGTCTGCTTTTCATGTTAGGTAAAGGGTTAATGTTTGGGCTGTATGATGTCAGAATGTTCACCTGCTGTTGTATTTAGATAATAACATACTAATCAACTAATTACTGTTAATCCACTGGGCTAAGCTCATCGCAAGTTTTTACAAAAGGCAGCATTTAATTAGATATGTACTTTAGTGTTTATCTAACCGAATGTTGCATTGTGTAAAGTTGACAACCTATAATGTTTTACAGAAGAAAAAAACAATGCTTTCTTACCACTTCCTGGCAATTAACATTGAAAGTTTTTCCGAACATCTTATTGATAAAATCACTGGGTTTCACTGTGTTTCGTGAAAATTGGTTATTGTTTCCACCTCTGCTGCTAGCTGATGATTTCTTATTTTGTTTTTGTTTGTTGCAATGGCTTTCCTTCACAAGTGAAAGGAACTATTTTGGTACGAGAATTTTACCTAACGAAGATTTTTTGGTGCCAAATCAAAATTTTTAGAGCAATTGGCTAAACTGGCACCTGACAGCATGAACGCAGATTCCTGAGTGGTGTAGAATCAAGAGAGGATGATGATTTTATTGCAAGTGATATAGCACAGGTTCAAACCCAAGCTGAGGGAGTTTGCCGCCGTGGTTTGTGTAATTTAGTGTAGTTGCCAGGTTGGTTAGTGCCAAAGGAAACTCGCTCCACTGCAATGTCAGCTGCAAACAAAATTTAAATTTCCAATTTTTTAAGAAAAATAATTGCTGGCATTATCTGCAAGTTATATTAGATAAACGTTCATATTAATATTGATCCTCATTATCATCTGTTTATTGAGTCACTTGATCAGAAGGTTTATACACAAAGATTTTTGTCCATCTTGTTGAAAGTGTTCATTTATTTTTTTTTTTTTTTAATATATGTTTCATAATGAACTCAATCATAAGTTATGTCTATCCCACCACTCATGTTCAGTAGCCACTTTGCTAGTTAAATATATTGAATTAACCCTCTACATAATGAAACAACTGCATCTTTCTGTGAAATATACAAACTGAGCAGTTAAAAAAAAATCTTTGTCAAAAAATTTTAACATAACTATATCATGTGACCCTTGGGTCACATGATATGGTTATATTGAAATTTTTTTAAAAATTTGAAAAAATAATATGGCTTCAAGAGTTAAAAGTTTCCTAGTTAATATTCCCAGCAACAGCCTTACTTTTTCGGTCTTTCTCAAACTGCCACTGCTGTTTTCCTTATACCACCTACAATTCACTCAACTCCTTTTCTGCCCTCTCTGGTGCAAATGCTTTCCATTCATTGTTTTGTTTTCTTGTATTTGGCTTTCCTTCCTGGTGATTCAGTTCGCTATATATTCTTAATGGCAGCGGTGGCAAGGCTTGACTAAATCTCTGTCACATCCACAACTGACAGCTTTTCATCACATCATGAATAATGATTTATAAGTCTCAACATTTTGTGAAGTAGACTGAATCACCCTCAAATAGCTAAATGATGTATATACTTTTATCAATAAAAGAGAAAAATTATAACAAACTACTCTATTTTGAACCCCCGCCATGCCAATGTAAACAAAACCAGCGTCCTTTCTTAATTCTATGGCATCCGGGAAATTTAAAAAAGACAAGTGTCGCTGATTTTTTCTGAGGTGCATTTCATAGAATTCAGTACTTAGATGCAACTATCTGATGAGTAACTAAATAATTGAGTATTCCGTGTGTTCTGTACTGGCCTCGTATATACTTGGTTAACTAGCATTCCCTTTAGGGGTCTGTCGGTGGCCGAGTGGTGTGCATGGTTCAGTATAGTTTTGCTAGGCGGTTGGTGCCGAAGGAAACTCTCTCGGCGTGGGTTCGAACCCCTGCCATGCCAATGTAAACAAAACCAGCATCCTTTCTTAATTCTATGGCATCTGGGAAATTTGAAAAAGACAAGTGTCGCTGATTTCTTCTGAGGTGCAGTTCATAGAATTAAGTACTTAGATGCAACTATCTGATGAATAATTAAATAATTGAGTATTCCATGTGTTCTGTACTGGCCTCATATATACTTGGTTAACTAGCATTCCATTTAGGGGTCTGTTGGTGGCCGAGTGGTGTGCGTGGTTCAGTATAGTTTCGCTAGGCGGTTGGTGCCGA
This sequence comes from Pictodentalium vernedei, assembly GCA_031216915.1. Taxonomy (NCBI): domain Eukaryota; kingdom Metazoa; phylum Mollusca; class Scaphopoda; order Dentaliida; family Dentaliidae; genus Pictodentalium; species Pictodentalium vernedei. The sequence continues at coordinate 390,502,706 of CM062293.1, read as the reverse complement.
AGGAAACTATCTCGGCGTGGGTTTGAACCCCTGCCATGCCAATGTACCGGTATTCTATTTGTGTGTGGTTGGTTTTTTTTTTAAAACTGATCACACAGTCTGCATATTCATGTTTTTACACCAGGTTAAATCATGGTGTAAATATTCCAAGAGTGTGAGAGCAGTATTTACAATATACCTTTCAACTAATCAAATCAAGAGATTTATAAAGTTGAACACACACCGACATAAAAATACACACTGGAACATAGAGCAGTGCATGATGTGAGGAAATTTTATAATTCTGGTCATAGAAAGAAATGAATATTCAAATAAAATAACCAACCTAATAAACAGAGTGTGTGCATATTATGTGATCTGTTTACAGCAATCTTGTCATAAAAACTGTCTGGCTTCCATGTGTCTTCCCAGAATACTATTGAAACAGCTTCTCCATAATTATATAACTGAAAAATGTATAAAAACTACGAAAGTGAAGCTCATACATGTATAATATGTAGCTGCATTCTTCATCATTTTGATAAGCAGCTAACCCTTTATCTAACACAAAAGACAGACCACACTTGCAAACAAAATTCTTAAATAACTAAATTCTTTTCATTTTTTGCATCAAAAACATAGCTTATGAACTCACACTGGAATGAGCTCAATGAGCTCATTTCAATGAGGGGTCATAAGCAATGTTTTGGGGACAAAAAATGAAAACATATTGAAAATTGAGTAGTGATGTTTGTGAATAGCGCTGGCTGACTTTGGCTGTTACATTGGGTAAAGTGTTAATGCTCTTCTCAGTTGTTATATTGATAGGCAATGCTCTTCTCAGTTGTTCTGCTGATAGGCAATGTAATGAGTTAGGAGAGGTTTAGTTGGCAGATATGGTGTAACAAGAGGTGAAGTGATAACAATATAAGGCAAAGATTTATCCAAGCCTAATATTGTTCTCACTGAGCCTCATGTGACATCATCTCCACCAACTAAACATACTGCTTATAAGTTAAGAATATCCTCATGCTGCACTAAGTTACAATCTGGGCTCCCATAGGTAGCCCAATTATGAGCCCGGGGATTTGATTTGAACAAACTTGAACACTTAGGATGTCAATATTCTGAAATAAAAGATCGTGAATGTGAAGAAGATTTTTATAAAAATAGTCCTTATATTGCACTACCGGTAAGTTAAAAGTTGGGATCCCACAGGGAGCCTAAACATGACACAAGGGACTTGGTTTGAACAAACTGAAATCTGAACCTAAGATTGCTGCATATCAAATATCAAATGATGCTGACTGTTGAATCTGAAGAAGGAGACTTTTAAAGGAATATTCCTATATTGTACCAAGTTAAAATTTTTGCTCCCACGAATAGTTCAAATATCACCCCCAGGGACTTGACTTGATTAAAATTGATTCAGAACCTCCAAAGGATACTGCAGATCAAAACATTCTGACTGGTAGATCTGAAGAAGAAGATTTTTAAAGAATATTCCTCATATTGCACTAAGTTAAACTTCTGAGTTCCCATGGGCAGCCCAAATATGACCCCAGGAACTTGATTTGAACAAATGTTAATCCCCCCCCCCCCGCCCAAGCTCTTTACCAATCATCATGAGATTCTGACAGATGGATCTGAAGAAGAAGATTTGAAAAAAATGTTTTGTCATATTGGACTGAGTTAAAATTCGGGTTCCCATAGGGAGCCCAAATATGAATGCAGAAACTTGATTTGAACAAACTTAAATTGCACCCCACTATGGATGCTACATACCCAATATCAAAATATTCTGACTGAGGGATCTGAAGAAGAAGATTTTTAAAGAATATTCCTCATATTACACTAATTTAAATTTCGGGCACACATGTGGAGACCAAATATGACTCTAGGGACTTGATTTCAACAAACAGCAAGCTGACCCCCCCCCCCCCCCCCCTCCCCCCAAAGATGTAGTAATACCAAATATCAAGAGATTTTGATTGGTAGATCAGAAGAAGAACATTTTTAAATACATTTCCTCATATTGCACCAGTTAAATTTTGGGCTCCCATAGACTTATAAATCATTATTCATGATGTGATGAAAAGCTGTCAGTTGTAACAAACAAACCTGAATCTGACCCCTCTAAGGATGTTGTATACCAAGTTTAAAAAAATTCTGATTGGTTCTTCGGGAGAAGAGATTTTTTTAAATTTTAAAAAAAAATTTGTCGGGTGCTTACAGAATTATGCCACTTTTGGTGCTCCCTTTGGGTCTGTCATCTTTATTTGAACAAACTTGAATTGACATATGATAAGAACATGGATATCAAATTTGGTTCAATTTGACCCAGTGGTTTATGAGGAGAAATCAATAATGTAAAGTTCACTCTGGATGGATGACAGACGGAAGGGTGGATGGACAATGGACAGAAAGTGATCACTTAAGCTCCCCTTGAGGTTCGCTCAGGTGAGTTAAAAAGTGAATGTAGTTTTTGTGCATGAATACCTACAATTATTTCATTCCTGGGAACAAGAAATTCTGCATTTCCATGAGTGGCAAAGCCACTCATGGAAATGCATATTTCTTGTGCCCACTCATAAAATAATTAGAGGTTATTGCATATTCTTGTACTAGGCAAGAAAATCTGTCTGCAGCAAGCAAAAAGTTAACAAAAACATGCATGCTCATTCAATAGAGTCTTGGCTATTACTACAGAAAGTAATGTTTCTGTTCTTGTGCTCCAAAAGAACATACTTCAAAACACCAAAGAATGAAGCTGAATTCTTGTCATGTAATTATTTACCTGCAAACCACAGCAACCAACTGCATTCATTATAGAAGCATTATGGATGACCTTGTACTTTATTCCCTTCTCTATGGCTCTCAATACTAAATCTGTATGAGTTGTTGCCCTGAAGGGATAAAAAGCAACATTCAGAATGAACTACCAAAGTAATAAGGAAGGAAGGTTGAGGAAGATATGTTAACCCTTTACCTAATGAATCGGCCACTTCCACTAACATAATTTACAAATTGGGCAGTTGAAAAAAAAACTTTTTCCAAAACTTTTGACTACACCAAATTATGTGACCCCTCAATGGAATGATCCCCACAAGCTTGTTCCAATAAGGGGTCATATGATATGGTTTTGTTGACATTTTTTTTAAATTGTAAGAAAAAACAATCATTAACAAAATATTTATTTATTGGTGTTTAAGGTCAGATACTTATGCAGAATGGCTAATCATGACCATGAGAGTGTTACGGGTGGAGGAAGCCGGTGTACCTGGAGAGAACCACCGTGCATCGATGAGCAACTGTCAGCTGCTCAACATTCTAACTCTGTTCAAGCTCCACTCAAGCAGGGTTACAGCAGTTGAAGGCATGTGCACCACCGACATGCAGTACGTCTTAGTACCTGGCGTCGGGGGCGCAGTGGCTCAGTTGGTAGAGGTGCAGGCTGCAAGCCGATAGGTCCTCGGTTCGAATCCCACCTGCGGCAATCGCGTTGTGTCCTTGGGCAAGACACTTCACCCCCATTGCCCATGTGGGGGCACGGTGATGCTGTGTACTAAGGCGTACTGCACGTCGATGGTGCACCTGTCTTCAACCAATGCTAACCCTGCTTGTGTGGAGTTAGTATGTTGGGGAGCTGACAGTTGCTCGCCGTTGCTCGGTGGTTCTCTCCGGGTACTCCAGCTTCCTCCACCCGTAAAACTGTCACGGTCATGGTTAGCCATTGTGCAGAAATATGTGACCTTAAACGCCAATAAATAAATAAATAAATAAGTACCTGGCATCATCATGCCCCGATGAAGGCAACCAGAGTAAAGTGCCTTGCCCAAGGACACAACGCGGGTCATCCCAGATGGCAGACCCCTGGGTGGTGGGTGTTTAATTAGGCAATTTTTTTTCTTTAAAATGAGTTTTGAAGTATTTTGAGAGATTTTACATCCTCAATTTACTATAAACCTTCATGAAGGCAAACTTAAATTTAAATGAAAGTGTCAATGACACTGTAGCTCAACTTGACAAACTTGAACTTGGTAAGTTCTAAATGAAATGGCAAAATTGAAGATCATTGGTACCAATGTTATTTGATGAAATTTCAACATAACAGCATTGTGTGTGTCCACAAGTAATTCATGCATTTTTAAATGTAAACTGAAAGACTGGCTAAAGGAAGAATGTTGATACACAAATTCAGTTTGTTCAGAGGTTATTGTAAATGGCAATTTTTTTCACAGAAATGAATGCTAATCAATAGCTCTTATCTAAAGATCTTGCCTAATGAGCACACCAAGTTAAATGAAAGTGTCAATGACACTGTAGCTCAACTTGTCAAGACAAAGACATGCACATGTACAGTATGTGACACAGCAATGACAAACATCTAGGTAATGACCTGATAACAAAGGTACATATAAAGTATTGTAATGGTCTGTACATAAATACTGACCGTTGCCTGTAACAAATGTATAGGTATAGTATTGTAAAGGTGGGTGACAGTCAGATGCTAAACTAGAAAAGAAAACTTTGAGTTCCAGAGTGTGTCTGACTGAACCCCAAAATATTTGTTCTCATAGCACAGTGATAACAAAGGCACCCCAAAACACACTCGTTCCTGTCCCAAGGTGAAAACAAAGGTACCCAAGAAGTTTTGTGAAGATCAATTCATAAATACGAGCTGTATAGAACTTGTGACAAAAAACTGATTGGACCTAATTTTGGTACAAAATGGCCACTGGCAGCCATCTTGAATTTTGGACCGTACCCAGAAACACTCATTCTCGTCCCAAGGTGATAACAAAGGTACCCAAGAAGTTTTGTGAAGATTGGTTCATAAATACAGCCTCTACCCTGAGCCGTATTGACATGTGTGCTCACATTGTGCAAGTAGCACTGAATAAGTCAAAGTTCATCTAATTTGCATAATTTCTGCACGAAAAAAAACCCCTTAGAATATGTGATGTATTCCATGTTACTAAACATTCATACAAAAATTTATTCAAATCAGAACTTTCATACAGAAGTTCTGTACAAAAGACTGATTGCACTAATTTTGGTACAAAATGGCTGCTGGTGGCCATCTTGAATTTCGGACCACACCCAAAAACACTCGCTCTCATCCCACGGTGATAACAAAGGTACCCAACAAGGTTCGTAAAGATTGGTTCATAAATATGGCCTCTAGTCTGAGCTGTATAGAAGTTGTGTACAAAAAACTGATTAGACCTAATTTCGGTACAAAATGGCCACTGGCAGCCATCTTGAATTTTAGACCGCACCCAGAAACACTCGTTCTTGTCCCAAGGTGATAACAAAGGTACACAAGACATTTCGTGAAGATCAGTTCATAAATACAGACTCAAGTCTGAGCCGTATTGACATGTGTACTTAATGTGTGTAAGTCGCACTGAAATATCAAAGTTCATCTAATTTGCATAATTTCTGCACAAGAAAAAAACCCGTATTATATGTGATGTATCCCATGGTACTAAACATTCACACAAAAAATTATTCAAATCAGCGCTTTCATATGGAAGTTCTGTGCAAAAATCTGATTGCACCTAATTTTGTACAAAATGGCTGCCATCGGCCATCTTGAATTTCGGACCGGACCCCAAAACACTCGTTCTCGTCCCACGGTGATACCAAAGGTACCCAAGAAGTTTCGTAAAGATCGGTTCATAAATACGGCATCTAGCCCGAGCCGTATTGGCATTTGCACTTACAGTGCTGAAATTAACACCAAAAAACATCAAAATTAGTCTAATTTGCACAATTTACACACGAGAAAAAACCCCGTATTATATGTGATGTACCCCATGGTACTAAACATTCATACAAAAAATTATTCAAATCAGAGCTTTCATATGGAAGTTCTGTACAAAAAACAGATTTCTGCATCATCGGTACAAAATGGCGGCTGGCAGCCATCTTGAATTTCGGACCGCACCCAAAAACACTCGTTCTCGTCCCACGGTCATAACAAAGGTACCCAAGAAGTTTCGTAAAGATCGGTTCATAAATACGACCTCTAGCCCGAGCCATAGCCAATTGTTGACGTATGGACAGACGGCCATTCTTACACGTTCTTACTTGTGGGGTTTTTCCCATGTTAAACCCTAACCCCACAAGGTAAAAAAATTAACCCCACAGTGCAAAAAATAACCCCACAAGTGGCCACTGTACTAACCCAACCCCACAACTACCACTGACCCTAAATTATAAACCCCACAATGTACCTTTGCTAAGCCCGGATGGACGGATGGACAGACGGACGGACGGACGGACAGACGGACGACGGGCCATGACAATAGCTCAAATTTGACTTCGTCAAAGTTGAGCTAAAAATCGCCCAATGGACAAAATGATAAAAATTCAGCCTGAGGGTCAATTGGGGAACTGTTTTTTACTTCGCATAAAATCACTAGCAATTCTCCAATGCTATACTGAAGACAAAAAGAAATCATTCATACAATAGACCCACCTCTACCCATCTTCACCCATGTTGATTTTTAAGGCCAACCTCTCTCCCTCCACCCAAACATAGATTCAACTGGGTGTACAGTTACTCAAAAACAAATTTCAAGGCAAAAAAAAAAAATTCCAAATGGACCCCCTCCCCCCCCCCCACTCCCCCCCCCCCCCACACACACACACACTCACTCTAAACCAGTATAAAGCCCAAATATGAACCCAGTGGCTTAATTTTCACAAACTCGTATCTGACACCCCTATGGATACTGTATACCAAATATCAAACAATTCTAACCAGTGGTTTTGGAGAAGAAGAGTGTTTTAATTTTTGCAAATATGCTGGCTCCACATTTTTTTTATTCCCCCTACACTACACAACTGATGGCAATTTCTTACCACTCCATTCTATGGGTGCTAAGGATGCTTCATACCAAATAACGGATCTCAGTTCCATGTGATTTGGGAAATCTAAATTTTATAGTAAATTTCCTTTCTTATTATACCTACCACAATTGTTTACTACAGGCTTGCACTACAGTGGAAGTCCCTAACTCGGATAAAATACTCTCTATTTTTGTCTTTCCCAAGCAAGTTGGGAAAGAAAAGTGGTGCAAAAGCACCAATAAAAATAAGCCAAAACTGGGTCGAGTGCAACCGGCGCAGACCCAGTACGAGACGCTCTCTCCCAAGTACAACTCCACGACTTCCGTTGCCAGTGCGCATATACCGTCTCTAAAGACTCATTCTTTTTGAATCCGTAAACGTTAGAGTTATGTGATCAGCGGGGAGGAAAGATTCTTTACCTGTAAAGAAGACGGGAGGGCCTCCATGTAAACAATTGTGGTAGGTATAATAAGAAAGGAAATTTACTATAAAATTTAGATTTCTTATCAACCTACTCACAATTGTTTACTACAGGCTGAATAGACAAAAGGCTGGAGGGAATCGCATAACCAACCCCCACATAACCCCAGTGCACTGGAACCGTGAAGTAGAAGGAAGAGGTCCCGAGGCTTATCAACCATAATGTCGCAATCATTGGTAAAGGACAATGAAAAGAGACATATGAGCCTGTGTGACACACAGACAGAAAAAGGGCAGTAACAGCACAAGGCTGAAACTGACCTTCAAGAAGCCTAATGGCTATGGCAGACAACAGCCTGAGCAGAAGAAAGAGGACCCAGGGCAAAAAGGTCCTCCGACTACTCCTGCAACTGGCGCAAATAAAAGGTGGAGAAAGTAGAAGCATTTCTCCAGTAGGCTGCCTGCATAACATCCGACAACTTGACGGAGTTAGAATAAGCCCAAGAGGTAGACAGTGCCCGCACCTCGTGGGCAGAAATACGATTGGTAATACAATCGCCAGCTGCTAAACGACTATAAGCCGTACGAATAGCAAGACAAATCCATCGAGAAATGGATTGAGGAGAGATCTTCTGTCGACCCGGAATGAGAGACAGAAAAAAACGTTTTCTGCCTTTCCGTATGAAGCGTGTCCGATCAAGATAAATGCGAATAGCACGGACCGGACATAGCAAAGGGTGAGTACCCTCAACAGAGGGAAGAGCCCTGATACAGATAGGAGGAGGAGTAGTATCTGGTAACTGATTCTTAGCCAAGAAGGAGCAATCAGTGGTAAAAGTAACACTGTTGGGAGAGCTCCTAAAAAAGGCCGGGTCAACCGAGAGGGCGTGAAGCTCACTAACCCGTCTGGCCGAAGCAAATGCCATCAGAAAAGCCGTCTTATATGTGAGAAAATGCATATCCACATGGGATAAAGGTTCGAACGGCGCCCCCCCCAAGCAAAGCAGCACCCACGAAAGATTCCATCGTGGAGTAAGCTGCAAAGTCCGAGGCCTTTTCAAAGAAAAGTGCCGAACAAGCTTGGAGAGGTAAGGATTAGTGCCGATACAACGCTTCCCCACATAAGAAAAAGTCTCTGAAAGCATAGACCTGTAACCCTTGATGGTAACAGGCTGGAGACCCTGAGAATCAAACAGATATACCAGAAACTCCGCAATCTGTGAAATCGAAGGATTGGCATAATCAACAGAGTGATCAGCACACCATCGACAGAAGACCTTCCATTTAGCTGCATAAGCTAAACCAGTGGAGTGCCTCCTTGAAGAAGAAATGCACTCCACAGCTCGTTTCGAAAAACCTCTACGGAGGAGACAGGACCTGACAAAAGATATGCGTGAAGGCACAACGAAGTCGGGTCGACGTGAAAACTCCTCGGGCGACCTTGACAAAGAAGGTCGCGACGTAGCGGGAGATGTGCCGAAACCGCCGCCATCAGCGAGCGGAGCTGATTGATCCACACCCGGCGACAGGGGAGCGATCAGAATGATTCGACAACTGCAGGTTCAAATTTTGGCGAGAACCTGAGGAAGAATCGGAACCGGCGGGAAGGCGTAGCCGACTAGACCGTTCCAATCGAGTGACAGAGCGTCCACGGCAAAAGCCAAAGGATCTGGACATGGGGACACGAAAGTGTCCACCTGATGGTTCCAACGAGTCGCAAAGAGGTCCATGTGGGGACGTCCCCAGAGATCGCAAAGCGACTGGAACACTGCCCTGTGAAGCATCCACTCGATGGAAATAACCCTGCCCTGTCGGGACAGGGAGTCGGCTAGGACGTTCAGACGACCGGGAATGTGACGAACAACCACTCCGGCGTGAACATCCTGAGCGAGCAGTAGAAGATCCTGAGCTAACTCGTACATCGGAAGCGAGTGCGTGCCGCCCTGGTTCCAAATGTAAGCAACCACTGTCGAATTGTCGGATAGTAGAAGGACCTGGCGATTCGACAGGTGAGGGATCCACTGCCTGAAACTCAGAAGAAGAGCAAGAAGCTCCTTCTGGTTGATGTATAGAGCTGCTTGATCCTGTTCCCACATCCCGTGTAGGGAAAGACCGAGAGGATCCAACGTCGCACCCCATCCAAGATCGCTGGCATCTGCCGTCAGAACGCGTTCGGACGTGGGTAAGTCCAGTGGAACACCCTGCGTAATCCACTGAACATCTGTCCAGGGAAGAAGGTGAGGATACAGAGAGTCCGGAAACGGAAGCACCTGATCCAGAGAATCTACATTCGACCTCCAACGACTGAGCAGAAAGTGTTGGAGAGGTCTGACACGCAGCCGACCTAGAGGAATGAGATCCGTCACCGAACCGCAGAGACCGATCAGCCGGAGAAAACTCTGAGCGGTCGCGGACCTGGACTGGGACAGAGTCAGAGCAAAAGCTGAGAGAATCACAGCCTTGGCCTGGGGAACAGCCACCAAATTGAATTTGGTTTGGAAAGACATCCCCAGATGACAAAACAACTGAGAAGGGACCAGGTCCGACTTCTCCTCGTTGACTCTGAATCCTAGCGACGTGAGCAAGCTCAACAGAGTAGCGACATCCGATTCCAGTAAGGCAGCATTGGAATGCCTCTGGAGGATATCGTCCAGATATGCCGAAGTAGTCACCCTGGACTGTGTGCGATGGAACGCTATCACATGCGACATCAGTCTGGTGAACGCCCAAGGAGCCAGGTTGAGGCCGAAAGGCATGGCCTTGAACTGGTAAACTCGCCCCAGAAAAGCGAACCTGAGATACTTCCGTGACGCCCGATGCATCGGAACGTGGAAGTAAGCGTCTCGCAGGTCGATGCTGGCTGCGAAATCTCCCTGGTGAATTGATTGGCGGACCGACCTGAAAGTCTCCATGCTGAACTTGGGAGCAATGATAGACTGGTTCAGGATACTCAGATCGATAACCGGTCGGAGTCGGCCGTCCTTCTTCGGCACCAAGAACAGGCGGGAATAGAAACCCACTGACTGAACGTTCTTGACGACCTCGATCGCCCCCTTTGCCAGGAGATTGGCAATCTCCATGGACAAAAGTTCCCGACGTAAAACGTCTGAAGGGACTGTGGTTGGAAGAGGCACCCTTGACAGAGTGGGGTGCCGTCGGAAGGATATGCGCAGCCCGGACCGAACAACATCTAACACCCATGGATCGGATGTGATGGTGGTCCAATGGTCTGCGAACTCTGCTATCCTTCCTCCAACCTGTGACGAGTCGAGGTGAGGACCTTCATTTCGAGCCCCGCGAGAGGAGAAACCACCTCCTCTGCTAAATGAAGAATCCTGAGACTTCCCTCGATTCTGCCGACCCCTACCTTTACCCCGTGAGTAAGAAGTAGAGGCGGCGGCAGAAGGACCAGCCTTTTGCTTCACAGAGGAAGCAGAAGGGTACTTGTTAGGCTTGGAACGGCCCTTGCCTCCCCGAGAAGGCTGATCAAGCTGACGAAACAGCAGCTGATCTTTGGAATGACGTAGGACGTCATCCCGGACCGTCGACACGGAACCATGGAAAAGTTGCAGACCTGCCAAAGAAGCAGATCGAAGAGTAGCACGCTGCTCCTCGGGAAGGGATCGTCCTGTGTCCAGCACAGCGTCCCTTCGAACTAATTCCAAATTAGCCGTGTTACAGGCATGCGTGTGAGTAAGGTGCATAAGTGCCTTGGACAGCACACGCAAAGGAGCCTGTACCTTGTCAAACTTATCTGGAGGCAGATAAGCAGCCAAAGATGAGACAACGTGATCTGAGAGAGAAAGCATGCCAAGCATCTCTCTAGATAAGCCCAACGTGGACTCCAGAGTCATCATTGGAATGACGGCAGACTTGGGCTTGGAAAGCCCGAGGGAAGTGGAGTCCTGATCCAGAACCGTCAAAGCCTGCCAGACTGACGGATTGGCGGAATCGTAGGAACGATAATGCACAGGAGGCAAAAAGGTGTCAACCCTGGTGAAGAACGAAGTCTTCAAAGCCTTGGAATTCAGCTTGGCATCCAATGCTGAAAAAGCTTCAACCACCTGTAACGATTGGCACGGTCGAAGACGCCCAGAAGCAGGTTGCTCCATAGGCTGTTGGCACGCGACCGATGATCGCGGCCAGGCTGACACTGTCGGCTGGTTAGCAGGTTTGAGCTCAGGCAGAAACCCAAACACAAAGTCAAGAGCCGCCCCCAAGTCCGAAGACTGCTGGCCCTCGACCTCAAGCATGTCGGACTCCTCTCCAGAGTCGGAAGACACATAGCCCATCATGGGCAAACCAGCCGACGCCTCCCATGGTGTCGGGACACCAGAGGAATCGGAAACCGGCCTGTTTCCAATCCCGGGAGGCGGCGCCATAGGAGGCGCCTGGAAACCACCCATAGCCTCGCTGGAAGCAACAGGAAGGCTCTTAGAAAGAACCTGAGTGAGTAAGGAGAGGGCCTCCCTAAGCTCACTGCCCGTACCGACCGGTTCGACAGGGGAGCGAACCGGCAAAGTGGCTTCACCTCTGACCCTCTTAACCAGCGAAGGGTCACGATCCTCCAAAACACCCGACGTGGGACGACGGGCGGCAGCCGAAACATCTGAAGGCAGACGTGTATAGGGGTACGAAGCACCCCGAGGATCAATATTGCGAGAACTCATGAGAGTCACTGCGGACCTCTGCGGGGCAGAAGGTCCAGGCTGCACAAAAGGCGTTGGTCCCCCAAAACTGGTCGTGTGACCAGAGTGAGTAGACGGAAATGCCACGGAGTTCATAGTGTTTCCACTATGAACATCCGAATCCAAAGACACAACTGTGGTGCTCGACGGTGAAGAGACCACAGAGAAGGGCTCGGCCGGCAGCCCCTTCAGACTTCGCCGAGTTGAAGTCAGGGAAGGCTGAGGCCGATATCCCACGTCTATAGTATCGGACATTCCTGCAGTCCCCTGCAGCGAAAAGCCGAGGCCGGCTGAAACAGACAACGAAGCAGACGGACCAGCAGCAGTAGTAGATACGTCGAGAGTTGATGAGGCTGGTGAAAAAGTGGAGAGAGCACACTGGCTCGGCTCCGAAGGAGGAGTCACAACCCTAGTGACAGCCTCAGATGTCGACTGGAGGAGGACCGTAGTCCCGGAACCAGGCATCTCTTCACCAGAACACTCAACGGCTCCCGCAGTATCCACCACAGGAAAAGACTGCACAACCCCACGGAGGAGGAATAACTCTCACCAGACAAAGTTGGCTCGCGAGGCCCCGAACGACCATGTTCTCCTTTCCCGCGGGAGCGGGAGGCACGGCCACGAGAACGAACGACACGGTTTACTGACGCCCAGAAGGTGGACGACCATGTTCCACAGACACCACACGGCCGCTCGGCCGAACACCCATTACAGGAGGAACAAGACGAATGTACATCGTCCACATGCTTTGGCAGCAGACATTGCCCACAAGGAATTGTCCTGGGCATGATAGAGGTGAGAGGAGCAGAGAAGGTGAGATCAGAAAACAGAACACCCCCAAAGAAGAGAGAAAGGTGACAGAAACAAAGACCCCAGACGGTCGTCCGGGAACCACACAACAGGAAGACTACTCTCAAAAGAAAGAAGAAACACTGTAGGAGTGGTACCCCGCTGACATCTAACTCTAACTCAATTAGAAAATTTTGCAAAAAAAGCATTAACAATAATTGTGAAAAATCTAAGTCCGAACCGCGTGGCACACGAAATTCGCGCGCGACTCGAGAGAGAGCAAATAAATATACATGATGGACATATAATAGAAAAGAGAATAGTAAACACTGTTCCTGAGAATACAAAGGATACACTGTGGTGCAATGAATCAGGAATCATCAAACATCGAGCTGGTGGAACACTGATAAGCGTGCAAAAACATCTCGACACGAAGCAGATTATAAAAAGAATGAGTCTTTAGAGACGGTATATGCGCACTGGCAACGGAAGTCGTGGAGTTGTACTTGGGAGAGAGCGTCCCGTACTGGGTCTGCGCCGGTTGCACTCGACCCAGTTTTGGCTTATTTTTATTGGTGCTTTTGCACCACTTTTCTTTCCCAACTTGCTTGGGAAAGACAAAAATAGAGAGTATTTTATCCGAGTTAGGGACTTCCACTGTAGTGCAAGCCTGTAGTAAACAATTGTGAGTAGGTTGATAAGAAATATGGGCGTTTGAAAATGTTTCTATTTTTAGCTCCTGGGGCTCCCATGGAGATGCAGGAATTTTTTTTTTTTATTCACTCAATAATACCACATATCAGATTTGGTTCAAATCAGCTCATCAGTTCAGAAAATAGAAATTTCAGTCCATGCAAAAACTCTTGCCCTTTCCATTACAATATGGGACTGAGCAAGTTGATTTGACCAAAAACACTAGAGGCTCTAATGAGCCTGTAATCACTCACCTGGTAGAACTACATATCCCTCAATTATTCTAATCAGAATCAAAGAATGAAGCTGACTGCTATGCTCCTTCTATTATATACTCGGCCAAAAATCCACTGCATGGAAAGAGTTAATAAATACCACAAAATTATTTATTCATATCCATGACAACAAAATGTACATAACCTATTGTACCATGTGTAGTGGTCAAAGTACATGTATAAAGGTCATTTATCAACCAGCTTGGTTGATCTGAATCTCTCAGTCTCATAGTAAATCGGTTGCTTCGTGTGCTAGAGGTCGAGGTTTGAGCCTTGGCTTCCTGCTCTTCTCTCTTGATCTGTTACAGTGATGCCAATGACCAGCCCTCGGCAGTTGGTGGCAATGTGCATGCTGTGGTAGAGCATGGTGGATTTTTTTACTGCTCTGAGGTGGGATCTGGGGTGAGATTCGTGGTGAATGAATTTTAAAAGAGCTTGAGACTAGTGTAGCGGTTGGTCTGGATCTCTTAGTCTCATGCTAAATCAGTTGCTTTGTGAGCTAGAGGTCAACAGTTCGAGTTTTGGTTCTCTCGCTTCTTCACAATCTTTTTATATTATATATATTCAGGCCAAAAAATAAGCAATCTGACATTTGCAGAATGAGGTCCCCAGAGGGTGAATTTGATGATGCTATTCCATACAGTGGGCCAATTTATCCTCTGGGTACCTCCTTCTCTCTAGTTTTGAGACCCTGATTCAGATTGAGGTTCACAGAGGGTGAATGTAGTAATGCTACCCTGCTCTGCAGGGTAGCATCACTAAATTCACCCTGTGGGGACCTCATTTTGCAGATGTCAGTCTGCTTATTTTCTGGCTTGTATATATTATATCTATTTGTGTAAACATGTGCAACTGACAGAGTTTACCTGGCATGTTAATAATATGCTGAAACAGTCATCAGGTAACTAACATACATACCCAAATGGATCGCCAACAACAAGAAATGCTATATCTTCAACCTCGGAGTGTTCTAGTATTTCATCTGGAATTTAATAAAGAGAGAGCTCTGAAACTGATTTAAGTTTACATCTCCCTTCTAGTAAGCTTCCCAAAGTTCATTAGGTTACTTATATTTTTTCTTACTTAGACATCAAAACCATATTTCAGTGACCAAGTTTGCATATAACCTCAAAATTGATGCCCAAGAAAATGTTAGGCCCCAACAAGATTGCACTTGAATAAATATATATCTTATTTTGGACACACACATTTACAGAAATGTACACTGGAGTCCACTTAATTGGATATCTCTCAACTGAATAACTCTGTTAACTGAATATAATTTCCCAACACAAAACCATTTACCATACCTCCAGTAAAAATTTGACCTGTTACTAGTAATTGAATATAGGTTAAAGAGTAAACTCCTGTTAATTGAATAAAAAATATTGTAACCTGCTGCGAAATTACTCCTCTGACTAGCCCCAGTTTCACCTTGTTTATAGACCTATTTGGTCTCAGTGCATCTAATACAGACATTTAATCTATTATATCATGTTTGTTAGTGCCCAGGTGCTCTGTCAAATAAGATATAATAAAATAAATGCTAAATTTATCTCTAGAATTCAGGAAAGTGACACAATCCCTGTTAAATGAATACTCCTGTTAACTGAATAATTTTCATTAGTAAAGTGGCTATTCAAGTAACAGGGTTCCACTGTATATGCTTTTTAACTGGTAGAGTGCTAAATTATTTTTCAATGGTGATTTCTAACACAGGTATTTTTTTCAAAGATAACATGCTACCAGTAAGGGGAGCTTTAGTTTTGCTAAATTTTGTTCATAAATAAACAGCTGCACCATGAGCGCATGATACGCCCGTTATTAATTACAAGAGGGAAGCACACAATATGAATATACATGTGTACTTGTCGGGTTTTTTTTATATTCTTGTACAATAATCATAACCAACAACATACTGTGTTCAGTAATTTGGAAATAAATTATTTGAATTTCATGTATATATCTTATGTCTATAGAGATAACTTCAAGAAAAAATGCTAAATTGTCCGACATGTGGAAAATTCCCTATATTTTGACGAATAAAGTCCCATAACTCTGGAATGACAAATTGGACAGTGACACAAATCGAAGGGGTGCTTCCTTCCATCAACATATACTTTCCACCTTAAAATCACAAAAATTGCTCGAAGCATTTTTTAGTTATTGTACGACATGTGGATGGACAGAAGGGTGGACAGACGGACAGACAGCGGTATACCATAATACGACCGTTTTTTCAAAATGAGCATATAAAAATTGTTTTGTCACAATTTATTGGAGAGTGCCATTTGGCACTCTTCAATAAATTGTAACAAAACAAAATTACAGGCAAAAAAATGTCTTCCACTGATCAGGAAATGCCAAGCTAATGCATTCAGTGTAAAGCCACTAAAGAGGCATCCAATACTTTTATACAGAGCCCTGATAGTAGCTTCTATCACTCAACCAGTCAAAAGAATATAATTAATTCTCTTCACAACTACTTCTTTCATGAAAATGAACACTTCAGCTGCTATCAAGCTTCAACATACCTTTTTTTTTATTTAAATCAGATGTTTTTTATTTAAATCGATATATTTGATTTTTATTTCCATACTGTATATTATTCACTAGAGGATACTTTTTCCCACTTGATTTCTTTAGATGAGAGAAACAGAGTGTACGGGCAGCAGTTTGTATCAAAGACTTCCCAAAGAATGAACACAAATAACTGATACGAAAACATTTACCCGTGTTACCCATTTCAGTCTTTGGGGTGGCATGAAGGATACCAGAATATATTTGGCACAGAATAGATGGCGTAGATGGAAATAAAGAGGAATCATTGAAACTTATGTTTTCTCATTGTTACAGTGTTGATTGAAGGAAGATGCTTGCAACATTCTTAAATCACTGTTCCTTGTTCTCAGTGCTGATTTTGTACATGTATTTTTGATGGGTTTATTAGAAGATTATCATATATATGCTATAACCCTTTACCTAACTTGAAAAGCAGACAACACTTGCAAAAAAAATTATTGAATAACTTATTTTTTTCATTTTTTGTCTCAAAAACATTGGTTATGACCCCTGATTGGAACAAGCTTGAGGGGTCATAACCTATGTTTTTGAGACAAAAAACGAAAAAAATAATGAAAATTAATTGGCAATTTTTTAGAATGGCGCTGGCCAGTTTTAGATGTTACGTTGGGTAAAGGGTTAAAATCTATGTTGTATGTTCACTTTAATATGATTCTATTCATATTAGCTGAAAATTATATATAAAGTTATTA
Organism: Pictodentalium vernedei; assembly: GCA_031216915.1. Taxonomy (NCBI): domain Eukaryota; kingdom Metazoa; phylum Mollusca; class Scaphopoda; order Dentaliida; family Dentaliidae; genus Pictodentalium; species Pictodentalium vernedei. The sequence continues at coordinate 390,485,726 of CM062293.1, read as the reverse complement.
AACTTATTCTGGAACATTTAACTAACCTACACCAGTAGTCAAGACATAGTGGGATGTATTTATTATTTGTTTATTTATTGGGGTTTAAGGTCACATACTTATGAACAATGGTTAATCATGACTGTGACAGTTTTACGGGTGGAAAAAGCCGGAGTACCCGGAGAGAACCATCGCGCAACGATGAGCAGCTGCCAGCTCCGCAACATCGTAACTCCGCACTGCAGCACATGCAGGGTAAGACATGTGCACTATCGACATACAGTACACCTTAGTACATGGCATCATAGTGCCTCATGTGGACAATTGGGGTTAAGTGCCTTGCCCAAGGACACAACGTGGGAGTCCGAATCGATCGCTCAGACGGTCACCCATCCGAGGACTAATTGGGCTCGACTTTGGTGACCTGGCGAGAACTGGTTACCGCAGCACCACTGCCTCCCCCATAGTAGGATGTATATTACCACTCAGACTGTACAGATTAGTTCTGTCAAAAACACTGTCAAATTACTGTCTTTCAAAAGTTAACTCTTCACCCATGCAGATGATATCAAAATTTATTATTTTAACATTATTTTTTCAAAGAGCTCGATGAGGTCGTTCCAATGAGAGGTCACATGATATAATTTTGTTGAAATTTTTTGAAAAATAATATTTTTCAACTGTTCAATTTGTAAATTACACATGTGTATGCGGCTGATTCGTCAGGTAAAGAGTTAATATGCATTCCTTCTTGTTTCTGCTTATTTCCAAGTTGTTTGAGCTCGTTCCAAAGAGGGGTCATAACCTATGTTTTTGAAACAAAAAATGAAAAAAATTAGTTATTCAAGAATTTTGATTGCAAGTGTTGTCTGCTTTACATGTTAGATAAAGGGTTAATGTGATGCCATGATCAGTCTAACATTTAACATCAGTTGATGGGGGGAGGGGAGGGGAGTAATGAGAGAGAGAGAGAGAGAGAGAGAGAGAGAGAGAGAGAGAGAGAGAGGGGGAGAGCGAGAGAGAGAGAGAGAGAGTGGGGAGAGGGAGAGAGCTTACAACTTCAGTAAAAGTTTTTTCAGAAGAATTTGGGACTTGTAGGCCAAGCTGGCATGGTGCTATTTGTTCGGAAAATATAAATGCACATACGTATAATAGATGCACATATCACGTTAATATCAAACCTGAATGTTGTTCAACCATTTCTCTGTCTGCAAGAATTATATCCCTTCCATAGAATTCTTCCTGCAAAAAAGTGAATATCAAAATGGCTGATTCGAAGAACTGTTGAATGCAAAAGAAATGTTCTAGATGATGATCTACAGATGTCCTGTCACTGTACTGTGCACTATTTTAAAGTAATAACACGCTAAGTAAGTTCACTTCTTGTCCCTATCAAGCTCAAACTGCGCCATTAGAGTAACTCAATTCCTGTAGAAAAATAGTGTGCGCAGTAATTCTATACTAGTAAATAGAGATCATTAACATAGTTTCAACTGTATGCAATAACGTCAATAGATATTAAATTCGACTGCATATACAGAATGAAGAGAGTGGATTACATGTACTTAATCGCAGCATCATATATTCTCCACTCGTAGTTATAATTGTTCATAACAGAATGAGAAACACTTGCAAGCTTTCATCATATGGACCCAGGGTCCAACCCGGTGACCCATGTGATGAAAGTCTGCAAGTGCTTCATGTGTCTTGTCCTCAGAAATTGTAAATAATTACTGAGTGAAAAAATTATTCCACAGCAATTTAGAAGTACTTCACCCTTCACATACTGTAGCAGGGTTGGGGTATTCGTATTCAGTATTCGTATTCAGTCATATTCGAATACAGTTTATCAAGTATTCACATGTATTCAGTATTCACTGAATGTTATGAATACATGTATTCGTATTCGTATTCAAATACAGTAAAATTTGAGCTGTATTCATGAATACATTTTGAATACTTTTTGAATACTTTCTATATTTTTGAATTAAAGAACTACATACTGAATAAAAGGTATTCACAGATCAAGCCCATGGACTCCAGACAACAAATTCACACCTCATATCAATATTAAAGACTTAATAATCCCCGATATTATTTATATACCACCAAACACCTTGTCTGAAATTTCTGCATCGAAAGCAAACAATAGACTTAATTATCATTTAACTTGTCACAATACAATCTATTTATGTAACAATGGCCACATATCCCCATGGCTTTTCAAATTGTTGAAAACATGGACAATAAAAATAAAAACAAACTTGTGTTATTGAACACAACTCAGTTATTCAATGATATTATATTCTACAAGTTTTGGATTTATTTAAAGTTTTTCTATTTATCCATTATTTCACAGTGAAACACATATTTATTTATTTATTCCTGTTTAAGGTCACCTTTGTACAGCCCAGTATGTCTAATTATAATCGGTGAAAGCACATAAATATTATAAAGAAAATACTACTGCTGTTAACCAACTTTCAGCCAACAAACCTCCAGGTTTAACCATGAAGTGTATTGGCTAAAACTTTACTGGCTCTTCTTATGTGGTGTCATTGCAATAGGTACTTAACGTTCAGGAGGAAACATCAGTCTGTGATTTTTTAGAGGTAATCCACTCACATTTTGTGACGTGTTGTCGATGGAGAGTAATCTAATTACTATGACACCCATAGAGTTTATTTCCCGTCAGGTAATTACTTTAGTTTTCCAACAAAGCATGGTAAGCACAATTAAAGCTTCAGCTAAAGGACCATCAGTTTAAAAATGACTGTTAACCCAACAAACAAAAAACATAAAGGCCTTGCTATAAATACTTCTAATTTAAAAAAGTATTCAAGTATTCAAAAATGCAATCATGAATACATTGTAATGTATTTGTATTCGTATTCAAATACATTTGAAAATTTGTGTACTTGTATTCGTATTCGTATTCATGAAATTTCAAAGTATTCGTATTCGAATACATTTACAAAGTATTCCCCCCAAGCCTGTACTGTAGTCTCAAAAATTTCTTTCTGTTAGATTGGTTCAGTGGGTGATTTCACTACCGACCGTGCTAATAACTCATTATATTTTGCATTGTACAGCGCAAACGTTCTTGTGTATTTCAAACTAATTCATTCTCCTGCAGTAAATAGTGCATTAACTAACAAGCATTTTCTGCTCTAATTGTGACTAGACTTCTAGTTTCAACTGCACTGCTTGTTTCTTCTGGTAGTTGATCCTGACCAATTGTTTATATTTGCTGGTCAGATTCACACCCAAATTGTCAAGTCACAAAGTTATTTATTTATTAATTGGAGTTTAATGACACTTTCAACAGCCAGGGTCACTTTGTGTCAGTCAGTTTTACAGGTGAAGGAAGTCAGAGTACCCGGAGAGAATCACCAAGCAATGGCGAGCAACTGTCAGACTCCCCAACGTACTAACACCAAAGAAGCAGGGTTAGCATTGGTTGCAGACAGGTGCATCACTGATGTGCAGTACATCTTAGTACACAGCGCCATCAGGATTAAGTGGCTTGCCCAAGGACACAATGCAGTTACCGCTGGCAGGGATCGAACCATGGACCACTCTGTTTGAAGTTCAATGCAATAACCACTTAGCCACCGTGCTCCCAGACACAAAGTTAAATGAAAGTGTCAGTGACACTGTAGCTTAACTTGTCTGTGTGTTGTGTTTGATGAAAAGGATAATGTTCAATGTTTATGAAAGGATTATGAAATAAGACAAGAATTGTGATAACTGGGAATATGTTAATTTCTGTTCCCTGTATGCTATGTTTTTAATAAAAATAATATGAGGTGTACACGGTACTAAAGAGCTGAGGGGTTGGTTAATATGACCTCATAGTTAATGTATGTGGCCCTCACAGTTAACAAATGTCAATGAAAGTTACCAAGTTACAGTGAAATTATTCCAAAATGAGTCATCCTATCAAGTTACATTGAAATCCCTTCATAAATATGGCCTGTAGACTGTGCTAAAGGTTTTCAGGCTTCAGGCCTGTGTAGCCATGACGGTAGACTGATTGCAACTAAAAGGGGACGTTCTCATCTCAACATTATACTGAGTCATTCTACTAAGTTACAATGAAATCCCTTCACAAATATGACATATAGTCTGTACTAAAGTTTTTCGGGTTTTGTGGCATTGTCATCTGGGCATAATCTGGAGTGATCCTACAAAGTTACAATGAAAGCTCTTCATATATATGACCTGTAGACTGTGCTCAAGGTTTTTGGGCATCAGGCCCCTGAAGCCATCACAGAGTTGACCAAACACGACCAAAAGGGGATGTCATCATCTTGGCATTATATGGAGTCAACCTAACAAGTTACAATGAAAGCATTCCATAAATACGACCTATAGACTATGCTAAAGGTTTTTGGGTTTTGAGCCCGGGCAGCCATCAAGGCTGAATGATTGTGACCAAAAGGGGATGTTCTCATCTAGACATTATTTGGAGTCATCCTACCAAGTTACAATGAAATCCCTTCATAAATATGACCTGTAGACTGTGCTAAAGGTTTTCGGGCTTTGGGCCCCTGTAGCCGTCACAGTTGCCCAATCTGGTCCAAAAGGGGCTGTTCTCATCTAGACATTATATGAAGTCAACCTACCAAGTTACAATGAAATCCCTTCATAAATATGACCTGAAGACTTTTCTAAAGGTTTTCAGGCTTTGGGCTAGGGCAGCCATCATGGTTGAATGATCGCAACCAAAAGGGGACATTCTCATCTGGGCATCATCTGGAGTGATTCTGTGAAGTTACAATGAAATCCCTTCATAAATATGACCTGTAGACTGTGCGCAAGATTTTCGGGTGCCTGTAGCCATCAGAGTTGATCAATCACGACCAAAAGGGGATGTCATCATCTAGGCAATATATGGAGTCAACCTAACAAGTTACAATGAAATCCATCCATAAATACGACCTATAGCCTATGCTAAAGGTTTTTGGGCTCGGGCAGCCATCAAGGCTGAATGATCCCGACCAAAAGGGGAGGTTCTCATCTCGACATTATTTGGAGTCATCCTACCAAGCTACAATGAAATCCCTTTGTAATTATGAACTGTAGACTGTTCTAAAGGTTTTGGGGCTTCAGGCCCCTGTAGTCATCACAGTTGCGCAATCATGTCCAAAAGGGGACCTTCTCATCTAGACATTATATGAAGTCAACCTACCAAGTTACAATGAAAGCCCTTCATAAATATGACCTGTAGACCGTGCTAAAGGTTTTTGGGCTTCGGTCTCGAGCAGCCATCATAGTTGTATGATCGCAACCAAAAGGGGACATTCTCATCTGGGCATCATCTGGAGTGATCCTACGAAGTTACAATGAAATCTCTTCATAAATATGACCTGCAAACTGTGCTCAAGGTTTTCAGGCTTCGGGCACCTGTATTTATTTATTTATTTATTGGGGTTTAAGGTCACATATTTCTGCACAATGGCTAATCATGACCATGACAATTTTACAGGTGGAGGAAGCTGGAGTACCCGGAGAGAACAACTGAGCAACGGCGAGCAACTGTCAGCTCCCCAACATACTAACTCCACACATGCAGGGTTAGCATTGGTTGAAGACAAGTGCACCATCAACGTGCAGTACGCCTTAGTACACAACGTCACCGTACCCCCACATGGGCAATGGGGGGTGAAGTGTCTTGCCCAAGGACACAACGCGGTTGCCGCAGGTGGGATTCGAACCGAGGACCTCTCGGCTTGCAGCCTGCACCTCTACCTACTGAGCCACCGCGCCCCCCTCGGGCACCTGTAGCCGTCACAGGTGACCAATCATGACCAAAAGGGGATGTCATCATCTAGGCATTATATGGAGTCAACCTAACAAGTTACAATGAAATCCTTTCATAAATATGACCTTTAGACTATGCTAAAGGCTTTTGGGCTCAGGCAGCCCTAAAGGCTGAATGATCGCGATCAAAAGGGACGTTCTCATCTAGACATTATTTGTAGTCATCCTACCAAGTTACAATGAAATCCCTTTGTAAATATGACCTGCTGACTGTGCTATATGATGGATTTCAGTTCATAAGACTCCTGCCCTAAGAACCACAATATCAAAATCATTCAGTATGTTTTGGGGGCCCCTAAATGGTTTGAACCATGACCTCTCTTTGGAATGAGCTCAATAAGCTTGTGGCCAATGAGGGGTCATATATGATTTTATTGAAATTAAAAAAAAAAAAATTCTGTAAATTTCACTAGGTAAAGGGTTAAAACCTTTTTTAACAGTTTTGAGGACCTCATAGTCAAGGATTTTGTGGGGTTTTTTTGGCTTTGAATTATCAAAAATTCTCTCACAGCAGGACAAACCATGGACGGCCAAGTGTGTCTTGGAGCCACAACTCAATTCACATGCCCACAAATGCTCTTGTCCCACCACTGCTTCCTGACCAACATGCCAAGTGTAACACACAACAAATCATCACTGATATCCTTTTCATCTACACCATACATGTATTTTATGACCTGCCCCTGGGATTAGCTCAAGAAGCTCCCAGTGAGGAAGCATAATTTATGGTTCTAAAAAAATAAGATTTTAGGGTTATTTCAGCTGCTTATTTTTGGTTATTTGGGACAATATACAGTACATGGAGAGTGGACTGTTACTAAATCACTCGTGGGGTGGTGTCTCCACTCAGGCAAAAATTATTTGTCTGGAAAAAACATTAGAACAAGCAAAGTTTCAGCCAAAGGACCTTCAGGTTGAACCCAGAGATCCCTTGGCTAAAACTGTGCTTGTCCTTTTCATGCATTACCACAGGAATCAACAGCTGTTGTCTGGGTGGAAATTTCATTCCATGGGTGTTTTAATGGTACAGTTAAAACTAGAAGTCCTGTCATGGAATGTGCACAAATAACATGTCGATCTGCACATTAATATACGCGTTATGACCATAGTAAGGCTATCAAATTCTGTTCATATGATGTGTGCACAAGCAATGTTTTGGCGAATGGACCTCCGGGTAACCCGGAGGTCCATTGGCAGAAACATTGCCTTCGTTTGCTATGAGTAACCAGGAGAACCTGCCATGCTTTGGATACCATTCGATATGGCAACTGCACGCAATTCCTAATTCACTCTCCATGTTCTGTATCAATCCTTTTTTTCTGTGACCTGTGCTAGGTAGAGAGTTAAGGGCAAACATCTCATCAACACATTCTTGTCTTCAAAGCAGAAGTTATAGTTCTTCAATTACCGGTAAGTTGGTGGTAACCCTTTACCTTAGTGCCGAATTAATCCATGGCCGGGCCCCTAGGCTTTTAGGTACTTCAGGGCTCCCTCCGGCACTTCAATCTTTCACACCACTACAGCTGACAGCCTGACCCTGGTACGGTAGGCACTATGTCGCAGTACATAGCCCTATATCCATTTTGCAGGTCTCCTGAAGAATTCTACTCACAACTTGACATATAGTACATGGACAGTGTATTATCACTAAATCCCCTGCAGAGTGGAGATTCCACCCAAGCAATAATTGCAAATTTGTGGCAAAGCATAACAAGCACAAGCAAAGTTTCAGCCAATGGGCCACCAGGTTAAATAATATTTAACATAATTAATTCTGATATTGTCTATGAAATTTTATCTTTTTCATCCATACCATTCATGTATCTTATGACCTGTCATTGGGATTAGCTCATGAAGTTCCGAATGAGGAAGCATAAGTTAAGGTTCTAAAAGAAAAGAAAATTTTAGATTTGAGGCTTATTTCAGCTGGTTATTTCTGGTCATTTGGGAAAAAATTTTAATCCTTTTTTATCTGTAAACTGTGTTAGGTATACATGTAGAGTTAGAGGCAAACTTCTCATCAACACATCCTTGTCTTCAAAGGTAGTAACAGAAGTCATAGTCCATAAATTAACCCTTTACCTAACAAATCCACTGCATTCGCCTGCATGATATATAATTTCAACAGTTGAACAAAATTATTTTTTTTAAAATTTCAACAAAGCCGTATCATGCCAACCTTCATTGGAATGAGCTCAATCAGCTTGCTCCAATGAGGAGTCACATCACATGACATGGATTTGTTTTTTTAAATTTGAAAAAATGTAAATTTTATAGTAAATTTCCTTTCTTATTATACCTACCGCAATTGTTTACTACAGGCTTGCACTACAGTGGAAGACCCTAACTTGGATAAAATACTCTCTATTTTAATATTTCCCAAGAGAGTTGGGAAAGAAAAGTGGTGTAAAAAACACCACGAAAAAATAAGCCAAAACTGGGTCGAGCGCCATCAGTGCACACCCTGTAGTGGACGCTCTTCCCTTAGTACAATTGCACGACTTCCGTTAACCAGTGCACAAGCAGTCATCAATTAATCATTCTTTTGAGTCCGCCAACATAGGAGTTATGTGATCAGCAGGGAGGAAGGATTCTTACCTGAATAAGAAGACGGGAGGGCCTCCATGTAAACAATTGCGGTAGGTTAATAAGAAAGGAAATTTACTATAAAATTTATATTTCTTATCAACCTACCTTACAATTGTTTACTACAGGCTGAATAGACAAGAGGATGGAGGGAATCACATAACCAACCCACACATAACTCAATTGCACTGGAACAGTGGACAGAGGAAGAGATCCCTAGTCCTATCAAACCATAGCATCACAAACATTAGTAAAAGACAATGAGAGATGAGGCGTATGGTGATGTGCGACGCACAGACAGAAAGGGTAGTAACAGCACGCAGCTGGAACAGAAGCTGAATGGCTGGGATAGACAATAGCCTGAGCAGAAGAAAGAGGGCCCGTAGAACAAAGGTCCTCTGTCTGCTCCTGCAACTGTCGCAGATAAGTGGAGAAGGTAGCATTTCTCCAGTAGGCTGCCAGCATAACATCCGACAACATGACAGAGTTAGTATAAGCCCCGAGAGGTAGACAGTGAATGCACCTCGTGGCAGAAAAGCGATTGGTAATACAATCGCCAGTTGCTGGATGAGCGGAAGCTGCACGAATAGCAAGATAAATCCATCGGGAAATGGATTCAGGAGAGATTGTCTGTCGACCAGGAATAAGGGACAGAAAATCAATCATACCCTTCCAAATGAACAGAAGGAAGAGTCCCGATACTGATAGGAGACGGAGTAGTTTCCGGTAGCTGATTCTTGGCCAGAAAGGAGCAATGACTGGTAAACATAACACTGGTGGGAGAGCTTCAGAAAAAGGCTGGGTCAACCGAGAGGGAGTGAAGCTCACTAACCCGTCTGGCTGAGGCAAAAGCCATCAGAAAAGCTGTCTTGTATGTGAGAAAATGCATTTCCACCTGGGATAAAGGCTCGAACGGCACCCTACAGCAAAACAGCATCCAAGAAAGATTCCATCTTGGGGTAAGCTGCAAAGTCCTAAGCCTTTTCAAGGAAAAGTGCAAAACAAGCATGGAGTAGTGCCGATACGACGCTGTCCCACATACGAAAAGGTCTCTGAAGCATGGACCTGTACCCATTGATGGAAACAGGCTGGAGACCCCCAGAATCAAACATACCAAAAACTCAGCAATCTGTGTTATCAAAGGAGTGACAGAAGCAACAGAGTAATCTGCACACCATCTACAGAAGACCTTTTACGAAGCCGCAGAGGTTAATCCAGTGGAGTGCCTCCTTGAAGAAGAAAAGCAACTCCACTGCACATCTCGAAAAAAACACTACGGAGGAGACAGGACCTGACAAAAGACATGCACGAAGACACAATGAAGTCGGGTTGACGTGAAACCTCCTTGGGAGACCTTTGCAAAGAAGGTCATGATGTACAGGGAGACATGCCGGAACCGCCACTAACAGAGAGCGGAGCAGAGTGATCCACACCCACTGAGGCGACAGGGGTGTGATCGAAATGATTTGCCAACTGCAGCTTCATATCTGGGCTAGAACCTGAGGCAGAATCGGAACCGGCAGGAAGGCGTAGCCGACAAGACCGTTCCAAAGGATGGACAGAGCGTCCATGACGAAAGCCAGAGCATCTGGAAACAGGGACACAAAAGTGTCCCCCTGATGGTTCCAACGAGTTACAAAGAGATCGATGTGGGGAAGACCCCAGAGATCGCAAAGAGACTGGAACACCACCATGTGGAGCATCCACTCAGTGGAAAAGAACCTGCCCTGTTGGGACAGGGAGTCTACTAGGACGTTCAGACGACCGGGAAAGTGACGAACCACCACCCCGTCGTTGACATCCTGACCGAGTAGTAGAAGATCATGAACCAATTAGTACATGGGAACATAGTGCGTGCCTCCCTGGTTCCGAATGTAAACAACCACTGTCGAATTGTCAGACAATAGAAGGACCTGACAATTCGAAAGGCAGGGGATCCACTGCCAGAAACTCAGAAGAGTAAGAAGCTCCTTCTGGTTGACGTGAAGAGCTGCTAGATCCTGGTCCCATGACCCATGAAGGAAAAGATGTAGAGGATCCAATGTCACACCCCATCCGAGATCGCTGGCGACTGCCTCAGAACACGATCGGACATGGGGAAGTCCAACGGAACTCCCTGCATAATCCACTGAACATCTGTCAGGGGAGACAGTTACGAGGAAGAGACTCCGGTAACTGAAGCACCAGATCCAGAGGATCAACATGCAGCCAACCCAGAGGAATGAGATCCATCACCGAACCGCAGAGACCGAGCAGCTGGGGAAGACCCCGAGCTGATGCGGATGTAGACTGGGGCAGACTCAGGGCAAAAGGCTGAGAAAAGCACAGATGACAAAACGTTGGAGAAGGGACCAGGTCCAACTTCTTCCCGGTGACTCTGAACCCTAGTGATGTGAGCAGGCTTAACAGTGTGACGACATCCGATTCCAGAAAGGCAGCATTGGAAAGCCTCTGGAGGATATCGACTAGATATGCCGAAGAAGACACCCTGGACTGTGTGCGATGTAAGACTAACACATGCGACATCAGACAGGTGAAGGCCCAAGGATCCAGGTCGAGACCAAAGGGCTTGGCCTTGAACTGGAAACATCCTGGGGAATGGAGCGGCGTACCGACCTGAGAGCCTCCATGCTGAACTGAGGAGCAATGATAGACTGGGTCAGGAGACTCAGATCGATAACCTGTCTGAGTCAGCCGTCCTTCTTTGGCACCAAGAACAGGTGGGAATAAAATCCCACTGAAAAAATGTTCTTGATAATCTGGATCGCCCCCTTTGATGTGAGATTGCCTATCTCCATGATCAAAAGTTCCCAACGTGTAACACTGAAAGGGACTTGTGTTGGAAGAGGCACTCTTGACTGAGTGGAATACCTCAACCTGGGATGAATTCGGGGTGACTACTGCCGATGCCTACTCTTACCCTGTGAGTGAGTAGAAGTGGCGGCAGGAGGATCAGCCCTTAGCTTCACAGAGGAAGCAGAAGGGTACTTGTTAGGCTTTTGGACGGCCCCTGCCTCCAACAGACGGCTGATCAAGCTGACGAAGCAACAGCTGATCTATGGAATGACAGAGGGAGTCATCCCGGATCGTCGCCACGGAACCATGGAATAGTAGTGGACCTGCCGATTGAGGCAGATCGAAGAGCAGCGCACTGCCCCTCAAGAAGGGAATGGAATGTGTCCAGCACAGAGTCCCTGCGAACTAATTCCAAGTTAGTCGTGTTACCAGCATGTGTGTGAGAAGATGCATGAATGCCTTGGACAGCACACACAAAAAACCTGTTCGTCGTCAAACTTATCTGGGAGCAGATAAGCAGCAAGGCAGAGACGACGTGATCGAAGAGAGAAAGCATTTAAGCATCTCTCCCGATAAGCCCAACATGGACTCCAGAGTCTCCATATGAAAAGTTGGGAGTTGGAGTCCCGATCCAAGACCGTCAAAGTCTGGCAGACAGACGGATTGGCGGAATCGTAGGAACGATAACTCACCGGAGGCAAAAAAGTGTCAACCCTAATGAAGAAGAACGTCTTCATAGCCTTGGAACTCAGCTTAGAATCTGAAGCTGTAAAAGCTTCAACCACCTGTACCGACAGGCACGATCGAAGGTGCCCAGAAGCAGGTTGCTCCACACACAGCCGTAGGCACGCAGCCAGTGATCGTGGCCGTGCTGACACTGTCGACTGGTTGATGGTTTGAGATCTGGAAGGAACCCAAACACAAAGTCAAGAGCTGCCCATGAGTCAGAAGAGTGTTGGCTCTCGACGTCAGGTATGTCGGACTCAGCCCATGAGTCGGAAGACACATAGCCCATCATGGGCAAACTAGTCGACGTCTCCCATGGTGTAGACACACGAGGGGGATCAGAAAGCGGCCTGTTTCCAATCCTGGGAGACGGCGCCCGGAAACCACTCGTTGCCTCACTGGAAGCAACGGAAAAGACTCTTGGACAGAACCAAAGTGAGCAAGGAGAGGGCCCCTAAGCCCACTGACTGTGTCGGAACGGTTCGACGTGGAATCGAACCGACAAAGTGGCTTCACTCCTGGCCCATTTTGCCAGCGAAGGGTCACGATCCTCAAATACACCCGACGTGGGGCGACGGGCTGCAGCCAAAACATCTGAAGGCAGATGTGTATTGGGGTATGACATACCCCAAGGATCTACAGAGCGGAAACTCGGGAGAGTCGCCGTGGACCTCTGCGGGACAGAAGGTCCAGGCTGCACAAAAAGCGTTGGTCCCACAAAACTGACCATGGGATCAGAATGCATGGACGGAAATGCCACGGAGCTCATAGTGACCCCACCATGAACATCTGAATCCAATGAGAAAAACTGAGGTACTCGACGGCTGAGAGACCACAGTAGAGGGTCCGGCCGGCAGCCCTTTCCAACTTCGCCAAGTTAAAGTCAGGCAAGGCTGAGGCCAATACCCCATGTCTACACTACCAGACATCCCTGCAGGGAGAAAACTGCTATGTTCAACGACAGAGAGGACACAATAGGGGGTTCAGTCGGCAGCTACTTCCGACTTCGCCGAGTTGAAGTCAGGGAAGGCTGGGGACAATGCCCCACGTCTATACTACCAGACACCTCTGCAGACCCCTGCAGGGATAACACGGCTGAGAGGACACAGCAGAGGGTTCGGTTGGCAGCCACTTCCGACTTCGCCAAGTTGAAGTCAGGGAAGGCTGAGGCCGATACCCCACATCCACACTACAGACATCACTGCAGACCCCTGCAGGGATAAGTCGAGGCCGACTAAAACGGTGACCTATGACGCTGTAGATGAACAGCAGTAGCAGCAGATACGACGGGTGCTGTTGAAACTAGCGGAAAAGGGGAAAGAGTAACCTAGCTCAGCCTCCAAAGGAGGAGTCACAACCCTAGTGACAGCCTCAGATGTCGACTGGAGAGGTCACATACAATTGTAAACACAATGGTTACTGATTTTTTTCTGTATCTGATTATTATTTATCGCCTTGCACCCACAATTCACATTACATCCAGTATGCACAACACTCTATTCTGTTGTGTGTGCTGTCATTCCTAAGAAGGGCAAGCGGTCCAGTTCCATGTCCTGTACCAGGGCTTGCATTTTGACCAGGCCGATCGGCCCCGGCCTCGTAATCGGCCACAAAAATAATCTGACAAGGCCGATCAATCGGCCCTGTCATCAATCTATTTTCTCATTCTCAGCGAATCAAGCCATGAACGATTTTGTAAAACAAAATAACTTCCGGTAATGGGACTAATCGATGGGGGGATTCCGGGTCTATTCGTGTACTTCCGCTGGGGATGTACTAAAAGATGATCGCAGATGAAAACGTGAGGGAGTGGGAATGGCAAAAATAAATGCACAAACTGGTTGATACTGACCTTATAAACCTTATATGGTGTAACAACTTTGAATCCCTTATTTATTACCACATTCCACTGCGATTACTGTTTGATTGCCTGGTATAAGTTTTATACATATGGTGGGAAAAGCCATATGAATATCATCGGCAGACTTTAAAATAAAATATTTTGTGTATGACTGTGTTGTCAACACAACCACGTGCATCTATTATTTTCAAGAGAATAAACATAACCTCTGATTGACTGAGCGTTTATTCTGAAATGTTTACACAAGAATTTGTAATTTCTGCATCTTATGTGGATTCCCCCCCCCCCACCACCTTCCCTCCAAACTGTCTTTGAAAATAACCCATCACAAAACAAAGCAATTACAATTGATTTGGAAAAATATACACTGAACACATACTGGTTCAAGCGTTAATTATTTGTGAGTGATTTATATTATGGGCGTTTTTAGGGAATAATTGACAAGTGAGAGTGCATGATGTCAAGTTTGTTGATCTTCTGCAAAGTGAATTCGTGAAAATAAAAACAACACTGTTTTTGTTTCGGAATGCATTTTATTTTAATAAAATAAAATCACTTACCCCCTTTTGACATATCAAGACAGGCAACAATCCATTTCAGGAACGTTAGATGAAAAGGGAAATCTACATCGTCCTCCGGGTAAATGACAACACATTTCTACTCATCTAATTTCGCTTAAAATTCACCTGCCCACCAACGACTTTTAAAGTCTTTGAAACTGAGGGAGTTGGCTTGAACACGGATAGGGCACCTTGTTTTCAACATGTAGAAATGAGGGCAGGGGAGGGGGACTAAATCACGAATATGTGCCAACATGCAAGACACGGATCAGCATGGTATTAATATTACCTGGTAAAGGTGCTATGTAAGTAATAAAATTTTGTTTATTTTGAAATTCTGACATTCCTTAAATTCAAATTCAATATAAACAAATAATATATCAAAATGAAGGTTGGAAGGTATAGAACACGAAAAATATCTGAAAAATATCTGACAGCAGGCACCACTGGTTCCTGAAAGTCTGCTACCCTATTCATACCAGAACTGATACTGCAATAATATTTTCTGAGAACAACTTGTGGTCAAATGTGTTTCACATATCCAAGAACAAAGCTGGGCATTCAAAACACTTTTGGAAGCAGCACTAGAACTGCATTAGGGAAAAGGACAACACTATCTGCGTTTTTTATTGAAGATGGATTCCATGTTCGACAGACATGCGCAAATCTCTTGATACCAAGAATTTCGATCAAAAAACAAAATTGTAATTCTAAGACATTTCACCAGGTGTCGTGATATTTTGAATTGAATATGGCAAATGTACAGTCTGTATATCATAATAGTATGCTGTATTAAGGTGATCTTTCTCATTATTTGATTTGAGACGGCGTTGTTTTTCTACACTTTTTCCATCCGATGACGTGGATCGGAAATCCAAAGTAAGAATATATGTAATCAAGGTTGTCACCTTTCGAATTTACCCCCAGGCAGCTCTGTCGCTGTGTTTTGAAGGTTTTTGATGCCCAAGCTTTGTTCTTGGGCGTGTGAAGCACATTTGGCCACAAGTTGTCCTCAGGAAATATTATTGTACTATCAGTTCTGGTACGAATACGGTAGCAGACTTCCAGGAACCAGTGGTGCCTGCTGTCAACTCTTTGAGTTGATTTCAAATAGTTTACATGTTTTATACCTCCCAACCTTCAGTTTTATGTACAGTGTATAATATGCGTAAATTTAATTTGAATTTAAGGAATATCAGAAGTGGGAATTTAAAAATAAACAAAATTCCATTACTTATATAGCACCTTAATAGCCCATAGCAAATTAATAAAAGACAATTAGGTTGGAATTATTAATCATTATTCATAACAAATCATCAAATAACACAATACACATGAAATATCAATATATGCATATGCAAGTGTAAAAAAATAAATCAGCCCCAGTGAAGAAAAATCAGCCTGGTCGGCCACTTCACCGGGCCTATTGATCAGATGGTCACGATTCTAAAATGCAAGCCCTGCCTTACCTGGGAATTTTTTTTATTGAGGCTCCAGTGTACTCAAAACTAGACCCATCATGCCAGTCCCATAATCAAAATGGCCTTATTTGGTGTAATTCCGGGTAGTTCTGGGTAATTCCGGGTAATTCTGGTGTTTAGGAGGATCCCTGAAGGATCAGGGACAGCCCGCCCCAGGCCTGTTTTTGGGGCGGGTTGTCCCACTTTTTGGGGCTGGTTGTCCCGATTTTTTTCTCATATTTGAAAAAAAATCTTGGGGGACAGGAATGTATAAAAAAGATTTTTACTTACTTTTTTATCGAAAATTATCCAATTTTATCGACGGTTATCCAAAATCCACATTGATCCCATTAACACATCCCATAATGACTGAATTAAACTCATAATAGTTCTAAACTGAAAAGGAGGCATGTAGAAACCAGCCAGAAGTGGCGTGTTGTTTTAGTCATGTAGTTTCAGTCGGGTACCCTCCAAGAGAAATGATATCTGTTTGATGTGCAAAAATCAAATGACAAGACATGTTGTTTTAGCGTGATATGGATTCATCACAGCGTTGATCTTGTTTCCTTTATCTAAGACTAAAGTTGTTGTTGTTTATTATAACACCCACAGATCTCAATCCATTGTCCCTTATGCCCCGGCGCATAATTATTATTATGATGGTATAATAAGTAACAACAGGTGAATAAATCATTCAGAATTATTCATAATATATTACTTATAATATCACCATAATTAAGTCAAATGGCGGGTTGTCCCTCATGTTATTGTGATTGTATTATAAGTAATAACAGGTGAATAATTCATTTGGAATTATTCATAATATATTACTTATAGTACCATCATAATTAAGTCAAATTGCGGGTTGTCCCTTATGTTATTATGATCATATTATAAGTAAAAACAGGCGAATAATTCATTCGGAATTATTCATCTGTTATTACTTACATGTATAATACCATCATAATTAAGTCAAATGGCAGGTTGTCTCTTATGTCCCGGTGCGTAATTATTATTATGATAGTATTATAAGTAATAACTGTTGAATAATTCATTTGGAATTTTTCCTATGTTATTACTAATAATACCAACATAATTAAGTCCAATAAACAAATCCATTGTCTGTTAATTAATAATGATTATGTAACAGGGCTGGGGTGAACAACTTCCCAGGGGCTAGAACCCTGTCCGAAATCTCCCTGTTGTTCTTCAAATTCGTGAGGATCTGGGTCAACTCGCAAACCATGGATAAAATATATCTCAACTCTAGAGGCAGAATAATCATTAAGCTATGTGTTGTGATCTGGATGAATTCACAATAAAATAGAAAAACAGTTTATACGTGGTTTATTAAGAAGCCAAAAATAGTATGATATGAAATGGACATGAATATAAATGACGGGATCAAAAAACACGGGTCCACTACACTTTTATCAAAAAGAGGGTTAAAATTACACACAAAAGATGTTCAGGAAATGTGGATGCTTCGCCCAGAACTTGGACCTGGAGAGAATCACTGTCAGAAACGTTGATTCTCACCAGGGTCGAGTTGAACGGTTCCAAAAATTATTTCACCCATTACGGTTAACCTTTTTACAGGTTACAAAGTGTCCCCATACTAAGCTAGTATATTGGTTTATGTTTGGACAGCTAGATCAAAGCTTTACCCAAACATAAAGTGGACGACGAATTATGAGCAAGACCGCTCTTATAAAGGATAATTTCACGGGGAAAGATTTCGATTACTGTAATCTGATTGATCCCTCGCTTTCACCTCGACGATTGCAACAGCACAATGCACCACGGCGTGAACTACTAAAGGTGCATCGATTCATTTTGAACATGGAAATGACTTGAAACCAACAAAAATAGAAATACACCTCTATTATGAGTAGCCGAATTATAACAGAGTAATTTAGAACTTCTATTGTATATTATATTTCAACTGCTGTTGCCAAATCCGTTACAATTATATTATAAGTAATAACAGCTGAATAGTTCATTTGTTATTACTCATAATTCAATCCGAGTATACGCTAATAGGCAAATAGCTGATAACTGCGGCGGTGGACAACTTGGGGAGGGTTGTCCAGGGGCGGGTTGTCCCAGCTGGTTTGGGGCGGGTTGTCCCTAGGACGAGTTGTCCCGTTCCCTCCCTGAATAGTGTAAGTAGAAATTAATAAGTACCAAAATATCCTTTCCTACAGTCAAAATAGAAGTGTAGGCTTCTAGATACACGCGCTTTGCTCTTTTAACAACATCTAGGCCTTTCACAGTGATGTCCTTAGCATCTCCAAGACCAAGTCCAACTAAATAAAACATTTGGAAGTCCTGTCAGTTCTAGAACACGTGGAATTGTTGTCGGTGATGTAAACAGGAAGTTGATGTAAAACTTCATAGGTCAAGGAATTTGTTTGCTCATTGGCCAGCCAAAATGAAGTTGTCCAATGATTTCTTCATTTATTTTTAGATGGAGTTAGTACAAGGGGAAATTACTATGCAAATCAATTTTACAGATTTTTTTTCCAGAAAATTATTGCGTATATTGTTTGTCTTTATTGTAAAATATTGAAATATGTATAGTTTTGAAGGCGACTTTCGACGAAAACCACTACAGTCCTTGAGAGGTGCTAGTAAAAAGGTAACGAATAGGTGTTCAAAACCGCCAGTTTAACTTCATTTTCATGAATTTTCCGATTTACCGAAATACCTCTCGATCGAAACGAAATGCTATTTTATGGATGGAACTCACTCGAAGAATGTTTTCTAAAAGTGCTTGGTCATGACTCCAAATTCTGTATATTCTAGAATAGCATTAAGATTGATTGGGTTGTCGGTCATTTCATGTGTTTGATAGTGAACGGGACACAAAATGGAACAGTTAAACTCGCCCCAGGTCCTCTAAATTATGTTTCTAATATCAGTACATGTATTTGTAAGATTATTTTATTAAGAAGTCGAGTTCTGGAGCTCCTCGTCATACGCCCTGGATCAACTCGCCCAAGTTCACTTCCACTATTATAAAAATAATGAAATAAGCTTTAGAATATACCTCATTTTTGGTAAGACTCTCTGAATTTAAATGGCCATCCATAATGAACTCCATAATGGAGTCCAGGCTCCATTGGCAATTTTTTTTTTTTTTTTATTAATTGTCAATCAGGAAAACTTCAAACAGTCGGTAGTACTAAAATGAGACCGCAGGTAGAAAATAAGACTGCATGAGACTGCAGGCAAAGTATAGGGAGTAGAGCCTCAAAATAAACTCGATCTGATCATATACAGTGTACACAATATATATTCGAAGTTTGGTACCGACAATTTAATGTTAAACCATAAAGTTCCACTTTTATTGTATAGCGCTCTATCTGACTTGCGGTCTCACTTTTCCGCAATCAGGTACAAAGAGACCGCAAGTAATCTACTGGTCCTAAAAACACCAAATAAATGCTATCTGGTGAATTTGGTTATATTCAATACATATCCAAACTTTTATATCAAAATTTTAATCTTAACCACTAAAATTGCACTTTAAAAGTATAGCGCAACTTCCGAATCGCGGTCTCAATTTCCACAACCAGGGACAAAGAGACCGCAAGTAAACTACAAATCTTGAAAACTCCAAATAAATGCTATCTGGTGAGTTGTGGTATATTCAATACACATACAAAGTCGGAGACTGGTATTTTAATGTTAACCCATAAAATTCCGTGTTTAATGTATAGCGCTCTATCTTCTGGCTTGCAGTCTCACTTTTCTGCAACTAGGGACAAAGAGACAGCAAGTAATCTACTGGTCCTAAAAAACATCAAATAAACACTATTTGGTGAATTTAGGTATATTCAATACATATCCAAACTTCTATATCGAAATTTTAGTCTTAACCCCTAAAATTTCACTTTATTAAAATGTATACCGCGACTTCCAATTTGCGGTCTCAATTTTCACAACCACGGACAAAGAGACTGCAAGTAAACTACGAATCTTAAAAACTCCAAATAAATGCTATCTGATGAGTTGTGGTATATTCACAAAGTCTGGGACTGATTTTTAACTTTAACTCATAAAATTCCACTTTTAATATATAGAGCTCTATCTGGGTTGCAGTCGCACTTTTCCGCAACTAGAAAGTCATCAATCACAATAAGGTCTGTATCCATCAACGTTAAGGTCACAGACTACCTGGTCAAAGTAACACCAATGTATTTGCCAAATTTTATTATGTTTTCAATTTTTGTCTAATAAACAAAGCTAATGAGCCTTCATTGAACAAGCACAACAACTTGTTCCAATGAGGGGCCATAAGCTATGTTTTTGAGACAAAAAATTATGATGTTGTCTGCTGTCAGTTTTGGGTAAAGGGTTATCAGAATCAGAGATTGGGGATCAAATGTTACCCTGTATATGGCTGCCCCTGAAAGTAGTTGTCCTGGGCGGAGCTATCTTGGCCGAGAGGTCTCTTGTTTTGTCCCTTCTAAAAATTGAGACCGTCAATCGGAAATCGCGCTGCACATTATCAACAAAATTTCATGACTTAAAATATTGGTACCAAACATCGGATATGTATTGAATATACCACACCTCACAAGATAGCGTTTATTTGGAGTTTTTTGGATTAGAAGTTTAGTTGCAGTCACTTTTTCCCTGATTGTGAAAATTGAGACCACAAATCAGAAGTCGCGCTATACATTTAAAGTGAAATTTTAGGGGTTAAGATTAAAATTTTCGATATAAAAGTTCGGATATATATCGACTACACCCAAATTCACCAGATAGCGTTTATTTGATGTTTTTTAGGACCAGTAGATTACTTGTGGTCTCTTTGTCCCCAGTTGCTGAAAAGTGAGACCGAAAGTCAGATAGAACGCTATACATTAAAAGTGGAATTTTATGATTTAACATTAAAATATCAGTTCCAGACTTTGTATACAGTTAAAACTAGAGGTCCTGTCACAAACTGTGTGCTTATCTGGGCTTAATTGCGCGTAGGAATTGGGCATAATTGCCATATTGAATGGCATCCAAAGCATGCAGGTTCTCCTGGTTACTCACTCCGGGTTACCTGGAGGTCCATTGGCTGAAACATTGCTTGTGAACAGGCCATATGTACAGAATTGGATAGACTTACTATGGTCATAACGCGTAGATTAACGCACAGATCGACATGCTATTTGTGTGCATTTCATGACAGGACTTCTAGTTTTTACTGTATGTATTGAATATACCACAACTTACCAGAAGGCGCTTATTTAGTGTTTTTAAGATTAGCAGTTTACTTGTGGTCTCTTTGTCCCTGGTTGTGAAAATTGATTTTGATAGTCGATTTTGAATTGATTACTCCCGTCGACTTTGAAAAATAGGTAATCGTTTCAACACAAATTAATCCTTTACCTAATGAATCGCCCGAATCCGGCCGCGTAATATGCAAATTCAGCATTTCAACAAAAATTATTTGAAAAAAAATATTTCAACAAAACCATATCATGTGACCCCTCATTGGAACAAGCTCGTTCCAACAAGGGGTCACATGATATTGTTTTTGTTGAATTTTTTTTAAACATTCAAAAAAATGGTATTTAAAATAATAAATTTTGATATCGTCTGTGTTGGGTAAAGGGTTAAAAGTGAAATTTTAGTGGTTAAAATTAAAGTATCGATATGAAAGTACGGATATGTATTGAATATACACAAATTCACCAAACAACGCTTATTTCATGTTTTTAGGACCAGTAGATTACTTGAGGTCTCTTTGTACCAAGTTGCGGAAATGTGAGAACGCAAGTCAGATAGAGCACTCTACATTAAAAGTGGAGTTTTATGGGTTAACGATAAAATATCGGCACCAAACTTTGAATATACATTGTGTACACTGTATATGATCAGATAGTGACTACCCCCTATACTTTGCGTGCAGTCTCATTTTCCACCTGCGATCTCATTTTAGTACTACCCCAAACAGTAGCAGTAATGTATTACACTGTCACTGCACAGGCAATATAAAACTGGACCAAGTAGAGTTTTGACTCTTCAACTCCAGATGTTTAAAACGATGCTAACAGTCATTCAATTTAATTACTATTTTCCCCATTCTCACTATTCTTTATTCTCTTCACCCAAATTTAGCTGTTTTATCACCACAATGGTTGACACCCCATTGGGCACAGTTATACAGTAGCTCTTCACCCACCCTAACACTCCAATAGTTGGGAGACTGAAGCTATAATTTCAACGCATCTTTTCCCTTTGGGAAAGACATCATCTGTGAAGCAACAACTGGCAATCCTTTTATGAATTTTGTACACCCCTCACATGAATCCGAACATTATCAAGGATACAGAGACAGACAGTATAAGTGGGTTGTACCAGCTGATGCACAGCCATGTGCCAAGTTATTCAGTAAACTATTTGCCAGGTTATTTGCCAAGCTATTTGTACTGTTACTCAGCAAGTTTCTTGCTAGGTTATTTGTAAAATCATTTGCTCACTCAGCCATTACATGTAAGTCACTCGACAAGAAATTTGCCAAAGATTTCTTATATACATGTAAAAGAACTAGACCAATTTCTTATTTCTGTCTCTGATGAAGTACACAATGTGAAAACCAGGTTAGGCCTTTTTCTGGGATAATGGATATTCAGGTCCTCTCACACTCCAGTAATCAGTTTCTTTAATCTGTTGTCTTATCATTAGACCTGACATATTAGGTATGGGTCATTCCACATGAACTCAACAAAGTTCAGAAATCTTCCTGGGTGGCCATCACAGATTTGACTCAAAATGTTTTTGAGAGAACCTTTATATGTATAATGAACTAGAGCTGGACGTTATTTGAATTTTGAAATACCGTCGCTATTTTAAAAAATATCGCGATATTCGATATCATTCAGTGTGATAACCTTCTGGGAAGTTTTAGTAATCCTTGTATAGAGTCCTGTTCTGAGGTACCAGTTGAACCACTTGGGCTCCCCTAAATGATAAACTGTGGATGCCCATTGAGTTGAACTCAAAAGTATTCACAAGAGCAATTTATTATTATGTATTCAGCACCAACCCCCAACCCTTCAGATTTTTATTATTTAGAAAGACGAATACACATAATTTTATTCCCCACTCTCCTCAGTCCCTCTCTCCCCCCAGATGTGGATTGCAATTGCCACTTTTCATAAAGACGAATACGCTTTAACAAGCCGTTATTTTTTAGCACCCTCCCCCTCCCACCCCTCTCCAACATACAAAGCATGTGCCAAGCTAAACTGAACTAATGGAGAGTATCTGTTACAGAGTTCCTTCTGTATTTACTATTTTCGTTTTTTATGCCACCCGACTTTAGTCGGGTGGCATATAGTGATTGAAGTGTGCATGTGTCTGTGTGTGTGTGTGTGTGTGTGTCCAAGCCAATAACTCAAAAACAGTTAGGGCCACAGCCATCAAACTTCACACAATTATAAAGGACCATGGGAGGATGTGTCACACACCATAGCTGGGTTTGTGCCTTCAAGGTCAAGGTCACATTTCAAGGTCACACTAAAAATTGGTCAATATTTGTGTCTCAGCCATAACTCAGAAACGAATTATAGTACAATTGTTAAACTTTTTACAAATGTTAAGGACAGTCAGAAGGTGTGCCACGTATAATAGTTTCCACCACATCTGCAAGGTGGAAGTCACAATTGACCATCATATGTTCAGGGTCACAAATCGTGTCTCAAGCATAACTCCAAAACCATTAGGGCTGCAATCATCTAACATCGCTCAATTATAAAGGACAACAGGTGGATGTGTCACACACCACAGCCAGGTCCGTAAGGTCCAGGTCAGGGTCACATTTCAAGGTCACACTGAACATGGTTAGGGCCACGGTCATCAAGCTTCACACAATTATGAAGGACCATGGGAGGATGTGTCACACACCATAGCCGAGTTTGTACCTTCAAGGTCAAGGTCACATTTCAAGGTCACACTAAAAATCGGTCAATATTCATGTCTCAGCCTTAACTCAGAAACAAATCATAGTTCAATTGTTAAACTATGTACAAATGTTAAGGACAGTCAGAAGGTGTGTCGTGTTCAATAGTTTCCACCGCATCTACAAGGTGAAGGGCTCAAGGAGGGGGGGGGGGGCATGTGTTACCTTAGTAACATTTCTCTTGTTTTACCTTGTCCTCCGCACATTCAATGCACATATTGGAGGATGTTAATAAAATAAAATGTTGAATACTGATATGCTTTGATAGTGTTGTTATTTTTGTGAAACCCATCAACAGCCGTCAGCTTTGTGACCTCATTGTCGTTTGATCTATTTTTAATGTCAGGGAATTTTGTTGCAGTTCAGTACAATTCAGTGCACTGTGAATGTGGTTATTTGAAGCGATAATTACCCTGTTCTATTGATAGTGCTTTGTCCATTCTGCATTAAATGGATTTATTTATGGGACCCTTCGGGAGCACGGTGGCAGACTGTTGGACTTCTGTGCTAGAGGTCCCGTGTTCGATCCCCGTCCAGGATGACCCGTGTTGTGTCCTTGGGCAAGGCACTTTATCCCGGTTGTCTACATGGGGGCACGATGACGCCGTGTACTAAGGCGTACTGCACGTCGATGGTGCACCTGCCCTCAACCACTGTAACCCTGCTTGAGCGGAGCTTGAACAGAGTTAGCATGTTGATGAGCTGACAGTTCCTCGTCAATGCTCGGTGTTTCTCTCCGGGTACTCCGATTTCCTCCACCCGTAAAACTGTCATGGTCATGATTAGCCATTGTGCATACGTATGTGACCTTAAACACCAATAAATAAATTATGGGACTCTTCAATTATTGTTGGTATTTGAGGTCAGTGCAACATAATATATTTGTGGGTTTTCTCTCCCCAAATCTCGAAGGAGCTGAAAGCACCTGGTTTGAAAAAACAAAATTTGATCGGCAGTTCGTCAAACATGTCATTTTGATGAGGAAAACAATACTTACCCATCAATAAATAAAGAACGAGTTTGGAAATAATGTTGTTTTATCAATTATATTTCCATTATATTTCTGTTAACTTTCTCTGGCAAGACAACTTGTGAATAAAAGTCCCAGAATATAAATATTGATCCCTTTGTTCCTAACATCGAAGGTTTTGATATACCGATAATTTTTCAAGACAAGCGATATTTTACCGGTTACAAAAGTTATATCAAACCATATTGAAATACTGGTTTATCATCCAGCGCCGTTATGAAAACATGCAAAATTTGTAGCTTAGTTGAGTTCCAAGAGATTTCCGATATATGCCCCCCCCCCCCCCAAAAAAAAAGAAGAAAAATTGGGTGTCATGGCCATTTTTGCACTCGCGAATTTCAATTTTAATTTATAGTTGTTTTTGGAGGCCAGCATCTTATTGGCTGTCAGTTTCTACTCTGGGTAATTTGGGCCCAGGCTTTCAGAATCTTTCATCAGAAATAGTCTATCTCTTCTCATTTCTGAGTCATTCACCCCTCAATTTTGATTATTTCCTCAGCGAAAAAAAAAAATCAATTTCCAAGGGTCGTCTGTCAGCCCAGGATATGCTGCAGAGGGTTCATGATGCTAGATTCCTTATCTATAAGGGCAGGTCTGACTGCAACAGGAAGAGTAACCATACCCAAGCCTTATTTTAGGAGCTAAGAGTCTCTGAATAGGGCTATGGCTAAAAAATGCCACTTTTAACAAGTCGAACTTGTTCCAATGAGGGGTCATAACCTATGTTTTTGAGACAAAAAATGAAAAAAAATAGTTATTCAAGAATTTTTTTTGCAAGTGTCATCTGCTTTTCTTGTTAGGTAAAGGGTTAATATTAATATTATTATATCCTGTAAAAGGGGGGTATATAGTAATCAATTTGTCCATTTATCCTTCTGTCCATCTGTCTTTTCCTTCGTACATCCGCCTGTCCATCACACTCATTTCTGGGCAATAACTTTTGTTCCGTTGGTAGGCTGCTTGTAATAGGATGATCATTGGGATTGCTTTTGGGATCTGTAGGTGAAAGGTGAAGGTCACTGTTACTATAAATAGATTTTTGGTTTCCGTGCAATAACTTTAGTTTTCTTTTGTGTATGAAGCTATAACTTCATATTTTGATTGCATTTGATGTATCGACTGTTGGGATTGCATTTGGGTCAGTAGGTCAAAGGTCATGGTCACTGTTGCTATAAATAGATTTTTGATTTCCGTGCAATAACTTTAGTTTTCTTGTGTGTACGAAGCTATAGCTTCATATTGTGATTGCATTTGAGGTGTCAATCATTGGGATTGCATTTGGGGTTAGTAGGTTAGAGGTCAAAGTCACTGTTACTATAAATAGATTTTCATAGATTTTTGGTTTCCATGCAATAACTGTGGTTTTCTTTTGTGTACAAAGCTATAGCTTGATATTGTGATTGCAATTGAGGTGTCGATCGTTGGGATTGCATTTGGGGTCAGTAGGTCAAAGGTCAAGGTCACTGTTACTATAATAAATTTTTGGTTTCCATGCAGTCAATTTAGTTTTCTTTTATTGTAATGAGCGGTGTCCATCTGTCCATCCATGCATCCGTCCGTCTATGCATTGAGGCACAAGCACTTTTGTTAAAGCCCCATTTTGACAGAGATGTGTGCGCTGGTGTTGTGTTAGTTTACCAATCTCCACTTCTACAATCCCTCACATTTCTGGAAGAGCTGGAAATAATCATGGCACAAGTACACAATGTGTATTTTCCAATGGTTGTCACTGGTGATTTCAATATTGACTTATTGAAATGTCCTGTTTTGGTAATGATGAGTTATTATGGATTCAGGAAGCTAATTAACACACACATAAATGTGGTGGATTACTGGATGTCATCTTTATTAACAAACATGTTTCTCCTGTCATAAGCTTTACTCCTGTTTACTACAGTGACCATTTCATGATAAGAGCAGCAATTCCTTTCCAGCAGTTGTTCTGCTAAGAGAAATAGATCTAAATATAAATGAGGTCTCAAAATCATATTAAAAAGTTAATTTCATGAACACAAGAAATCATTGTAAGCAAAAAGTCACATCTGAAATGAAGCTCTTACTTACCACACCAAATATTACAGTTCCAGCAGCCTTTAATGTTTCTTTATAAACTCTTCTCCATGTAACACTTTTGAACATTCAGTCTTTACCATGACATGTCGAATGCCTTTGTCATGATGTGTATTCTAACAGTGCTATAATCTGCCTTCCAAAACATTGCTTTGAAAAGAACATAATTCATCAGATTTCACATATTCGCCACAACATACCTTGAACAGACAGGACAGAGAATCTTCACAAAAATCTATTCAACATGGAGGAGCAAAATAAGTTCACGATGATTACCCAGTTTAGTCAGCATGGGTTTATCCAAACTACACTGATCAGACAGATCATCAAATATTCACCAGTCAGTGTTTGTTTATCCACACTAAACAGGTACTCTGTAATATGGGTGACATATTCCTGCTCTTCATACTACGGTGGAGTCCACTTAATTGAATCTCTCTTAATTGTATATCCCTGTTAATTGAATGTAATTTCCAAACACAAAACCATTTGCCATACCTTCAGTACAGATTTGACCTGTTAATTGCATATGCGTTATATAGTTTACTCCTGTTAATTGAATAAATAAAGCTGCGATATATTTATTTAGAGTTTCAGTGTGTCAATTAGTAGGTGTGAGGAATAAAAATTTGATTAACCCTTTACCCAAAGAATCACCCGCATCCGCCCGCGTAATATGCAAATTCAGCAGCTGAAAAAATATTATTTTTTTTGAAAATTTTCATCCAAACCATATCATGTGACCCCTCTTTGGAACGAGCTCGTCAAGCTCGTTTCAAAGAGGGGTCACATGATATGGATTTGTTGATATTTTTTTAAAAAAATTAAAAAATGATATTTAAAATAATAAATTTTGAAATCATCTGTGTTGGGTAAAGGGTTAAGAGGCCACATGTACTGATTGTATAAGATTTTTTCTTCCAGGAGGAAAAAGATTCTTTGATTAAAAGAACTCAGACAGAGCGACAGAAACGGGAGGTAATTAAAAGATTACATGTATATCGATATTAGTTCAACAGTGTTAATTTCTCAACGTTTTATTTTATGAGGCATTTTTTGTTGTTGATGAAATCAGGTTTTTTTTCATACCATTGATATACGTTTCTGTAATATTGTGTAAAAAAGGCTTGTTGGCTTTCAAAACTAGTGCAGTTGAATTCTATTAACTGTGACATGAATTGCTGAAATACATGTACATGTATTATTTTTCTTATGCATAAATGTTTTTGATATTTGTTCCTCAAACTTAGCCATTGCCCCCTCATTGGAATACATGTAATTTTAACAAGTTCTTCCAAATTTTAAAATTTAGTATTATATGCTATGTTTGGGTGAAAAAATGTAAATAAAAACCAAATATGATTGACAGGTTTTGTCTAGAGCATTGGATGGATTTTGTTGAGTTAATGAAATTTGTGAATTATCAGCAAATGATCCGACAAAAGGAATATTGTACCACACTTACTACAAAACTATAAAATCTGAATGGTTGAAACTATCACCCACTGTACCAGCCAATCATTGCCATCATTTTTCCTTTAGAAACATTGGGAAATAAAAGGCGGCTCATTTGTTGGGTATGCTGACAAAATGCCCTCAGATATCATATAATGTCCTTGGGATAAAATGCTCTCAGTAAATTTGCAAGGGTGAACAAAATGCCCTTAGGATAAAATGCTCTCAATCGTACATGTATTCCAGTATTAAAGGACTGAATGATGCGTTGATGCCATTTGTCTCGTATTTCGTCTCTTCTGTGGAAAAGGTGCCATTTGCTTTAGCATTGCAGGTAGCTCCCTGTACCAATGTACAAGGAATAGTTGCCAGTGAAATAAGCATAATTGAAACACTTTTATCTAAATTCTCCCTTATGTATTGGATTATCTGTTTGACCAATGATTTCTTGAGTTAAATTTTGTATGAATTTTTCATCAAATTCAGTCATGGCTGCTGTGAAGCAGCCATGACTAGATGTGATGAAAAATATTTTAAAAATACTCAGCGGGTTAAGAGTTAACAGTACAGTCACCATTGTCTGGAATTAATTCACGTGTAGGGCTGCACGGCATATCGATAACCGATATACACTGGTATTCAAACCAATATCGATTGAATACCAGTGTAATTACAAAAATATCTGTTTATCCGTGAGTTTTAACTGTAGCCCCGAATGAATAATATTATCCCTTTACCCAAGGAATCATCCGCGTATACCTGCATAATATACGCTGAGCTCGTTCCATTGAGGGGTCACATGATATTGTTTTGTAGAAATGTTTGGAAAAATCTGATAAACTATTATTTAAAATAATAAATTTTGATATCGTCTGCATTAGGTAAAGGTGTTTCGAACCGCATCATCAAGGCATGATGATTCATTCCAACTATATCTGAACAGTTTTCGATATACCAATACCAGTATTCAGTTTTGGATATCATGCAGCCCTATCCATGTGTGGGCAGTGAAGTCCACGCATGCATTTACCAGGTAATAAAAAAGCATCATCAGCAAGATTTTAATTAATGAAGCATTGAGTTGTACCTGGTGCTTCATTAATTAAATTATTGACGATTTTTCCTATAATTAGTGTTTGGAATATAATATTATTGCGTCTGTGGAAATATTGACCACCCATGGAAAGTGACCAATCCATGGTGGCTGTATTGTAGATACACTGCAGCATTTCTTTTCAACCTACTCACAATTGTTTACAATTGGCTGTAACATAAGTGCAAGCCCTACTTCGGAACTAACTCAAGCTTTTAGAATCTTTTCCAAACGAGTTGGAAAAGTACTAGAGTGCAAAAGCACGAAAAAGATCGAAAAAAGGGTCGAGCGAGACCAGCGCTCGAAATTACAGGTACTCTCTCTGCACACCTCTTGCGTTTACCGAGCGCATGCGCAACAAACCGTGACGTCAATTCCTTTATTTTCCGCCATTGTTCATGGTCGGAAATTTTTGTGACTGTGCTGTTTATGATACTAATTCTTCGTGAACAACTTATTAATCGTCTTTAGTGTGCTACTGGATTGTATCCTTTTTCTAGCTACCAAATTATTACTCTACATTTAATGTTAATTTGTATTATTATTGCTGTGCTTTTCACACTTTATCTTGCCTTTCCCCCACGTGTGAACACGACCTTCGTTCTGTTTTCCGTCGGCGGGAAGCTTGATTGTTGTATTTATATCATGCCTAAGACTATTCCTTGTACCTCTTGTTTGCAGGTGAAACATGTGGACGATTCCCATACCACATGTGTCACTTGCAACAATTGCACTCAGGCCCAATCATGTGGTATCTGTGGGGTTTGGTCCTCTAAATTTTGGGCTTCTGTTAACAAGGTGGTTCTTTCCAGAGCTAGAACCCCTCGTTCTCGGGGTAAGGGTAGCCGTGCCGTTGCAGACATTTCTGCTGGTGCACGTGGTGACTCTGTCACACAGGATTCGGATCTGACTTCTGTGGCGAGCTCCTCTGCAACTGTTGACGGTGTTTGTTCTGTGATACCTGATGAGGAGACCGCGGTCTCTTTGTCTTCGGATGTCACTATTGAGGCGTCTGTTTTCGTTGAGAGCTTTTCCGAGGTCAACTCGGTAACCCTCTCCGATCTGCCTCCAACACCGTCGACCGTTGTTGAGGGGGTTGCTACTCCAGATCCTATTCTGTCTGATGGTGGCTCTTCCATCTCTTCTGGGGATGGTCTACAGTCTCGGGGGACCGAGGCTGTATCTGCTGGTGTGTCTGTGTGTTCTCAGCCTCCCCCAGCCTCGCGGCGAGGCTGTGCGGGTTTGCTGTCTGCTCCGTCTCATCTGGCTAGGTTTGCTCCTAGTCGGTTGAGCCGGCCGGTCGCTTCGGCAGCGATTCCTCGTCCCTCGAGTGAATCGTTTATTGTTCCACCTTCGCCTGCTAGTGTGCCGACTAGCGGGATGCTGTTGGGACGTTGGCATCCAGGGCCTGCTGTTCGGCAGCGGTCAGTGACAGCCCCGGTTAGCTGTCACTCTCGGAACCTTCCTCCGGTGATTCCTCACTGTGTTCCGAGTCTGGGTGTCGATCGATGCTTGCCGTCGGTCTCAGAGGATAGGCAGTTGGGGCCGTCTGCTGCGCAGAGGTCAATGACAGGTTCCTGTCATTCTTGGGACAATCCTCCGGTGTCTTCTCACCGTGTCCTAGGTCCAGCTACCGATCGACGTGCGCCGTCGGTCCCTTTCGAGGATTTGCAGGCAGGGCCTTCTGTTTCGCAGAGGCCAGTGATGGCTCCTGGGCGTCACAATCGGGACTTTCCTCCGGTGTCTTCTCACCGTGCTCCTATTCTGTCTGCCGATCGACGTTCGCCGTCGGTCTCTTCTGAGGATTTGGGTTCTTCTACCAGAAGGGTCCATTGGGAGGACACTCCGTCGGGCGTTTCTGCTGCGACGGATTCTCAGGGTGACCTACGCCAGGCCGTTTTGGCGCTCACCCGGTTGCTTTCTGGCAACCCTCAAGTTTGCCTCCCTGTGCCTCCTGAGGCACAACCTCCTTTGGTCGGTCGCCGAGATGTCTCGCCTGGCCCCTTGGATACTGCACAGTATTCACAGGAGGTTTCTGCTGGTCAGCCCGAGTTGGGCTACGTCTCCTCTGCTACGGAGGATGACGAGTATCTTGAAGGTGATGGTCCCCCCTCGTCAGTCTTGGGGCAGGCTTTGGATTTCGTCTTTGGCTTATTGCCGGACGTTCTACCTTCCGACCAGCCTTCTGTGACCGTCCGGCCGCGGTCCACTGTGGAGCGCCGTAACCCTGTTGAGCCTTCTAGCTCCGGGGCTTTGCGTCCTCTGCAATCGGCTCAGGTGGTTGAGTCCTTCCAGGGCTTAGACGCCAAAATGCGTTCTAAGGCCCTTAAGGGTTCCTTCTTTTCTAGAGCTGATGCCTTCCTGCCTCCATCGCGGTTTCGTGTTTACGATTCCGTCTCTCCACCAGTCTTCCAAGGGATGACTACTGTGGATGAGGATTCTTCTTCCCTCGGGTTGACTAAGCCTAAGTCGGCAGTTCTCCCGATGTCGGTAGTTGAGTCTATGGTGGGCCTGTCCCGAGAGATGCTGGGTATGTTATCTCTCGCGGACCATGTTGTCGCTGCTCTGGCTGAATATTTTCCACCAGGGGAGTTTGATGACGCTCAGGCGCCTTTTCGCGTTTTGTCACAGGCTCTTATGAACTTGACTCACGCTCACGCCTGTAACACGGCCAATTTGGAGCTGGCACGCCGGGATGCGGTTTTGGATTCTTTACCATCCCTTCCTTCTGAGCAACGTGCTGTTCTGAGGTCTGCCTCTTTGGTAGGACCTCAGTTGTTCCATGGTTCCGTGGAAGCTGTTCGTGGCGAAGTTCTTCGTCATTCGAAGGACCAGCTTTTGCTGAGACAGCTTGACCCACCTGCTGCTGCGGGTGGGGGTCGTTCCAGGCCCGCCAAGCGTGCTGCTGCGTCTGCCTCGTCGGCGACGTCGGCTACGCCTTCGGCTCCGTCTGCTCCTTCTGCTCATAAGAAGCGCCGACGTGGCCAGGCCCGCTGGCAGCCTCAGGCTGGAAAGTCTCAGGACTCTGTCACTTCCCGAGGTGGTTTCTCCTCTCGGGGGCCTCGTCGAGGCCGCAAGTGAAGGTTCTCACCTCGATTCGCCTCCAGTCGGAGGAAGGCTGTCGCTGTTTTACGACCATTGGACAGAGATAACGTCGGACTCTTGGGTCCTCGACGTCATTCATTCCGGTCTGCGACTGTCCTTCCATCGGCACCCCAGTTTATCTCGGGTGCCTCTTCCGACTCAGGTCCCTTCAGATTCTCTGCGTCGGGACCTTCTGGTGCAGGAGATCGACAATCTCCTCACCAAAGGGGCGATCGAAGTGGTCAGGAACACCCTTTCACCGGGGTTTTACTCGAGACTTTTCTTGGTGCCGAAGAAAAACGGCCAATTTCGTCCTGTCATCGATCTGAGTACCCTGAACGAGTACATAATTGCTCCTCGTTTCAGTATGGAGACTTTCCGGTCGGTTCGACGTTCAGTTCATCAGGGCGATTTTGCGGCCAGTATCGACCTGAAGGATGCCTACTTCCATGTACCCATTCATCTGGCGTCACGGAAATACCTTCGGTTCTCGTTTCGGGATCGAGTTTTTCAATTCAGAGCTCTCCCGTTCGGTTTGAACCTGGCTCCTTGGGCCTTCACCCGACTGATGTCACATGTGCTTGCTTTCCATCGCACTCAGTCGGCGGTGACTTCGTCCGCCTACCTAGACGACATCCTCCAACGGCACCACGATGCTGCTGTTCTGGAGTTCGATGTCCGGCAGTTTCTTTGCCTTCTAGCGTCGCTGGGTTTCAGAGTCAATCGCGAGAAGTCGGATCTTCTTCCTTCTCAGCGATTCCGTCATTTGGGGATGGATTTCGACACTCTTCACAATGTAGTGTCGGTTCCCCAGGCTCGGGCGACGATTCTTTCCGCCTTGACTCGGGACCTGCTTCAATCTTCCTCGGTCTCGGCCAGGACTTTCCTTCGGATGCTGGGCCTTTGCGGTTCGGTGACCGATCTCATTCCGCTCGGTCGCTTGTTTGTCCGACCTCTCCAACACTTCCTGTTGGATCATTGGCGTCCGAATGTAGATCCGCTGGACCTGGAACTCACTATTCCTCGGTCTCTGCTTTGTCACCTCCGCCCTTGGGCAAATATTCCCTGGCTGACACAGGGTGTTCCGTTGGATCTTCTTTTGGCCGATCGCATCCTTACTGCGGATGCCAGCGATCGGGGCTGGGGTGCGACGTTGGACCCTCTCGGTCTGTCTGCTCACGGAGAGTGGGACAGCGAGCAGGTGGACCTTCATATCAACCAGAAGGAGCTCCTTGCTCTTCTGTTGAGTTTTCGGCTTTGGATCCCTCATCTGTCGGACCATGTTGTCCTACTTCTTTCGGACAATTCGACAGTAGTGGCCTACATACGGAATCAGGGAGGCACTCATTCGATTCCTATGTATCGGCTGTCTCGGGATCTTCTTCTGTTGGCACGGGATGTGGACGCTCGGGTGTCCATTCGACACATTCCCGGGCGTCTCAACGTCCTAGCAGACTCCCTGTCCCGACGCGACAGTGTCCTTCCAACCGAATGGATGCTACATCGGTCGGTGTTTCAGGCGATTTGCGAGCAGTGGGGTCGTCCTCAGGTCGACCTTTTCGCTACTCGCTGGAATCATCAGGTAGAGACTTTTGTCTCCCCTTGTCCAGATCCTCTGGCATTTGCAGTAGACGCTCTGTCTCTGGACTGGACAGGCTGGGTCGGCTATGCCTTTCCTCCTGCACCGATTCTTCCTCAAGTTTTAGCGAAGATTCGTGCTTGCAGTTGCAGGATCATTCTGATCACACCCCTGTCTCCACAGAGGGTGTGGATCAATCTGCTGCGGCCTCTATTGGCCGATCGACCGATTCGTCTACCTCTACGTCGCGATCTTCTTTCACAGGGTCGTCCCAGGAAGTATCACAACAACCTGGCGAGCCTGTCCCTTCACGCCTGTCTTTTATCAGGTCCAGTCTCCGACGTAGAGGTTTTTCGAGACGATCAGTGGAGTGCATTTCTGCATCGCGGCGACCTTCCACTGGAATGACTTATGCCGCCAAGTGGAAGGTTTTCTGCCGCTGGTGTTCAGATCACAATGTGAATTACCGTGATCCGTCTATCGCTCAAATTGCGGATTTTCTGGTTTTTCTTTTTGACTCCAAGGGCCTCCAGCCTATTACGATTAAGGGCTATCGGTCTATGCTGTCTGATACTTTCTCTTATGTGGGAAAGCGGTGTATCGGTCGTAATCTTTTCCTCTCCAAACTTATTCGGCACTTTTCTTTGAAGAGGCCTCGAGTTTTGCGTCTTACACCCAAGTGGAACTTGGCATGGGTGTTGCACTGTTTGGAGGGGGTGCCTTTCGAGCCTTTATCTGAGACCGACATGCGTTTTCTCACCTATAAGACGGCTTTTCTTCTAGCGTTTGCTTCTGCTCGTCGAGTCAGTGAGCTTCATGCGCTATCTGTTGATTCTGCCTTCTTCCGAAATGAGGCTAACAGTGTTACATTCAAGACTGATTGCTCTTTTCTGGCTAAGAATCAACTCCCCGATTCGGTACCTCCTCCCATCTGCATTCGGGCTCTCCCTGCTGTAGATGGACGGAGGCCTCTTCTTTGTCCTGTTCGTGCGGTCAAGACTTACATTACTCGCACTCAGTTCATTAGGAGGGATCGGAAGAGATTTTTTCTGTCTCTCATTCCTAAGCGGCAGTCTATCTCTTCCCGTTCTATTTCCAGGTGGATCTGTCTTGCAATCAAGCTGGCTTATTCTCGCTTGTCTGCATCGGATCTTGTTTCGAACCGGCTTAATGCTCACGAGGTTCGTGCCATTTCTACATCCTGGGCGTTCTCCAATTCTGTTTCGCTCCGTGATGTTATGAATGCGGCTTACTGGAGGAATGCTTCTACCTTCTCCTCCTTTTATCTCCGCCACCTTCAGCAGCAATCTGAGGACCTTTATTCTTTAGGTCCTCTCGTTACTGCTCAGGCTGTGGTGCACCCTCGTTAAATTGTTTTTGTCGAGGTTGCGCTTCTCTCAGCCTTGTTCTTTTCAGGTGCCTTCTCTCTTTCTTCATTACAGGTTTTAGTTTTTGTTCTCTGCCATCCTTGCTTTCGTTACTGCTACTCTTGTTGGTATTGGTTATGTGATTCACCTCCTCCTATTGTTTATTCAGCCAATTGTAAACAATTGTGAGTAGGTTGAAAAGAAATTAAAATTTTTTAGTAAATTTTGTTTCTTAACATACCTACCACAATTGTTTACCGGAGGCCCACCCTCCTTGGGGATATCTTTGATATCGATGCCTCCCCGCTAAATCACAAACTTCTCGTTGGCGGAAATACGGAATTGACGTCACGGTTTGTTGCGCATGCGCTCGGTAAACGCAAGAGGTGTGCAGAGAGAGTACCTGTAATTTCGAGCGCTGGTCTCGCTCGACCCTTTTTTCGATCTTTTTCGTGCTTTTGCACTCTAGTACTTTTCCAACTCGTTTGGAAAAGATTCTAAAAGCTTGAGTTAGTTCCGAAGTAGGGCTTGCACTTATGTTACAGCCAATTGTAAACAATTGTGGTAGGTATGTTAAGAAACAAAATTTACTAAAAAATTTTAATTTTATGGTTATTGTATTTCTTCCTATCTTCATAACATTATTGGGTGGATTTTGTTCTGTTCGCATTTTGTCCACCTATGCATTATCACTTGGTGCATTTTATCCTAAGGGCTTTTTGGGTGGAATTTCTCAAATGTGAGCAGCAGTATAGGGGTTTGACCAAACTTGACTTTATATAGTCGAAACTCGTTAATTCCAAATCAGTTATTTTGGATAACTCAAGCCAGTGGTCAAACATTTATGTGCAGTTATTTTAAACTGGGGTAACTTAAAGTAGTTACCTGTCACAAAAGAGTAAATTAGGTAAAAATTAGTTTTGAACATCCAAATCAATACACCATGTCGTATGTTGGTATTGTGTGGGAATTAAGTAAGATAAACAAATTTCTGTTTGGTTGTTTTATTTAGGATTACAAGTATAAATCCAGTAAGTAAACAGTTTTTGAAGTACATTTAATTCAATACACTGAGTATGTTTAGTCATTGTATTTACAGCCGAAATAGCATACATGTAACTCTGGGCTGTTCTCCTCCTGACAAAACCATCTGACCATCTAATCACCCAAATATGGATAGCTTGATTATCTGGATCATTTGAATACCGGTGTAATTACAAAAATATCGGTTTCAAGATAGCCGACTGGTGGCTATATTGGATTTTTTTTTTTACTTAGAAAAATTGAATGCCCCTTTTCAGTCACCCACACTAGGCAGTATGCCATAGTGGAGGTATAGCGGGTGACATCTAAATTTGATGCAAAAATGGTTGCGAGAATCCATACATGCTATGAGTGTAACAGGATCCCAAGAGGCCACCATTGTTGATCCCCTGTTATGCACTGATAACACATGTTGACCCTTTTTCCAACACAGCTTTTTATTTTTAAAACATAAACTAAATGTGACAATTTTAAAAAAAAATAAACAATATTTACCAATAAAACCTTAGAAATATGACTGTTATTGGAACCGGCTCAATTGGAACCGGCTCATTGAGCCGGTTTCATTGACAACCATATTTGTACAATTTTATTGACAAAGTATCAGGATATTTCAGGTCATGTTAGCCTTGTATTGGTTAATTTAATGTTGCTGTGCTATGTAAAGGGTTAAATTGACTAAATTTTTTCTTGCGAATCCTAGCAGAGGTGCAGCGAGAAACTTCATGGATTCTCGCTAGTTTTGTTGCACAAATCTTTCTTGGATTCTTGTCGGAATATAAGCCTTGTGTCTGTCCAACAAACTTTGAGTTGACAAATTTCAACAGTACTTGTGCTGTGGTCATGATATAGTCATAGATGCTCAAATTGATCTTAACCCTTTTCCTAGCGTAACAGACAAAACTGGCCAACGCTATTCACAAAAATCGCCAATTACTTTTCCTTATTTTTTGTCTCAAAAACATAGGTGATGGCCCCTCTTTGGAATGAGCTTGTCAAAGCTCGTTCCAATGAGGGGTCATAACCTATGTTTTTCAGACAAAAAATGAAAAAAATTAGTTATTCAAGAATTTAGTTTGCAAGTGTCGTCAGCTTTTCATGTTAGGTAAAGGGCTAAACACCAGTAAATAATAATAATAGTGCTGTATCATTTTTAGCTCAACTTGACAAAGTCAAGCTGAGCTATTGCCATCACTTCTCGCCCGTCGGCGTACGTACGTACGTTAGTACGTACGTCCACAATTTCCTTTGGCACACCTCACAGGTCGCATTTATGATCAGATTACTTTGAAACTTGGTATGCTTGTTTGGGGTGACCTCTAGATGGGAGCTATCGATTTTCTTCAATTTCCGTCAAAAAATGTTGCCGCGGCCAACGTTCTTAGAACTTAGTTTAGTCAAACCACAATATTTCCCTTTGGCACACCCTACAGGGCACATTTATGATTTGATTGCTTTGAAACCTGGTATGCTTATTTAGGGTGACCTCTAGATGGGAGCTATCGATTTTCTTCAATTTCCGGCAAAAAATGTTGCCACGGCCAACGTTCGTAGAACTTAGTTCAGTCAGACCTCAATATTTCCCTTTGGCACACCCTACAGGGCCCATTTATAATCAGATTGCTTTGAAACCTGGTATGCTTGTTTGGGGACACCTCTAGATGGGAGCTATCGATTTTCTTCAATTTCTGTCAAAAAATGTTGCCGCGGCCAACGTTCTTAGAACTTAGTTTAGTCAGAAGACTCAATATTTCCCTTTGGCACACCCTACAGGGTACATTTATGAATGGATTGCTTTGAAACTTGGCATGCTTGTTTGGGGTGACCTCTAGATGGGAGCTATCGATTTTCTTCAATTTCCGCCAAAAAATGTTGCCGCGGCCAAC
Source organism: Pictodentalium vernedei (assembly GCA_031216915.1). Lineage (NCBI taxonomy): Eukaryota > Metazoa > Mollusca > Scaphopoda > Dentaliida > Dentaliidae > Pictodentalium > Pictodentalium vernedei. Next base: position 390,447,358 of record CM062293.1, on the reverse strand, counting down.
ATTTTTAGAACTCAGTTTAGTCAGACCACAATATTTCCCTTTGGCACACCCTACAGGGCACATTTATGATTTGAAACCTGATATGCTTGTTTGGGGAGACCTCTAGATGGGAGCTATCGATTTTCTTCAATTTCCGTCAAAAAATGTTGCCGCGGCCAACGTTCTTAGAACTTAGTTTAGTCAGAAGACTCAATATTTCCCTTTGGCACACCCTACAGGGCACATTTATGATCGGATTGCTTTGAAACCTGGCATGCTTGTTTGGGGTGACCTCTAGATGGGAGCTATCGATTTTCTTCAATTTCCATCAAAAAATGTTGCCGCAGCCAACATTCTTAGAACTTAGTTTAGTCAGACCATAATATTTCCCTTTGGCTCACCCTACAGGGCACATTTATGACTAGATTGCTTTGAAACCTGGTATGCTTATTTACGGTGTCCTCTAGATGGGAGCTATCGATTTTCTTCCATTTCCGTCAAAAAATGTTGCCACGGCCAACGTTCTTAGAATTTAGTCTAGTCAGACCACAATATTTCCCTTTTGTACACCCTACAGGGCTTTGAAACCTGGCATGCTTGTTTGGGGAGGCCTCTAGATGGGAGCTATCGATTTTCTTCGGTTTCTGTCAAAAAATGTTGCCACTGGCCAAAAAAAATGACATTGGTACCAATGATCTTTAATTTTGCCATTTCATTTATAACTTACCAAGTTCAAGTTTGTCAAGTTGAGCTACAGTGTCATTGACACTTTCATATATCCATGTGGATTTACAGCTGGTTTAATGATGGCTGCCCGGGCCCGAAGCCCGAAAACCTTTAGCACAGTCTACATGTCATATTTATGGAGGGATTTCATTGTAACTTGATAGGTTGACTTCATATAATGTCCAGATGAGAATGTCCCCTTTTGGGCAACTGTGACGGCAACAGAGGCCCGAAGCCCGAAAACCTTTAGAATATTATGCAGGCCATAATTATGAAGGGATTTCATTGTAGCTTGGTAGGATGACTCCAAGTTTGTGGTTAAAAACCCAGACACCCTCCCCCCCCCCCTCTAGCCTCCCTACCCCCCCCCCCCCCCCCAATTAGGCTTTTTTTTCTTCTTCTTTTCTCCAACATGCATTTTGAACTATTTACAGTCACTACATGCAGAACCTTTTTTTAAACTTGCGCACACCCCCCCCCCCCCCTCCTCCCCCCTCCCCCTTTTTTGTCAAAAATGCTTGTTTACAGTTTTGGTTAAAAACCCAGACAAACACCACTGCCCCCCTCCCTCCTCCCACCCCCCAATTAGGCATTTTCTTTTTTTATTTCCTCCAATATGCATTTTGAACTATTTACAGTCACTGCATGCAGAACCATTTTTTATACCCCCGCTTCGAAGAAGTGGGGGCTATATAGGAATTGCCCTGTACGTCCGTACGTCCGTCCATCCGTCCGTCCGTACGTCTTTCCGGACATGAAATTCTTGTGTGTGCAACTCCTCCTACATTTATCAATCAATTTGGACAAAACTTTTCAGACATCATCACTACTAAGTGAACATGCGCATATTCCAAGATTTTTGATCTGCGACAATTTTAACCAGGTTATCTTCCTTTGACTTAGATTTATTGTGTCTTTCCATCCGAACAAATTCTTGTGTGCGCAACTCCTCCTACATTAATGAACCGATTTTGATGAAACCTTTCAAACATCATCTCTACTAAGTGAACATGTGCATATTCCAAACTTTTTAATCTGCGACAATTTTAACCAGGTTATCTCTCTTGAACTTTGATTTAATATGGGTTTCTACATGAAATTCTTGTGTGCGCAACTCCTCCTACATTTATCAATCAATTTGGACAAAACTTTTCAGACATCATCACTACTAAGTGAACATGCGCATATTCCAAGATTTTTGATCTGCGACAATTTTAACCAGGTTATCTCCCTTTGACTTAGATTTATTATGTCTTTCAGTTCGAACAAATTCTTGTGTGCGCAACTCCTCCTACATTAATGAACCGATTTTGATGAAACCTTTCAAACATCATCTCTACTAAGTGAACATGTGCATATTCCAAACTTTTTGATCTGCGACAATTTTAACCAGGTTATCTCTCTTGAACTTTGATTTAATATGGATTTCTGCATGAAATTCTTGTGTGCGCAACTCCTCCTACATTTATCAATCAATTTGGACGAAAGTTTACAGACATCATCACTACTAAGTGAACATGCGCATATTCCAAAATTTTTGAGCTGTGGCAATTTTAACTAGGTTATCTCCCTTTAACTTAGATTTATTATGGGTTTCTACATGAAATTCTTGTGCGTGCAACTCCTCCTACATTTATCAATCAATTTGGACAAAACTTTTCAGACATCATCACTACTAAGTGAACATGCGCATATTCCAAGATTTTTGATCTGTGACAATTTTAACCAGGTTATCTCCCTTTGACTTAGATTTATTATGTCTTTCCGTTCGAACAAATTCTTGTGTGCGCAACTCCTCCTACATTAATGAACCGATTTTGATGAAACCTTTCAAACATCATCTCTACTAAGTGAACATGTGCATATTCCAAACTTTTTGATCTGCGACAATTTTAACCAGGTTATCTCTCTTGAACTTTGATTTAATATGGGTTTCTGCATGAAATTCTTGTGTGCGCAACTCCTCCTACATTTATCAATCAATTTGGACGAAAGTTTACAGACATCATCACTACTAAGTGAACGTGCGCATATTCCAAAATTTTTGAGCTGTGGCTATTTTAACTAGGTTATCTCCCTTTAACTTAGATTTATTATGGGTTTCTACATGAAATTCTTGTGCGTGCAACTCCTCCTACATTTATCAATCAATTTTGACGAAACCTTTCAAACATTATCACAACTAAGTGAACATACGCATATTCCCAAATTTTTGATCTGCGACAATTTTAACCAGGTTATCTCCCTTTAACTTGGATTTATTATGGGTTTTCAAATGGGATTCTTGTGTGTGCAACTCCTCCTACATTAATGAACCGATTTTGAATACATGTTGAACATTGTAAATGTGTTTTTCCAAATGTAAACCATATATGTGTGGGCTCTTTAAGTATTCAGTGCTGTTCTGTGGAAGGCCACATGCAAATACAAATTTCAACAACAAAAAATGATCTTTATGTATACATTTCCTTATGGCCTTCGCCTACATGATCAGAAGTGCATTCCTCTAAAAATCCAAAGCAGGGGTATTAATCACCTTCAGTGATAGTTCTAGTTTCCTTTTGTCAAAAATGCTTTTTTACAGTTTTGGTTAAAGTTTGTTGTTTTTTTCTTTCCTCGAATATGCATTTTGAACTATTTACAGTCACTACATGCGGAATCTTTTTTTAAACTCACGTAACCCCTCCCCCACCCCCCACACCCACCCACCCCCTCTCTCTCTCTCAGGGCAATTAGGCACTTTTTTTCCTTTGTCAAAAATGCTTTTTTACAGTTTTGGTTAACGTTTGGGGGTTAAAAACCCAGACAAACACCACCACCCGCCCCCCACCCAGTAAGGTTATTTTTAGGTATTTTTTTTTCCTCTGCTCAAAATGCATTCTGAAGGATTTAGACTGACCACATGTGGAAAAAAATGGACTCCCCTAACACACCCCCACTCTCCCCCACCCCTCACCCCCCCACCCCACCTCCTCCTCACTCAGGGCCATTCATGCAATAGTTTTTCTTTGGTACAAAATGCATTTTTAGCCTCACTGTAGTCATGACTTTCGGTCCACCCATCTGTCTGTAAACAATTGATTTCCAGCTGATAACTCCAGTTTGGATTCTTTGATTTCAACCAAAGTTGATATGTGTATTTTCCAGCTAGTAATACAGGCCATGTTTCAATATAGGTTCCACAACTCCCCCCGCCCCCCCCCCCCCCCCCCCCCGCCCCCTCACACACACACACAAACGTGTCACTTAGGCAATTATTCCCAAAATGCATTTTGAAGGATTGGGAGTTATTACATGCAAAAAAGAAAATTGACTCATATAGCCCAACATTGCTTTGTGTACTGCATCTTTAATCCTTTACCTAACACAAGTTGAAGCCAACAGTACAAATTATTTTTCTGAAACATCAGATTTTTAGCTTCACCTGACTGAAAGTCAGGGTGAGCTATTCTGATCACTTTTCGTCCGTTGTCCGGTGTCCGTCGTCCGTCGTCCGTCATGAAGGTGGTGTTTGGGCTTTTTTCTCCCAAACCACTGGCCGCATATTAATGAAATTTCATGTGAGAAGGGGTTGTATCTGCAGACTTTGATATTTTTATACTGTACCAACCCAGACATAGCTAGTGCTAACTCTTAAAATATAGGGCCAAACACAAATTTTGCCCCCCAATCCCCAAAATTTGCATCTAAAACCAAGGAAAACATGTCCTGAATGGCCCTCCACACTTCACCTCTACTGCGCATGCGCAGTGTCAAGGACGTTCCGAAATTGGCGCCATTAATCATTCTAAGTTTGGCCCTTCATCAGTTAACATCTGACTGATCTTTGTGCTTGTAAATCTCAGTTTAAATGATGCCAGACACATAAATATTAGTGAAATGGTGATTCTAAGGAGGATAGAGAAGGAGGAGAGGAAAAATGTGTGACAGAATATTATCAGGGCTGTAACTTAAAAATTTTTTAATGAAATTATGTTAAGTTACCTATTTTCGAGGCAGCAGCCATTTTGTTGTCATTCTGATTATTTAGTTACACTGATTTTTCAGTGTTTTCCTCTCTCCCTGTCCTTTAAGTCCCCCCTTGCTATTCTCCCATGCTTTTGGCATAGTTTCTGTAATTATTATTACTAAATTTTCTTGGGAGTTTTAGCTGAATAACAGAATGAATTCTGTTCTTTTCCCCATGTTTACGTCTTCACCTACGGTTGGTTAGGCGTTGTGTTCTGCATCTACCATCTGATGTTCTGCAGTTTCTTCCCTGGAAGTCTCTATTTTGCATCAGATAGTGTATTTTTGGTAACTGATTCCGGGCCTGGGTGCCTGGAGTCTTATTTTAGTGTTTTAACATTCATTGTTTACATTTACAACAGCCCTCTGTGTGAGGGGGGAATTTCTTGAAAATAATATCTTGATGTTATTTTAATCATAACTAGATACATTATTATTGTTCGTAAGTGTTGAATAAATTGTTTAAAATATTTTTAAAATTTTTGTCCACACTTAGGCTTGGGATCCATTGGGGCTCAACGTTACTTTTCAGAAACTTGGGCTGTTCGGAAAAAATATTTTTTCAAAATATTTTGATTTCAATTATTTTTTCTATATTAATGGATCATATTATTATTATGTATTTTGATTGCCAGGGGTTGGTGCGAGTACCAGGACTTGTTTTCTTTTCACATTGAAAGGATTTTGATCAATTGTAATAAGAGGAAGTCTTCCTCTGACTTTTATAATCATTCTATATGTGGTCAGTGTACTCGCATTAACTCCTGTTCTGTATCGTATGATTTCGATGACAACATGGGAAGCGTATGTCACGGTATGTTAGTGGGGAATTGGACACTCCGGTCCTTTCCCCGCAGGGTCACTCTACTTTATCAATTTCTATTTCAGACGATCAAGATTAGGGTGATGTATCTGTGATGTCTTCCAACAGTGTGCCTCCGTCGTCACAATTAATGAAGGGCTAGCGGAAAAGTGCTCATGTAAATACGCCAATTGCCTAAGAGGACCCTAGTAGGTTCGACGGCCTTTGACGTCCGCTAGCTCGCCTGGTGTAGCGTCCATTCATCGAATGGTTCGGCAGCCGGGTTCGTCCATTGCGGTCTAGAAGGAGTTTTGGGGTGATGCGAGCACTATAAATCAACCAAATGCACACCCAGTGACGGCGGATTAGAGGGAGAACGGAGGAAGCCTTTTAGTCCGGTTCATAGCTCGTTCTGGTCCATCCGGACGGCGAGCGAGAGAGGCCCCTCTCTCGTACAACAACATCTGGCCCCAGATGTTGTGGTACAAAATGTTTTGCATTCGGAGCATACGTCCGTCGCTTGGGACGCTCCGACATATAGTCAGTCCGGAGTAGACTGTCAATAAGGCTTCCTCGTTCTCATGGTAGCGCACACGACCGCTCTTGGCTACGTGACCTCGGATATCCAGTCAGCTTCGCCAGTCAGAGAATCATCGGCGACCAGGTCACACCATCCGGTAGCCAGGGACACGAGGCCTGCAGACTCCGGACGTTCGCATAGGAAAGTGTGCGGGAGTCAACGTACACGGAGCTTCCGGCGGCAATGCATCGTAAGACCGCTACTGCACAGGCCTCGGAAACGGACGTGCTTTCCTAATAGCACAGTTTATCGCAGCATCCCAGCATCAGCTGAATCTGTCGCATATATTTTATCCGACGATGCTGGTTCGGGACGCTCCGCGGAAGCTGGTACGGACGTCCGAAAATTTCATCCGGTCCGACGGGATACCGAAAGGGATTTGGAGGATTTCGAGCTTTCCCTTTCGGAACAACATTTGATGTTGTGTATGTCATCTGACTTGATCTTCTACAGCTTCTTTCGTCGGACCAGAATGCTGCGATTCCGGATAAGAAACTGATAGCGTCGGTGGACTTAGAAATTTTTGGTTCGGTTCAGGGACATCGTCCCTCAGTTCCGACATAGTCCAATAATGTCACACAAACTTTCGAATTATTGAACGACGCTATATATATTATTATTATATGCTTGCTATAACCAAGCATTTCTGGTTTCTTGTTTGCAAAGTTACGGAGATGTCTTTCAAAAGTGTGCCTCTGTCGTCATAGTTAATGAAGAGCTAGCGGCAATAAGTGCTCATGGAATATGTCTATCGTCTAAGAGATCCCTTGTAGGATCGACGGAGTGACATTCGCTAGCTCACCCGGTGTAGCGTGCATTCATCGAATGGTTCGGCTGCCTGGTTCGTCCGTTGCGGTCTAGGAAGGAGATTTGGGTGATGCGAGCACTATAATTACTTTAGTACTCACCCAGTGACGGCAGATTGAGGACAGATCGGAGGAAGCCTGGTAGTCCGGTTCCTGACTTGTCCAGGTCCGTCCGGGCTGTGAGCGAGAGAGGTCCCTCTCTCGTCCAACAACATAGGGGACCGCATGTTGTGCTTCAGATATTTTACATTCGGAGCATATGTCTGTCGGTCGGGACGCTCCGTTATATTGACAGTCCGAGAGACTGTCGATAATGCTTCCTCATCCTCACAGCAGGGCACACGACCGCACATTGGCTACGTGACCTCGAGTATCCGATCAGTTTCGTCATTCAGTGATTCCACGGCGAATAGGTCACGCCATCTGGTAGCCAAGGGACACGAGGCCTATACGCTCCTTTCGCTCGCATATTGGTAGTATGCACGGGGTAACGATCACGGAGTTTCCAGCGGCAATGCATTGTAGGACCGCTTCTCCTCAGGCCTCAGTGACGGACGTGCTATCCGAGTTAGCACAGTTGTTTTGCAACATCCCAGCAATCGACAGTTTCTTACTCGAATCAGGAATTATCTGACGGCGCTGAGTCGGTGCGGTCCGCGGTTGCATCAGGTACGGACGACCGAATGCTTTATAGGGTCCGACAGGATGGCGAAAGGGATTCAAAAGATTTCGAGTTTTCCCTTTCGTAGCATCGGAAGCTGCCATTCATATCTTCTGGCATTATCTTCCAGTGATTGTTATTTCGGACTACATTGCTGCGATGTTGGATAAGAGACTTATAGCGTCATTGGACACGGAATTTTGGATCGGTTCAGGGACATTGTCCCTGACTTACCGACACAGTCCAATAATGTCATTACTACATGTGTTTTATTTTTCGACGCTATATATGCATATAAGCCTCCTACCAAGCATGATAGTTTAGTTTCTTGTCCGCAATGCTCATTTCTGCCGTTTTATCATTTATACAAATAATTTATTTTGGCAGAGCAGGGCATACCGAGAGTTCATATGCGTCTAGATGGCGTGATTAAGACTGGAAATATTCTTTTTCGCCGTCTATGTCTTTTCCAACCACAATGTTGGAAACGACAACGATGTCTAGTAGACTTAACTTAGACGCTTCATCATACGTAATCCACCTTACTGAGGCGTTACCATTACGTCTTCAAGAAAAGATTTACGGGATATTATTCTCAATGTGATTTCTTTTGAGGGCAGTAGTTTGTTCACGTATAACTCCACCCTTCAGTGGCTGATTGGAGTTGGTTAGACGTGACGCAGCCCTAGCTACATCCACGCGTGTGGATAGTAAGGTGAAGAACTCTCTCAGAGTCGCTTCGTTCTCGGAGAAGCCTCTCTTCGACGGCAACTTTTCAGCAATCCATGAATTGCTCGATTTACACGTTCTCTTGTCTATCTAGTGTTACAAGAGATTCAGACTGGGGCAAACATTCGGTGGTTGACTCAGAGAGTGCCACTGCAGTTGCCGGATCCGAGTGTTATAGTTATGATGGTTGCCAGTCAAACAGATTGGGATATAATATTGATCCCAACGGATTTGAAGCGCCAGGGTCTTTGGGTTCCGCAGTCTCTAAGCAAGCAATTATCTTCCGCGGAATAATGTTTTTTAGGCTTGCTTTATGTCATTGCATGAACATTATTCAGAAACGCATGTCCAAATCCTGTCCGTTAATTCGACAGTAGTGGCGTATCTCCGGAACCAGGGAGGCACTCATTCGTTTCCGTTATTCAATTTAATGGAAAGAATCCGTCTGTTGGTTATAGTACACCAAGTTCTGTTTCGGTCCGTCATATTCCGGGTCGTCTGATTGTTTTACCGGACTCCCGTTCACTTAGGGGTCGCTTGTTGCCGTCAGAATGGACTCTCAACAAACAAGTATTCAATCAGATTTGCTATCTATGGGAGCGCCCAATGATAATTTATTTACGACACAGCTTGCTAATCAATTGCAGACGTATGTGTTGGCTTGTCCAGATCTCTGAGCTAATGTTGTTAATGCTCTATTGATCTAATAGGACGGAATGATAGGATACGCGTATCCTCCGGCGCTGTTGTTTCAGCAGGTATTGCTAAGATAAACAACCACAATACATTTCTGTTGATAGCATCTCTATCTTCACAGAGACCGTGGGTAATTTACTCTGATGTCTACTGTGGGACTTAACGCGAAATCTTCCTCAATGAGAGGATCTTTTTTCGCTGGGTAAATCGTGTCATCTTTATCACAACCCGCAAGGTCGCAACCTTCACGTATTCCGTTGTGTGGTCCGTATTGCATTGTAAGCATTGTACTGGACGAGCTTTGGACACGATTTCTTACTATAGGAGATCCTCTTCTTCGCTATTCTATGCGGCTAAAGTGGAGGCTCTTCCGTCGTTGGTGTGGGGATCACTATGTTCATATTGTTGATCCCTCCATACTACTCATTGCAACTTTTTAGTATACTTGTTTGACAAGATCTACTGCAGCCTGTTATTATTAAGGTTATAGGTTTATGTTACCTCATACCTATGCACTCTATGATAGTTTACAATTGAGTCTTATGTCTCTTTATCTAAGTCAGTTAGTAACTTTTTGATAAATAGACTTAGAATCTTTAGATTAAATTCCTATATGGAATTTAACTTCGGTTCTTATTTAGCTAAGTAATCATTTGAGCCTCTGGAAACAGTAGTTTTCAAATTCTGACCTTTTAGACAGTAATTCTGTTGGCTTCTCTTTTACTGAAGAGTCAGTGAGTTTCATGCACTATCGATGGATGATTTTCACTTTCGTAGTTTCGGAATCACTACTTCCTTTACTATTTAGGTTGGATTTTTGCATAAGAGTTAGGCTCCTAATATCCGGAACCTATTGTTATTAAGGTCCTTCCGTGTTCGTACGGGCATAGGCCTTTACTCGGTCCGGTTAGAGTTTATGTATTTATAAACAGATATCTGTTTATTACTACGGGCGTAAGCTTCTTCTGTCTTTGATGCCTAATAGAAGGACGTTACGCTCCATTCTATTGCTAATGGATTCAATGAACTATCGGTACTGCTTATGGTATATCATTGACTCAGCAGTTGTGCTTAAGATTTCGGCTCATGAAGTAAGAGTTCTTCTACATCTTGGGCTTACATTAATAGTGTCGCTATTATAGATTTTAGAAGGCTGCTCATTGCGCTCAGCCATCCACATTCATGAATTTTTATCTCAGAAATACCGAGTCCATTTCTGGAGGCCTCTATTGTTAGGTCTGTTATCTACTGCTCAGAATGTCATTCACTTAACAGTTGCTACTATAGCTAGGTAGGCTGTCTGTTTCGGCAGTGACTCCGTTCTGCTGCCCTCTTCGCTCTGGGCTACTTGACCCAGGGCAAGAAAAAGGGGTTGGGGGGAGAGGGTGTTCCCTTGGGTCACCTGTTTTACTATGAAAACAAGGGGATACCTCCTCCGGAGTTAGTAATTCTGAGCTGTTATGGGGATGTTTGTTTAGTGAGAAGTTTATGTTTTAAAAATTCTTTCAAGTCTTAGTTTTTAAAGTATAGCTTTTGAATATAGCACGTGTCAACGGACATGATTATGCAATCCTCAGACACTTTTAAGGAGTATAAGAGTCTCTATTCTCTAGACTTACTTTATTTATTGGCTTACTTTAAAAATTATTAGTATAAGGATTATATTGGATATTAATAGAGTACATGGATGTATGATGCTCAATTTTGGAAGGTGTTGTATCTTTCTAATTTATCATAAATAAGAAAGATACATGTAAGGCCTATTACTTCTTTTTCCCTAGAGGGGATGACTCTATTTTATATTATTGAGCGTATTCCATCTTGCTCTATGTCCTTGGCCCTCCAGCCTTTTTACTATTCAGCTATGTCTGGGTCATTGGTACAGTATAAAAATGTTAAAAAATTTATAGTAATTTATATATTTTTTATACTTACCAATGACCCAGACGGGGATGGCCCTCCCTGGAGTTGGGAACTCTTGCCTCCCCGCTGAGTACATAGCGCTTACCAGGCACTGGTTATTAGAATGATTAATGGCGCCAATTTCGGAACGTCCTTGACACTGCGCATGCGCAGTAGAGGTGAAGTGTGGAGGGCCATTCAGGACATGTTTTCTTTGGTTTTAGATGCAAATTTTGGGGATTGGGGGGCAAAATTTGTGTTTGTGCTATATTTTAAGAGTTAGCACCAGCTATGTCTGGGTCATTGGTAAGTATAAAAAATATAGAAATTACTATAAATTTTTTAACTTTTTGTCAAATTAGGTTTCGGCTCACATTGAGCAGAGGGATGGGGCAAAAATGCTCCAATTCTTAAAAAATCTTCTTTTCAAGAACCAGCAATAGCAGAGACTTGATATTCGGTATGCAGCTTCCTTTTGAGGTGTAGACTCAAGTTTGTTCAAGAGAAGTTGGAGGGGCTATATTTGACGATGTTAAAGGAGGGGCAAAAATTTTGGCCCCGCCCCAAATTTCTATTTTGCAAACCGTGAGGCCGATTTGAACCAAATTTTACATGAGTGCTTATTGGGTCATAAGTACCTAATTTATGCCGAAATTTTTTTTCCCCACAGCCCCGTGGGAACCACAGGAGCTAAAAATAGAAAAAAATGAAAACGCCCATATCTCCAAAACTACACGGCACTGAGAATTCTTATTTGTTGTGAAGCTTCCTTAGGACCAACAGAATGGAATGATGAAAAAAAATTGTCATCGGTTTTATGATGGGGTACTTTGAAAAAGTGCTGAGTCAGCATTTTTTAACACTGTGGGTAATGGGAAAAACATAAGACTACTTTTCTCCGAAACCACTGCTCCAAAAGCTTTAAAATTTCACATATAACATCTTTGGAAGATTGTTTCACATGTTTATTGAAATCAATTGCCTGGGTGGATATTTGGGCTCTCTATGGGAGCCCAAATGTTTAAATTAGTGCAGTATGAGGAGTATTTTTTAAAAATCTTCTTCAGATCTAGCAATAAGAATGTTTTGATATTTGGTATGCAGCATCCTTAGGGGGGTGAGATTCAAGTTTGTTGAAGCCAAATCCCTGGGTTCATATTTAGGCTGAAAATTTGGGGTCCCGTTGCGGACTTCGAAATTTTGGACCAAAATCTGAAAAAAATTTTTTTTGTTTTTTCTGCCTTTCGGTCAATTTTAAGACAAAAAAAATTTTTTTTTTTTTCCCCTGAAAATTTGGGGTGCAGGTGGGACTTAGAAAATTTTGGACCAAAATCTGAAAAAAAAATTTTTTTTTGTTTTTTCTGCGTTTTGGTCAATTTTAAGACAAAAAAATTTTTTTTTGTTTTTTATGCATTTCTGTCAATTTTAAGACATAAAAAAAAAAAAATAATTTTTTCCCCTGAAAATTTTGGGTCCGGGTGGGACTTGGAAAATTTTGGACCAAAATCCGAAAAAAAAATTTTTTTTGTTTTTTATGCATTTCTGACAATTTTAAGACAAAAAAAAAATTATTTTTTTTCCACTGAAAATTTGGGGTCCGGGTGGGACTTACAAAATTTTGGACCAAAATCCGAAAAAAATTTTTTTTTGTTTTTTCTGCGTTTTGGCCAATTTTAAGACAAAAAAATTTTTTTTTTTTTTCCCCTGAAAATTTGGGGTCCAGGTGGGACTTGAATTTTGGACCAAAATCCGGAAATTTTTGTTTTTTTGTTTTTTATGCATTTCTGTCAATTTTAAGACAAAAAAAAAACAACATTTTTTTACCCTGAAAATTTGGGGTCTGGGTGGGACTTAGAAAAGTTGGGACCAAAATCTGTAAATTTTTTTTTTGTGTTTTTTATGCGTTTCTGTCAATTCTAAGACAAAAAGGAATTTTTTTTTTTACACCGAAAATTTTTGGCCCGGGTGGGACTTCGAAAATTTTGGACCAAAATTCGGAAATTTTTGTTTTTGTTTTTTATGCATTTCGGTCAGTTTTAAGACAAAAAAAAAAAAAATTTTTTTTTTACCCTGAATATTTGGGGTCCGGGGACTTCGAAAATTTTGGACCAAAATCCATAATTTTTTTTTTTTTTTTTTTTTTATGCGTTTCTGTCAGTTTTAAGACAAAAAAAACATTTTTTTTTACACCAAAAATTTGGGGTCCGGGTGGGACTTAGAAAATTTTGGACCAAAATCTGGAAATTAGTTTTAGCGTTTTTTATGCGTTTTAAGAAGAAGAAAAAAATTTAGGCTGAAAGTATTTTGTTTGGGAAAAAAATCTGTTTTTTATGTGTTTATCTCAATTTTGGGACGTTAAAGTGCAGGAACTGAAAATAGAAGGAAAATTCTGTGTATTGTGTGGGCACAATCGCTTCATCTAGTTGGTATATGCTTTTCTTAGGAGGGGCGTATGCAGCTTATTCAAGTCAAGTCCCTGGTTTGATATTTAGACTACCATGTCAGGTGAGCGCCCTCAGGCCCCCTGGGGCCTCTTGTTTCATTTTTTATTTACTTCTAACCATGGCTTATTACTCCTTATTGGAACAAGCTCATCAAGTTTGTTCCATTAATAGGTCATGAGGTATGTTTTGAAGTAGAGAAATAAAAAAATAAAATTTGAATAGCAAATTTTGTATATCACGAGTGCAGATATGGCAGATTCGCTAGGTAAACTGTTCACAAAAAATGGCTCCGACTATTTTGCGTCTAAGCATTGCCATTCCTGGGACAGTCGGGCTGCATGCATGACATCACTCTAGTTTCTAAAGTTTTCCAAATCTTTTTGCTAAACATAGTGTGCAATTAACATGTAAAGTTTCTTCTGAAAGAATAATAAATGCCTCGAAGGAACCTGTTCAGCTGACTTTGTTTGTTGTGGTATACAAGTTCTGTTTCACTGGCAAAAATAGGCCTTGATAACCAATGCCTGGGATGAAAGTCCTCATAGTGGACAGCATTTCTGAATCATTTGCTTAACCCTTTACCCAACATAACGGCCCAAACTGGCCAGTGCTATTCTCTAAAATTGCCAATTAATTTTCATTATTTTGTCTTAAAAAACATAGGTTATGATCCCACATTGGAACGAGCTCATCGAGCTCGTTCCAATGAGGGATCAAATCCTATATTTTTGAGACAAAAAATGTAAAAAAGTAGTTATTCAAGAATTTTATTTGCAAGTGTCGTCTGCTTTTCATGTTAGGTAAAGGGTTAAACTTGACTTTATAATTGTTTTGTGTTCATGATCTAGCCATAGGTGCTGATTGCAGAAAGTGATTTCAAATAACAATAAATGAATTGGTATTGGGAAAATATGTAGTTAACCCTTTACAGTGCACATGATATCAAAATTTGTTATTTTAATTATTTTTTTTTTCTTCTTGAAATTCTTTTTAAAATTTCAGCAAAACCATATCATGTTACCCCTCATTGGAATGAGCTTGTTCCATCGAGGGATCACATGATACAGTTGAATTCTTGAAATTTTTTGAATTTTTTTTTTATGGTAGAGTTCTAATTTATTATTCATAAATGATTTGTAATCAAAATTTTTTTAGCTGCGACTAGCAGCTCTATAAGTGGCAATGTCGGTCTGTCTGTCGGTCGGTCGGTCTGTCTGTGACCAACGAGTTTCAAAACTCAATAACTTTTGAAATACTTGATGGAATGACTTTATGTTTGGCATGTAAGTGTATCTTATTGATGTCTAGCCACTGTTTAATGCATGTGTTGTTCCAAATATTTTTCTTGGAGTTATGGCCCTTGATGAACTTATGTCGGTCGGTCTGTCTGTGACCAACGAGTTTCAAAACTCAATAACTTTTGAAATACTTGATGGAATGACTTTATATTTGGCATGTAAGTCTCTCTTATTGATGTCTAGCCACTGTTCAATGCATGTGTTGTTCCAAATATTTTTCTTGGAGTTATGGCCCTCGATGGACATAGAATTTTGTGAAATTGCACCACCCGTCACAGCTACGGCGTCGATGTCGCGATTTTTTTTTCAGAGATACCATGTTACCAGCAATGGAAGCCATTTTTTCACAAGAGTTCATAAATAATTGCTTTGTTACCATTTTTTGGTGAGTGCCTATTGGCACTCTCCAATAAATGGCAACAGAGCAATTCTGTCTAAATAATTTCTTTCCACTGCTGAGAAAACATCAAGCTAATGCATCTAGTGTACAGCCACCAAAGTGGATCTCAGCACTTTTCAGTAGAGCCACGGTAGGGGTTTCTAGAACTCAACCAATTAAGTAAATGTTAGCAGGATTATCTATTCTATCAGCATCCAATTACATAGAATTAGAAGGACATGTACACTATTCATAAAGATAATTGGATTGAATGTTCTAAACTAGTATTGCCACTGAAAAACTACCCTTGGGTGTCTCAGATGGGAGAACTACACTCATCGAAATCACTTACTTGATGGGCAGTTCGATGATATCCCAAATTTTATCCTCTGATATATTGTGTGTGTGTGTGTTGAAAAACAGTATTAATATTATTTTCTCAATTTTAGGACATTCGACACAGAAATGAAAGTGCTTTAAAGATACAAGCTTTTGTTCGAGGATCATTGGTCAGGAAACGAAAGGTAGAGTATCACATTACATGTACATGTAGTTGTGATTATGCTGTAGATTTTATCAAGGAAGTTCACATAGTCTTAACTACAGTTTTGGTAAAAATAATTTGGTTATTGTAAGAAGAAATCTATCAATATCATTTCATTTATTCACTGATAATGCCAGGTCATGACACAGAACTTTTAAAGACACATTTACTTCTCAACCCATTACCCAATATAATGATAGTATATGACCAGTGCTATTCACAAAAATCTTTCTTCATATCTCATTATTTTTGCAGGCCTTCGAATAAAGGGATTATATAGTACCCCATTAGCACTTTACACTATATAGCATGGTGATGAAGCATAGAAAAGAGGGTGTTGTCATGCTTCTTCACCTTTTATGCTTCCCCTGAAAAAATTTTGTGTCAAAAATTTTGTGTCGTCCGTCCATCCATCCATCTGTCCATCCATCCAGAACAATTGGGTTCCAGACGATAACTTTAGTTTGAGTGAATGAAATGAAACAAAATTTTCTACATAGGTTTATAACCACATAATACAGGTTGGGATTGATAGTGGACTTGGTCTGATATTTTCTGACAGAATTATGGCCCTTTTCTGACTTGGAAGACATGTTGATATTGGTTTCTGGATGATAACTTTAGTTTGACTGAACGAAATGAAATGAACTTTTATACATAGGTTGATGACCATATAATGCAGGTTGGGGTTGATAGTGGGCTTGGTCCAATATTTTTGGCAGAGTTATGGTACTTTTCCAACTTAGAAGACATGTTGATATTGGTTTCCGGATAGTAACTTGAGTTATAGGTGCCCGATTGTAATCAAACTTGGAATATAGCTTACTATAGACAAAATACCAGACAGGTTTGATTTTGAGTGTGGTGCAATCATTTTATATGAGTTATGGCCCCTTTTTGGACTTAGTTAACCACTAAAATTTAGTTTTTCATAAAGCAGGGACATTAGTGTCTCATTGGTGCTATGGTTTAATGGAGATGAAATATTTATTAATTCAATGTCAACAAAAACAAATGACTAGAAACTCATGCTTGGCAGTGGGGGCGGGGGGCATAGCGACCCTTATCATTGGGGAGCATCTGTTGGCTGTGCCAACTTTTTACTTGTTACATCTTGACAGGATTTCCATCTGTATAAATATCAACAACTAACATGCGATCTCAGTGAGGCAAGATCATATGTTAGTTTTGCTATTCATTTTGGCTTTTTTCTTCTTTTAAGGAGGAAACAGTATGCCATTCTATTCATATGTGGACACAATACTCAACCTTTGAGTAGAGATAGTTCCGAAAGATTTCCAATTATTTCTTGTAAAACATGCAAGATTATTAACTTAATAAAGTAATGTTGTAATACTTGTTGTAACCTGTAATTCATTAGCGTATTTTACAATTGATGCAACCCACACGTAACTTAAATGGTCATTCGCAGGTTATTTCGAGGCCTGTTTTTAACATTTTTGCCTCAGAAACATAGGTTATGACCCATCATTGCAACAAACCTGTCAAGCTGATTCCAATAGGGGTGTCATTAGCTGTTTCAGAATCAAAATCTGAAAATCTTCACGTTTTTTGTTTTTAAGTTTTGTCTCCAAGGCATGTTTGGTAAAGGGTTAAGAGCAAGGACAGTTTATCAGACTTTCCACTATTTGCAACCTGTTAGTCTTGCGGAATGATTTCAGAGTTCCCGTTGGGTCATTGATTCAAGGAATGGCCTTCAGTTTGGTTTTGGGCCATTCAAGGCCTTGAAGTCTTGGAAAATGGACCAGGAGGCCTTGAATATTCCAGAAATAAAAATACTGACAAAGTGCATTATCATAGCAATATAGTTTTATGTTGAACAGTTCCATAGTACATAAAGATGTAGTCCTATCTAAGACCCTCCAGCCATTACCCCCTCCCCCCCCCCCCCCCCACTTCCCTTCACAATCTAACCCAATGCATGAGACATTGAAATTTATTATTTTAATTGTTTTTTTAAACTTTTTAAAAATATTTCAACAAAACAATATCATGTGCCCATCTTTGGAATGAGTTCGAAGATATATATATTTTTTCTCCTGCTTAATTTGAAAATAACATGAACAGATATTTCCAATTCATTAAGTAAATTTAGGGTTAATAACTTTTCTAATGAAACCTTTTTTGTACTTTTTTTTTACTTCTAGGCACGTGACATAAGAGCAGAGTTTGACAATGTTAGCAAGTCTCTGCAGAAAGCTAATTATGTTGATGTTGATGTTCTAAATAGACTAGCAACTCAGTTGTGCTATATATATAACAAGAATATTGATGGCCAGCGACTGGTGAGTTTTTATTTTGATATTTTTACTGTAGGATGCAAGTGAATTATTGATAACTTTCAATTGGCAAGTTAAAATGTACAATGATATGCAGAAATTTATATGAAAATGGTGCAGCTTTCAGAATACTGGGTTGATATCAGAGCTTAAAATACATGCGTGAAGCAGAATTGATTCTCGCAAAAGATTCTCGCACAGAAAACAATGAGAATCAACTTTGATTCTCGCAAAATGTTCATTTGATCCTCGTGGTAGATTCTGAAAATGTCTTAACTCTTTGCATGCTGCTGGCAGATATTCCTGCACAGCACAGGGTTTCTCTTGTCACTGATAGAAGTATAATTTGGGCATATTTAAACATATTTTCTCCTGCAAGTTTAATGGATTTTTTCACCATTGATTTCTTGTTATATTTAGTTTAATTTTTCATCAACTCCAGTCATGGCTGCTTTACAGCATCCATGACTAACTTTGATGAAAAAATATCTTGAAAATACTCAGCAGGTTAAGAGTTAAAGATCTGGAGGATTTATCTTTTGCTCCCTAAAAGTAATGTAACACTGTGTCTTAGCAGTAGGTTCAAGTGAAGTCTTGGCTGCCTAAGCAGCCAAGACTTCACTAGAAACCACTTCTAAGGTACTATAACTACCGATAACAAAAGCACCAGAACCCTGTATGTGGAAACAAGCAAAGAACTTCACCAGAAGTGGGACGAGGCCCTTAAGGGTTTAAACTCTGGCAAATGTACAGATATGAGGTTCGATTTTAGCTTTGGAGAATGTGGTGGTTACACTCACGATGGTACAAGAACATTCTCATATTCTCAATTATTTAAAAATATAAATCGATTCTCGAGACAGGAGTTCGCGAGAATCAAAACCGATTCTCATTAATTGTCCTGGATATACTAGTATTTCAGCATTAAAAGCTATCTTTGGGGCCCCCTGGATATAGAATTGAGATACAGCAAGGTGACATTACATCTTAAGAGCCAATTCACTGTAAAATTAGTGCTACACAAACACTTAATTGCTTAATAATGGGATCCAGTATTGCTTGCGCAGAAGTTTCAAATATTTTAATCACCCCAAATCATGTCTGCATTGTGTGTGAAACCATCATGATTTGTTTCAATCTAATCATGAATTCAAGAAAAATAACTGGCTATCAGTTCTGTGCAATATGAAATTTAGGGTGAACAGTAAATTGCTTGAATATTCATTTGAACCCCCCCCCCCCCCCCCCCATTGTTTTCGCACTTTCCCTTTAAACCTAAAGTGGGACAGCAGTTTTCTCTTGTCAATAGACACTGTCAATAGCTGCTCCAAATACACAGAACGACACGTGTGTGAATGGGTTAATCGATATGAGACGAGTGCCAGCGCATAAGAATAAAACGAGAGGTCACAGGCCTCAAGTTTTATCCTTCCGCTTTGGCACAAGTAGATTCCTCAGGCCTCGAGTTTTATCCTTCTGCAATGGCACAAGTGCCATATCAATTAACCCATTCACATGTGTGTGTCATTCTGTGTTTATTACACGCCTTCTAGTCTACAAAGCAATTATTAGAAAGACACTCAGCAATTCATTTGACAACTCGTCCCCTGACTTCCAATGTGCTCTATGTGCCAGTAGGCACATAGAACACATTGGAAGTCAGTGGACGAACTATCAACAGGAAGAACAAATTTTATCACCAACCAAATTTACGAAGGGAACCCTTGTTACTATTTCAGGCCTGGCATTCTGAAAAGTGCAGGAGGGCAAAAAATCGCTCTCCTCAATCAGCTTAGGAGAGCAATTTGCTTTACACAGCATTTTAAGTATCCAGTTGAACGAACTCATTGAAACTGAAACCAACAGACTATTACATCAGTGATTTTATTAACTTTACTAAGGTAAAGCCAAATCTCTTAGACATCTAGATGTCTCACTCAACAACCGAACACACACTTGACAAGACCTGTGTGTGTGCCCAAGTTGGGGGGTGGGGGGGGGGGTAGTGTTAGGCATATGACTTTCTTGGACAACAGGTCTGCTTGAATCTACAGTCACATCCTGGTGCACGTGCTTCAAGTGACAGGATAGTAGTAATGGTAGTATAATATAGTGTCAATATTCCTTGAATAATTACCCTTCAAACTGTGATGTCAGTTGTTGAAACTGACAGAAAAAAAAATATTGCTGTGACTCATTTTGCTTAAAATGATTGCAACTGTGTTGTACAAAGTACATACCCAAACACAGTTGCAGCCATTACCTTTTACCACTAAACCACATTCAAAAAGAAATTATGTGATGTTATGTGACTTCGAAGTTAAATTACATTTTTGCTTTACAACAAAAATTTAATGTGAGCATAATACATGTAATCTCAATCATCCCAGACCAAAATATTTAGGAGGGCAATTTTTCGCTCTCCTTAATTCTTTCAGGAGGGCAGTAAGGAGAGCTAAAAAATCGCTCTCCTGAAATTGACAAGCCTGCTATTTTTAGCTATCGCTAGCGATTCAGATTGTAATTTCAGTGCGTGATTTGTAGAAAATTCCAGTGAAATTCCACTTCTATTTAAAAATAGTCTGTCAACGATTTCCGTTCCGCACATGTATGGAACAGATTTTCATTTTCTGCATGGTTTAGTGTTGCTGTTGAGGATTTTATAGAACAGGCATGTAATAAAACATTTTATTGGGTGACAAACTTAAGTAAATCACCAACTTTGTTTAATAATTCTTATGACTAATACTAAAGAAGACTAAATAAGATATTATTCTCTAACATGATTTTGTAGTGATCTGTGTTGAACAGGGATGTGGTATTTAAATGCTGACTCACACTTGTTGGCCTCGGATAAATTACCTTAATGTTGGCTGTCCAAAATGGACCACTCATGTCATCGTCATTTGCATATAAATAAATTGATAAATAACTTTACTTTGATGTTATGTTCATGTTCCCCTAATAATAGTATGCACATAGTTTTTCAGAAGTATTTTATCAAGTTTTTTTACATAAGTGAATGAAATAAATATTTTATTCTACAAAGTCTTTATGATTTTGAAGGTAATTGAAATATCACAATTTTGTTGTACGCAAATGATAGACTGGGACAAACAGGGAAGGGTTACCCTAAAAAATAATCAGGCGAATGATGGGCAAGCGATCATTTCGTTTGTCCAATTTCTGCAGGCCTGGTTATTTTCCATGAACTCCTTACTGCACCTAACACAACTAGTGGATGACAAAATCTTTTTCCTAAAAATAAAATTATTTTTTCTTCTAAAACCTAAGTTATATGACTCCCCATTGGAATGATTTTGAAAAGCTTGTTCCATTGAGAGGATTATAAACTATTGTTTGGAAGCAGAAATAGAAAAAGTAATAAAACTTGAGTTGTGTATAATTCTTTTCAAATTAGGCTGATACATTAGGTAAAAGGCTGAATGTCAAACAAAGATGTCATGCCTTCTTCATAACTCATTTGCTGTCGCAAGTGAAAGAACTAATTATGATTTTAATTACTGCTAAAATGGTTAACTCTTTCCCTAATCAGTCCGCCTCAGCACTCGTTATTTACAGATTAAGCAGTTGAAAAAATATATTTTAAAAAAAACCATATCATATGACCCCTCATTGGAATGAGCTCATCAAAAAATAATTAAAGTAATAAATACACCAAATGACACGCGTGTGAATAGGTTAATCGATATGGCATGAGTGCTAGTGCAGAAGGATAAAACAAGAGGCCACAGGCCTGGAGTTTTATCCTTCCATGAATTCACAAGTGCCATATCAATTAACCCATTCACAGGCTTGTGTCCTTCTGTGTTTATTATATGCATTCACATCTATAAAAGCAAATATAAGAAGGACACTCAGCAATTCATTTGATGACTCGTCCCCTGAATTCCAATGTGTTCTATGTGCCATTCTATGTTCCAGTAGGCACATAGAACACAATGGAACTCAGGGGATGAACTATATAAATAAAAAGAACGCATTTTATCGCCAACCTAATTTGCGAGGGGAACCCATGTTACTGTGTTTAGCTATGGCTAGTGATTCAAATTGTAATTTTGATGCACAATTTGTAGAAAATTCCCGTGAAATTTTGCTTCTTTATAAAAATAGTCTGTCACCGATTTCCATTTCGTATATGTGTGCTGAATGGATTTTCATTTTCCGCATGGTTTAGTGTTGCTGTAGATTGAGATTTCAAAGAACAGGCATGTAATAAATGTTGATATCCTATGTGTTGAGTAAAGGGTTAACCAATCTTTGTAACCAACTAACCAAAAGCTATAAATGGATAAAAACATGTTATCTGCAGCCATTCTTTCATTCACCATGAGATCGACACAGGAGTACAAGCTATATTTACAGAATATAATCCAAAATGCTTATAGAAACTTCAGTAGCAATACACAATGTTTGTATACACTCTGCAAATATTGATTCCTGAATGACACCGCATTGAATGTCAAAGAAATCAAAGGACATCAGAAGTCAATGTCACAAGCTCAGCATGGGAATTATGTAATAAATGACCCTGAATAGATTTTTCCTGCAGTTTAGTATTCCAGTTCAAGCCAGAAAAAAAGTAGTTTGTCATCTGCAAAATGATGTCCCCAGAGGGTGAATTTAGTGATGCTACCCTCCACAGCAGGGTAGCTTCACTAAATTTAACCTCTTGAACCTCAATCTGAATCAGGGTCTCAAAACTAAACAGAAAGAGGTATCCAGAGGATAAATTGTCTCACTGTATGGGATAGCATCATCAAATTCACCCTCAGGGGACCTCATTCTGCAAATGTCAGACTGCTTATTTTCAGGCCTTTTCCAGTTTGACTGGAAAAAAAAATTGAAGGCCTTCATCTGAAATGTAAAATATTTTACCAAAAAAACATTGATCATATTTAATATTACTGATGACCAATTGAAAGCTTTTCCATCCAGTTAGGTCATAGACCACTTATGAACTGGTTATCTGGCTAACCTTTTTAGCATCAATTGTAACACTAGTTTTCAGAGGCCAGCAGTTGAAATTTTTCTGCTAAATGATATATCTTTATGACAGGTTTGGTTATGTCAGTTCATAATTAAACAGAGAGAAGCATATGCAGATAATTTTGCCAAGAGCTACACAAGTGCAATACACCAAGTCAGTAATCTCTTACTATTATCATTAAGGTAAGTGCTTTATAATTAGTTTATACATGTGAAGAATAATTTTGTGATGTAATTATGGTGAAGTTCATCACCTCATATGATTTTAAAATGATATTACAGTAGTAGGTAATATTAAGAATATCATCACAATCATGAGATCATATAAGATCTACCTATACATTCTAAACAGAGCACCAGTTTCACAGTCAAATCAGAAAATTAGTGTTCAACCGATGATTGTGTTCAACCGATGATTGTGTGCAATCAGATGACAATGGCATCAGCTCCTGAAACATCGGTTCAACCGATTGTTGCCAAGCATTTTGTGATGATTCATAAACCGGATTTTATTAGCTCACCTGACTGAAAGTCAGGGTGAGCTTTTCTGATCACTTTTCGTCCGGCGTCCGTCGTGAAGGTGGTGTTTGGGCCTTTTTCTCCCAAACCACTGGCCGCATATTAATGAAATTTCATGTGAGCAGGGGCTATATAAGGGCATTTTGATTTTTTGTCAAATTAGGTTTCAGCTCATATTGAGCAGAGGGATGGGGCAAAAATGCTCCATTTCTTAAAAAATCTTCTTCTCAAGAACCAGCAATAGCAGAAACTTGATATTTGGTATGCAGCTTCTTTTTGAGGTGTAGACTCAAGTTTGTTCAAGAGAAGTTTGTCGGGCATTATTTGCCTTCGTAATGGGAGGGGCAAAAATTTTGGCCACGCCTAAAATTTCTATTTTCAGAACCGTCAGGTCGATTTGAACCAAATTTGATATGAGGTGATAATGGGTCATAAGTAGTTGATTGATGCAAAAAAAAATTTTCTCATTGCCCCGTGGGAACCTCGGAAGCTAAAAATAGGAAAAACCTTAAAACTGCCATATCTCCAAAACTACACGGCACAGGGAATTCTTATTTTGTATAAAGCTTACTTTTATCTAGTAGAATAGAGTGGTTAAAAAAAATCCCTATCGGTTTGATCACAAGGTACTTTTTTCAGGACTTTGAAAAAGTGCTGAGTCAGCACTTTTTAACACTGTAGGCAATGGGAAAAAGATTAAAAAATCTTCTTCTCCAGATCCAGCAGGCAGAATCTTTTGATATTTGGTATGCAACATTGTAGGGTGGATCTGATTCAAGTTTGTTCAAATTGGCCCCCTGGGTTCATATTTGGGCTCAGTACAGGAGCCCGATTTCGAACTTAGTGCATTTCAGGCAAATTTCTTAAAAAATCTTCTTCTCCAGATCCAGCAGGCAGAATCGTTTGATATTTGGTATGCAACATTGTGGGGTGGATCTGATTCAAGTTTGTTCAAATCGGCTCCCTGGATTCATATTTGGGCTCACTATAGAAGCCCGAATTCGATCTTAGTGCATTTCAGGCAAATTTCTTAAAAAATCTTCTTCTTCAGATCGAGCAGGCAGAATCTTTTGATATTTGGCATGCAACATTGTGGGGTGGATCTGATTCAAGTTTGTTCAAATCGGCCACCTGGGTTTATATTTGGGCTCAGTATAGAAGTTCGAATTCGAACTTAGTGCATTTCAGGCAAATTTCTTAAAAAATCTTCTTCTCCAGATCCAGCAGGCAGAATCTTTTGATATTTGGTATGCAACATTGTGGGGTGGATCTGATTCAAGTTTGTTCAAATCGGCCCCCTGGATTCATATTTGGGCTCACTATAGAAGCCCAAATTCGAACTTAGTGCATTTCAGGCAAATTTCTTAAAAAATCTTCTTCTCCAGATCCAGCAGGCAGAATCTTTTGTTATTTGTTATGCAACATTGTGGGGTGGATCTGATTCAAGTTTGTTCAAATAGGCCCTCTGGGTTTATATTTGGGCTCAGTATAGAAGCTTGAGTTCGATCTTAGAGCATTTCAGGCAAATTTCTTAAAAAATCTTCTTCTCCAGATCCAGCAGGCAGAATCTTTTGATATTTGGTATGCAACATTGAGGGATGGATCTGATTCAAGTTTGTTCAAATCGGCCCCTTGGATTCATATTTGGGCTCACTATAGAAGCTCGAATTCGAACTTAGTGCATTTCAGGCAAATTTCTTCAAAAATCTTCTTCTCCAGATCCAGCAGGCAGAATATTTTGATATTTGGTATGCAACATTGAGGGGTGGATCTGATTCAAGTTTGTTCAAATCGGCCCCCTGGATTCATATTTGGGCTCACTATAGAAGCTCGAATTTGAACTTAGTGCATTTCAGGCAAATTTCTTAAAAAATCTTCTTCTCCAGATCCAGCAGGCAGAATGTTTTGATATTTGGTATGCAACATTGTGGGGTGGATCTGATTCAAGTTTGTTCAAATTGGTCCCCTGGATTCATATTTGGGTTCACTATAGAAGCCCGAATTCGAACTTAATGCATTTCAGGCAAATTTCTTTGAAAATCTTCTTCTCAAGATCCGGCAGGCAGAATCTTTTGATATTTGGTATGCACCATGCTTTGTGGGTGAGATTCAAGTTTGTTCAAGCCAAGTCCCTAGATCCATATTTGGACTCACTGTGGGAGCTTGAATTGTAACTTAGTTCAAAATGAGGAATTTTCTTTAAAAATCTTCTCAAGATCCGGCAGGCAGAATCTTCTGATATTTGGTATGCACCATGCTTAGGGAGTGAGATTCAACTTTGTTCAAGCCAAGTCCCTAGGTCCATATTTGGACTCACTGTGGGAGCCCGAATTATAACTTAGTTCAATATGAGGAATATTCTTTAAAAATCTTCTTTTTTTTTTTAGATCCACTGGTCAGAATCTTTGAATATTTGGTATAGGCTTTTCTTAGGAGGAGCAGATGCAACTTGTTGAAATCAATTCTCTGGGTTGATATTTAGGCTACCATGTCAGGTGAGCGCCCTCAGGCCCCTTGGGGCCTCTTGTTATCTTCTGCAAATGTTCAATTGTTAATGTAAAATGATGTTGATGATACCCAAGCCAGAAAATAAGCAGACTGACATCTGCAAAATGAGGTCCCCTGAGGGTGAATTTAGTGATGCAACCCTGCACAGCAGGGTAGCACCACTACATTTACCCTCTGTAAATCTCAATCTGAATCAGGGTCTCAAAACTAAACAGGAGGAGGTCCCCAGAGGATAAACTGGCCTACTGTATGGGATAGCATCATCAAATTCACCCTCTGGGGACCTCATTCTGCAAATGTAAGACTACTTTTTTTCTGGCCTGATGATACCATTCAATATAAAATTGAGAAAAAACCATAATGTGTATTTTTAATCTCTCGAGATGCTCCTTTACAGGATATACAAGTTAAATGACATGTATCACTCACAATTGAGCATACTTGCGGCACTCCCCAGTTCATATTAGAAATGTGAAGGTTGAGCTCCATTGAATCAGGTTACAGTAAAATTACCAGTTACGCACACTTGAGTGGTACACGTGGTTCTAAGTGAAAGCCACATGTACCGTTAAAGTGCATGCTATTGGCAATCATGACTGGTATGTGATTGTCACAAATACACTCAATTACAATCGAAATCATATAATGTCTAGATGAGAACATCCCCTTTTGGTCGCGAATGGTCAAAGGTGATGGCTGTGAGAGCCCAATACCCTAAAACCTTTAGCGCAGTCTACAGGTCATCGTATTTATGAAGAAATTTCATTGTAACTTGGTAGGATGACTTCATATAATGTCCAGATGAGAACGTCCCCTTTTGATCACGATCGATCAACCATGATGGCTGCGAGAGCCCGAAACCCAAAAACCTTTGGCACAGTCTACAGGTTGTATTTATGAAAGGATTTTATTGTAACTTGGTAGGATGACTCTGTATAATGTCTAGATGAGAACATCCCCTCTTGGTCGCGATCAGTCAACTGTGATGGCTGCAAAAGCTTGAAACCCAAAAACCTTTAGCGCAGTCTACAGGTCGTATTTATGAAGGGATTTCATTGTAACTTGGTAGGATGACTCTGTATAATGTCTAGATGGAAACGTCCCCTTTTGGTCACGATTGGTCAACCATGATGGCTGCGTTGGCCCGAAGCCCAAAAACCTTTAGCACAGTATACAGGTCGTATTTATGAAAGGATTTTATTGTAACTTGGTAGGATGACTCTGTATAATGTCTAGATGAGAATATCCTATTTTGGCCGTGATCGGTCAACTGTGACAGCCGCACGGGCATGTGACTTAGATTTGTTTAGCACAGTCTACAGTTCATATTTATGAAGCAATTTCATTGTAAATTGGAAGGATAACTTGGTGTGATGTCTAGATGAGACTGTTGTATTTTGGCCACGATTGGTGAGTCATTACCGCCACCTGGTCTCTTGACCTAGATTCCTTTAGCACTACTTCCATGTTGTTTTTATGAAGGGATTTCATTGTAACTTGGTAGGATAACTTGGTATGATATCTAAATGAGACTCTCCTATTTTGGTCATGATCGGTCAACCGTGTCTGCCTAACCCACGTCCCCTAGATTCCTTTAGCAAAGTCTATGAGTTATGTTTATGAAGGGATTTCATTGTAACTTGGTTGGACGACTCATATTGGAATGATTTTACTGTAACTTGGTAACTTTGGTTGACATAGGTTAACTGTTAGGGCCACATCAACCCAGGTCTTAATTCTTTAGTACAGTCTACACTCAAATTATTTTTCTTGAAAACATAGCATGCAGGGAAGAGAAATTAACATATTCTCAGTTATCACAATTTTTGTCTTATTTCATAATCCTTTCATAAACACTGAACATTATCCTTTTCATCAAACACTACACACATTGAAGATAAGCTACATTGTCATTGACGCTTTCAGTAAATATACGAGTAGGTCAGAAAAAAAATCTGGACTTAATTATTTACCTTACCTGCTATACATTTACAAAGAGTCTTCTAGGGAACTCCGCAATTTAAAACCACTCCCCAGTTTAAGACAACACCCCAATTTACACATATCAAATCAATTTGAGAGGAAGGTTTCTAACTGGGGGTCAGTGGGACTCTGCATGTGTCAAAGTCAAATTGGCAAAGGGAGTAATTTGAAACTTGTTGCTAAGATAGATAATTCTCATGTGTTGTGTTACTCAATGTATATAACAGGGGTTAGTATTTTTAGGAGCTTTTGCACCCTATTATGTCTGTCAAAGTATGTTTTGAGGGACTGTATTTATTTGGGAAATTTCTGTTGAATCTGAAAATCTGGTCAAGAAAAGTAATTTACTTGGAAAATTCTGTATGCTTTGTTTTGCTGCCTTGATAATACCAAGTTCTAGTGGAGATAAGTTATAATGATCGCTCGAAAGGATCTTTTCAAGAAATTGTTCAAAGACTTGATATTTTTCACAGCAGAGTGGAACCCTTTTAATTGAATAGCCACTTTACCAGTGAAAACTTTGCTGTATTCCAGAGATAAACTGAGCATTTATTCTGTTATATCTTGTTTGACAACGCACATGGAGTCAAATAGGTCTATAAACAACGGGAATTCTGTGGCTATCAGGGAAATTTAATGGTTAATTGTATATGTGTTATAAAGTGACCGCTTGTTAACCCTTTACCTAACGAATCAATTGTATATACCCAGGTAATATTAAAATTCAGCAGTTGAAAAAAATTTTTTTTCAAAAACTTCCAACAAAACCATATCATGTGACCCCTCATTGGAATGAGCTTGATGACAGGCATTTGTCATTTCAGCATGACCCTTTGCTTTATGAATCAGTCAAGTCTGACTAGCACTGTACATAAGAATGACCATTTAGGCCACACAAATTAAAGTAGATCTTCTCCCTCGAGCCATTTTTGGTAAAATTGCATGCAGGCAGGCGTTTTTTTATTTTATTTTTTATTTTTGTAATTATTTCTTTGCCATCAAATGTTCATGTTCTTGGTTTGTGTTAGGCCTCATAATCTATACAATAGTATGGGTGGTGGTGTATTTTGTCCCTTGTGTGCAAGAAGGCTTTGCAATGCCAAAGCATTGCAAACCCTTGTTGCACTCAAGGGACAAATTTTTAAATTTATTAACTTAGTTAAAATATCACACATAAACCATTTAATTTTTATTTTTCTAAGTGTGCATTGGTTATAAAAAAAGAGTATACAGCAGCCAAAAGGACCATGTGGGAGGGCCTGAGAAACAGATTTAAAATTTTTTTTAGGCCTTAAATATTATAAGTATTTTTAGTCTTTGCTTTCACAACATAGATATGGAATCACCTCATCTGCTTCTTTCCAGTGAGTGGTCATAAGCTAAGTTTTGAAAGCGAAAAATGAAACATCTGGAAACATTATTTTAAGTCTTATCATCTAGTTGTTGTAGGTAAAGGTTGAGCAGATTTGTTTTATTTACTGGATGTAAATTTGCATCTTTCAGGTATTTAGCAACTATATCCAACACATCAGCTCCCATTGCAGTACCTATGAGAATGCTGGAAGTCTTCACATCACCTGCAACCTATAATTCTGTGTCTGCTGCCATCCACAAACCACAACATGAAATAGTTGTCACAGTTCTCAGTTTCCTTGTGAAGCATGGTAAGCTCTCGCTTAAGTGCTTCAGATTATCACAAATGTCTCCAAAATATATCCAAATCTCCAAATGATGAGCATCATGCAGAGGCAATACTCAACAAATTTCGCAATATAAGCAGCACATGGGATAAATAATTTACTGTTGTCAAATGCAAAAGGGGACTCGCATGTCATCTTAGAATTTGATGTTCAGCGGGGAAAGATGAAAAATATCCTTTCAGGGTCTGGCAACTTTAAACCTCTTGCACTACGTGAATTTCAGGACCCTTGGTGTAGAGCTGAAACTTTTAACTGATTAATCGATTAAGCAATGATCAATGTCTTGATCGATCAAAAAAGTAATTGATCGATTAACCGTTACTTTTGAACTACTGTATTTTCTGGGTTAACAAAGGAACAAACTTGCTCCAAAACAGGCAGATATTGTCACACTGACTCACATCAATTATATGAGAGAGAGTAAAGCATGCAAGTTATGTGCTGACATACGTGTTCACTTGCATGACCATTATACTGTATCAGTAGCTGGAACCGGTCATTCTTAACCCTGTACCCAATGCGTGTAGCAGACAACACTTGCAAAATACACCCTTGAATTACTAAAAAAATTTCAATTTTTGTCTCAAAAACATAGCTTATGATCTTTCATTGGAATGAGCTCAATGAGCTCGTTCCAATGAGGGATAATATGCTATGTTTTTGAGACAAAAATTGAAAACATAATAAAATTTGAATGGAGATTTTTGTGTACAGAGCTGATCGGTTTTGTCCTTTAAGTTGGTTACAGGATTAATATTGTAAATCTTCAGTGGTATGGCAATTATTCAGCTCCCTATAAGAGCAAGTGATTAATGGTTAACCAAGGTTAATCCATGTGATTAATCGATCAAGAAAACCATTTAACCATTTCAGCTCTACCTTGGTGTAATTCAAGGTCATTTAGCACCTGAATACTAACTGTTTCTGGTGGAACTGAATCATAAGAATGACCATGGTATATGCACAGCAGGTCCTGTGCCCTGAAATTCAGCCAATCTCAAATTCAGCAAATCTAATGACCTGAGTAAACTGTGTGAAACATTTCAGAAAAAATTGATTTCTTAACCATTTTCTAAAAATAATTTCAAAATTCATTATTTTAAATATCATGTTTAGCTCAACTTTGGAGAAGCCAAATTTGAGCTTATGCCATGGCCCGTCGTCCGTCTGTCCGTCAACAATTGGATACGGCTCGGGCTAGAGGGCGTATTTATAAACCGATCTTTACGAAACTTCTTGGGTACCTTTGTTATGACCGTGGAACGAGAACGAGTGTTTTTGGGTGTGGTTCGAAATTCAAGATGGCTGCCAGCCACCATTTTGTACCGACAATGCAGAAATCTGTTTTTTGTACAGAACTTCCATATGAAAGCTCTGATTTGAATAATTTTTTGTATGAATGTTTAGTACCATGGGATACATCACATATAATACAGGGTTTTTTCTTGTGCGTAAATTATGCAAATTAGACTTACTTTGATGTTTTTTGGTGTTACTTTCAGCACTGTAAGTGCAAATGCCAATATGGCTCGGGCTAGAGGCCGTATTTATGAACCGATCTTTACGAAACTCCTTGGGTACCTTTGTTATCACCGTGGGACGAGAACGAGTGTTTTTGGGTCCGGTCCGAAATTCAAGATGGCCGATGGCAGCCATTTTGTACAAAATTAGGTGCAATCAGATTTTTGCACAGAACTTCCATATGAAAGCGCTGATTTGAATAATTTTTTGTGTGAATGTTTAGTACCATGGGATACATCACATATAATACAGGTTTTTTTCTCGTGCAGAAATTATGCAAATTAGATGAACTTTGATTTTTTCTGTGCTACTTACACACAGTAAGTACACATGTCAATACGGCTTGGGTTAGAGGCTGTATTTATCAACCGATCTTCAGGAAACTTCTTGGGTACCTCTGTTATCACCTTGGGATGAGAACAAGTGTTTCTGAGTGCGGTCCAAAATTCAAGATGGCTGCCAGTGGCCATTTTGTACCGAAATTAGGTCTAATCAGTTTTTTGTACACAACTTCTATACGGCTCAGGCTAGAGGCCGTATTTATGAACCGATCTTTATGAAACTTCTTGGGTACCTTTGTTATCACCGTGGGATGAGAATGAGTGTTTTTGGGTGTGGTCCGAAATTCAAGATGGCCACCAGACGCCATTTTGTACCAAAATTAGTGCAATCAGTCTTTTGTACAGAACTTCTGTATGAATAAATTTTTGTATGAATGTTTAGTAACATGGAATACATCACATATAGTACGGGTTTTTTTCTCGTGCAGAAATTACGCAAATTAGATGAACTTTGATTTATTCAGTGCTACTTATACACTATAAGTGCACATGTCATTACTGCTCGGGCTAGAGGCTGTATTTATGAACCGATCTTCACAAAACTTCTTGGGTACCTTTGTTATCACCTTGGGACGCGAACGAGTGTTTCTGGGTGCGGTCCAAGATTCAAGATGGCTGCCAGTGGCCATTTGGTACCAAAATTAGGTCCAATCAGTTTTTTGTCACAACTTCTACACAGCTCATATTTGTGAACTGATCTTCACGAAACTTCTTGGGTATCTTTGTTTTCACCTTGGGACAGGAATGAGTGTGTTTTGGGGTGCCTTTGTTATCACTGTGCTATGAGAACAAATATTTTGGGGTTCAGTCAGACCCACTCTGGGACTCAAAGATTTTTTTCTAGTTTAGCATCTGACTGTCACCCACCTTTACAATACTTTACCTATACATTTGTTACAGACAACGGTCAGTATTTATGTACAGACTGTTACAATACTTTATATGTACCTTTGTTATCAGGTCATTACCTAGATGTTTGTCATTGCTGTGTCACATACTATACATGTACATGTCTTTGTCTTGACAAGTTGAGCTACAGTGTCATTGACACTTTCATTTTATGATATGGTTTTGTTGAAATTTTTCGAAAAATAATATTTTTTTCAGCAGCTGTATTTGCATATTACGCGGGTGGTTGTGGGCGATTTCGTTGGATATAGGTTTAACTTCTGATAGAGCAAATCAGCTATGCTTGCCCAGTGATGCTGAGCATTAAAAAAAAGTCCAATTGGGTGTTTTTCAGCATGTAATTTTCCCTTTCCAAAACACAGTCCTGATCCCTTGTTAGAACGAGCTAATGGGATATATTCAAATGAGGACTCATGTGGTACATTTTTTATAAGAAATATACCCAGTTTCAGAAGTCCAAGTTATGTTTTTGTAGATGTTAGATTTGTCATATGAATCTTGTGTTAGCTTCTGTATGCTGAGAATGATTTGGTACGAAGTGATGTCTACCTATACCATAACTCTATACATACACACAAAATATCAAAATTTGTTTGTTTGTTTTTTTCCATACCATAACTCCATATGTACAAACAAAATATCAAAATTGTGACCGTCATTAGAATGAACTTGATGAGCTCATTCCAAAAAGGTGTCCCATAATGTGATTTTGTTAGAAAAAAATTTTTTCAACTGCTCAGTTTGTAAATTATGCAGGCAGATCCATCTGATTCGTTAGTTAAGGGTTAACTTGCTAGCTCAATAGATACTTGGGTATGAAGCAAGCAGATCAGAAAATAAGCAGTGTGACATTTGCAGAATGAGGTCCCCAGAAGGTGAATTTGATGATGCTATCCCATACAGTTGGCCAATTTATCCTCTGGGTACCTCTTTCTGTTTAGTTTTGAGATCCTGATTCAGATTGAGGTTTACAGGGGGTAAATTTAGTGATGCTACCCTGCTGTGCAGGGTAGCATCACTAAATTCACCCTCTGGGGACCTCATTTTGCAGATGACAGTCTGCTTATTTTATGGCTTGGAAGCAAGCAAATTTGCAAACCACCAGGCACCAGACAGTGTATCTAGTTGTCCATGAACTTCAATTGTGCTTGTTGGCTACAGAAGGAAGAGTAGAAATTTGAATGTTTTAAGACTCCCATTAATTTAACATCCTCTGAAATCAGGTAGCTCAAACTTGTCATTGATGTTATAGAATACTCACATTATAGTAAAGCATAAAAATGCTTATCCAGAACCTTCTTTCAGTAACACCTCATCTTTAACCCTTTTCCAAATACGAAAGGCAGACCACACTTGCAAACAAAATTCTTGAATAACTAATTTTTTGCATCAAAAACATCGGTTTTGACCCCTCATTGGAATGAGCTTCTTGAGCTCGCTCCAAAGAGGGGTCATAAGGTATGTTTTTTGTGACAAAAATAATGAAATTAAATGATTTTTGTGAGTACTGCTGGCCGGTTTTGGTTGTTGCATTGGGTAAAGGGTTAACCCTTTATGCAACGTGGATAATATTTAAATTTATTATTTTAAATATTTTTTTCAAATTTTTCAAAAAATTCTACAAAACCATGTCATGTGACCCCAGTGAGGAGTCACTTGATACACTTTTGTTGAAATTTTTGAAAAATAATTGTTTTTCAATAATTCATTTTCTAAATTCTACAGATGAATGTGGCTGATTCATTGGGTAAAGGATTAAATAATCAACATCGAATGTACATTTAGGTGCACCTTTGTAATTATATATTTGTGTACCTCTGTATATCAGGTAAATCACCAGTATGTAAATTTAGTAATCTGATCATGGTGGATAGTCACTTCGTTCAGATTGCTAAACAGTCAAATAAGTTCTGACATGATCTGTCCTTCAATTGTATGTGCGTGATCCCGCTCGTGAACCTTGGAGCATGAAAAT
Organism: Pictodentalium vernedei; assembly: GCA_031216915.1. NCBI lineage: Eukaryota > Metazoa > Mollusca > Scaphopoda > Dentaliida > Dentaliidae > Pictodentalium > Pictodentalium vernedei. The sequence goes on along the minus strand of CM062293.1, from coordinate 390,413,038 downwards.
TCAAACTGAAACTCACAATTACATGCACACACTTCATGGAAAATTCTTCTAAGTTACTGCACCAACCACTGACCGGTGTATCAGTTGCATCCCAAAATTTTAACCTAAATTTGCCTATCTGTAAATATTAAAAATTCACTATCTCATAAGAGGAACCAAACAGTGGAGAACAAATCACAGGATATTGATTGCCCACACACCATAACAGCTGTCTTAATTAATATTCATAAATAAATGAAACTGAAGGTGGCACTTCATTGTTTTCCCTCACGTACAAATTTAAATCAAAATAATAAAATAACAGTGTGATACATTAAAATGTTTTATTAAAAATGTTGGTTTCAACTGAACATGAGTTGATATGCAAATAAATTTTATTTAAAATGTAATCACATTGTCAACATTTTATAAAGTCAATTACAAAGTATATCAGCAATATTTCTCTTCTAAAATTGGATAATCCTTCCTAGTGATGTATAAGATGCACACTTAGTTTGGGCCCAAAATTGGGGTTCTATCTTTGAGATAGAAAGTGTGACTATTCCACTAACTGATAAAATTCCTGATAGCACACCCAGGGTTCTCTTGGAAAAATGTGTGTATAATCCCCCCTTTGTGGAGTGGGATTTAATGAGCATGTGGCAGTGTTTCCACCAGGGAAAAATAAATGAGGCTATATAATGGGCTCACCAAGAGTCATAGCTACCACAGGCCGGCCATGGTTCGACCTGTGATATGAAAATTTTAAATTCAGGGCTCCGAAAACCCCCATTTCATTGCATCAGAGAGATTTTTTGAGGTTTTTACCAGAGGTATTTGCATAGGTTTTCACATTCCAAGAGCCAGTAATTGCATAAGAATAAGGATCAATGAGGAGAAATTCAGGTGAAAAATCATTGATTTACACAACAAATTAATCAGTGCTGTCGTTTTGAGGAGTGCTGTCGTACTCATGCTTTTTCACGCTTCTAAGTTCGAAACACGAAGCTCTCTTTTTGTGCTTCTGTAATTTTCAAGAAAATAGATTTGAGATTTCATTATACTGATTAAAATACACAAATGAGGCGTGAACAGTCTACTTAACCTGCAAACGGTTGTGTCATTTTAATCTACACTGACAGCTTGAATACATGTACAAAAGTTCTTCGTTTTCAACACATGCTGGTTTTGCGTAAATGTTGGGAGTAATAAGATTGGTCAGAAAACAAAATGTCACATAATGATATTTACTACTGAATGAAGTTTTACAACTCACATTACGTAGTGCACATACTGACCAAACAAATCGCACCGTTTTGTCACATGATGCATTTAATACTCAATGAGGTTATTGTTTACAGTTTGTCTAGCTTTCCATCAGAGGTTGATTGAGTTATGCAGGACTCATGGAACAATTGCGTCATCAGAGTAGAGTCACCTTTCTATGAAATTTGTGTACGGAAATCATCAAAAGAAGTCTAGAAATGGCACTTCTACAATCTGTGAATCAATAATTTCTCAGGGAATGAGAATGGTCAGAATGACTTTTAATATGTTGATTAATGTCTGGAAGGTTTCCTGGTGGGGAAATGTGGAGGTTGATGGTTTCTTTGCTGGTATAGCGGAAACCCTGCATATGGGTTTTACAAACTTGTAGTCCTGCATTAAATGACTCTAGCTGTTGAAAGTGTCATTAAACCCCAACCAAAATTAAAGGTTTAATTGAACAGATATAATACTGAAAACTTACCAAGAGCTTTCATTCTTCATTTTTCAATAACACAAAGCAATTTTCTGTAACTTCACTTTACTGTGTTACCAGGCTTTTTGACCCTTGTAAAAGCACAAACTGTTCTAGCAAATATTTGTTTAGTTGGCAGAATTCCAAATCACTTGGTGCAAGTTACGAAGATTTATTTCCTCGTAACTTGCACCAAGTTGAAATATCTTAATTTTTCTTATTTTCCAAATGCCTGATGATCAAGATCAAGTTGTGAACTGTGTTAGGAGGGATTTTCCACCTGAAATATTTTTGAGATATTTTCATCAAATTAATTCTGATTGGTGTTCATGAAGCAATTCACAAAACTTGATGTTTCATGCGGAATCTTACATAATGGAAGAGATTAATTACTAAATAAGAATTTTTTTTTCTCATTTTTTTTTAATGAAGGTTATTATAATATCATGCGGGGTCTTTTACACGACAAAGTGCCATCCAGCCTCGAGAGAACAACGATACCACCAACGCCTGCTGCTGCATCAGTTTTTGAGCTCATCATGAATCCCATAGGCTTTGCTGCCTCATCATCTGACAAAACATTTAGGTTTGTAATATGTACAGTTGTTCTGCCTTGTGGATAGTTTTTTAGTCGAGTTGTAACGAAGTCAAACTCAACTTATAGTTTGGTGAATGGCGGGCGGGCGGGCGTGTGGGCGGTAGTAAACAATTGGTTTCCGGATGATAACTTGATAGTGGTTCAACTCACATTCATTAAACTTCATACGTAGGTTGGTCTTGGTGGGAGGAAGAACCCTATTGATTTTGGACATGCTACGTCGAAGGTCAAGGTCACAGTGACCTTGAACGTAGTAAATCTTAAACAATTGGTTTCCGGATGATAACTTGATAATGGTTCAACTCACATTCATGAAACTTCATAGGTAGATTGGCCTTGGTGAGGGGAAGAACCCTATTGATTTTGGACTCGCTATGTTAAAGGTCAAGGTCAACGTGACCTTGAACATAGTAAATCGCAACAATTCCTTTCCGGATAATAATTTGATAGTAGTTCAACCTACATTCATGAAACTTCATAGGTGGGTTGGCCTTGGTGCGAGGAAGAACTCTATTGATCTTGGACTCACCAGATCAAAGGTCAAGGTCAGAGTGACCTTTAACATAGTATATCGCAACAATTGGTTTCCGGATGATAACTTGATAGTGGTTCAACCTAGAGTCATGAAACTTCATAGGTGTGTTGGCCTTGGTGCGAGGAAGAACCCTATTGATCTTGGACTCACCAGGTCAAAGGTCAAGGTCACAGTGACCTTGAACATAGTATATCGCAACAATTGGTTTCCGGATGATAACTTGATAGTGGTTCAACCTAGAGTCATGAAACTTTACAGAACCCTATTGATGTTGGACTCACCAGGTCAAAGGTCAAGGTCACAGTGACCTTGAACATAGTATATCGCAACAATTGGTTTCCGGATGAGAACTTGATAGTGGTTCAACCTAGAGTCATGAAACTTCATAGGTGTGTTGGCCTTGGTGCGAGAAACTGTTGTCACAACTCGACATTGGATCGGTGATCCTGAGCGGCATTTTTTCATTTGTTTAACTATAAATAATTATATCTTGCTTGTCAGAGCTCACTTAGCTCTGTCATACAAGGTATATTTGGTTAAATATCAAACTGCATTATGGGAAATATTTGCTGCTGGAAACTTTGCTATTTTGACATCAGAGTGCAAAGGGTTAAATGTACATGACTTATAGAGTATACTGCGGTTAATTGAATGAAAAATATTGCAATATGTTGAGAAATTACTTTGACAGTCACCAAATTTCCCTTGTTTGTAGACCTTTTTGACCTTAGTATACCCAATACAAGCATTAAATCTATTATATCCTGTTTGACAGAACTCCATGAGCTCCGTCAAACAAGATATAATAGAATAAATGTCCTGTTTATTTCTAGAATACAGGAAAGTTGTCCCTTTTACTTGAACACTCCTATCAACTGAATAGTATTTACTGACAAAATGGCTATTCAAGTAACAGTATTACCATGTGCATATACATGAATTTGTATAAGATTCAAGATCTCGTTACAGAGGGTATCATGCCAAGATCACAGCTCGAAACAATAGGCCCTTGATGACAAGAGTAAGGCTTTGATACAGGTTCATGTACATGCACATGATAGTAAAAAGAACGTCTTAAAATATCTTCATAAAATCTTATGAAAATAGCCTGTATTATGTCAAAAAGGTTTGAGAGGGTTCAGCTTTAGTGAGGGATTGCCCAAGAATCAAAACCCCTCTTTTTAGCTCACCTGAGCGAAGCTGAAGGGGAGCTTTAGTGATCACTTTCCATTCGTTGTCTGTTTGTCCTGAATTTTACATCATCACCTTCTCATAAACTACTGGACCAATTTGAACCTAATTAGACATGCACACACCTTATCATATGTCAATTCAGGTTTGTTCAATTAAAATTGCCACACCCACAGGGGTGGGAGGGGGGCTTAAGGGGTGTAACAAATTTAATAAGGGGCAGTGGAGGGGTCAGATTCCAGATTGTTCAAATCAAGTTCCTGGGTTCTCATTTGAGTGCAAGTTGTAACTAAGTGCAATATGGAAAATATTAATAATTTTCTTCAAACCCGCCTGTTGCAATCTTTTGACACGGACCAGCCGTGAGAGCGACTAGGGTGATTATGTCGCCCTTCTAAGCCCAAAGTCGCCTAGAAAAATAGTTGGGGCGATTACAAGTCGCCCTCTAAAAATTGGCCAAAATGAGGAAAGGTTGAACTGAGTGATCCGAGGTTTACATAAAAACTATTATTTTCAAGAATCGAATGTGCTTGAGTGTGATAAATGGGCAGTTTCATTCGTCAAATAAACAACCATTTATTTGAAATCACTTGACAATCAATTGTCCATTGTCGCGTTTGGGGGATTTTTTATTTCTATTTTGTTCCGTTTCAGTCGGAGCTTCAAGTGTCGAAACAAAAATGGGTGACTTACGCAACTCAGCAAAATAACCCAGTTTGAAAGTGGGTTACTTTGCTTAGGATACCGAAAATGTATACACAACGGTCGTATTTTCTGACGCTGTTTTTTTATTTCGTTTTGCTGACGACTGTTAACTGTTGGGCCGTCTTTTCCTAGAAAAACACGAATGGAATTGAAACACATGAAAAAAAGCTTTAGTGATTACAAGAAAAGCTTTGTACAGGGCACAAGTGTGCATGTGAAGGATCATGAAAAAGGGGGTCCTCCTAAACACCGGAATGACGTGGAATGATCCCGGAATGCCTAAATAATGATGCGGAATGACATTTATTTTACAAAATACTCGACCCCAGAATGTATTTTGTTTATTAACTAACAAAGTACTTTCCAAGCAACCTCCTTACATCTGGTTCTGTTCACACTGTCAGAATTAGGAAATTATTAGCTTAGTAGACTTTGGTCAAAGGCAACCACAGGAGGGTGCTGGGGGATTAGCACGAAGAAGAGGGGAGGGGTCATGAAGGAGATGGTAGCAGTGGGGGATTTTCAGTCAATAATTACTTTGTGATTTTTTAACCTGGCATAGATGCATTACAGACAACTGGACCTGGATTAATTGGACGTTGATGGAGGACCACAAGCTGAAAATATGAAGGGGCAGCAGGGGGTGGTACATAAATATTCTTAATTTTCCCCACTTGCATTTGAAGTCTCCCTACTTGACTCTGCAGTCTCCCTATTTTATCTGGAGGGAGACATGAAGTCTCCCTAAAATCCCCCCCCCACCCCCTAGGATGGTCCCTGTCTTTTGATATATGGTACTTAGCATCCTTAGGGGCTCAAATTTGTACAAAACAGGTCCATGGGTACATAATTGGGCTCCTTTCATATTCACTTATTTACCAGAGTTTAACCTGTAAGGGCTTTATTAAGTTCCAAGTTATGTGAGAGTTTTCTAACGGACGTAGTTTTCTAACAGACGTGTACATGCAGAATGCATGTTACAACGTGTGCTTTTAGTGATCTTGCTGATGCTCATCACAGTACATTGGCAGTAGTTTTTAATGCGGTATTGGCTGCCTGTATAGCAGCCAAGACTTCACTAGACATCACCGTTCAAGCACAGTGCAATCTTATTATGAGGGAGCAAAAGATAAGAAGAATTCTCCAGGCCTGTAAGGACACTTTCAGAATATATGAAGAGAATCAAATGAACATTTTACAAAAATCAAAGTTGATTTTCGAGAATCATTTGTGAGAATCTGTTCTGAATCGTGTATGAATTTTAACCCTTTACCGAACAAATCGCCCGCATCCACCCGCGTAATATGCAAATTCAGCACTTGAAAAAATATTAATTTTTCAAAAAATGATATTTAAAATAATAAATTTTGATATCGTCTGCGTTGGGTAAAGGGTTAAGTCCTGCAAAAGAAACTCTCATTTATAACTTTGTTTATGATGTATTTATTTTCAGTAACATGGTATTGAAAGCTGTATGTCAAACATTGTTATGTCCTACCTACTCTGAACAAATTAGCCAGTTTCTTCTTCCAGCCATGGCATATGGAAAATATCCTTTTCCTTTTGTGGAATTAATTCAAGCACTGATTACCAACACATCTACAAACTCCCCCCAAAATTCAAGACATAGAGACCAACAGACCCTCTATCATTCGCCATGGCTATTGGCAGCAATTCTTACCTTTGGAGAAACATATTTAGGTGAGTGTAAATTTTTTTTTTGTTTTTCAGGAAAAAGGTTATTTGAAAACATGATTAACATGAAGATTCAAAGGCTTTTTAAATTCATTTTTAGCTCAACTTTGGCGAAGCCAAATTTCAGCTTATGCCATGGCCAGTCGTCTGTCTGTCCGTCTGTCGGTCAACAATTCAATACAGCTCGGGCTAGAGGCCGTATTTATGAACCGATCTTTACAAAACTTCTTGGGTACCTTTGTTATGACCGTGGGACGAGAACGAGTGTTTTGGGGTCCGATCCGAAATTCATGTTGGCCTCTGGTGGCCATTTTGTACAGACTTAGGTGAAATCAGATTTTTGCGCAGAACTTCCATATGAAAGCGCTCATTTGAATAATTTTTTGTATGAATGTTTAGTACCATGGAATACATCGCATATAATACGGGTTTTTTTCTCGTACGTAAATTATGCAAATATTAGACTAACTTTGATGTATTTAGTGTTAATTTCAGCACTGTAAGTGCAAATGCCAATACGGCTCGGGCTAGAGGCCGTATTTATAAACCGATCTTTACAAAACTTCTTGGGTACCTTTCTTATCACCGTGGGACAAGAATGAGTGTTTTTGGGTGCGGTCAAAAATTCAAGATGGCCGATGGCAGCCATTTTGTACAAAATTAGGTGCAATCAGATTTTTGCACAGAACTTCCATATGAAAGCGCTGATTTGAAAAATTTTTTGTGTGAATGTTTAGTACCATGGGATACATCACATATAATACAGGTTTTTTTCTCGTACAGAAATTATGCAAATTAGATGAACTTTGATTTTTTCAGTGCTACTTACACACAGTAAGTACACATGTCAATACGGCTTGGGCTAGAGGCTGTATTTATCAACCGATCTTCACAAAACTTCTTGGGTACCTCTGTTATCACCTTGGGATGAGAACAAGTGTTTCTGAGTGCGGTCCAAAATTCAAGATGGCTGCCAGTGGCCATTTGTACCGAAATTTGGTCTAATCGGTTTTTTGTACACAACTTCTATACGGCTCAGGCTAGAGGCCTTATTTATGAACCGATCTTTACGAAACTTCTTGGGTACCTTTGTTATCACCGTGGGATGAGAACGGGTGTTTTGGGGTGTGGTCCGAAATTCAAGATAGCCACCAGCAGCCTTTTTGTACCAAAATTGGTGCAATCAGTCTTTTGTACAGAACTTCTGTATGAAAGTTCTGATTTGAATAAATTTTTGTATGAATGTTTAGTAAAATGGAATACATCACATAAAGTACGGGTTTTTTTCTCGTGCAGAAATTATGCAAATTAGATGAATTTTGATTTGTTTAGTGCTACTTATACACTGTAAGTGCACATGTCAATACGGCTCGGGCTAGAGGCTGTATTTATCAACCGATCTTCACGAAACTTCTTGGGTACCTTTGTTATCACCTTGGGACGAGAACAAGTGTTTCTGAGTGCGGTCCAAAATTCAAGATGGCTGCCAGTGGCCATTTTGTACCGAAATTAGGTCCAATCAGTTTTTTGTCACAACTTCTATACAGCTCGTATTTATGAACTGATCTTCACGAAACTTCTTGGGTACCTTTGTTTTCACCTTGGAACAGGAATGAGTGTGTTTTGGGGTGCCTTTGTTATCACTGTGCTATGAGAACAAATATTTTGGGGTTCAGTCAGTCCCACTCTGGGACTCAAAGATTTCTTTTCTAGTTTAGCATCTGACTGTCACCCACCTTTACAATACTTTACCTATGCATTTGTTACAGGCTACGGCCAGTATTTATGTACAGACCGTTACAATACTTTATATGTACCTTTGTTATCAGGTCATTACCTAGATGTTTGTCATTGCTGTGTCACATACAATACATGTACATGTCTTGACAAGTTTCGCTACAGTGTCATTGACACTTTCATTTTACCTTTTAGTTTTTTTATTTTTACACGTCTTTTATACGAGTCCATCAGAATTGATTATTAGGGAATACATGTACAGAAACATTGAAATAATTATGGTTGTAAACTTACTTATGTAATTTATGTTTCCTTGTTTTTCTGAGCCTAACCAGTGCTTCAAAATGGCTGCCAAAGTGATTTGATAGAGTTTGAAGAACTTTAGTGTCAACAATGTGCTAAATACATACGTAGAAAATTTAGTCTTCTTCCTAACATGAATAGTTTCATGTTTGGTATTTTTTTTCTTGTATAACTAAAAAAAATTATTTTTTTGTTTGAAAAGCATAGTGCAGGACCCCATTGGAACAAGCTGGATGAGCTTGTTCCAATGAGAGGTTATCAACTAAGTTTTGGAGGCAAAAAGTTAATAATAAAATTTGGATATGACTACATAAAAATACATATTTCTAGGTATGTCCTCAACAACCCTCTGTTACAGTTTATTTGTTTGGATTTTGTGGGAATTAGATTTGTATTCCTGTCCAAATTTGAGGCCTGGGATATTAGCTATAGAAGTCTCCACATCAGCTGAATATAAGACTTATCATCAACATGGTTGTTTTGGAGGGAAATATTAAATTTTCCAATCTTTGGCAATACTATTTTGCATGGATCCATAATGGCCCAATTCCGACATTGATCCCTTTATACTGCAAGAACAAGTGTCCCAACGTGCTGGCACTGAGAAAACCTGCAAGTTACATTCAGTTCTTTGGCAATTGTTTCTAGGCAGGTCTTGACTGCCCATATAGGCAGCCAATAGTTGCCTAGAAACAACTGTAAAGTGACAGGATGTGGACTCAAAAGAGTAAAAAAAAATGTATAAAATTTACAGACGCAAGGGTTAAAATTGAAAATTTAGTTAATTGTACACCTGGAACTTGATTAAGCAGGCTCTGAAATGTTACATGACAGTGAAGTTGCTGTCACTGATAATTATGTTTTAATGATTGCTATGTCTTGCAGTACATTTCATCTGGTGAAATATGATGTTTCTGGTTGATAGCATACCCCAAACATATCCCCTCGTCCACATGATGCATGCTTCCCATGAATGTCACAAAAAACACTATCATCCACATGCAATATCTGGGTGTAAAACAAGAAAATTTGTCACTTCTTTCATCAATAAATGTTGACATGGCAAGGAGGAGACTGTCAGTGGCACTGAGATGGCAAATCATTGGCATACATGCAAAGGCATGTCATTCACGTTAGACGTGAACCCTTTGCTTCAAGTAGGGTTTAATGTGACCAGGAACATCATACCTTCTGTTCCTTATGGTGGAGGATCAGTAATGATCTGGGGATGCCTCTCTCATGATTGTAAACTTGATATGGTGACTGTACATGGGAATCTCAGTGGTTATCAGTACATCCAGGACATTCTCAATCCGATTGTCGTGCTTCATTTCGACAACCAGCCATTGGCTACACTCTGGATTCATTGATGGTAATGCAGGGTCACATCGTCCCATGCTGTGAGAACATTCCTTCAGTACAATGATATTACAACACTACTTTGGCCTGCAATGAGCCCCGATTTGAATGCCTTAAGACTTATCTGGGACTTTCTTGGACGTTGTGCGCAAGCCAGGGATCGCCTGTACAGAATTTCGCCGATTTGGATGCTGCATTGCATGAGGAGTGGCAGCAGTTGCCTCTGGACCATATCAGAAGGCTCACTGGTAGCATTAGGAGGAAGGTTCAAGTTGTCATCCGGGCATGTGGTGGATACACTCTCTACTGATGTCAGACACTGCTATTGTGTCCAGGACATCACAAGTTACATTTTTGTCAGTAATTACCAGAATTGTTTCATCATGGTCCATTCCAACACCATACTTGTCGAGAGAACATTTTTTTGTCAAAAACATTAGTGATAGATATGTGTAATTAGTTCCATTAAAATACTGTATATTTTCTTTATCTTGTCTTTCGTTTGTCAATAGACCATTTTTTCCACAAACAATCACTTTTGGCCATCTGAAAGATAGCATGGAAGTAATGACAGTTTCTATTAACACCACTGCGAAAAAAAACAGGGGGTGCTTAATTAAGTTCCAGGTCTATATTGCATGCTGAGATCTTTGAATTCTGTCTGACATGATAATTGTACTGATTTAAATTATTAAATTCTTTTGAGACAAATGATAAGTATTAGAATTCCATGTAGTGGAATATTCCTGTCACTTGAATATCATTTTTTATGACAAGTCTCTTCATTTAAACCTTGAAAGAGTTTATTAATGTGTCATTCCAAAGCAATGCACTTTATTGTACATTATTCAAATAAGTTCTGCAGCATTCAACTTTAATGTCACCGATTAAGTCTTCAGTTTCCAGAAACGGTACTGGCTTTGTTCTTCCAACATAGGCTTCACATTTCTTGTTTGAGGCGTTTTTGAAGAGAAAAGTCCTCAAATGACTGTGCATGTCTCATCCACAAGTCAGTGGTAATATTCTGTGACCAAGGGAACTCGGCTCTATGGTCTATAGTATTATGGTTGTTCCATACAGGCATTCTGCTCTAACGTTTGTTTTGTCTTGGACATAAAATCTTTTCTCTCAACATGAACATTATGAAGAAAGGGAATAAGTATTTTCTGGATCTCATCACTGGAGAGTTATGGCTGTGGTTGAGCGAGCATCCTAGGTGCTGTGTTATTATAAGTCAGCTGCTTCAGACTGGATATCAGGGTTTGTAGCAGCTTGTCAGATACCAGCTTACAAGGTTGTGAGCCAACTACCAAGAGTTTTGCCACAAGTTAATTGATTAATGCACATGGCTATTGAGACTATTAGTCCATCCGAATAATCACTGACATCTAGTAATTCTCCAAAGATTATATCCGTTAAGCACCTTTCCTCATTCATCGGGATCAACTCCCCTTCCACTGGAAATGCATATTCATCTTCGTTACTTTATGATAGCCAGTGTAGATTAGAACAGAGCAGTCTATAGTCCCCAGATCTGTCTTGGCATAGTATTAAAAATCATGTAGAGGGTCATTCAATCAGTTACTAGGGAGTGTCTCATCCCTTTTCTTTTGTGGGAACCAGTCAGCAGGTACACTGACATCACCATGTAGTCTCTCCGTCACAGTCCCCATACAATCACCATTGAGGATATTTATGACCAGATTCACTTTATGGAAGCAGTTGCTTTTGTGTGTGTTCTTCACAAGGGATATTTTCTCATATTTGGATAGTTCTGTCATATATTCACTCAGATCTACATGTTTTCATTTCTGTTTCTGTTAGAAGAGTCATCAGATGATCATGGCAGTTCATCTTTAGTAACTTTTCATTCTGTGACTCAGAATTAATTGCTTAGCAGGACAACCTTTATAGGTTAATATTACAGAGGACTCCTGCAAATATCTAAGCTGTAAATCTTTTTGAAATGAACACCAAAGGCATAAACTAAGACCTAGTGCACTTCTAAATGCCACAGTATTTTTGGTTGAGTTGTGTTCACAACCAAGACCTATGGTTTGGCAGAGGTCGATGTGCGTCGGTGCTGGTGGTCTGGTGTCTGGCATCCTCACACTGTTAGTGCAATAATTTGAACAAACATTCTCCTTTTTGACTGATATATGCCACACAGGTCTTTTGCAATAATATCTCAAAGGAGTTTGAAACATGACCTGGCCTGGTGTTTCATTACAGAGCTACGGGGCCTTCATTTAGCTCATTAGTGCAATAACTTGAACAAACATTCTCCAATTTGTCAAAAATATGTCATACAGGTCTTTTGCAATAATATCTCAAGCGAGTTAAAAAACTGGCCCAGCCCAATTTTCCGTTACAGAGCTATGGGCCTTAATTCATCAATTTTTACGAATTTTGAACTCGTTAGAGCAATAACTTGAACAAACGTTTTCTGATTTGACTAATAATTGCCAAACAAGTCTTTTGCAATAATATCTCAAGCGAGTTTGAAAACTGGATTGGTCCGATTTCTCGTTACAGAGTTTTGGACCTTAGTTAGTCCATTTTTAGCTCATTAGCTTCAATTTTTACAAATTTTGAGCTCAGTGCGCTGACATTTCTGATTTTTAATAGAGAGTGCATGAAGAAAGTAGCTGCAACTCAACGCCTGCATGTCCGATGTGCATCACTTGTTAGCTCACCTGACTTTCAGTTTGGGTGAGCTATAGTGATCACTCATTGTCTGTCGTCTGTCCGCCGTCAGGGAACGTGGTGTTTGCGTCTTCTCCTCCAAAACCACTGGACTGATTTAAGTGAGATTTGAGACAATTGTTTGTTATGACATTGCATTTTGATTTTATTCAAATCAAGTTGCCCCACCCCTCAGTAGGGCCATGCTCAAAAAGTATGCCTAAATCTTGAGAGACTTGATATTTGGTGTGCAGCTTCCTTTTGAGGTGTAGATTTGTTCAAGAGAAGTTTGTGAGGCTATATTTGCCATCGTTATGGGAGATGGGCAAGAATTTTCTCCCCACCCAAAATTTATTATTTTCCAAACCAAGAGGCTGATTTGAAACAAATTTGATATGAGAGCTTATTGGGTCATAAGAACTTAATTTATGCCAAAACTAATATTCCCGTCGTTCCATGGGAACCACAGGAGCTAAAAATAGAAAAAATTTAAAACGACCATATCTCCAAAACTACATTTCACTGAAAATTCTTATATGGTGTGAAGCTTCCTTAGGATCAACCGAATGGAGTGGTCCAAAAAAATTGCTACCGGTTTTATCATGGGGTATTTTTTTTAGACTTGCTGAGTCAGCATTTTTTTAACACTGTGGTAATGGGGAAAACATTTAACACTCATCTCTCAAACCACTGCTCCAAAAGCTTTCAAATTTCACATATAAGATCTTTGGAAGATTGTTTCACACGTTTATTGAAATCAAATCCCTGGGTCCACATTTGGGCTCTCTATGGGAGCCCAAATGTTTAAATTAGTGCAGTATGAGGAATATTCTTTAAAAATCTTGTTCTTCAGATCCACCAATCAGAATCTTTTGATATTTGGTATGCTGCATCCTTAGGGGGGGGGGGGGGGGGTGGTGAGATTCAAGTTTGTTCAAGCCAAGTCACTGGGTTCATATTTGGGCTCACTGTGGGAGCTTGAAGTATAACTTAGTTCAAAATGAGGAATTTTCTTTAAAAATCTTCTTCAGATCCAGCAGTCAGAATGTTTTGATATTTGGTATGCAGTATCCTTAGGGGGGTGAGATTCAAGTTTGTTTAAGCCAAGTCCCTAGGTTAGTATTATGCTCCCTGTGGGAGCCTGAATTATAACTTAGTTCAATATGAGGAATGTTATTTAAAAATCATTTTTTTTGAGCTCCACTGGTCAGAATCTTTGTATATTTGGTATAAGGTTTTCTTAAGAGGAACAGATGCAACTTGTTCAAATCAATTCCCTGGTTTGATATTTAGGCTACAATGTCAGGTGAGCACCCTCAGGCCCCCTGGGACCTCTTGTTTTTAGTTGTATCAGCCTTAGTACTAAGGCCTGGTAACAGCATGTCAGATACCTGATCTCAGGGTCACAGGTCTTCTTCTTATGGTTAGTATAAGTCATTTGTATTACCTCTTGACGCATTTATATATTGATTCCATTTACAATAACTGATTGAGGGCTAGATTATTTTGGGTGGTCTGACTTTGTTATTCAGAATGTGTTTTATCAAAATTTATTGGAGATTGCCCTCAGGCACTCTCCAATAATTTGTTACAAAACAAATTTGTATAAACGAAATATCATTTGCATTTGACTGAATATGAAATAGGAGCAAGGAAAATGTTGGCTTTTGCTCTGGCCCCCTCATTTTTGGCTCACCAACGTTAGTTGTGTTAGCCTATGGCATAGCCCTCATGTCGGCGTTGGCGTCCGCTCTCAGATATTTTGAACTTTTGTGTACAGGTTTTGATTTTTAGCTCAACTTTGACGAAGTCAAATTTGAGCTATTGTCATGGCCCGTCGTGCGTCGTCCGTCCGTCTGTCCGTCTGGCTGTCTGTCCATCTGTCCGTACGTCAACAATTGGCTATGGCTCGGGCTAGAGGTCGTATTTATGAACCAATCTTTACGAAACTTCTTGTGTACCTTTGTTATGACCCTGGGACGGGAACGAGTGTTTTTAGGTGTGGTCCGAAATTCAAGATGGCTGCCAGTGGCCATTTTGTACCGATGATGCAAAAATCAGTTTTTTGTACAGAACTTCTGTATGAAAGTTCTGATTTGAATAAAGTTTTGTATAAATGTTTAGTACCATGGGATACATCACATATAATACGGGTTTTTTTCTTGTACGTAAATTGTGCAAATTAGACTAATTTTGATGTTTTTGGGGGTTACTTTCAGCACTGTAAGTGCAAATGCCAATACGGCTCGGGCTAGAGGCCGTATTTATGAACCGATCTTTACGAAACTTCTTGGGTACCTTTGGTATCACCGTGGGACGAGAACGAGTGTTTTGGGGTCCGGGCCGAAATTCAAGATGGCCGATGGCAGCCATTTTGTACAAAATTAGGTGCAATCAGATTTTTGCACAGAACTTCCATATGAAAGCCCTGATTTGAATAATTTTTTTGTGTGAATGTTTAGTACCATGGGATGCATCACATATAATACGGGTTTTTTTCTCGTGCAGAAATTATGCAAATTAGATGAACTTTGATTTTTTCAGTGCGACTTACACACAGTAAGTACACATGTCAATACGGCTCAGACTAGAGTCTGTATTTATGAACTGATCTTCACGAAATGTCTTGGGTACCTTTGTTATCACCTTGGGACGAGAACGAGTGTTTCTGGGTGCGGTCTAAAATTCAAGATGGCTGCTAGTGGCCATTTTGTACCGAAATTAGGTCTAATCAGTTTTTTGTACACAACTTCTATACAGCTCAGACTAGAGGCCATATTTATGAACCAATCTTTACGAAACTTCTTGGGTACCTTTGTTATCACCGTGGGATGAGAGCGAGTGTTTTTGGGTGTGGTCCGAAATTCAAGATGGCCACCAGCAGCCATTTTGTACCAAAATTAGTGCAATCAGTCTTTTGTATAGAACTTCTGTATGAAAGTTCTGATTTTAATAAATTTTTGTATGAATGTTTAGTAACATGGAATACATCACATATTGTAAGGGGTTTTTTTTCATGCAGAAATTATGCAAATTAGATGAACTTTGATTTATTCAGTGCTACTTACACAATGTAAGCACACATGTCAATACGGCTCAGGGTAGAGGCTGTATTTATGAACCGATCTTCACAAAACTTCTTGGGTACCTTTGTTATCTCCTTGGGATGAGAATGAGTGTTTCTGGGTACGGTCCAAAATTCAAGATGGCTGCCAGTGGCCATTTTGTACCGAAATTAGGTCCAATCAGTTTTTTGTCACAAGTTCTATACAGCTCGTATTTATGAACTGATCTTCACAAAACTTCTTGAGTACTTTTGTTTTCACCTTGGGACAGGAACGAGTGTGTTTTGGGGTGCCTTTGTTATTACTGTGCTATGAGAACAAATATTTTGGGGTTCAGTCAGACCCACTCTGGGACTCAAAGATTTTTTCTAGTTCAGCATCTGACTGTCACCCACCTTTACAATACTTTACCTATACATTTGTTACAGGCAACGGTCAGTATTTATGTACAGACCATTACAATACTTTATATGTACCTTTGTTATCAGGTCATTACCTAGATGTTTGTCATTGCTGTGTCACATACTATACATGTACATGTCTTTGTCTTGACAAGTTGAGCTACAGTGTCATTGACACTTTCATTTGGCTTTTTAAAATTTTTTTTAGTTTCTGCATATTGCTATGGTGGTTCACTATAACATTTAACTCTTTTCCAGGGTATTTTGTCTTAATTTTAACCCTTTGAATCAAATTTTAGACTTGATGTTTGCGTGCAGGTTTTGATGGGTTTTTTTACCTTTCTTCCAAGTGGAGATTTACCTTGCAGCATATGGCCATGCTTTCTATTGTATGTAAACATGCATCTTAGGGCTAATTTTGTATTATTTAACCCTTTTCCCGCTGAATTACTTCAATTTTGGACTTTTATGTACAGGTTTTGGACTTAGGCTTACAGCTTTTTACTTTTATGTACAGGTTGTGATAAAAAAAAAAAATTTAAATTGAGGTTGACCTCACTGCATATTGCAGTGGTGGTTATTATAACATTGATATCTTTCCAGTGCATTTTAAAAAAAATGTTAACCCTTTGAATAGATTTTTAGACTTATTTTGACGTTTGTGTGCAAGTTTTCATGGGTTTTTTTTTCCTTTCTTCCAAGTGTAGATTTACCTTGTAGCATATGTCCATGCTTTCTATTGTATGTAAACATGCGTCTTAGGGCTACGTTGTATTCTTTAACCATTTTCCTGCTTAATTACTTCAATTTTGGACTTCTTTTGTTTACAGGTTTGGATTTTTGTGCTTTTTAAAAAAAAATTTTCTTCTTTGCATATTGCTATGGTGGTTCATGATAACATTTAACTCTTTTCCAGGGTAACTTATTTTGATGTTTGTGTGCAGGTTTTGATGTTTTTTTTACTTTTATGTGCAGGTTTTGAGGTTTGTCTTTCTTCTCTTCCAAGTGGCGACTTACCTTGTAGCATATTGCCATGGTTCCTATTTTATGTTAGGATGCTTCTTGGGGCTATTATTATATTATTTAACCCTTTAGCTGCTTATTTACTTTAATTTTGGACTTTTGTGAGAAGGTTTTGTACTTTTGCGTGCAGGTTTTGATATTTTTTATAAGTGGAGTTTTACCTCACTGGCATATTGCCATGGTGGTTACTGTAATATTTTCAGGGTATTTTTCTAAATTTTAACCCTTTGAAACAAATGTGATACTTTTTTGACTATTATGTGCAGGTTTTGTGGTTTGTCTTTCTTTTCTTCCAAGTGGATATTTTTCAAGTAGAGTGTCACCTTACTGGCATATTGCCATTGTGGTTACTGTGCCAGGGTATTTTTCTCAGTTTTAACCCCTTGAAACAAATGTGATACTTTTTGTACTTTTATGTGCAGGTTTTGAGGTTTGCCTTTCTTTTCTTCCAAGTGGCGACTAACCTTGTAGCATATTGCCATGGCTCCTATTTTATGTTAGGATGCTTCTTGGGCTATTTTTATATTATTTAACTCTTCAGCTGCTTATTTACTTTAATTTTGGACTTTTGTGTGCATGTTTTGTACTTTTGTGTTCAGGTTTTGATATTTTTTTTAAGTGGAGTTTTACCTCACTGGCATGTTGCCATGCTGGTTATTGTAACATTTTCAGGGTATTTCTCTAAATTTTAACCCTTTGAAACAAACGTGATACTTTTTTGACTTTTATGTGCAGGTTTTGAGGTTTTTCTTTCTTTTCTTCCAAGAGGATATTTTTCAGGTAGGGTTTCACCTTACTGGCATATTGCTATGGTGGTTACTGTGACATTATCAGTGTATTTTTCTCAATTTTAACCCATTGAAACAAATGTGATACTTTTTTTTTTTACTTTTATGTGCAGGTTTTGAGGTTTGTCTTTCTTTTTTTCAAAGTGGAGACTTACCTTGTAGCATATTGCCATAGTTCCTATTTTATGTTAGCATGCTTCTTAGGGGTTGTTATTATATTATTTAACCCTTTAGCTGCTTATTTTCTTTAATTTTGGACTTTTGTGTGCAGGTTTTGAACTTTTTTTTTTACTCCAGCCACCCCTTGACATTGGCCACCTGTTGGTGAGCCACGCGGTACTGATAACCCCTCTAGTTATCAAAGCCCTGATAGTGGCAGCTATAACTCAACCAGTTAATTAGTATTTTGGAAAATGGTTGGTGTTTAAAAGAGGTAACTGATGTCACTCTGGGTTCGGATGCTTAAATCCTATATCGTCTGTATATCTGTCAGTAATTAATTACTCAGTTATTGTCAGATATCGGCTACTATTTATATTTTTCTTAAATTCCTGTTAGAATATCTTTATTCCTGGAGTTAATTATGGAAGCCTCTTTTCACCTCTTCTCTAAGTCCTGTTGTGTCCCGCCATTCCTGTTCAGCTATGTCGGGGCTAGTGATAATGGTGGATAAATATTGGAAATTTAACATAATTTCTACATCTTACCTACCACTGGCTAGATGGGAAGTGCTCTGTTGTGAGTTATTCACTCACACCTACTTACATACAACTATTATTAGAAGCAAGCACACCAAAAGAATAATGGTTTGTGGGATTGGACCATTGCGCAGGCACATAACGTCATCTATGGCAGGCCATACAGGACTCTTCTTTTTTGTTTTGGTTTACTTTGGGAGGGATGAAGGGGTTCAAAGTGTTTGACCTGAATTCTATCAAATTAAGTCTTAGCTATGTCTGGGCCACTGATAGGTGCGATATATATGTAGAGAGAAAATACTTGAAATTTCCTATTTTTTCCAAATATTTCAACAAAACTATATCACATGACCCCTCATTGGAATGAGCTAGATAAGTTTGTTTCAATGAAGGGTGACATAATGTGAATTTGAGGGAATCCTTTGAAAAATTTAGAAAAGGAATAATTAAAATAACAAATTTCATATCTTGTGCATTGGGTAAAGGGTTAAAATCAGTGATAGGTTTCTTTCATGCTTGCTTTGCTGCACAGTCTGTTTGGGTGTTACTGGAGATTGATCTGACCTTTCTATCCAATTTCTCTGAATTTCTTCCATAAATTTTACAGTTAAAGTGTTTGTTAACTTGGGTTGTGCAAATCCTGTAAACAGGAGAGTATGTATATTTGTTAAAACCACATGCAATATATCTGTTAAAACCACATGCTAGTTACTGTATTGCGATTTCATATTTGCTTATTTTTACTTTATTTTACTTCAGAAAAATTGAATGATAGAGATGTTGTAGACTACATCAAGGTACTACAGAATTTAATACCATTTTTACCAGAACCAAAGTTAAGTGAATATGCTGATGATTCAGAGTCTGAAGAGGAAATGATAATTGATTCTTCTGTAAGTTTGTGGTTTTATTTTTCAAGTATGAACAATATATGCCCTGTGCTGGATATTAATGGCCTGTTGTCAAATATGTTCATTTATCTGCAAGAGATATTTTTTTATAGTCTGAAAGTGTGACAAACAGGGTTGTCTCCAGGGACCAGCCCAGGAGGAAATTTTAGGGAGACTCCATGTCTCCCTCCAGAAAAAATAGGGAGACTGCAGAGTCATGTAGGGAGACTTCATAGGCAAGTGAGGAAAATTAAGAATATTCATGTACCACCACT
This sequence comes from Pictodentalium vernedei, assembly GCA_031216915.1. Lineage (NCBI taxonomy): Eukaryota > Metazoa > Mollusca > Scaphopoda > Dentaliida > Dentaliidae > Pictodentalium > Pictodentalium vernedei. Next base: position 390,393,370 of record CM062293.1, on the reverse strand, counting down.
GCCGCCCCTTCATATTTTCAATTTGTGGTCCTCCATTAATGTCCCAATAATCCAGGTCCAGTTGTCTATGAGGCATCTATGCCAGGTTAAAAAATCACAAAATAATTATTGACTGAAAATCCCTCACTGCTACCCTCTCCTTCATGACCCTCTCCCCTCTTCTTCATGCCAATCCCCCAGCACCCTCCTGTGGTTGCCTTTCACCAAAGTCTACTAAGCTAATAATTTCCTAAGTCTGAAAGTGTGAACAGGACCAGATGTAAGAAGGTTGCTTGGGAGGTACTTTGTTAGTAAAGAAACAAAATACATTCTGGGGTCGAGTATTTTGTAAAAGAAATGTCATTCCGCATCATTTTTATGGCATTCTGGTGTCATTCCGCGTCATTTCGTGTCATTCCGTTGTTAGGAGGACCCTTTTTCAAGATCGTCCACATGCACTCTTGTGTCCTGTACAAAGCTTTTCTTGTCATCACTAAAGCTTTTTTCATGTGTTTCAATTCCATTCGTGTTTTTGTGGGAATAGACGGCCCAACAGTTAACAGTCGTCAGCAAAATGAAATAAAAATACTGTGTTATAAAATACATCCGTTGTGTATACATTTTCGGCATCCTAAGCGACGTAACCTACTTTCAAACTGAGTTATTTTGTTGAGTTGCGTAAGTCACCTATATTCGTTTTGACATTTGAAGCTCCGACTGAAACGCAACAAAATAGAAATAAAAAAATCCGCCAAAAGAGACAATGGACAATTGATTGTCGTGTGATTTCATTGAATGGACGTTTATTTGACGAATTAAAATGCCCATTTATCACACTCGAGCACATTCGATTTTTGAAAATAATCGTTTTCATGCAAAGCTTGCATCACTCAGTTCAGCCTTTCCTCATTTTGGCCAATTTTTAGAGGGCGACTTGTAATCGCCCCGACTATTTTCTAGGCGACTTTGAGCTTAGAAGGGCGACATAATCGCCCTAGTCGTTCTCACGGCTGGTCCCTGGTTGTGTCACTTTCTGGTTATACAAAATTGGTAACAGACATATCACACACTACAAGAAAATATACTTGGACTATGGCTGTACAAATGCACAGAAGTGCAGGATTCAAGGAACTAATGAAAATGCCTATACAGTATTGTAGAAATTTTTTGAAAGTGAATTCCCAAAATCAAAACATATTCTATTTTCAATTAATAGCTTGTTCAACATTCCTCATGTTGGGTCACGTAAGGGTGGACACACGTCACATTTGTTTTCAAAACAAGAAACATGTGTGGCGTGAAATAGGGACTTCCTGATGGAGGTGACCATCGGGTTGCCTTCATATGTCACTCATTTCCTTATGTATAACTCAACTTTGCAAACTCCTATAGAACTATTATTGACAATTCTTTATTTAAATCCATGCATTTCAGTTGCTGAACTTTCGAAATGGTAGCTCAGTTTCACTTTGCAAAAGTCCTTGGGCAAGACACTTCACCCCGATTGCCTACATGGGGGCATGATGACGCTGTGTACTGGGGCATACTGCACGTCAGTGGTGCGCATGTCTTCAACCAATCTAACCCTACCTGTGCTGCGGTGCAGAGTCCAGAGTTACGATGTTGGAGAGCTGACAGCTGCTCGTCGTTGCTCGGTGGTTCTCTCCGGGTACTCCGGCTTCCTCCACCCGTAAAACTGTCACGGTCACGATTAGCCATTGTGCATAAGTATGTGACCCTAAACACCAATAAATAAATAAATAATTCACTTTGCAAAGCAACAAAAATGTGCAACTTGATTCAGACTGTATGCAGTAACATTTCAATGTGTTCTTGACCTATAGTTTTGTTTTCAACTTAGATTTACCATATTAACCCTTTACCCAACGTAACGGCCAAAACCGGCCAGCGCTATTCTCAAAAATCGCCAATTAATATTTTTATACTGTACCAATGACCCAGACTTAGCTGGTGCTAACTCCACAAAAACCAGGGCCAAACACAAATTTTGCCCCCCAATCCCCAAAATTTGCATCCAAAACAAAAAGAAATCATGTCCTAAAGGACCTCCATAGTACGACTCTACTGCGCATGCGCAGTGACGCAGTCGTCCCGAAATTGGCGCCAAATATCATTCTTTCTCTGTTTGGCCCTTCATCAGTCAACATCTCACTGATCTTTGTGCTTGTAAATCTCAGTTTAAAGGATGCCAGACACGTAATTCTTGGAGAAAATGTGATTCTAAGGAGGATAGAAGGAGGAGAGGAAAAAAGAAGTGGCAAAAAATAATCAGGGCTGTACTTAAAATTTTTTGTTGAAATTATGTTAAGTTGCCTATTTTCGAGGCAAACGCCTCTTATTGTCATTCTTGCTAATTGTTGCACTGCTTATTCAGTGTTTCCTCTCCCCTAACCTTCTAAAGTCCCCCCTTGCAATTCTCCCATGCTTTTGGCATATTTTTGAGAAGTTTCATTTCTAAAAATTCCCTGGGAGAGTTGCTTGGTTACAGAATGTTTTCTGTTATTTTCCCCATAGTTACGTTTTCACCCATGGGTGTATAACGTTTGTGTTCTGCATCTTCCATCTGATGTTCTGCAGATTCTCCCCTGGGAGTCTCTGTTTTGCATCAGATAGAGTGTAATTGATGACTGATTCCGGGCCAGTTTTTTCAGTGCCTGGAGTCATGTTTTCTACTGTGTTTACACTGTTTGTTTTCATTGGCAACAGCCTTTTTTGAGAGGGGCTGTTTGCCTTTGTGGTAGTTTATCTCATTATAAGATACATTTATATTATCCGAAAGTGTCTCATTAATTATTTTATATAATTTTAAAATTTTTGACCACACTTTGCCATCGGATCCATCGGGGCTCAATGTTACTTTTCAGCAACTTGGGCTTCTCTGAAAAAATATTTTTTCAAAATTATTTTGTTTTGCAATTGTTTTTTCATTTATTAATGGATCATGTTATTATGTATCTTTGTGTCAGGGGTTTTTGCGAGTAACTAGGACTTATTGTTGTTCTTTCACAATGAAGGGACTTTGTGCAAATTGTAATAGGAAGAAATCTTCCTCTGACTTTCATGATCATTGTATTAATTGTAGTCAGTGTTCTTGCATTAATCCCTGTCCTATATGTGAACATTGGGATGAGAAACATTGGAAACGTGTGTCACGATATGTTGTTTCTGGAGAAAGAGCGATGCCGGCTCTTTCTCCACAAGGTCACTCTACTCTCTCAGTTTCTATTTCAGAGGAACCAGAACAGGGTGATGTTTCCATGTTATCTTCTTCAAGTGTGCGTCCGTCGTCACAAATAAATACAGAGCTAGCGGCAAAAGTGCTCATGGAGATTAGACAAATGTCGTCCGCTAGCTCGCCCGGTGTAGCGTCCATTCACCGAATGGTTCGGCAGCCGGGTTCGTCCGATGCGGTCCAAGAGGAAATTTTGGGTGATGCGAGCACTATAAAAATAATAGATGCACACCCAGTGACGGCGGATAGTGAACGAGAACTGAGGAAGCCTTTTAGTCCGGTTCCTAGCTCGTCCAGGTCCAGCCGGGCCGCGAGCGAGAGAGGCCCCTCTCTCGTACAACAACATCTGGGACCAGATGTTGTTGTACAAAATGTGTCTTTAGCGGAGCATACGTCCGTCGCTCGGGACGCTCCGTTGTATAAGCAGTCCGCAGAGACTGTTAAGGCTTCCTCTTCTCGTCGGCGCACACGACCGCACCTTGGCTGCGTGACCTCCGATATTTTGCCAGCTTCGCCGATGAAGGATTCTTCGGCGACCAGGTCACACCATCCGGCAGCCAGGGATTCGAGACCGATGGACTCCGGACGTTCGCATAGGAAAAGTATGCGGGAGCCATCTGATACGGAGCTGCCCTCGGCGAAGCAGCGAAAGACCGCTCCTCCGCAGGTCTCGACGTCGGACATTCTAGTGCAGATAGCACAGCTTATCGCAGCATCCCAGCAGCCGACAGAAACGGTGTCGGATCGAGAATTATCCGACGGCGCTGGGTCGGTACGCTCCGCCGAAGCATCGGGGGCGGACGACCGGGAACATCGGGAGGTCCGACCGGATGGTGAAAGGGATACGGATGAATTGGAGCTATCCCTTTCGGAACAACACAAAGCTGCCGTGGACTTCATCCGGCACTTTCTTCCTCAAGTTGTTCCGTCGGGCCAGACTGCTGCGCTTCCGGACAGGAGAATTATAGCGTCATTGGACTCTGATTTTTTCGAGCGGTTCAGGGACATCGCTCCCGAGTTTCCGTCGCAGTCCAATAATGTTGCAAGAACATTTGAATTATTGAACAACGCTATTTTTAAACTTGCTTCCAGGACGGGGAAAGCAGGCTTCTTGTCCGCAAATACTCTCAACCTGCCTTTCATTAATGCAAGGAATAAATTCGACACGGCAGGTCAGGGTATACCGAGAGTTCCTCTGCGTATGGACGACGAGGCGGAAGACTTAGAGCTATCATTACCGTCGTCAGCTTCTATTCCAACCGCAGTGTTGGAAACAGCTATTGCGTCTAACAGAGCCAATTTAGATGCCTTATCTTACACAGATCACCTTACTAAGGCGTTATCACTGCGTCTTCAAGGGGAAGAGTTTCAGGATATACAATCCTCCTTAAGACTTCTTTCAAGGGCAGTAGCTTATTCCACGTGTAACTCCGCCCTTTCAGTGGCAAATCTGGAGTTGGTTAGACGTGACGCAGCCCTGTCTACATCCACACTAGTGGATTCTAAGGTGAAGAACTCTCTTAGAGTCGCTTCGGTCTCAGGAGATCTTCTCTTTGACGGCAAGCTTTCCGCTATTTATGATAATATTAAAAAGAAAGCTAGTGATTCTCTGTTGTTTAGATCCGCTCCTAAAAGGTCGGATACAGCAGACACGAATAAGGCGGGCACTTCTGGGTCTTATCCGCCCAAGAGAGGTTCCTATAGAGGTTCCGGTGCGTCCTCTAGCTCTTATTCGAGAGACCGTCAGGATAGTGACTCTCGTTCGGGACGTCCTTCAGGCCGGGACAATCGGTCGGACGCCCCGAGGTCGACGAGGCGAGGTGCGGGTCGTGGAAGACGTGGTTTCTCCTACCGCAGGCCTCGCAGATCCAGGAGGTGATGGCTTAAACCTCTATCGCGTTCCGGTTGGCGGAAGGTTGTCGAGTTTTTCTCAAGAGTGGGCGTCGATTACGGACGACCCGTGGGTGAGAGGAGTGACTTCGGAAGGTCTAAAGATATCCTTCAAACGAAAGCCTCCATTAACTCGAAGTCCAAAGTGGACTCATCTTCCGTCAAACCCTCAGAAAAGAGACGCTCTGCTATCAGAGGTGCAGTCTCTTTTAATGAAGAACGCGGTAGAGGTCGTAGAAAACCAGGAATCGCTGGGATTCTACAGCCATCTGTTTCTGGTTCCGAAACCAGACGGCTCGTTCCGTCCAGTCATAGATTTGAGCTGGATAAACAAGCTGATCGTCGCTCCGAAGTTTTATATGGAGACGATTCGATCGGTCAGAGCGAGTATTCGGGTGAACGATTATGCAACGAGCATAGATCTCAAAGATGCGTACTTTCACGTCATGGTACATCCGACATTCCGAAAGTATCTACGCTTCGCAGTCCTAGGAGTGGTGTATCAGTTCCGGGCCATGTGCTTCGGATTGAATCTAGCACCCTGGGCTTTCACTCGGGTAATGAACTCGGTAATGATCTACTTCCGAGCTCATTCGTCTGCGGTAACGTCGGCCTACCTGGACGACATTCTTCAGAGGTACGGCAACGAGTTAATGCTTCAGAACGATGTTCAGAATCTTCTTCTATTGCTCCGACGTCTCGGTTTCATAGTAAACGAGGAGAAGTCGGATCTGGTGCCGTCCAAGTCATTCACTCATCTGGGAATGAGCTTCGAGACGCACAACAATCTCGTTCATCTGCCGTTAACCAGAGCGAAATTAGTCAGTTGTTACGCTCGCTATTGTCTGAATACAGACAAAGTCACGGCGAGAGAATTTATGAGACTGATAGGTCTGTGCGGAGCCGCCGCGGATCTCATTCCGATGGGACGGCTACGCACACGGCCTCTTCAAATTTTCCTGACTCAGAATTGGAGTGTGAAAATTCATTCGCTCGATGTAGACGTTCTCTTGTCAGATCAAGTGAAACAAGAGATTCAGACTTGGGCAAACATTCAGTGGTTAACTCAAGGAGTTCCGCTGCAGTTGCCGGATCCGAGTTTTACCATTATGACGGATGCCAGTCAAACAGGTTGGGGTGCATCATTAATCCCAACGGATTCGAGATGCCAGGGTCTTTGGGATCCGCAATTCCTGTGCAAGCACATAAACATCAAGGAAATGATGTCAATTTGGCTTGCGTTACGTCACTGGATGGACATTATTCACGATGCTCATGTCCAAATCCTATCCGACAATACGACAGTAGTGGCGTATATACGGAATCAGGGAGGCACTCATTCAGTTCCGTTGTTCAATCTAACGGAAAGAATCCTTCTGTTTGCGTTGGAACATCACGTTCTTCTTTCGGTCCGTCACATACCGGGTCGTCTGAATGTGCTAGCAGACTCCCTTTCACGAAAGGGTCGCTTGTTGCCGTCGGAGTGGACTCTCAACAAACAAGTATTCAATCAGATTTGCTACCAATGGGAACGGCCAATGATAGACTTATTTGCGACACATCTCAACAATCAGTTGCAAACGTATGTGTCCCCGTGTCCGGATCCAAGAGCATTTGCAGTAGACGCTCTGTCGATCCCTTGGGACGGAATGATAGGATATGCGTATCCTCCAGCGCCGTTAATTCAACAAGTATTGCTAAAGATAAAACAATCTCAATGCAAGATTCTGTTGGTAGCATCTCTGTCGCCACAGAGACCGTGGATAAATCTACTCAGGTGTCTGTTGTGGGACCTACCGCGGAAGCTCCCTCCACGAGAGGATCTTCTTTGGCAGGGGAAATCACGCCAACTACATCACAACCCGCAAGGTCTCAACCTTCACGTTTTTCCGTTGTGCGGTCCTTCTTGCATGACAAGCACTTTACAGGACGAGCAGTGGACGCGATTTCTAACTGTAGGAGGACCTCCTCTTCGCTAAACTATGCGGCTAAGTGGAAGGTTTTCCGTCGTTGGTGTAGGGATCATTCTGTTGATATATTTGATCCCTCTATACCAGACATTGCTAACTTTCTAGTATACTTGTTTGACGAAATCAAACTGCAACCTGTTACTATAAAGGGTTATAGATCTATGTTATCTGATACCTATGCACATCATGATAGTTTACAAATTGGATCTAATGTCTCTTTATCGAAATTGGTTAGAAACTTTTCGATAAATAGACCCAGAACTCTTAGATTAATTCCTAAGTGGAATTTAGCTTGGGTTCTCCTTAAATTGAAGGAAAAGCCATTTGAACCTCTTGGGACAGTAGATTTCAAATTCTTATCTTATAAGACAGCTTTTCTCTTAGCTTTCTCTTCTGCCAGAAGAGTCAGTGAGCTTCATGCACTATCGGTGGATGATTCTCATTATCGTAGTGTTGTGAACACTATCACCTTCACTACTAATGTCGGTTTTTTAGCTAAGAATCAGGCTCCTAATAAATATCCGGAACCTATTGTTATTAAGGCTCTTCCGTCTTCAGACGGGCGTAGGCCTTTACTCTGTCCTGTTAGAGCACTACGTATCTATAAACAGAGATCTCAGTTCATCAGAAAGGGACGGAAACGTTTCTTTCTGTCTTTGATGCCTAATAGAAAGGACATTTCAGTCCATTCTATTGCTAGATGGATTCAGTTAACTATCCGTACTGCGTATGAAGATTTATCTTCTTCTCAGCAGTCTGTGCTTAAGATTTCTGCTCATGAAGTAAGAGCTCTTTCTACTTCCTGGGCTTATGCTAATAGTGTTGCTATTACAGATTTAATGAAGGCTGCTTATTGGTCTCAGCCATCCACATTTACTAATTTTTATCTCAGAAATATTGAGTCCATTTCTGGAGACCTGCATTGTTTAGGTCCGTTATCTGTTGCTCAGAATGTCGTCCACTAAACAGTTGCAACTATAGTTATGCAGGCTTTCTGTTCCGGCAGTGACTCCGTCCGACTGCCCTCTTCGCTCTGGGCTATTTGACCCAGGGCAAGGGGAAGGGGGGGGGGGGGGGGGGGGGGTGGGGGGGCGGGTGTTCCCTTAGGTCACCTGCTTTATAGTGAAAAGCAAGGGAATGCCTCCTCCAAGACAGTATTTCTGAGTCGCTTCCGGGATGGTTTTAAAGTGTAATATTAATGTTTAATTTCATTCATGTCTTATTTTTAAAGTGTAGCTCGGTGTGAAGCATTTGTATATGTCAAGTGTCAAACGGGCTTTAATATACAATACTCGGACACTTTTAAATGATTATAAAGAGTCTCAATTCTTTGGACTACTTTATTTATTGGCTTGCTTTAAAAATAATTAGTATAAGGGTTATACTGGATGTTAATAGAGAACATGAATGTTATTGTGCTCAATTATTAAGGGTAGTGTATCTTTCTAATTTAAATATTAAATAAGAAAGATACATGTAAAGCCTAATACTCCTTTTCTCCTTAAGGGGTTACCTCTTTATTTTATAATTGAGCTTATTGGATTTTCCTCTATGTCCTAGGCCCTCCAGCCTGTTTACTATTCAGCTAAGTCTGGGTCATTGGTACAGTATAAAAATGTTAAAAAATTTATAGTAATTTATATATTTTTTATACTTACCAATGACCCAGACGGGGATGGCCCTCCCTGAGTTGGGAACTCTTGCCTCCCCGCTGAGTACATAGCGCTGACCAGGCACTGCCAGTAAGAATGATATTTGGCGCCAATTTCGGGACGACTGCGTCACTGCGCATGCGCAGTAGAGTCGTACTATGGAGGTCCTTTAGGACATGATTTCTTTTTGTTTTGGATGCAAATTTTGGGGATTGGGGGGCAAAATTTGTGTTTGGCCCTGGTTTTTGTGGAGTTAGCACCAGCTAAGTCTGGGTCATTGGTAAGTATAAAAAATATATAAATTACTATAAATTTTTTAACTTTCACTATTTTTTTCATTTTTTGTCTCAAAACCATAGGTTATGACCCCTCGTTGCAACGAGCTCGTCGAGCTCGTTCCAACGAGGGGTCATAACCTATGTTTTTGAGACAAAAAATGAAAAAAATTAGTTATTCAAGATTTTTTTTTGCAAGTGTCGTCTGCTTTTCACGTTAGGTAAAGGGTTAATAATATTACAATTGATACTTGCTATAAAAGTTAGTTCTAACACGAATGATCAAGCACGTAATATACCAATATCTATTTATTTGACATTGAATCGAATTCGCGTCCATCATTTTCTGACCAGGATTGTGCCTGTTATATATTTTGAATGTGATTTCTTTTGTAAACAAAGGTGATGTGTGCCCTCCTCGCATGACTCACTATGGGGAATGTTGATCTCCTCTATTATTTTAACTGGTCAAGTGCTAGTTTGGTTTTTGTCAATAAATACACAGAATGACATATGCGTGTAACCATCAGACTCCCCAACATCCTAACTCTGCACTTGTGGGATTATGTGCATTGTCCAGGAACACAGCACAGTTACCCTTGGTCAGGGTTAATCCATGGTCCGCTTGGTTGGAAGTCTAATACTCTAACCACTGAGCTCCCACACTCCCTTGAAATTGTGGTAACTCCACTTCAGAATAAATCCCAAATATGGGCTTCAAGCACTCAACCAGGTGAACAGAATATAAAATGTACCTATTATCTTGTATTTGAGAAAGCTTGGAGATCTCTGTCAAACAAGATATATAATAGGTTACATTTATGAATTTTTATGAGGTTAAATGTAGCTGCTGATGTGTTGGGACATTTACCTTGAGAGAGAAGAAGACTTAAAAATACAGTTCATCCCTGTTAATTGAATACCTACTTGCTTGTGAAAATTATTCAATTAACAGGAGTACTCAACCAGAATTTGGTCATTGTCCTGTATTTTGCCGATAAACTGAGCATTTATTCTATTGTCTTGTTTAACAGAGCTCATGGAGCTCTGTCAAACAAGATATAATAGGCTAAATGTCTGTGTTGGATGTTCTGATTCCTTAAAAATAACTATGTCTATAAATAACTGTAAACAAGGGGAATTTGGTGATTGTCAGGTTAATTTTTTTTTTTTTCAATTAACAGGAGGTTGCTCTCTAGCCTATATGCAATTAACCCTTTACCCAATGCAGACGATATCAAAATTTATTATTTTAAATATAATTTCTTTAAATTTTTCAGAAAATTTCAACAAAACCATATCATGTGACCCCTCATTGGAACGAGCTCAGTGAGCTCGTTCCAATGAGGGGTCACATGATATGGTTTTGTTGAAATATTTTGAAAAATTTAATTTATTCAACTGCTCAATTTGCATATTACGCGGGCAGATGCGGGCGATTCGTTACGTAAAGGGTTAACAGGTCACATTTTGCTCTGAAGGTATGATATATGATTTGGTGTTTGGAAATAATATCCGATTAACAGGGTTATGCAGTTAAAAGACATGCAATTAAGTGGGCCCCAATATAATTTGTTTTCTGCAGTCTTGTTATTCATAGTACTCTATCTGAACTAACTGGGAGCGCAGTGGCTCAGTGGTAGATATAACTGCCCATGTGTGGATTACGACCAATCCACAGTGACTGTACTGTAACTTACTATAATGGCAATTATACAACATTTTTGACTTGATTATATCTCGGTCATTTTATGACCTGTGTCATTCAATCTAGGATTGGTTTGTCAAGGCTTCCCACCTGTTTCATTTCCAGCTATTGGAAAGAAGCTGGTTACCTCTGTTCACAAGACAAGAATTTTGAGATACAACATTTTAGAATCAGCACTCTCTGTTTTTCAAAAAATACAGTGAAGATATGACATTTATGAACTACAGAATATTTCAGACATAAAAACAAAACAATTTGCATGGCTATTGCTTCTATTCATATACATCTTATGTAGTCGGATCTGTAGATTGTGAATTTGTAAAAACGTGTTTCTTGCCAAAACAAGAGATACAACCTTTTGAAACTCACTGATGATATGTCAAATAGATTGCTTTTCTTGGGTCATATTCTTAGTACATAGCTAGAGAAATGATATGGAGTGGAGTGTAAAATGAATTTTCAATTAACATAGTCATGTTGTTTGCTTAATTTTATGCCATGATGAGGGAAGTGCATTGCAAACAAGTTATGTTTGAATAATGAATGAGCATTAGATACTATGCCTGGTTGTGTGTCGAGAAATTACCGTGACAATCACTAAATTTCCCTAATTTATACTGTGCCTGGGTATGAGTCGAGAAATTACACTGACAAATTACACTGACAATCACCGAATTCACCTTTTTTCAGTGACACATGGGAAGGCACGTGATCGCTCTTGCGCACCATTGCTCACTCAAAAATTGTTCAAGGTGCGCAGATGATTGCTCGCCTCTGTTCTTGGGTGTTTTTTATCCATTTCAGTTGCGTCAACAGAAACATGCATTTAATTTTTGATGTTGGGAAATTTTTAATCACTCATAATTTGAAGCATTTAAAGTACAATTCCAAACAGTTTCCTTTTCGTCGTTATGAACATGACACACAGTAGTTCTCTTAGACATCCACAAACAACACGCTAACAGTAAGAGGGTTGTACATTGACAACTTGCCCAGACCTTACTCCTGCCAGAAAACGAACACGCATGTTAGATAAAAAAGGGTGGTCATTCTGAGATCTGAGAAACGTTTTAAAACTTCCATATTTTTTTTATCAAAGACATGTGGAATGTTGCCCCGTTCCTTATTTTCATTTACACACATGACACCTGTCGCTCCAATTCACCAGTGACACAAATTAATGAGCCTCATTTGGAATTTACGCATCCATTTTCCACGATTTTAATAATCTGCCATTTAAAATCCAGAACTAATTTTAGTGGGTTACATATATTTTCACCGTCAAAATTTCCATCCATGTTCAGTTGTATTCATACATTCGTTTCGAAGGACACATGCCTTGTCAATGGAAATTGTGAAATAAATTTTTGTACATGCCATAATATATAGTTCACTTAAGATTATCTAGATCTTACAAGATAAAAGTTCATTTCAGGAATTCTGGTAATACATTTAATGAAAAAAACACCAAATTTCAAGCTTGCAATTTTATTCTGAACCACAGGCAAACAATAACATTAACTCAACTTAATTTAGGAAAAAATACACTTTGAATGTACAATTCAACAGTATTAAAAATGATGAAGATAAATATTGAATCAAAATCACTCTCCTCACATTTTTCACTCTTGCAAACTTTATTTGAGGTGAGCGATTTTCCACTCCCATTCGTCACTGTTTTTTACAGACCTCTTTGACCCCCGTGCATCCAATAGGTGAATTTAATTAATTATATCATGTTTGACAGAGCTCCAAGAGCTCTGACGCACAAGATATAAGAAAATAAATGCTTATTTTATCTCTTAGAGTAGAAGAATGTTTCCAGATCCCTGTTCATTGAATATTCCTGTTAACCCTTTACCTAACAAATTGGAAACATCCTCCTGCTTAATTTACAAATTAGCAGTTAAAGAATTTAAAAAAAAAATATACCATGTGACCTCTCATTGGAACGAGCTTGTCAGCCTCATTCCAATGAGGGATCTCATGATGTGATTTTACTGAAATTTTTGGAAAAATTAAAAAAATACAATAATTAAAATAAGAAGTTTTGATATCCTATGTGCAGGGTAAAGGGTTAATTGAATAATGTTCAAATTAAAGTGGCTTATTCAGTGAACTTGGTTCCATTCTACAGCCATTTTATATTTCAAATGACATAATTTTTATTCTTTGGCGATACCACCCAGCACTTAATAGTTGAACTTATGTTCTTTTTTTTTCCAGATTGGAGGATTAACAACATTGACAGAGTTGAGAGAGGAATGTCTTCGGTTACTTGATTCGCCACATTTTGTAAGGAGTATTGTTCAAACGTTATCAAAAGAGACTAATCCGAATACTCTTTCTGCAGTTGCCAGAATTTGTCATTGTTTGTTATGTCATCAGAAAGTATCGGTACATAGGGTCAGGTATGTTGTTTTTTTAAATTTAAATGTTTAATACAATGGTACCCTGTTAACTCTTTACCTGATGTATCAGCCACATCTTCCCGCTTGGAGCATAGTGGCTCTGTGCTCATTGCCCACGTGGGTGCATGGTGACTCTGTTTACTAAGGCGTACTGCACGTCGATGGTGCTCCTGTCTTCAACCAATGCTAACCTTGCTTGTGTGGAGTTGGTATGTTGGGGAGCTGACAGTTGCTCGCCGTTGCTCGGTGGTTCTCTCCGGGTACTCCGGCTTCCTCCACCCGTAGAACTGTCACGGTCATGGTTAGCCATTGTGCAGAAATATGTGACCTTAAACACCAATAAATAAATAATAATAAATAATATAGTGGCTCTGTGGCTGCGACATTGAACTTCAAACCGAAAGGTCCATGGTTCGATTCCTGTCAGCGGTAACTGCGTTGTGTTCTTGGGCTAGACACTTAATCCCAATTGCACACGCATGAGCACAGTGATGCGCATCAATGGTACACATGTCTTCAATCAATGCTAACCATGCTTGTGAGGAGTTAGTACTTTGGAGAGTCTGACATTTGCTCACCATTGCTTGTTGGTTCTTTCTGGGTACTTCGGCTCCCTCCAATCGTAAAACTGTATGACATACAGTTACCCTGGCTGTTGAAAGTGTCTTAAAACCTCTGTAAGTAAATAAATAATCTGCCCATGTATTCAGCAGTTCAAAAAATATTGTTTTTAAAAAAAACACTCAACATGATGAGGTTTTGTTAAAATTTTGAAAAATATGAAAAAAAAAAATAATTAAAATAGTAAATTTTACAATCCTATGCATTGGGTAAAGGTTTTATTGAAAAGTCATGTTGCCAGAGAAAAGATAGCCATGGTGCTGTCTGTCCATCTGTAGACAGAGTTGGTTAAAATTCTGCTTTGTCAACTGAAACCGAATTTGGTATTTGGGTTAGGCATGATGAGAGGAAGGACCCTATTTATTTTGGGATTATTGAGCCAAATGGCAAGGTCACACTGACCTTTAACTTTAATTTTTATCAGTGTTGGTTTTCGCTCTGTAATTAAAGTTCTTCTTAGCCGACTGAAGCCAAACTTGGCATGTAGATTAGGCACGATGAGAGGAAGAGCCCTATTCATTTGGGGATCATTGTGCCAAAGATCAAGGTCACAGTGACCTTGACCTTCAATTTTTATCAGTGTTGGTTTCCGTGCTGTAATTAAAGTTCCTATTGGCCAATGTGAAACCCAACTTGGCATGTGGGTTAGGCATGGTGATAGGAAGAACCCTATTTATTTTGAGGTCATTGTGCCAAAGGTCAAGGTCACAGTGGTCTTTAGGCCTAAAAAAAATAAAAATCTGTTTCTCAGGCCCTCCCGCATGGTCCTTTTGACTGCCGCATGCTCTCTTTTTATAACCTATCCAAACTTAAAAAAATCAAAATTGAATGGATTATGTCTGATATTTTACCCATGTTAATAAAATTGTCCCTTGAGTGTAAGAAGGCTTTGCAATGCTTTAGCATTGCAAAGCCTTCTTGCACTCAATGGACGTAATACACAACCACCCATGCTATTCTGTAGATTATGGGGCCTAAAACATAAAACAAACCAAAAACATGAACTTTTTAATGGCAAAGAAGTAATTACAAAAATAAAAAATAAAATAAAAAGCCCCCCGCACGCATGCAATTTTACAAAAAATGGCCTGAGAAACAGAGGATCTACTTTGTGGGGCCTTACCTTAAACATTTACCACAGTTGGCTTCTCTAATTGACATTTTGCTCGTCCGATCGATACTAAACTTGACCTATGGGTTGAGTCTGATGAAAGGAAGAACACTATTAATTTTTTAGGTTATTATGCCAAAGGTCAGGGTCACTGTGACCTTGAAATTGAAATTTTATCAATCAGAGCTCATTTGGGCTTTCTTAATTATTAAAATTATGCATTCTTGATTGAAACCCTACTTGGCATGTGGGTTGAGCTTGATGAGAGGAAGAACCCCACACAGTAACCTTGAACTTGAAATTTTATCGGTCCCGATCGAAACCAAACTTGACATGTCATCAAATACAAGTAATCTTACCTGTAATATTTGTGTAAATAATACCAACAGTGGCTGTGTTAACTTAATGTAATATATTGCTGAGGTTACTGTTTCATGCAATTTTTTTTTTTTTTTTTGGGGGGGGGGGGGGGGGATTTCCTTGGTGGCTACCTCTCGTTCTTCTTGGCTGTGAAGCCACCATGACTTAACACTTTCCTTAGCCCCACTAAATGACAACACTTGCAAAAAAAAAATTTTTGGATGATTAAAAGTTTTCAGTTTTGACTTAAAAAATAATGGCTTATCATCTGTCTGTTTGTCAGTGGTAACGATCTCAACTTGGACTAGAGAAGGGATAATCCTAGGTCATAGCATAGCCAATAGCCATGCTAAATGAAGTGGTGTGTGGTGGGAGGGAAGGGGGATTACCAATTGGTATTGACCAATTGAATGCCGTAAAAATTAAAGTGTTAGTACCCTGCCAACTAACAGTGATGTCTTGTTGGCAACAAAGGAAACACAGCAATTATCCAGTTAAAAAGTGCTTTTAGGTCAATTTTCGTATGGACTGGTTGTTACATGGGAAGTGTGTAATAAATACAGAACTGCATATACATTTGAATGGGGTCAGAATTATTGCACTCGATTGCTTTGGTCCAGGATATCACAAGAGCCAAATGGGTTAAGAAGTATCGCATGGGATTGCTTTGGTCCAGGATATCATGAGAGTCTTTGATATCCTGGGCCAAAGCAATCTTGTGCGATAGTTCTTAACCCATTCAAATGTATGTGCGTTTCTGTATATTTTTCAAATGAATTGGCTGAAACCTCTACATAGATTACAAATTAAGCAGTTGAAAAAAGACATTCAAAAACTTTTAACAGAACCCTCATGTGGACAAGTCTCTCAATCCCACTCCTCATGTCTACACCACTGCCCCAGGTTACATATTAGGAAAACACCTCTGCTCTAAACTATCAGCATTAAATGCAAAAATTGCCATTCACAATTTTTTTTTAATTTTCAAGAAAGGTAGCTTTTGACCTCTCATGGGAATGACTTGTTTAGCTTTTTCCAACAAAGGAGCATTAGCTAAACAATTCTTTTTCCAAGCTGAGTTACTTAAAAGGCCATCTTATTTTCTGAAACTTTCACCAGCCCAGGTTATAATGTTTTATACAGATTTGGGGGTGGAATGGCGCGAGTGCACAGTGAGAACCTTTAGACTGCAGCAAATAACTGAGAGACTATCCAGAGAGATGGGTTGAAGCATTTTGTTTGATAGTTCATCACAAGTGACTGAGATTAGAGTTGAACATTCAGTCTCTGATTCAGAAGTCCGAGAGTTTGGTACCAACTCTGGATTTTGATAGTTCATTGTGTAAGATATTTTGTTCTGGGTATAATTATTACTAAAATTTCCATTTTCTGTCTGCTTCAGGGTTTATGATTTTTCTGATTTTTAGCCTCTTTATAGAGAGGAATTTTAGTTGTGCCTGATAATGAGTTAAAGTTAAAAATACATACACAAGGTTTAACCCTTTACCCAAAGTTACGACCCAAACCGGCCAGCGCTATTCACAAAATTCACCTTCCAATTTTTTTTACCTTTTCATTTTTAGCCTGACTGTTTACAGTGAGGGCTATAGTCATGACTTTCATCTGTCAGTCTGTCCATCTGTTAACATTTAGAGTTTTGGTTAAAGTTTGTGGTTAAAGTTTTTTACTGAAGGTTCAAGTGTTTTGTTTTTTTTTCCTGTTTAGTTAACATTTGGAGTTTTGGTTAAAGTTTGTGGTTAAAGTTTTTTAGTCAACCTTAAAGTTTTTTGGGTTTTTTTTCTTTTAAAGTAATATATTACTATTGATTGTATCATTCTCATTATGGTTTTTTTTATGTTTTATGTTATTTTGGGAAATATTTAACCCTTTTTGGTATGGCAATTTAACTTACAACTTCCAGGCTAAAGTTTTTGGTTAAAGTTGGGGGTTTTTTGGGGAGGGGGTGGGTGCTTTAATTCTTCAAACAGTTTAATGGAATGTCACTGTTTCTTATTTGGGACAATGTCTACTATTTACTGAACATTTCTACAGTGATTTTCATTAATATCGGCATGATTTTTTTTTGTATTTAAAATTAGACTTTGCCACATACTTTCTTACTCTAATTCTTGCATGGTCAATACAACTTAATGATTCCATTTACATCAATAATTTCTTTTATCGGTTTTAGGAAATATTTAACCCTATTTTGCCAATCTGTTTTACTTAGTATTCCCAGCTTAAAGTTTCAGATTAAATTTCTGCTTTTCAAGGTTCTACCTTTCATTCTACAAACACTCTGTTATAACGTCATATCTTTTCTTCATTTCGGGCAAGGTCTAATGAAGCTGTACACAGTGGTTCAAATAATATTAATTTAACACTCTTTACAACGCTTTTCGAACTTAGTTTCTCTAAATTTCAAATTAGGCTTCAACCACATACTTTGTTACTTTTTATCCCCTCCCACAAGGGAGGGATATAGCATAGAGCTCGCTTCGTCCATTTGTCTGTCAGTCCATCCATCCATCCATCCATCTGAATGTCCACTTGTCCGAACTTTCTTTATGCCATAACTTAAACAAATGTTAACGGATTTCAATTCTTTTCTGTACATGTCTCTAGGTCAAGTTTGATGACCACAATTATCCAATGAAAATTGCTGAAGTTATTGCCCTGCCCAGCCCTCGCCAATTATGTTTTTGTTTTTTTTCTTTCCTCCAATATGCATTTTGAACTATCTACAGTCACTACACTACATGCAGAACTTTTTTTAAACTCCCGTAACGCTTCACAACACCCCACTCCCCCCCCCCCCCCCCCCCCACCCCCGTGCCAATTAGGCACTTTTTTTTTTTCATCAAAAATGCATTTTTACAGTTTTCCTTAAAGTTTGAAGTTTGTGGTTAAAAACACAGACAAACACACCCCCTCAGTTAGGCATTTCAACCAAAGTTGATATGTGTTTTTTCCAGCTATTAATACAGGCCAGGTTTGAATACAGGTTCCACAACTACTTCTAACCATGGCTTATTAGTCTTATTGTAACAATCTCATCAAGCTTGTTCCATTAATAGGTCATAAGGTATGTTTTGGAGTAGAGAAATGAAAAAATAAAATTTTAATAGCAAATTTTGTATATCACAAGTGCAGATATGGCAAATTCGTAAGGTAGACAGTTAACAAAAAATGGCTCCGACTATTTTGTGTCTAAGCATTGCCTTTGCTGGGACAGTCGGGTTGCACATGTGACATCACTCTAGTTTGTCACAAAACCATATCTTATGACCCCCTCACTGGAATGAGCTCAATGAGCTCGTTCCAATGAGGGGTCATAAGCTATGTTTTTGATGCAAAAATCAAAAAAATTAGTGCTTCAAGAATTTTATTTGCAAGTGTCGTCTGCTTTTCGTGTTAGGTAAAGGGTTAAATAACCTTATGAGAGTGTGGTGGCTCAGTGGTTAGGGCATTGGACTTTAAACTGAAAGGTTGATGATATGGTTATGACCAGCTGTAATTGTGTTGTGTCCTGGTTGCTGTGGTGACATGGTGGCACTGTGTACTAAAGAGTACTGCACTTCAATGGTGCACTTGTTTTCAACTACTGCTAACACAGCTTGTGTAGAGTTAGTAATGTTGGAGAGTTGACAATTGCTCATGCTGCTCGGTGGTTCGCTCTGGGTAGACTGTCTTCCTCCACCATAAAATTGTCCGACATGATATGACCTGGCTGTTGAAAGTGTTGTGAAACCTAATAAACAAACAAACAAACAAATATCCTTGAACCGTGCATCTTACCTCAGGTAACTTACATTGATCACTTTTTTGTTTTTCAGACTCTTATACAGCTTAGCATTCAATTCCAAGGTGGTAAGAGAAATGTGGTCCACTTGTATTGGTGAATCTCTTCCAACAGTAACAGGGTGTGTATTGTAACTGATATCCTCTTCAAAAAAGGAAATGCAAAATAAAATTTGGTGTTGGGTTAATCACAACCTTTGGTGGCGGGAAAATATCTGTTTACTTTAGTCTGTGTCTTATGGTTCTGAACACAATCGCTAAACTGTTTAACCCTTAACTTAATGCAGATAACACTTGCAAAAACAATTTCCCTGAATATGCTATTGAAAACAAAAAAATCTTGTTTCTCAGACATTTATCTTATTATTAAAATTCTGCAATTCTCAGCAATTCTTGAACTTTTTTTGAAAATATTTTTGGTACTTAAATTCTCTTATATTGTTTCAATTCAAATTTTGAAAATTCGAAGTGAGTAGAAATGCTTCAAAATAGTAATGGTGACTACTCACCCGACATCAAATATTATTATGCCAGTAATTGTTATTGACCAATCAGCTTCAGTATCTAGTGACTGTATATGAGACTGTGTATCACCGAACCGACCATATATAGAGCTTATATACGGTCAGTTCTGACATTTTGTTTTTGACATCCAATGCTCACTTCAATGTTTTTCCTAACTTTGCGTGTTCAACGAACCACAAATAATTTTGCGTGTGTGTCTGTATGTTTCTTCCAGTCTTTGAGAAATTTTAATAAACAAATGTAAATAAATACAATAAATAAATCACTAAAACGACATGTATAGAAGCCAACTGGCACTGTCTGAGATGAACTCAAACAAGAATCCTTACCCGAATAATCTGCCCTTCTCAATTCATGCAAATATTTTTGAGTTACTCCCCCTGGACTGTAAATTTTATCGTCTTGTTTTGATTTGAATGATTGAACTTGAAGGTTGATCGATATCGAACATAAATTACACTTATGGTTGTGTCTCTTTCAAAGGACTGGCATAATAAATACGTTACAGGGCTTTCAGTGGGCGGATATGGTGTGATATAAGGCTCAGTGAGATCAATATTAGGCGAGGCCTCGCCTAATATTGATCTCGCTCAGCCTTATATCACACCATATCCGCCCACTGAAAGCCCTGTAACTTATAATATCTGGTGAGTTACCTGATATGGCAGAACACTTAGATGGTATTCCAACATTCTGATTGGACAGACTAACTTTGAGGCATAATAATTAGTATTATGGGTAAACTAACAAGTACTTTGGATGTTGTTTCTAGGCATGTCTTTGATGCCTGAATTGGCCTGAATTGGCATCCAACACTTGTCTAAAACAACTGTTATGGCCCAGAATGTAGACTTTCCAAGTGTAGCAGAAAAATATAAAAATCTCAGGACTTTAAGGTTGAAGAAGAAGAAAAAACCCTTCCTCGTTTGTCAAAAATTATTGAAAATTGCCTGAGAAATGAGAGCTTTTTTTTGTAAAGCCATAATTAAAAAATGTCCTTGTGTCCTCCAAAACGAAGCTTATGATGCCTCATTGGAACAAGCTCATGGAGTTTGTTGTAATGGGGATCATAAGCTATGTTTTGGAGGCTAAATGGATAAAATAATGGAGTTGGATTGATGAGTTTTGTGAATAGGACTAACTGGATATGACTTCTACATTAGGTAAAGGACTTTATCAATATTATGGAAATCAGATAATTGGGTACCAACTTTTAAAGAGGAAAATATGTAGCTATCTCTTTACTCACTGATGTTGGAATATCAAAATTTAAATATGCGCTCTCTCCCATAATTCTATTAGGAATCCAACCCATTCAGTCAAGTTTGATAGAGCTCTTTGCACAGGGTCAAACAAGAGTGAAATTAAATTCTGCAGTGCATTATAGCAAAAAACAGACCCTGTGGAAATCCCGGGGAGAGAAAATTGATCGGTGTGGTGAACAAGATCCATTTTGCTGGTAAAATATCACCTGGTAACTAATGCCTGAGTCCTCTAAAGGGGGTGTCCAGATATAAACGACTGACTAAACTTGACTTTATACTTGTGTTTTTTTTCATCAAAAAGCTACAGATGCTGAAAGTGACTTTAAATACCAATAAATAAGGTAATTCTGTAACAGTTCTTGGTTGATAAATTGAGTATTTAATTCATTATATATTGCTGGACACAGCTTAAAATTTAAAAAAAACTCTTTCATATTAATCCATGACTTAATGTACATGATATCAATATTCGTTATTTTATTTAATTATTTTTATACTCCTGGAAAATTTTTTTGTGGAGCATACAGTAGCCACTTTGTCTGTCCATCCATCCATCTGCCTATCATTCTAGGCATCTATCTATCTGTTAGTCCCTCTGTTCATCCATCCATTCATCCATCCATCTGCCATTCAACCTGCCTGTATGTCGGTTGGCCATCCATTTGTTCATTTTTGTCCAGTCCCAAAAAAAGTCATTCAAAAAAACCAATCTTGTCCAGACTTCACAAACATGCAATGATTGCTTATGACTCAAGATTGTGTCATGACCCTGACCCAAGTCTCAGCTTCAAGGCCATGGTCTCCGACTGTTCATTTGTTTGTTTCTCCATTCTGTGTTTCTTCAGTCCATAAAACATTATTACAATAGACTGATTCTGTTTATACTTCACACTGATTGCATATATCTCAAGAGTGTGTCATAAACTTGATCCAAAGTCAAGGTCACATACCATAAATATGTTTGTTCAACAATTCTGCTTTGTTCAGTCCATAAAAAAATATTCAGTGGACCTATCTTCTTTATACTTCATACAATGTTTATTTATGACTCAAGACTGTGTCACAACCTTGACACAGAGATCTTAGCTCCAAGGTCAAGGTCACAAATTGTTCCTTTGTTTGTGAGTCCTTTTCAAATTTATCCAGTCCATAAAAAGTATACAGTGATCTGAGCATTATATACTTCACACTATGATTGCATATGACCCAAGGTCATAGATTCAAGCTCAAGGTCAGTCATAGACCATTTGTGTATTCGTTTGCACTTTCTAATTTTGTCAGTTATTCAGTGGCCAATCTGGTTTATACTTCAAACAATGTTTATACTTCACACAATGTTTGCTTATGACTCAAGGGTGTGTCATGATCTTGACTCAAGGTCATAGCTCAATGGTCAAGGTCACAAACCTTTGTTGTTCATACTTGATAAAATGCTGGCTCATAACTGGAGGATGTGTCATGTATCTTGACCCAGGTTCATAACACCAGGGTCCACTGCACTGGCCATGCATCTGATCTAACTTTGCCCAGTCTCAAAAAATGGTTCTAGCAGACAAAGGTTGTTTATACTTCACGCTGTGATGCCTCATTACTCAAGTGCGTGTTGTGACCTTGACCCAAGGTTATAACTTTAAGGTCACAAACTGTTTGCCAGTGATGCATGCACAAAAAACAAAAATTCATTTGCAGACATTCTATTTTCATTTAAATTTTAATAGCTCTGTTTGTGTGGGTTTCTATCTAATGTATTAGAAACTACCATGGTCACGGCTTATCTTTTTCGCTCATATTCATGGAGCATCCATCAGCTCTTCTGATATTTTCTTGTTTTTCCAATTTTTCACTAAATTTCAAGAAAACCTTATCATGTGACCCCTCAGAACAAGCTCAATGAGGGGTCACATGATATGGTTTTCTTGAAATTTTGTTAACAACAATATTTTTTATACTATAACCAATGGCCCCGACTTAGCTGGTGCAAACTCATTATTATCAAGGACCAAACACAAATTTTGAACCCCCCCCCCCCCCCAATCCCCAAAATTTGCATACAATACCGAAAATTAAAAGTTCTATCTGGCCCTCCATACTTTTACTACCTGCGCATGCGCAGTACTCAGGAAGAGACCGGAATTGGTGCAAACATCATTCTTTGTTTGGCCCTAAGTCAGTAAACATCTCTGTGCTTTAAATCTCTCTTTTGGTGGATGCCAGACACAAATCAATGACGTATATGGTGGATTCAAGGCAGTAAATGGATGATAGAAGTGAACAACGGTGGTTTGAGACATTCAGAGCTGTAACTTTTAAATAATATGAAAATTATTTCATGTCACCCAATTTCGAGATATACGCCTTGGCGTCATTAGTTTTGCTAATGATTTACCTACTGTTGGTTATGTGTTCCTTCCCTATCCTTCTGTGAACCCTCCGGTTAAACTCATAAGCTTTCTGGCTGTTTTTTTATTGAAATTTTTTATTAAATTTTTTGAGAGTTTATAAATGTTGTACAGAATTTTTATTCTGTTTATCCCCACTGTTCCGTCCTCACCCTAGAGGTGTTGGGTCGTTATTGTCTTGCATCTCCTTCTGGATGCATTGTTTTTTCTTCACATGAAGATCTAGCTTTGCATCAGGTATCAGTTAATTATTTACTGACTTGGGCCTTTTGGGTGCCTTTTGTCTAGTTTCCGGTTTTTCTATCCTGACATTGTTAGCTCACCTGACTGAAAGTCAGGTTGAGCTTTTCTGATCACTTTTTGTCCGTCGTCCATCGTGAAAATGGTGTTTGGGTCATTTTCTCCCAAGCCACTGCCTACAGTTCAATGAAAATTCACATGAGTAGCGGTTATATAGGGGCATTTGGTTTTTTCTTAAAATTGGGTTTCTGCTCATATTGTGGAGGGGGGTGGTGGGGCCAAATGCACAAAATGTTTAAAAATCTTCTTCTCATGAACCAGCTGTAGCAGAGACTTGATATTTGTTATGCAGCTTCCATTTGAGGTGTAGACTCAAGTTTGTTCAAGAGAAGTTTGACGGGCAATATTTGCCTTTGTTCTGAGAGGGGCAAGAATATTTGCCCTGCCCAGAATTTCTATATTTTTATACTGTACTAATGACCCAGACATAGCTGGTGCTAACTCTTAAAAATATAGGGCCAAACACAAATTTTGCCCCCCAATCCCCAAAATTTGCATCTAAAACCAAAGAAAACATGTCCTGAATGGCCCTCCATACTTCACCTCTACTGCGCATGCGCAGTGTCAAGGACGTCCCGAAATTGGCGCCATTAATCATTCTTTGTTTGGCCCTTCATCAGTTAACATCTGACTGATCTTTGTGCTTGTAAATCTCAGTTTAAATGATGCCAGACACATAAATATTAGTGAAATGGTGATTCTAAGGAGGATATAGAAGGAGGAGAGAAAAAATGAGTGACAGAAAATAATCAGGGCTGTAACTTAAAATTTTTTGATGAAATTATGTTAAGTTACCTATTTCCGAGGCAACTGCCTGTTGTGGTCATTCTTGTTATCAAGATTACACTGCTTATTCAGTGTTTTCCTCTCTCCCTTTCCTTTAAGTCCCCTCTTGCTATTCTCCCATGCTTTTGGCATTTTTTCTGTAATATTATTACTAAAATTTCTTGGGAGTTTTAGCTGGATAACAGAATGTATTCTGTTCTTTTCCCCATGTTTACGTCTTCACCTATGGGTGGTTAGGCATAGTGTTCTGCATCTACCATCTGATGTTCTGCAGTTTCTTCCCTGGAAGTCTCTGTTTTGCATCAGATGGTGTATTATTGGTAACTGATTTCGGGCCAGGGTGCCTGGAGTCTTGATTTAGTGTTTTTACACTTATTGTTTACATTTCCAACAGCCCTCTGTGTGAGGGGGGATTTCTTGAAAATAATATCTTGATGTTAATTTAATCATAACTAGACACATTATTATTGTTCGTAAGTGTTGCATAAATTGTTTAAAATATTTTTAGAATTTTTGTCCACACTTAGACTTGGGATCCATTGGGGCTCAACGTTACTTTTCAGAAACTTGGGCTGTTTTGAAAAAATATTTTTTCAAAAAGTTTTTGATTCAATTATTTTTTCTATGTTAATGGATCTTGTTGTTATGTATTTTGATTGTCAGGGGTTGGTGCAAGTACTAGGACTTTGTTTTCTTTTCACATTGAAAGGATATTGTTCAATTGTAATAAAAGGAAATCTTCCTCTGACTTTCATAATCATTGTATAATGTAGTCAGTGTACTCGCACTAACTCCTGTTCTGTATGTGTTGATTACGATGACAACATGGGAAGCGTGTGTCACGGTATGTTAGTGGGGAATTGGCCATTCCGGTCCTTTCCCCACAGGGTCACTCTACTTTATCAATCTCTATTTCAGACGATCATGATCAGGGTGATGTATCCGTGATGTCTTCCAAAAAGTGTGCCTCCGTCGTCACAATTAATGAAGAGCTAGCGGAAAAGTGCTCAGGTATTACGTCAATTGCCTAAGAGGACCCTAGTAGGTTCGACGGCCTTTGATGTCTGGTAGCTCGCCCGGTGTAGCGTCCATTCATCGAATGGTTCGGCAGCCGGGTTCGTCCGTTGCGGTCTAGAAAGGAGTTTTGGGTGATGCGAGCACTATAAATATCCATGTGCACACCCAGTGACGGCGGATTAGAGGGGAGAACAGAGGAAGCCTTTTAGTCCGGTTCATAGCTCGTCCAGGCCCATCCGGGCTGCGAGCGAGAGAGGCCCCTCTCTCGTACATCAACATCTGGCCCCAGATGTTGTGGTACAAAATGTCTCGCATTCGGAGCATACGTCCGCCGCTCGGGACGCTCCATTATATAGACAGTCCGGAGAGACTGTCAATAAGGCTTCCTCATTCTCATGGCAGCGCACACGACCGCACCTTGGCTACGTGACCTCTGATATCCAGTCAACTTCGCCAATCAGAGAATCCTCGGCGACCAGGTCACGCCATCCGATAGCCAGGGACACGAGGCCTGCAGACTCCGGACGTTCGCATAAGAAAGTATGCGGGAGTCAACGTATACGGAGCTTCCAGCGGCAAAGCATCGTAAGACCGCTTCTGCACAGGCCTCGGTGACGGACGTGCTATCCCAAATAGCACAACTTATCGCAGCATCCCAGCAACGACAGAATCTCTGTCGCATAATATAATATCCGACGATGCTGGGTCGGGACGCTCCGCGGAAGCATCAGGTGCGGACGTCCGAAAATTTCATACGGTCCGACGGGATGCCGAAAGGGATTCGGATGTTTTCGAGCTTTCCCTTTCAGAACAACATAAGCTGTTGTATATGTCATCTGACTTCATCTTCTAGAGGTTCTTTGTCGGACCAGTATGCTGCGATACCAGATAAGAAACTGATAGCGTCAGTGGACTTAGAAATTTTTGGTTCGGTTCAGGGACATCGTCCCTCAGTTTCGTCACAGTCCAATAATGT
This sequence comes from Pictodentalium vernedei, assembly GCA_031216915.1. Classification (NCBI taxonomy): domain Eukaryota; kingdom Metazoa; phylum Mollusca; class Scaphopoda; order Dentaliida; family Dentaliidae; genus Pictodentalium; species Pictodentalium vernedei. The sequence goes on along the minus strand of CM062293.1, from coordinate 390,367,071 downwards.
CTCAGATACGTTTGATTTATTGAACGACGCTATATATATTTTTTATATGCTTGCTATGTACAAGCATATCTGGTTTCTTGTTCGCAAAATTACTGAGATGTCTTTCAAAAGTGTGCCTCTGTCGTCATAGTTAATGAAGAGCTAGCGGCAATTAGTGCTCATGGATTACGTCAATCCCCTAAGAGGTCCCTAGTAGGATCGACGGAGTTGACATTCGCTAGCTCACCCGGTGTAGCGTCCATTCATCGAATGGTTCGGCAGTCGGGTTCGTCCGTTGCTGTCTAGGATGGAGATTTGGGTGATGCGAGCACTATAATAGACTTTAGTTCACACCCAGTGATGACGGATTAGAGGAGAGATCGGAGGAAGCCTGTTAGTCCGGTTCCTAGCTCGTCCGGTCCGTCCGGGCGGCGAGCGAGAGAGGTCCCTCTCTCGTGCAACAACATATGGGACCGGATGTTGTGGTACAGACATTTCACCTTCGGAGCGTATGTCCGCCACTCGGAACGCTCCGTTATATAGACAGTCCGAGTGACTGTCGATAATGCTTCCTCATCCTCACAGCAGCGCACACGACCGCACATTGGCTACGTGACATTGAATATCCGGCCAGCTTCGGCATTCAGTGATTCCATGGCGAACAGGTCACGCCATCCGGTAGCCAAGGGACAGGAGGCCTGCACACTCCGGTCGCTCGCATAATAGAAGTATGCACGGGGTAACGAACACGGAGCTTCCAGCGGCAATGCATCATAAGACCGCTTCTCCACAGGCCTCAGTGACGGACGTGCTATCCAAAATAGCACAGCTTTTCGTAGCATCCCAGCAAACGACAGATTCTCGGTCGGATCAGGAATAATCCGACAGCGCTGGGTCGGTACGCTCCGCTGTTGCATCAGGTACGGATGACCGAATATTTCATAGGGTCCGACAGGATGGCGAAAGGGATTCGGATGATTTCGAGCTTTCCCTTTCGGAACAACAGAAGCTGCCATACATTTCTTCCGGCATTATCTTCCAGAGGTTGTTCCGTCGGACTACATTGCTGCGATGCTGGATAAGAGACTATAGCGTCATTGGACACAGAGTTTTGGATCGGTTCAGGGACATTGTCCCTGACTTGTCGACGCAGTCCAATAATGTCTTTAGAACATTTGATTTATTGAACGACGCTATATATATATAAGCTTGCTATCAACATGCTAGTATAGTTTCTTGTCCGCAATGCTCTATTCTGCCTTTCGTGAATTCTAGGAAATAATTGTTTATTGGCAGAACTGGGCTTACCGAGAGTTCCTTTGCATCTAAGACGGCGAGACTGAAGACTACAAATTATCTTTTTCGCCGTCTATGTCAATTCCAACCACGATGTTGGAAACGACAATGATGTATAATAGACTTAACTTAGACGCTTTATCATATGTATACCACCTTACTGAGACGTTTATCATTACGTCTTCAAGAGAAAGAATTCCAGGATATGATCCTCAATGAGATTTCTTTCAGGGGCAGTAGTTTTTCCACGTATAACTCCGCTCTTCAGTGGCAACCTGGAGTTGGTTAGACGTGACGCAGCCCTAGCTACATCCACGCGCATGGATAGTAAGGTGAAGAACTCTCTCAGAGTCGCTTCGGTCTCGAGAAGCTTCTCTTCGACGGCAACCTTTCAGCAATCTTGAATTGCTCGATATACACGTTCTCTTGTTTATCAAGTGTAACAAGAGATTCAGACGTGGGCAAACATTCGGTGGTTGACTTAGAGAGTTCCACTGTAGTTGCCGGATCCGAGTTTTTCGATTATGACGGATGTCAGGCAAACAGGTTGGGACACAATTTTGATCCCAACGGATTCGAAGTGCCAGGGTCTTTGGGTTCCGCAGTTTTTAGGCAAGCTCCTTACTTCTAAGGAAGAATATTATGTTGGCTTGCACTACGTCATTGGATGAATTTTATTCAGAAACGCATGTTCAATCCTGTCCGATAATACGACAGTAGTTGCCTATATTCAGAACCAGGGAGGCACTCATTCGGTTCCGTTATTAATTTTAACGGAAAGAATCCTTCTGTTTGTTATAGAACACCAAGTTCTGTTTCGGTTCGTCATATTCTCGGTCGTCGGATCGTATTAGCAGACTCCCTTTCACGTAAGGGTCGTTTGTTGCCGTCGGAATGGACTATCAACAAACAAGTATTCAATTAGATTTGCTATCAATGGGAGCGCCCAGTGATAATTTATTTGCGACACAACTCTCCAATCAATTGTAGACGTATGTGTCACCGTGTCCGGATCCCTGAACATATGTAGTTAACGCTCCATCGATCTAGTAGGATGCTATGATAGGATATGCGTATCCTCCAGCGCTGTTGATTCAGCAAGTATTACTAGAATTATTCATTCACAATACAATTCTGTTGGTAGCATCTCTGTCCCACAGAGACGGTGGATAAATTTACTTAGATGTCTACTGTGGGACTTACCGCGGAAACTTCCTCCACGAGAGGATCTTTTTTTGCTGGGGAAATCGTGTCAACTCTATCACAACCCGCAAGGTCTCAACCTTCACGTATTCCGTTGTGCGGTCCTTCTTGCATAGCAAGCACTGTATAGGACCAGCAGTGGACGCGATTCCTAACTGTAGAAGGACCTCCTCTTCGCTATACTATGCGGCTAAAGTGGAGGGTCTTCCGTCGTTGGTGTAGGGATCTTTATGTTGATATTTTTGATTCCTCCATACCAGACATTGCAAACTTTCTAGTATACTTGTTTAACGAAATCATCTGCAGCCAGTTACTTTTATAGGTTATAGGTCTATGTTATCTGATACCTATGCACACCATGATAGTTTACAATGGAGCCTAATGTCTCTTTATCTAAGTTAGTTTGAAACTTTTCGATAAGAGACCTAGAATCGTTGGATTAATTCCTATTCGGAATTTAGCTTGGGTTCTTATTAACTAAAGCAACCATTTGAATCCTTGAGACAGCAGTTTCAAATTCTGGTCTTTTAAGGCAGCGATTCTCTTAGCCTTCTCTTCTGCTGAAGAGTCAGTGAGCTTCAGGCTCTATCGGTGGACGATTCTCACTTTCGTAGTATCGGGAACTCTATTACCTTTACTACTAATGTTGTATTTTTGGTTAGGAATCAGGCTCCTAATGATATCCGGAACCTATTGTTTTTAAGGTCCTTCCGTCTTCGAGCGAGCATAGGCCTTTATTTATTAACAGATCTCAGTTTATCAGTAGGACGTAAAGCTTCTTCTGGCTCTGATGCCTAATAGAAAGGTCATTACGGTCCATTCTATTACTTGAGGCATTCAGTTAACTATCGGTACTGCTTAGGATAATCTATCCTTAACTCAGCAGTCTGTGCTTAAGATTTCAGCTCATGAAGTAAGAGCTCTTCTACATCTTGGGCTGACATATAGTTTTGCTATTATAGATTAAATAGGCTGCATATTGGTCTCAACCATCCACATTCACGAATTTTTATCTCAGAAATATTGTATCCATTTCTGGAGACCTGCATTGTTTAGGTCCATTATCAGCTGCTCAGAAAGTCGATCACTTAACAATTGCAACTATAGCTATGTAGGCTTTATGTTCCGGCAGTGACTCCGTCCTGCTGCCCTCTTCGCTCTGGGCTATTTGACCCAGGGCAAGAAAAAGGGGGGGGGGGGGGGAGGGTGTTCCCTTGGGTCACCTGTTTTTATTATGAAAACAAGGGGATACCTCCTCCGGAGTTAGTATTTCTGAGCTGTTACTGGGATGGTTTCTTAAGTGAAAGTTATGTTTTTAAATTCATTCATGTCATAGTTTTAAAGTATAGCATTTGAATATGTCATGTGTCAAACGGATGTTATTATACTATCCTCGGACACTTTTAAAAGAGTATAAAGAGTCTCAATTCTTTGAACTAACTTTATTTATTGGCTTACTTTAAATATAATTAGTATACGAATTATACTGGATATTAATAGAGAACATGGATGTTATGATGCTCAATTATAAAAGGTATTGTGCCTTTCTAATTTGTCATAAATAAGAAAGATACACGTGAAGCCTATTTCTCCTTTTCTCCTACAGGAGATGACTCTATTTTATATAGTTGAGCTTATTGGATTTTCCTCTATGTCCTGGGCCCTCCAGCCTTTTTACTATTCAGCTATGTCTGGGTCATTGGTACAGTATAAAAATCTGAAAAAATTTATAGTAATTTATATATTTTTTATACTTACCAATGACCCAGACGGGGATGGCCCTCCCAGGAGTTGGGAACTCATACCTCCCCGCTGAGGACATAGCGCTTACCAGGCACTGATGGTAAGAATGATTAATGGCGCCAATTTCGGGACGTCCTTGACACTGCGCATGCGCAGTAGAGGTGAAGTATGGAGGGCCATTCAGAACATGTTTTCTTTGGTTTTAGATGCAAATTTTGGGGATTGGGGGGCAAAATTTGTGTTTGGCCCTATATTTTTAAGAGTTAGCACCAGCTATGTCTGGGTCATTGGTAAGTATAAAAAATATATAAATTACTATAAATTGTTTCAGTTTCTGAACCAAGAGGCCAATTTGAACCAAATTTAATATGAGGTATTATTGGGTTATAAGTACTTGATTTATGCCCCCCAAAAATTGTTCCTGCAGCCCCGTGGGAACCTCAGGAGCCAAAAATAGAAAAAAACGAAAATGTCCATATCTCCAAAACTGCATGGCACTGAGAATTTTTATTTGGTGTGAGGCTTCCTTGGGACTAACAGAAAGGAATGATAAAAAAAATTGCCATCGGTTTTGTCATAAGGTACTTTTTCGGGACTTTGAATAAATGCTGAGTCAGCATTTTTTAACACTGTGGGTAATGGGAAAAAATTAAAGAATCATTTGCTTCCAAACTTCTGCTCCAAGAGCTTTCATATTTTACATATAACATCTTTGGAATATTGATTCACATATTTGTTGAAATCAAATCCCTCGGTCCATATTTGGGTTCCCTACGGGAGCCCAAATGTTCAAATTAGTGCAGTATGAGGAATATTCCTTGGTATGCAGCATGCTTACGGGGGTGAGATTCCAGTTTGTTCAAGCCAAGTCCCTGGGTTCATATTTAGGCTGAAAATTTGGGGTTCCGGTCCAGACTTAGAAATTTTGGACCAAAATCCGGAAATGAGTTTTTTCGTTTTTTTATGCATTTCAGTCAATTTTAAGACAAAAAAAAATTTTTTTTTACACTGAAAATTTGGGGTCGGGGTGGGACTTAGAAATTTTGGACCAAAATCTGGAAATTAGTTTTTTTGTTTTTTATGCGTTTTGGTCAATTTTAAGACAAAATTTTTTTTTTTTTTTACGCTGAAAATTTGGGGTCCGGGTGGGACTTGGAAATTTCGGACCAAAATCCGGAAATTATTTTTTTGTTTTTTTATGTGTTTTGGTCAATTTTAAGACAAACTTCTTTTTTTTTTGTACATTGAAAATTTGGGGTCCGGGTGGGACTTGGAAATTTTGGACCAAAATCCGGAAATTAGTTTTTTGATTTTTTATGCATTTTGGTCAATTTTAAGAAGAAAAAAAAATTTTAGTCTGAAAATACTTTGTTTGGGACTTCGAAAATTTCCGAACAAAAATAAAAAAAAATCCTGTTTTTTATGAGTTTATCTCAATTTTGGGACGTAAGAGTACAGGAGCTGAAAATAGAAGGAAATTCCTGTGTATTGTGTGGGCACAATCGCTTCATGTAGTTGGTATATGCTTGTCTTAGGAGGGGCGAATGCAGCTTAGTCAAGTCCCTGGTTTGATATTTAGACTACCATGTCAGGTGAGTGACCTCAGGTCCCCCTGGCTTCCTCTTGTTTACTTTTAACATCGCCCTTATCAGGTAATATTCAGGGTTTTATTTTATCACAATTATATTAGGATACATTTATTAATATTCGGGTAGTGTAGCTTTAATATTTTGGTGTTTGTGTACACTTTGGCTCTATCGGAATGCCCTTGGGCTCGTGTGGTTCCTTGAGGAACTTAGGTGTTTTCAGAAACATTTTCAGAAAAAATTTGTTTTGATTCATTTCGAAATTATTTTTGATTGTCTTCATCATGTATCCTTATATTGTATGATTATATGTTAGATGTTAGGAGTGCAGTAAACTTGTTGGATTATGATTATTTATGAATTACTGCTCTCTGTGTAGGGCATAATAATCTACATCGGATTTACAAGCTTGTTGCCTTGCCTGTAGTCGCTGCACTTTTACTGATTCTTGTCCTACTTGTGTGGTCGGGGTCAACTCATTAAGACACTAACTTGGAAGCGGGTGTCGCGCTATGTATTTGCAGTGAAGTTCTGATGTCGGGGAAGTCACCGCAAGATAATTTTAATTTTCAGTTTCCTTTCCAGAGGAACAAAAACATGATGATGGTATTGTGTCACCCGTCCAGAATGTGCTGCCATTGTCGCGCTCTGAGGAGTAAACAGAGCTAGCTGCTAAGGTGCTCTTGAATGTTAGGAATAAGGCCTCTTATTCCAGCAGCTAGCTCAACCGGTCAGGCACCTACCTGATATTTGGAACCATAATACCGGGTATGTCCGATGTGGTTGTGGAGAGTGTAAATTTGAGAAGAGCAAGCACCTTTTAATCAAAAGCTCGCCCAGCGATGACGGTAAAATAAGGGGAAGAAGTCTGCAAGTTTCTCTTCGGGAAGCTCGGCGAGGTCTGGATCAGATCGCGAGTGGAAGAGCCTTTTCTTACCCAGTAATAGTTGTGTCGACTATTGCTTTCAGAAACTTGCATTGAGTCGGAGCTAACATCCTCTCTGGCCACTTAGGATGCTCCTTCTACACTGCAGCCGGCCCCGGCTGCAGTTACAGCTTCTTCTTCCACTTTAGTGAAGCACATGCGACCGCACACTAGCTACCCAACTCCAGCTGTTCATGCAGCTGAGTGAAGATGCTCCAGTCTATGGCCTTGAAGTTGGTCCATCCAGTTGGTAGTGATTCAAGGCTTGATTCATCGGGACGTTCACCGACGAGATCAGCGGCCAGATCTCTGTCCCGAGAGCAACATGCGGCGGAGAATATAAGCTGCTGCTCCACATGCCTCTGTAACGGACTTGCTGTCGCAATTTACGCAGCTTATCGCAGCTTAAAAACCCAACAAGGGGGACCCGTCAGCAGACTATGGTAGTAAGCTGTCTGACGGTGCTGGGTCAGTCCGGTCATTTGTGCATGTTGAAGAAGCAAGAAGTTTCTCTACGAGACGCTCGGCTAGATCTGGGGTCAGATCAACGATTGGAGAACCCTCTCCGCCCCGTTAACTGTCGTGGTCGACTGTGTCCAGTGTGAGAAACCATATTGAGTCAGAACACACATCGGAATGTTCCTTCCACTCTGCAGCCAGGGCCTGCGCCAGTTATGGCTTCTGTACACGAAAAGGGATTTGCCTAGAAGTTTCTAAGCAGGATACTCGGCGAGATCTGGGGACAGATCGCGAGTGCTGTTTTTTCTTCCCGTTAACAGTCTGGGTTGACTGTTTTGTGTTGTAAGAAACTTCAATGAGTAGGAGCATCCATCCAGAATGGACGAGTTTGGATGCTTCTTCTGCACTTCAGCCGGGGTTGGCTGTTGTTATGGCTTTCTCTTCTCAATTGGATATGCAAGCTAAGGGATAGATGCCTAAAAGTTTCTAACGGAACGCTCGGTGAGGTCTGGAGAAGACTGCGAGCTGGAGAGCCCTCTCCTTTCTGTCAGCAGTCAGAGTCGACTGTTTTTGATTCAAGAAACTTTAGTGAGTTGGGACGCTGATTCATGCTTGCGGTTCGGGACGCTCCTTTCACACTGCAGCCAGATCCCATTGTAGCTATGGCATCTTCCCCTGCTTCATTGATGAAGCACATTGATCGCAGACTAGCTATCTGACTTTGTATGTTCGGGTTGATAGCTAGTCATTCGAGGCATTTTTATACGGGACATGTGTCGAGGATCTGGGACCAGATCTCCTTCCTGTGAGCAGCTTACAGTAACAAGTGGATTATCATTGCTCTGCTAGCCTCATTCACGGACAGGCTGCCGCAGATTGCTCTGCGTATCGCAGCATCCCAGTAGTCGCTTGTACTACCGTTAACAGGCTCCATTGGTAAGCTGTCGGACGGTGCTGTGTTGGTCCAGTCATCCGTTCAGTCGCATGGAGTTGACCATATTTTCAGATGGAACATTTGGATGGTGAGAGGGCTATGGAGTGTGAGTCTCCATCCCTCACTGAAGGGCACCTTAAGACTTTGATATTTTAGTCATAAGCTCTTAGAATCTTGTTCCATCAAAATATAAGTCTGCTTTTGCGAGGCAAAAAAACAGCTTATCATACCAGGCGATGGAAAGATGAAGATCTTTCCTCCCCAGTTCTTTTGGCTCAGGCATTGAGGGCTTTGGTCCCGATTAACAATGCCTTCCTTGCCTTAGCAATAGTATAAGAAATCCCCCGCGGGAACCCCGGGAAGTGGAGCAGTGCTTGTTCACTGTGGTAAACAAGCTCTGTTTCACTGGTAAAATAGGACCCAGTCACTAATGCTTGGGGTGCAAGTCCTCTAAAATAGGCATCATGGGGTATAAACGATTGACGGACCTTGACTTTATCTCCATGTTGTGGTCATGATTAGCCATTGTGCAGAAGTATGTGACCTTAAACACCAATAAATAAATAAATAGTATAAGAAATGCAATGACCTATTCCTTATGAATAGAGGTTCCATCGTGCATAGATAGGCCGAGACAGCTGTCTTGTTGGGAATAGAGCCATTAGAGGGAATAAGTGCATCTTTTCCTTCTCGGTGTTGTATTCCTTGCCGGCAGAACATTTAATGCCATTGTGGACGCCAAAGTAGCCTTATGTACTGTTACAGCGGTCTTTTCTTATACATTAGCGGCTAATGTTATAAGTCTCCGTTTAGTGAGCTTTCAAAGGCTGCAGGTGACACAGATATGTCTTCACGCAGATGAAGACTCATAACTGCGTAGCTACCTTGAGACTTCTCTTTGGGAATTACAGCTCTTAGAATAGCGGCTCATCATTCCCTACCTTGCGCGACGATGGTTGTAAGTCTCTGTTTAGTGAGTTTTCAAGGTCGCAAGTTACACTGAGATATCTGTCTTCATGGAGATGAAGACTTCTAAGCTACATTAGCTGGGCTCTAACCGCTGTTTTTTGGGGAATATAATAATAAAGGAAAGAGTGCTTTTCAGTTTGTTTTCCTAGGTGTCATAGACTTGAGTCTTATTGTTTACACCATAGTAGTCTAGCTAGAATCATGAGCAGTGTTTTTTCAGTAATTATGCAGTGACATAATTGAAATAATTATCTCTTGAGACTACTGTCTCTTTGGGAATTAGGACTGTTAAAATAGTGGCTCTTCATTCCCTACCTTGCGCAATGATAGTTGTAAGTCTCCATTCAGTGAGCTTTCAAGGTCGCAACTCACACCGAAATATCTGTCTTCATGGAGATGAAGACTTATAAGCTACGACTGGCGTTGTAAGTCTCCTTAGTGAGCTTCTAAGGTCGCAGTTGTCAACCTTTTTATTGTCTTCACGGAGAGGAAGACCTTTAGCTGCTTTAGCTAGGCTGAGTTCATTGTCCTATCGGACATGATACCGTTATGTTAGAGGAGGTTATTCTCTTCCTTCCAGTATATTTTGGTGTTAGTTATCTGAGGCTATAAGCCCCATTTGCTGTCACCATATTAACCTAGTGTGATTAATGTGAGCGTTTCTTCAAACGCCTATACTAGACTGCTTCTCAGGAATATATTTCCTGATATCAGATCGAACGTAAGGAGTTCATCTAGGTTTTTATGATCGGGTGTCGGAACAATGTTTTCATCTCCCTTTTCATTTCTATCCAATCTATTGTTTTGGATTATATTTCCAATCTAGGGATTGGATATTATGTCTGTATTGTGTATTATTTGGTTATCACATCCATGTCGATCCTTTGTGGCCTTATGGAGTTGGTCAGATGTGAGGGAGCCATGCGGTTCCTACACTACTTGATAACTAACTCAAAAGCATTACGTGTCGCGCCGGATTATTGTTATTATGATTGCTTTGACTATAAGCTTTTTAGCTGTATTACTCTTATTGAGAATAGCAGCAGCAGTATAGCCTTAATTCTACTGTGCAGGCCAAGTTATGCGGGTGAGGGGGGTTCAACAGGAATTATTCGTTGAACCCCCCCCCCCCCCCCCACCACCACCACCACTAATGTGTTAAGAGGTGATTACAGGGCAGGACGTAGTTTTCTTCCAGTAAGCCTTGTTTAAGTATATGCATGCCTTTCATGGCTCCTCGATTGGCGGGTGGGTCATGTTCTAATGGCGACCTCATAAGCACATCCACTATTTAGTTGGTTTGTTTCCTGTGGTTGTTCGTTTATAAGTCATATATGAGCATATGATTCCTTATCAGTAAATTGCTAGACTTTGTGTACCTGTGTGGCTGACATGTCGGTTATCTGGGCGACATTCTCCAATGTGGTGATTAGTTCACTCTGAAAAGTTTTGCTCAGAGTGGTCTGGCCTTTTCTTACAACATATGAGTTTATAACTCAGTTAAGTACATTAACAGTGTATTATTCATTCAGTTTCCTGGTTACACTTGTATCACTCGGTCATACCGTGGATACAGGCTGTATTCAGATGAGTACATGCGGGATTCTGTTGCTCGCGTGCATAATATGTATATTTATTAGGCAGATGTGTTATTGAACAGATTCTATAAAATTCTTGCTCTGCTTTATAGAGCTCATGAGAATTTTGGGGCTATTTGGATCAGTTATGGAACTTCCAATAGGCCATCTATGCATACGTTCTCAGTTTTTGGCATCATTATTCGGAGTAGTATATTCTTTCTCCGAACAGTCATTGGTTATTACGGACCTAGGGAACAATGATTTATTTGGGGGACAGTCCGTGACGGGTCTGTTAATCATAGCTCGTTCCATGTTCGAAATCCAGGTTTCTACCAGAGACGGTACACAGGAGAATTCACATTCTCAGATATTCCACAGTTCAATTGGGGTTTCATTATTGGAATTAATTGTACACCTGAACAGGGTCACCTGTTGCTTACCCCAGAAGTGTGTTTGCTCGAGAAGCTGCTTTGAGAAGCTAGTTTTTTTAGTATTATCGACTTTAATCCCAAACAAATTATTGTAGATTCATGTTTCGAGTCCAGCTGTCTGAATTTGCATCATTTCATGTTCTTACTGTTGCCAGCATCATGCCAGGATGTCGTAATTCAGATATGCGGTGAAATGAAAAGTTCACACATGCAATCAATAGCGTGTATGTCCACCATTTGCCTCTTGGATGGCAATACATCGACGACGCATCGACCCGATAAGTCTCTGGATGACACCCTGTGGTATTGCATCCACTCCTGCCTTAGAACATTACCTTACATTGCCTTAGAACATTACATAAATCGCCTAACATCTGAAGATCGTGAAATCATACCCAGTTGATCCCAAAGATGTTCGATTGGCGACAAATCTGGCGAAAGTGGGGGCCAGGGAAGAAGTTTGATGCTCTGCTCCTCAAAAAGTCACGCCAGATACGCGCCACATGACATCGGGCATTGTCTTGCTGGAATAACTGCAATCTGACGTTAGCATTGAACAACGGGACAACAACAGCATTAAGAATTTCGTCCCTATACCTCTGTCCATTCAGATTACCATCGATGAAGGTCAACTGCTTTCGATGGTGCAAGGAAATTCCTGCCCAAACCATTACACTACCCCCGCCAAAATGGTCGCATTCCCGCACACAAGCATCAGAAAACTGTTCTCCTCGATGGCGATACACTCTTGCCCTACAATCAGCGCACCATAGACAAAATCGTGATTCACTAAAAAGAACTGTGCTCCAATGCTGCTGAGTCCAGCGAACACGCTGACATACCCATCCATTCTGATGGTACAATGATGTTGGGTAAGGATTGGTCTGTGGTATGGACACCTACTTTGGATGCGAGTCTTGCGGACAGTTTGTGCACTGATTCTATTGTTAGTTCTACCAGGAGTAATTGCTGCTGTTGGGGGAACGTTGACGCCATGTACTAAGGCGTACTGCACGTCGATGGTGCGCATATCTTCAACCAGTCTCACCCTGTCTGTGCTGCAGTGCGGAGTTACGATGTTGGGGAGCTGGCAGCTGCTCATCATTGTTCGGTGGTTCTCTCCGGGTACTCCAGCTTCCGCCACCCGTAAAACTGTCACGGTCATCATTAGCAAATTGTGCATAAGTATGTGACCTTTAACACCAATAGATAATTGCTGCTGTCCCCGTCGCTGTAAGGAAACGATCCCGCAAGTGAGACATCCTGATGTGTTGGTCTTGTGCAGGGGTCGTAACTCTTGGTCGACCTGAACGCGGTCGGTCGGCAGTAGATCCAGTGGTTCTATACCTTCCAATGAGACTGTAAGTAGTGGCCACAGTGTACTCAGAACTCAGCAGCGAGCTCATCTGGAGATATCCCAACCTCATGCATACCAATGGCATGCAACCTCTGATTTTCGGTTAACCTTAAGACAAAAACTGGTGTGTTTTCTCAATAACACAGGCTCTGTAGCACAACATAACACAAAGAAAATCGTCAGTCACCCATTCAATTTGACATTCTTGGGTAGCTTGTACTATTTTGAAATCTGTAGCAAAATTGTATACGGTTGGGTGGACAACAACAACATGTCATTCAACTCTTTACACGACTTCTTCTTCACAAACATGCAACATTAGAACTATTATATTTCATCCATTATGCAATATTTTTATACTGTACCAATGACCCAGACATAGCTGGTGCTAACTCTTAAAATATAGGGCCAAACACAAATTTTGCCCCCCAATCCCCAAAATTTGCATCTAAAACTAAAGAAAACATGTCCTGAAAGGCCCTCCACACCTCGCCCCCACTGCGCATGCGCAGTGTCCAGGACGTTCCGAAATTGGCGCCATTTATCATTCTAAGTTTGGCCCTTCATCAGTTAACATCTGACTGATCTTTGTGCTTTTAAATCTCAGTTTAAATGATGCCAGACACATAAATATTAGTGAAATGGTGATTCTAAGGAGGATAGAAAAGGAGGAGAGGAAAAGAATGTGTGACAGAATATTATCAGGGCTGTAACTTAAAATTTTTTAATGAAATTATGTTAAGTTACCTATTTTCAAGGCAGCAGCCATTTTGTTGTCATTCTGATTATTTAGTTACACTGTTTTTTCAAGTGTTTTTCCTCTCTCCCTGTCCTTTAAGTTCCCCCTTGCTATTCTCCCATGCTTTTGGCATAGTTTCTGTAATTATTATTACTAAAATTTCTTGGGAGTTTTAGCTTTATAACAGAATGAATTCTGTTCTTTCCCCATGTTTACGTCTTCACCTACGGGTGGTTAGGCGTTGTGTTCTGCATCTACCATCTGATGTTCTGCAGTTTCTTCCCTGGAAGTCTCTGTTTTGCATCAGATGGTGTATTTTTGGTAACTGATTTCGGGCCTGGGTGCCTGGAGTCTTATTTTAGTGTTTTTACACTCATTGTTTACATTTACAACAGCCCTCTGTGTGAGGGGGGGATTTCTAAATAATAATATCTTTATGTTATTTTAATCATAACTAGATACATTATTATTGTTCGTAAGTGTTGAATAAATTGTTTAAAATATTTTTAAAATTTTTGTCCACACTTAGGCTTGGGATCCATTGGGGCTCAACGTTACTTTTCAGAAACTTGGGCTGTTCTGAAAAAATATTTTTTCAAAATATTTTGATTTCAATTATTTTTTCTATATTAATGGATCATATTATTATTATGTATTTGATTGCCAGGGGTTAGTGCGAGTACCAGGACTTGTTTTCTTTTCTCATTGAAAGGATATTGATCAATTGTTTTAGGAGGAAGTCTTCCTCTGACCTTATTATCATTCTATATGTGGTCAGTGTACTCGCATTAACTCCTGTTCTGTATCGTATGATTTCGATGACAATATGGGAAGCGTATGTCACGGTATGTTGTTGGGGATTTGGACACTCCGGTCCTTTCCCCGCAGGGTCACTCTACTTTATCAATTTCTATTTCAGACGATCAAGATTAGGGTGATGTATCTGTGATGTCTTCCAACAGTGTGCCTCCGTCGTCACAATTAATGAAGGGCTAGCGGAAAAGTGCTCATGTAATACGCCAATTGCCTAAGAGGACCCTAGTAGGTTCGACGGCCTTTGACGTCCGCTAGCTCGCCCGGTGTAGCGTCCATTCACCGAATGGTTCGGCAGCCGGGTTCGTCCGTTGCGGTCTAGAAGGAATTTTGGGGTGATGCGAGCACTATAAAATTAACTTAATGCACACCCAGTGACGGCGGATCGGAGGGAGAACGGAGGAAGCCTTTTAGTCCGGTTCATAGCTCGTTCCGGTCCATCCGGACGGCAAGCGAGAGAGGCCCCTCTCTCGTTCAACAACATCTGGCCCCAGATGTTGTGGTACAAATGTGTTGTTAGCGGAGCATACGTCCGTCGCTCGGGACGCTCCGTTGTATAGGCAGTCCGCTGAGACTGCTAAGGCTTCCTCTTCTCATCAGCGCACACGACCGCACCTTGGCTGCGTGACCGCCGATATATTACCAGCTTCGCCGATCAAGGATTCTTCGGCGACCAGGTCACACCATCCGGCAGCCAGGGATTCAAGACTGATGGACTCCGGACGTTCGCATAGGAAGTATGCGGGAGCCATCTGATGCGGAGCTGCCCTCGGCGAAGCACCGATAGACTGCGCCTCCGCAGGTCTCGACGCCGGACATTCTTGTGCACATAGCACAGCTTATCGCAGCATCCCAGCAGCCGACAGAAACGGTGTCGGATCGAGAATTATCCGACAGCGCTGGGTCGGTAGCCGGGGACTCGAGGCCTGCAGACTCCGGACGTTCGCATAGGAAGTGTGCGGGAGTCAACGTACACGGAGCTTCCAGCGGCAATGCATCGTAAGTCCACTACGGCACAGGCCTCGGGAACGGACGTGCTTTCCTTAATAGCACAGTTTATCGCAGCATCCCAGCATCAACTGAATCTGTCGCATATATTTTATCCGACGATGCTGGGTCGGGACGCTCCGCGGAAGCGGGTACGGACGTCCGAAAGTTTCATCCGGTCCGACGGGATACCGAAAGGGATTCGGTGGATTTCAAGCTTTCCCTTTCGGAACAACATATGCTGCGATGCCGGATAAGAAACTGATAGCGTCGGTGGACTTAGAAATTTTTGGTTCGGTTCAGGGACATCGTCCCTCAGTTCCGACATAATCCAATAATGTCACACAAACTTTCGAATTATTGAACGACGCTATATATATTTTTATTTTATGCTTGCTATCCAAGCATTTCTGGTTTCTTGTTCGAAGAGTTATGGAGATGTCTTTTAAAAGTGTGCCTCTGTCGTCATAGTTAATGAAGAGTTAGCGGCAATAAGTGCTCATGGAATATGTCTATCGCTTACGGATTGACATTCGCTAGCTCACCCGGTGTAGCATACATTCATCGAATGGTTCGGCTGCCGGGTTCGTCCGTTGCGGTCTAGGAAGGAGATTTGGGTGATGCGAGCACTTTAATTACTTTAGTACTCACCCAGTGACGGCAGATTGAGGACAGATCGGAGGAAGCCAACAACATAGGGGACCGCATGTTGTGGTTCAGATATTTTACATTCGGAGCATATGTCCGTTGCTCGGGACGCTCCGTTATATTGACAGTCCGAGAGACTGTCTTTAATGCTTCCTCATCCTCACAGCAGGGCACACGACCGCACATTGGCTACGTGACCTCGAGTATCCGATCAGTTTCGGCATTCAGTGATTCCACAGCGAATAGGTCGAGCCATCCGGTAGCCAAGGGACACGAGGCCTATACACTCCGTTCGCTCGCATATTGGAAGTATGCACGGGGTAACGATCTCGGAGCTTCCTGCGGCAATGCATCGTAAGACCGCTGCTCCTCAGGCCTCGGTGACGGACGTGCTATCCGAGTTAGCACAGTTGTTTCGCAGCATCCCAGCAATTGACGGTTTCTCGGTCGAATCAGGAATTATCCGACGGCGCTGGGTCGGTGCGGTCCGCGGTTGCATCAAGCTACGGACGACCGAACGCTTTATAGGGTCCGACAGGATGGCGAAAGGGATTCGAAAGATTTCGAGTTTTCCCTTTAGTAGTATCGGAAGATGCCTTTCATATCTTCTGGCATTTCTTCCAGTGATTATTTTTCGGACTTCATTGCTGCGATCTTGGATAAGAGACTTATAGCGTCATTGGACTCGGATTTTTCGATCGGTACAGGGACTTTGTCCCTGACTTACCGACGCAGTCCAATATTGTCATTACAACATGTGTTTTATTTTTCGACGCTATATATTATATATATATATACAAGCCTGCTACTAAGCATGATAGTTTAGTTTCTTGTCCGCGTGGCTCATTTCTGCCATTTTATCTTTTTTACATATAGTTTATTTTGGCAGAGCAGGGCAAACCGAGAGTTCATATGCGTCTAGACGGTGTGATTAAAGACTGCATATATTCTTTTTCGCCGTTTATGTCTTTTCCAATTTCAATATTGGGAACGACATTATGTATAGTAGACTTAACTTAGACGCTTTATTATACGTAATCCGCCTTACTGAGGCGTTATCATTACGTCTTCAAGAAAAGATTTACGGGATATTATTCTCAATGTAATTTCTTTTGAGGGCAGTATTTTGTTCACGTATAACTCCGCCCTTCAGTGGCTGATTGGAGTGTTTAGACGTGATGCAGCCCTAGCTACATCCACGCGTGGATAGTAGGTTAAGAACTCTCTCAGAGTCGCTTCGTTCTCGGAGGAGCTTCTCTTCGACGGCAACTTTCCGGCAATCCATGAATTGCTTGGTTTATACATTCTCTTGTCTATCTACTGTTACAAGAGATTCAGACTGGGGCAAACGTTCGGTGGTTGACTCAGAGAGTGCCGCCGCAGTTGCCGGACCCGAGTGTGGCTGTTATGACGGTTGCCAGTCAAACAGATTGGGATATATACTGATCCCTACGGATTCGAAGTGCCAGGGTCTTTGGGTTCCGCAGTCTTTTAGCTATCAGTTTAACTTCCGCGGAATAATGTTTTTTAGGCTTGCTTTATGTCATTGCATGAACATTATTCAGAAATGCATGCCCAAATTCCTGTCCTTTAATTCGACAGTAGTGGCGTATCTCCGGAACCAGGGAGGCACTCTTTCGTTTCCGTTATTCAATTTAATGGAAAGAATCCGTCTGTTGGTTATAGTACACCAAGTTCAGTTTTGGTCCGTCATATTCGGGGTCGTCTGATTGTTTTATCGCACTCCCGTTCTCTTACGGGTCGCTTGTTGCTGTCAGAATGGACTCTCAACAAACAAGTATTTAATCAGATTTGCTATCTATGGGAGCGCCCAATGATGTTTTATTATGACACAGCTTGCTAATCAATTGCAGACGTATGTGTTGGCTTGTCCAGATCTCTGAGCTAATACTGTTAACGCTCTATTGATCTATAGGACGCAATGATAGGATACGCGTATCCTCCGGCGCTGTTGTTTTAGCAGGTATTGCTAAGATAAACAACCACAATACATTTCTGTTGATAGCATCTCTATCTTCACAGAGATCATGAGTAATTTACTCTCTTGTCTACTGTGGATCTTAACGTGAAATCTTCCTCTATGTGAGGATCTTTTTTCACTGGGTAAATCGTGTCATCTTTATCACAACCAGCAAGGTCGCAACCTTCATGTATTCCGTTGTGTGGTCCGTATTGCATTGTAAGCACTGTACTGGACGAGCTTTGGACGCGATTTCTTACTATAGGAGATCCTCTTCTTCGCTATTCTATGCGACTAAAGTGGAGGCTCTTCCGTCGTGGTGTAGGGATCATTATGTTCATATGGTTGATCCCTCCATACTACGCATTGCTAGTTTTTAGTATACTTGTTTCACAAGATCTACTGCAGCCTGTTGTTATTTAGGTTATAGGTTTATGTTACCTCATACCTATGCACTCTACGATAGTTTACAATTGAGTCTTTTGTCTCTTTATCTAAGTCAGTTAGTAACTTTTTGATAAATAGACTTAGAATCTTTAGATTAAATTCCTATACGGATTTTAACTTCGGTTCTTATTTAGCTAAGTAATCATTTGAGCCTCTGGAAACAGTAGTTTTCAAATTCTGACCTTTTAGACAGTAATTCTCTTGGTTTCTCTTTTACTGTAGAGTCAGTGAGTTTCATGCACTATCGATGGATGATTTTCACTTTCATAGTTTCGGAATCAATACTTCCGTTACTATTTAGGTTGGATTGTTGCATAAGAGTTAGGCTCCTATTATCCGGAACCTATTATTTTAAGGTCCTTCCGTCTTCGTATGGGCATAGGCCTTTACTCTTTCCGGGTACAGTTTATGTATTTATAAACAGATATCTGTTTATTACAAGGGCGTAAGCTTCTTCTGTCTTTGATGTCTAGTAGAAGGACGTTACGCTCCATTTTATTGTTAATCGATTCTATTAACTAGCGTACTGCTTATGGTATATCATTGGCTTAGCAGTTGTGCTTAAGATTTCGGCTCTTGAAGTAAGAGTTCTTCTACTTCTTGGGCTTACATTAATAGTGTTGCTATTATAGATTTTTGAAGGCTGCTCATTGCGCTCAGCCATCCATTCATGAATTTTATCTCAGAAATATCGAGTCCATTTCTGGAGGCCTCTATTGTTAGGTCTATTATCTACTGCTCAGAATGTCATTCACTTAACAGTTGCTACTATAGCTAGGTAGGCTGTCTGTTTCGGCAGTGTCTCCGTTCGGCTGCCCTCTTCGCTCTGGGCTATTTGACCCAGGGCAAGAAAAAGGGGGGGGGGGAGGGTGTTCCCTTGGGTCACCTGTTTTTACTATGAAAACAAGGGGATACCTCCTCCGGAGTTAGTAATTCTGAGCTGTTATTGGGATGGTTGTTTAGTGAGAAGTTTAAGTTTATAAAATTCATTCAAGTCTTAGTTTTTAAAGTATAGCTTTTGAATATTGCATATGTCAACGGACATGATTATGCAATTCTCACACACTTTTAGGAGTATAAGAGTCTCTATTCTCTAGACTTACTTTATTATTGGCTTACTTTAAAAATTATTAGTATAAGGATTATTGGATATTAATAGAGTACATGGATGTATGAAGCTCAATTTTTGGAAGGTGTTGTATCTTTCTAATTTATCATAAATAAGAAAGATACATGTAAGGCCTATTACTTCTTTTCCCTACAGGGGATGACTCTATTTTATTTTATTGAGCGTATTCCATTTTGCTCTATGTCCTTGGCCCTCCAGCCTTTTTACTATTCAGCTATGTCTGGGTCATTGGTACAGTATAAAAATGTTAAAAAATTTATAGTAATTTATATATTTTTTATACTTACCAATGACCCAGACGGGGATGGCCCTCCCAGGAGTTGGGAACTCTTGCCTCCCCGCTGAGTACATAGCGCTTACCAGGCACTGGTTATTAGAATGATAAATGGCGCCAATTTCGGAACGTCCTGGACACTGCGCATGCGCAGTGGGGGCGAGTTGTGGAGGGCCTTTCAGGACATGTTTTCTTTAGTTTTAGATGCAAATTTTGGGGATTGGGGGGCAAAATTTGTGTTTGGCCCTATATTTTAAGAGTTAGCACCAGCTATGTCTGGGTCATTGGTAAGTATAAAAAATATATAAATTACTATAAATTTTTTAACTTTTATACGGACGTATTATGTTATGTTATGAAAAACGGATGTATTATGTTATGGCGCTGTCTGTCTGTCCGTCCATGGACAGTTGTATTCCATGCACTACAGAGCGTGATTTCAATCGGATTTAAAAAATATTTGATATACTGCACAACCAGAATAAGATCTCGCGCAAGTTCAAATTTGGCCAGTAGTTATTCCCCTTTAATACTTTAGAAATCGAGCAAATTATGCTTTCCGTGCACCTACAGACCGTCAACTTAATCAGATTCTTTTCAAATTTAATACGCAGCTTCATGGCCATAATATCTCGCATAAGTTCATATTTGGGTCGTGCTTGGTTGTTTTCTTAGGAGTTATTGCCCTTTTCATACTTAGAAATCAGTCAAATTATGCTTTCTGTGCTCTACAGTCCGTGAACTTAATCGAATTCTTTTGAAATTTAATATGCAGCTTCATGAGCATGGTATCTCACACAAGTACAAATTCGGGTCACGTTTGTCGATTTACGTAGGAGTTATTGCCCTTTAATACTTAGAAATCAGGCAAATTATGCTTTCCGTGCTCTACAGACCGTGAACTTAATCAGATTCTTTTCAAATTTAATTTGCAGCTTCATGGGCATAATATCTTGTTATGTAAATCTAATAATTTGATCCGGAGATATTAACCCTTTATCCATCAAATTAGGCACTCCTCCAGTCCATTTCTACATGTACCCATACCATGTATGGTGTACATAATGTTGGCATCCAGGGTGGCCCT
Organism: Pictodentalium vernedei; assembly: GCA_031216915.1. Classification (NCBI taxonomy): domain Eukaryota; kingdom Metazoa; phylum Mollusca; class Scaphopoda; order Dentaliida; family Dentaliidae; genus Pictodentalium; species Pictodentalium vernedei. Next base: position 390,346,504 of record CM062293.1, on the reverse strand, counting down.
CCGTCATACAGCTTTCTACTAGTTGCGCATATGGGTACACATCTGACGATTTCATCGGCCTATTTTTTTTATTTTGTGAAGACCTCAGATCGCTTAATATGAAGGGCAGGGGATTGGGCAATGATTGGATGGGGGGGACAAACATAGTCGAGTCAACAAAAATTTCAAACTTTACCCAAAAGAAACTTGTGCATGGTCCAATTTTGACGGGCGTATGTTGCCCCGCTAGATGGTGCTCTTGTTTCACATTTGTTTCTGTTATACTTTCTTTTTTGGCTACGTATATGTATATGGTGTGTATTTGTGGGGGTTAGTCTCTCACTCTCGAATACGCTATCCTAATTTAAGTGGCTATGTCCAGACTAGCTTTAAATTTGGGGGCTAGTTACACCAAAGTAGTATAATCATTCATGCTAAGAATGCGGAATTACTTGGATATGGCTCCTTATTGATGATATGACTTCGCTATTATTGTATAGAGAGACATACATGTAATTCCTTTAAAAATTTAATCTCCTTTTCACCTTGGAATGCAGGATTAGCAGCTATATTTGGTCTGCTAATTCTAAAGTTCTAGGCCCTCCGCCTTTTTACGATTCAGCTAAGTCTGGGCCATTGGTTGTAGTATAAAAATATAAATTTAAAGTAATTTGTATATTTTTTATACTTACCAATGGCCCAGACGGGGATGGCCCTTCTATGAGTGGGCACTCATACCTCCCCACTGAGTTATTATTTTAGTAGGCACGTCTACAAAGAATGATTTTGGCGCAAATTCTGGTCTCTTCCTGAGTACTGCGCATGCGCAGGTAGTAAAAGTATGGAGGTCCAGATAGGACTTTTAATTTTCGGTATTGTATGCATATTTTGGGTATGGGAGGCTCAAAATTTGTGTTTGGCCCTTGTTAATATTGAGTTTGCACCAGTTAAGTCTAGGCCATTGATAAGTATAAAAAATATACAAATTTCTTTAAATTTATCATTTTTTTTTTCAACAGCTTAATTTGTATATTATGCAGGCAGATGTGACCGATTTGTTAGGCAAAGGGTCAGTTTAACATTGTGTTAGAGAAATATAAATCAGTCAGGACCTATACGTAACGAAAGTAGAAAACATTATTATCAGTTATGTTATTGATGCAAAACATTACATACACATTTGCTACAGAAAAACTGTTTGTATTTATTTTTCACAGGTCTCAAACACCATTAATACATATGCTAGCCAGAGGTTTGCCATTATCAGAAACAGAGATAAGCAGAATAGTCCCATTATTGTCAGTATTTTGTTCAATGTTCAGCCATTCGCTCTTAACTCTTCATGATGCTGATTTCCATGGGGATGAAAAAGGTATGTTTTATGGTAAAAATTGCATTTCAGGAGATTGCGAAAATCTCATTTGTGCACTGAAAGTAATGATTCACCATTTCACTCTTCACCTTACACAAATAAGGAACAACACTTTAAAAAATTCACGAATTGCCAAAAAATTTCACTTTTTGCAACAAAAACACAGCTTATGACCCCTCATTGGAATCAGCTTAATGAGCTCATGCCATTGAGGGTCATAAAGTGTGTTTTTTAAGAAAAAATGTAACAAATAAAAGATATAAAATATAAGATATATAGAAAAAATGACATTTTTTTGTGAATAACACTGGCTGCTTTTTCTGTTATGTTGGGTAAAGGGTTAACAGTAGTAAAATGGAGCCTACTTAAACCTTTACCCAACACAGTATCTTTTAAAAGTAAATTGAATTTCACATCTTTCAAAAACAAATTTCACAATTTTTCAATAAAACCATACAAATATGGATTTCATTAGAACCAGCTCGACAAGCTGGTTCTATTGATATCCATATTTGTATGGTTGTATTGAGAAACTTCAGAGATATTTTAGGTTGTGATAGGCTTATTCTGGTTAATTTTCTGACCGTTTTTGGCTGCTATGGTAGGTAAAGGGTTACTTGGATATCTCTGAACTGAATAACCCTGTTAATTGAATATAATTTCCCAACACAAAACCATTTACTATCCCTCCAGTACAAATTTGATCTGTTAATTTTACCCCCACTTTCGAAGAAAATGGGGGTATACTGGATTACATGCATCCATCCGTCCATCCATCCGTCCATGTGTGAGTCTGTCCGAGAATATTCATAACTTTCATAACTTAAGTAAATTATTATATTTTTATACTGTACCAATGACCCAGACTTAGCTGGTGCTAACTCTAACAAAACCAGGGCCAAACACAAATTTTGCCCCCCAATCCCCAAAATTTGCATCCAAAACAAAAAGAAATCATGTCCTAAAGGACCTCCATACTACGCCCCCACTGCGCATGCGCAGTGACACAGACGTCCCGAAATTGGCGCCAATTATCATTCTCTGTTTGGCCCTTCATCAGTCAACATCTCACTGATCTTTGTGCTTGTAAATCTCAGTTTAAAGGATGCCAGACACGTAATTTTTGGAGAAATGGTGATTCTAAGGAGGATATAGAAGGAGGAGAGGAAAAAGAAGTGACAAAAAATAATCAGGGCTGTACTTAAAATTTTTTGATGAAATTATGTTAAGTTGCCTATTTTCGAGGCATGGGCCTCTTGTTGTCATTCTTGCTAAATGTTGCACTGCTTATTCAGTGTTTCCTCTCCCCTAGCCTTCTAAAGTCCCCCCTTGCAATTCTCCCATGCTTTTGGCATATTTTTGAGAAAGTTCATTTCTAAAATTTTCCTGGGAGAGTTGCTTGGATACAGAATGTTTTCTGTTATTTTCCCCATAGTTACGTTTTCACCCATGGGTGTATAAACGTTGTGTTCTGCATCTTCCATCTGATGTTCTGCAGATTCTCCCCTGGGAGTCTCTGTCTTGCATCAGATAGAGTATAATTTTGATGACTGATTCCGGGCCAGTTTTGTCAGTGCCTGGAGTCATGTTTTCTGGTGTTTTACACTGTTTGTTTACATTGGCAACAGCCTTTTTTGAGGGGGGCTGTTTGCCTTTGGTGTAGTTTATCTCACTATAAGATACATTTATATTATCCGTAAGTGTCTCATTAATTATTTAATATAAATTTAAAATTTTTGACCACACTTTGCCATCGGATCCATCGGGGCTCAACGTTACTTTTCAGCAACTTGGGCTTCGCTGAAAAAATATTTTTTCAAAATTATTTTGATTTGCAATTGTTTTTTCATTTATTAATGGATCATGTTATTATGTATCTTTGTGTCAGGGGTTTGTGCGAGTAACTAGGACTTGTTGTTGACTTTTCACAATGAAAGGATATTGTTCAAATTGTAATGGGAAGAAATCTTCCTCTGACTTTCATGATCATTGTATTAATTGTAGTCAGTGTTCTCGCACTAATCCCTGTCCTATATGTCAACATTGGGATGATAAACATTGGAAACGTGTGTCACGGTATGTTGTTTCTGGAGAAAGGGCTATGCCGGCTCTTTCTCCGCAAGGTCACTCTACTCTCTCAGTTTCTATTTCAGAGGAACAAGAACAGGGTGATGTTTCCATGTTATCTTCTACAAGTGTGCGTCCGTCGTCACAAATGAATTCAGAGCTAGCGGCAAAAGTGCTCATGGAGATTAGACAAATGTTGTCCGCTAGCTCGCCCGGTGTAGCGTCCATTCACCGAATGGTTCGGCAGCCGGGTTCGTCCGATGCGGTCCAGGAGGAAATTTTGGGTGATGCGAGCACTATAAACATACTAGATGCACACCCAGTGACGGCGGATAGTAAGCGAGAACGGAGGAAGCCTTTGAGTCCGGTTCCTAGCTCGTCCAGGTCCAGCCGGGCCGCGAGCGAGAGAGGCCCCTCTCTCGTACAACAACATCTGGGACCAGATGTTGTGGTACAAAATGTGTCGCAAGCGGAGCATACGTCCGTCGCTCGGGACGCTCCGTTGTATAGGCAGTCCGCGCAGACTGCTAAGGCTTCTTCTCGTCAGCGCACACGACCGCACCTTGGCTGCGTGACCGCCGATATTTTACCAGCTTCGCCGATCAAGGATTCTTCGGCGACCAGGTCACACCATCTGGCAGCCAGGGATTCGAGACCGATGGACTCCGGACATTCGCATAGAAAAAGTATGCGGGAGCCATCTGATGCGGAGCTGCCCTCGGCGAAGCAGCGAAAGACTGCGCCTCCGCAGGTCTCGACGCCGGACATTCTTGTGCAGATAGCACAGCTTATCGCAGCATCCCAGCAGCCGACAGAGACGGTGTCGGATCGAGAATTATCCGACGGCGCTGGGTCGGTACGCTCCGCCGAAGCATCGGGGGCAGACGACCGGGAACATCATGAGGTCCGACCGGATGCTGAAAGGGATACGGATGATTTGGAGCTATCCCTTTCGGAACAAAATAAAGCTGCCGTGGACTTCATCCGGCACTTCCTCCCTCAGGTTGTTCCGTCGGGCCAGACTGCTGCGGTTCCGGACAAGAGGATTATAGCGTCATTGGACTCTGAATTTTTTGAGCGGTTCAGGGACATCGCTCCCGAGTTTCCGTCGCAGTCCAATAATGTTGCAAGAACATTTGAATTATTGAACGACGCTATATTTAAACTTGCTTCCAAGACGGGGAAAGCAGGTTTCTTGTCCGCTAATACTCTCAACCTGCCTTTCATTAATGCAAGGAATAAATTCGACATGGCAGGACAGGGTATCCCGAGAGTTCCTCTGCGTATGGACGACGAGGCGGAAGACTTAGAGCTATTATTACCGTCGTCGGCTTCTATTCCAACCGTGGTGTTGGAAACAGCTATTGCGTCTAACAGAGCCAATTTAGATGCCTTATCTTACGCAGATCACCTTTCTAAGGCGTTATCACTGCGCCTTCAAGGGAAAGAGTTTCAGGATATACAATCCTCTTTAAGACTTCTTTCAAGGGCAGTAGCTTATTCCACATGTAACTCCGCCCTTTCAGTGGCAAACCTGGAGTTGGTTAGACGTGACGCAGCCCTAGCTACATCCACACTCGTGGATTCTAAGGTGAAGAACTCTCTTAGAGTCGCTTCGGTCTCCGGAGAACTTCTCTTTGAAGGCAAGCTTTCTGCTATTTATGATAAAATTACAAAGAAAGCTTCGGATTCTCTGTTGTTCAAATCTGCTTCTAAGAAGTCGGATACGGCAGACAAGAATAAGACAGGTACTTCTGGGTCTAACGTGCCCAAGAGAGGTTCCTATAGAGGTTCCGGTGCGTCCTCTTGGTCTTATTCGAGAGACCGTCAGGGTAGCGACTCTCGTTCGGGACGTCCTTCGGGCCGGGACAACCGGTCGGACGCCCCGAGGTCGACGGGGCGAGGTGCGGGTCGTGGAGGACGTGGTTTCTCCTACCGCAGGCCTCGCAGGTCCAGGAGGTGATGGCTTAAACCTCTATCGCGTACCGGTTGGCGGAAGGTTGTCGAGCTTTTCACAAGAATGGGCGTCGATTACGGACGACCCTTGGGTGAGAGGAGTGACTTCGGAAGGTCTAAAGATATCCTTCAAACGAAAGCCTCCATTAACTCGAAGTCCGAAGTGGACTCAACTTCCGTCAAATCCGCAGAAAAGAGACGCTCTGTTATCAGAGGTGCAGTCTCTTTTAATGAAGAACGCGGTAGAGGTCGTAGAAAACCAGGAAACTCCGGGATTCTACAGCCATCTGTTTCTGGTTCCGAAACCAGACGGCTCGTTCCGTCCAGTCATAGATTTGAGCTGGATAAACAAGCTGATCGTCGCTCCGAAATTTTATATGGAGACGATTCGGTCGGTCAGAGCGAGTATTCGGGTGAACGATTATGCAACAAGCATAGATCTCAAAGATGCGTACTTTCACATCATGGTACATCCGACATTTCGAAAGTATTTACGCTTCGCAGTCCTAGGAGTGGTGTATCAATTCCGGGCAATGTGCTTCGGATTGAATCTAGCACCCTGGGCTTTCACTCGGGTAATGAACTCGGTAATGATCTATTTCCGAGCTCATTCGTCTGCGGTAACGTCGGCCTACCTGGACGACATTCTTCAGAGGTACGGCAACGAGTTAACGCTTCAGAACGATGTTCAGAATCTACTTCTATTGCTCCGACGTCTCGGTTTTATAGTAAACGAGAAGTCGGATCTGGTGCCGTCCAAGTCATTCACTCATCTGGGAATGAGCTTCGAGATGCACAACAATCTCGTTCGTCTGCCGTTAACCAGAGCGAAATTAGTCAGTTGTTACGCTCGCTATTGTCTGCACGCAGACAAAGTCACAGCGAGAGAATTCATGAGACTGATAGGTCTGTGCGGAGCCGCTGCGGATCTCATTCCGATGGGGCGGTTACGCACACGTCCTCTCCAATTTTTCTTGACTCAGAATTGGAGTGTGAAAATTCATTCGCTCGATGTAGACGTTCTCTTGTCAGATCAAGTGAAACAAGAGATTCAGACTTGGGCAAACATTCAGTGGTTAACTCAGGGAGTTCCACTGCAGTTGCCGGATCCGAGTTTTACCATTATGACGGATGCCAGTCAAACAGGTTGGGGTCAGGGGTCAGCCTGGCAGCTGATTTTAGGGAGAAGTGACTTCTCCCTTCAGAGACTTTAGGGAGAAGTCAGGACTCAGGAGGGAGAAGTCAGTGGACATGAAGGAGAAATCAGAAAAAAAAAACATAAAACGTATATGACATTGTGACAAAATAAATGAACATAGAGGACACAATTGTGGAGAAAAAAATAAATAAAAGTTTATACAAACACACACAAAACTAAGTCAAGATAGTTACATAACAGAATGTAGGTTAAAATCCCCCACCCCACCCTACAAAAAACTGTGTCGTTCATGGTTTCTGAATACCCCCTAACTCTTTGCCTAACAGTGATGACTAAGGTTACCGTGCAGTTGGTGTTGTATTTGCCTCAACGATGTGGATTTGAAATTTAGTATGACCCATGGTGAGAGTGTTCTTCTCTGTAACAGAAGGTATATTCTTTTTAAAAAAATATTTAAAGTGTTTAAAATAAATTTCAAGTTCATATAAGAAGCTGGGTAATTCATGGTTTCTGAATACCCTAACTGAGTTGAAAAGCGTAGTTAAAAAAGTTTTCGATATCCTTCGTAAATTAAGCGTTATTAACAATTTGAGTTAATTAATTTCTTTGGTAAATGACAAAACATTTCAGTTGTCTCCCTTCCCGGCTGCACTGGGTAAACTAATAATACACTGTTCAGAAAACTGACAATTTCTGCCAACCATCTTTCACTGACACGTGCGATTGGTGCTTTGAAGGTCTGCCATTCTTATCCATCCAAATACCTGTGATTTCTATTGTAGCCTTATTACATTTAACCCCCTTCCAACAAACTTCACAAGTTTTCAAAGAAAAACATTCAATGCAAATTGCGGGGCGAATTTCAATGCAGCCAATTTTTCAGTGGAACAGAGCGTAACCGCAAGCAATTTCGATATGGACGAACTGTCTCCAATACATTTTTCTTGTTTTGAAACGATGGTTAACTTTAATAAATTCTAATTAACTCGATGCGTGTCTTGTGTGATTCGTTGTTGTCTGGTACTTTGTTTTTAAATAGCCATTTTGTGCTGGTTGCTATCAGTTGGGGCGAATTGTTCGAACGACTACGCCATTGCAATTCTTTTCAGAAATATAAAATTGGGCTAGTTTAGGCTATATTTTTATACTGTACCAATGACCCAGACTTAGCTGGTGCTAACTCCACAAAAACCAGGGCCAAACACAAATTTTGCCCCCCAATCCCCAAAATTTGCATCCAAAACAAAAAGAAATCATGTCCTAAAGGACCTCCATAGTACGACTCTACTGCGCATGCGCAGTGACGCAGTCGTCCCGAAATTGGCGCCAAATATCATTCTCTGTTTGGCCCTTCATCAGTCAACATCTCACTGATCTTTGTGCTTGTAAATCTCAGTTTAAAGGATGCCAGACACGTAATTCTTGGAGAAAATGTGATTCTAAGGAGGATAGAAGGAGGAGAGGAAAAAAGAAGTGGCAAAAAATAATCAGGGCTGTACTTAAAATTTTTTGTTAAAATTATGTTAAGTTGCCTATTTTCGAGGCAAACGCCTCTTGTTGTCATTCTTGCTAATTGTTGCACTGCTTATTCAGTGTTTCCTCTCCCCTAACCTTCTAAAGTCCCCCCTTGCAATTCTCCCATGCTTTTGGCATATTTTTGAGAAGTTTCATTTCTAAAATTTCCCTGGGAGAGTTGCTTGGTTACAGAATGTTTTCTGTTATTTTCCCCATAGTTACGTTTTCACCCATGGGTGTATAACGTTTGTGTTCTGCATCTTCCATCTGATGTTCTGCAGATTCTCCCCTGGGAGTCTCTGTTTTGCATCAGATAGAGTGTAATTGAGGACTGATTCCGGGCCAGTTTTTTCAGTGCCTGGAGTCATGTTTTCTTCTGTGTTTACACTGTTTGTTTTCATTGGCAACAGCCTTTTTTGAGGGGGGCTGTTTGCCTTTGAGGTAGTTTATCTCATTATAAGATACATTTATATTATCCGAAAGTGTCTCATTAATTATTTTATATAATTTTAAAATTTTTGACCACACTTTGCCATCGGATCCATCGGGGCTCAACGTTACTTTTCAGCAACTTGGGCTTCTCTGAAAAAATATTTTTTCAAAATTATTTTGTTTTGCAATTGTTTTTTCATTTATTAATGGATCATGTTATTATGTATCTTTGTGTCAGGGGTTTTTGCGAGTAACTAGGACTTATTGTTGTTCCTTCACAATGAAAGGAACTTGTTCAAATTGTAATAGGAAGAAATCTTCCTCTGACTTTCATGATTATTGCATAAATTGTAGTCAGTGTTCTCGCATTAATCCCTGTCCTGTATGTGAACATTGGGATGAGAAACATTGGAAACGTGTGTCACGATATGTTGTTTCTGGAGAAAGAGCGATGCCGGCTCTTTCTCCACAAGGTCACTCTACTCTCTCAGTTTCTATTTCAGAGGAACCAGAACAGGGTGATGTTTCCATGTTATCTTCTTCAAGTGTGCGTCCGTCGTCACAATTAAATACAGAGCTAGCGGCAAAAGTGCTCATGGAGATTAGACAAATGTCGTCCGCTAGCTCGCCCGGTGTAGCGTCCATTCACCGAATGGTTCGGCAGCCGGGTTCGTCCGATGCGGTCCAAGAGGAAATTTTGGGTGATGCGAGCACTATAAAAATAATAGATGCACACCCAGTGACGGCGGATAGTGAACGAGAACGGAGGAAGCCTTTTTGTCCGGTTCCTAGCTCGTCCAGGTCCAGCCGGGCCGCGAGCGAGAGAGGCCCCTCTCTCGTACAACAACATCTGGGACCAGATGTTGTGGTACAAAATGTGTCTTTAGCGGAGCATACGTCCGTCGCTCGGGACGCTCCGTTGTATAAGCAGTCCGCAGAGACTGTTAAGGCTTCCTCTTCTCGCCGGCGCACACGACCGCACCTTGGCTGCGTGACCTCCGATATCTTGCCAGCTTCGCCGAGGAAGGATTATTCGGCGACCAGGTCACACCATCCGGCAGCCAGGGACTCGAGACCGATGGACTCCGGACGTTCGCATAGGAAAAGTATGCGGGAGCCATCCGATGCGGAGCTGCCCTCGGCAAAGCAGCGAAAGACCGCTCCTCCGCAGGTCTCGACGTCGGACATTCTAGTGCAGATAGCACAGCTTATCGCAGCATCCCAGCAGCCGACAGAGACGGTGTCGGATCGAGAATTATCCGACGGCGCTGGGTCGGTACGCTCCGCCGAAGCATCGGGGGCGGACGACCGGGATCATCGGGAGGTCCGACCGGATGGTGAAAGGGATACGGATGAATTGGAGCTATCCCTTTCGGAACAACACAAAGCTGCCGTAGACTTCATCCGGCACTTTCTTCCTCAAGTTGTTCCGTCGGGCCAGACTGCTGCGCTTCCGGACAGGAGAATTATAGCGTCATTGGACTCTGATTTTTTCGAGCGGTTCAGGGACATCGCTCCCGAGTTTCCGTCGCAGTCCAATAATGTTGCAAGAACATTTGAATTATTGAACGACGCTATTTTTAAACTTGCTTCCAGGACAGGGAAAGCAGGCTTCTTGTCCGCAAATACTCTCAACCTGCCTTTCATTAATGCAAGGAATAAATTCGACACGGCAGGTCAGGGTATACCGAGAGTTCCTCTGCGTATGGACGACGAGGCGGAAGACTTAGAGCTATCATTACCGTCGTCAGCTTCTATTCCAACCGCAGTGTTGGAAACAGCTATTGCGTCTAACAGAGCCAATTTAGATGCCTTATCTTACGCAGATCACCTTACGAAGGCGTTATCACTGCGTCTTCAAGGGGAAGAGTTTCAGGATATACAATCCTCCTTAAGACTTCTTTCAAGGGCAGTAGCTTATTCCACGTGTAACTCCGCCCTTTCAGTGGCTAATCTGGAGTTGGTTAGACGTGACGCAGCCCTGTCTACATCCACACTAGTGGATTCTAAGGTGAAGAACTCTCTTAGAGTCGCTTCGGTCTCAGGAGATCTTCTCTTTGACGGCAAGCTTTCCGCTATTTATGATAATATTAAAAAGAAAGCTAGTGATTCTCTGTTGTTTAGATCCGCTCCTAAAAGGTCGGATTCAGCAGACACGAATAAGGCGGGCACTTCTGGGTCTTATCCGCCCAAGAGAGGTTCCTATAGAGGTTCCGGTGCGTCCTCTAGCTCTTATTCGAGAGACCGTCAGGATAGCGACTCTCGTTCGGGACGTCCTTCAGGCCGGGACAATCGGTCGGACGCCCCGAGGTCGACGAGGCGAGGTGCGGGTCGTGGAAGACGTGGTTTCTCCTACCGCAGGCCTCGCAGATCCAGGAGGTGATGGCTCAAACCTCTATCGCGTTCCGGTTGGCGGAAGGTTGTCGAGTTTTTCTCAAGAGTGGGCGTCGATTACGGACGACCCTTGGGTGAGAGGAGTGACTTCGGAAGGTCTAAAGATATCCTTCAAACGAAAGCCTCCATTAACTCGAAGTCCAAAGTGGACTCATCTTCCGTCAAACCCTCAAAAAAGAGACGCTCTGCTATCAGAGGTGCAGTCTCTTTTAATGAAGAACGCGGTAGAGGTCGTAGAAAACCAGGAATCGCTGGGATTCTACAGCCATCTGTTTCTGGTTCCGAAACCAGACGGCTCGTTCCGTCCAGTCATAGATTTGAGCTGGATAAACAAGCTGATCATCGCTCCGAAGTTTTATATGGAGACGATTCGATCGGTCAGAGCGAGTATTCGGGTGAACGATTATGCAACGAGCATAGATCTCAAAGATGCGTACTTTCACGTCATGGTACATCCGACATTCCGAAAGTATCTACGCTTCGCAGTCCTAGGAGTGGTGTATCAGTTCCGGGCCATGTGCTTCGGATTGAATCTAGCACCCTGGGCTTTCACTCGAGTAATGAACTCGGTAATGATTTACTTCCGAGCTCATTCGTCTGCGGTAACGTCGGCCTACCTGGACGACATTCTTCAGAGGTACGGCAACGAGTTAACGCTTCAGAACGATGTTCAGAATCTTCTTCTATTGCTCCGACGTCTCGGTTTCATAGTAAACGAGGAGAAGTCGGATCTGGTGCCGTCCAAGTCATTCACTCATCTGGGAATGAGCTTCGAGACGCACAACAATCTCGTTCGTCTGCCGTTAACCAGAGCGAAATTAGTCAGTTGTTACGCTCGCTATTGTCTAAATACAGACAAAGTCACAGCGAGAGAATTTATGAGACTGATAGGTCTGTGCGGAGCCGCTGCGGATCTCATTCCGATGGGACGGCTACGCACACGGCCTCTTCAAATTTTCTTGACTCAGAATTGGAGTGTGAAAATTCATTCGCTCGATGTAGACGTTCTCTTGTCAGATCAAGTGAAACAAGAGATTCAGACTTGGGCAAACATTCAGTGGTTAACTCAAGGAGTTCCGCTGCAGTTGCCGGATCCGAGTTTTACCATTATGACGGATGCCAGTCAAACAGGTTGGGGTGCATCATTAATCCCAACGGATTCGAGATGCCAGGGTCTTTGGGATCCGCAATTCCTGTGCAAGCACATAAACATCAAGGAAATGATGTCAATTTGGCTTGCGTTACGTCACTGGATGGACATTATTCACGATGCTCATGTCCAAATCCTATCCGACAATACGACAGTAGTGGCGTATATACGGAATCAGGGAGGCACTCATTCAGTTCCGTTGTTCAATCTAACGGAAAGAATCCTTCTGTTTGCGTTGGAACATCACGTTCTTCTTTCGGTCCGTCACATACCGGGTCGTCTGAATGTGCTAGCAGACTCCCTTTCTCGAAAGGGTCGCTTGTTGCCGTCGGAGTGGACTCTCAACAAACAAGTATTCAATCAGATTTGCTACCAATGGGAACGGCCAATGATAGACTTATTTGCGACACATCTCAACAATCAGTTGCAGACGTATGTGTCCCCGTGTCCGGATCCAAGAGCATTTGCTGTAGACGCTCTATCGATCCCTTGGGACGGAATGATAGGATATGCGTATCCTCCAGCGCCGTTAATTCAACAAGTATTGCTAAAGATAAAACAATCTCAATGCAAGATTCTGTTGGTAGCATCTCTGTCGCCACAGAGACCGTGGATAAATCTACTCAGGTGTCTGTTGTGGGACCTACCGCGGAAGCTCCCTCCACGAGAGGATCTTCTTTGGCAGGGGAAATCGCGCCAACTGCATCACAACCCGCAAGGTCTCAACCTTCACGTTTTTCCGTTGTGCGGTCCTTCTTGCATGGCAAGCACTTTACAGGACGAGCAGTGGACGCGATTTCTAACTGTAGGAGGACCTCCTCTTCGCTAAACTATGCGGCTAAGTGGAAGGTTTTCCGTCGTTGGTGTAGGGATCATTCTGTTGATATATTTGATCCCTCTATACCAGACATTGCTAACTTTCTAGTATACTTGTTTGACGAAATCAAACTGCAACCGGTTACTATAAAGGGTTATAGATCTATGTTATCTGATACCTATGCACATCATGATAGTTTACAAATTGGATCTAATGTCTCTTTATCGAAATTGGTTAGAAACTTTTCGATAAATAGACCCAGAACTCTTAGATTAATTCCTAAGTGGAATTTAGCTTGGGTTCTCCTTAAATTGAAGGAAAAGCCATTTGAACCTCTTGGGACAGTAGATTTCAAATTCTTATCTTATAAGACAGCTTTTCTCTTAGCTTTCTCTTCTGCCAGAAGAGTCAGTGAGCTTCATGCACTATCGGTGGATGATTCTCATTATCGTAGTGTTGGGAACACTATCACCTTCACTACTAACGTCGGTTTTTTAGCTAAGAATCAGGCTCCTAATAAATATCCGGAACCTATTGTTATTAAGGCTCTTCCGTCTTCAGACGGGCGTAGGCCTTTACTCTGTCCTGTTAGAGCACTACGTATCTATAAACAGAGATCTCAGTTCATCAGAAAGGGACGGAAACGTTTCTTTCTGTCTTTGATGCCTAATAGAAAGGACATTTCAGTCCATTCTATTGCTAGATGGATTCAGTTAACTATCCGTACTGCGTATGAAGATTTATCTTCTTCTCAGCAGTCTGTGCTTAAGATTTCTGCTCATGAAGTAAGAGCTCTTTCTACTTCCTGGGCTTATGCTAATAGTGTTGCTATTACAGATTTAATGAAGGCTGCTTATTGGTCTCAGCCATCCACATTTACTAATTTTTATCTCAGAAATATTGAGTCCATTTCTGGAGACCTGCATTGTTTAGGTCCGTTATCTGTTGCTCAGAATGTCGTCCACTAAACAGTTGCAACTATAGTTATGCAGGCTTTCTGTTCCGGCAGTGACTCCGTCCGGCTGCCCTCTTCGCTCTGGGCTATTTGACCCAGGGCAAGGGGAAGGGGGGGGGGCGGGTGTTCCCTTAGGTCACCTGCTTTATAGTGAAAAGCAAGGGAATGCCTCCTCCAAGACAGTATTTCTGAGTCGCTTCCGGGATGGTTTTAAAGTGTAATATTAATGTTTAATTTCATTCATGTCTTATTTTTAAAGTGTAGCTCGGTGTGAAGCATTTGTATATGTCAAGTGTCAAACGGGCTTTAATATACAATACTCGGACACTTTTAAATGATTATAAAGAGTCTCAATTCTCTGGACTACTTTATTTATTGGCTTGTTTTAATAATAATTAGTATAAAGGTTATACTGGATATTAATAGAGAACATGAATGTTATTGTGCTCAATTATTAAGGGTAGTGTATCTTTCTAATTTAAACATTAAATAAGAAAGATACCTGTAAAGCCTAATACTCCTTTTCTCCTTAAGGGGTTATCTCTTTATTTTATAATTGAGCTTATTGGATTTTCCTCTATGTCCTAGGCCCTCCAGCCTGTTTACTATTCAGCTAAGTCTGGGTCATTGGTACAGTATAAAAATGTTAAAAAATTTATAGTAATTTATATATTTTTTATACTTACCAATGACCCAGACGGGGATGGCCCTCCCTGAGTTGGGAACTCTTGCCTCCCCGCTGAGTACATAGCGCTGACCAGGCACTGCCAGTAAGAATGATATTTGGCGCCAATTTCGGGACGACTGCGTCACTGCGCATGCGCAGTAGAGTCGTACTATGGAGGTCCTTTAGGACATGATTTCTTTTTGTTTTGGATGCAAATTTTGGGGATTGGGGGGCAAAATTTGTGTTTGGCCCTGGTTTTTGTGGAGTTAGCACCAGCTAAGTCTGGGTCATTGGTAAGTATAAAAAATATATAAATTACTATAAATTTTTTAACTTTCATAGCCGTGTGACGGACTTTAACAGCAACCGTGTTTACTGTTTTTTTGTGGAAGCGTGTGTTTTTAAAAAATAAAACATAAGAAAATACAGTAAACTGCCATGTCTCCCAAGGAAGTTTGGGAGGGCGACTTGAATTTCACCCCCAATGTAAGCCAAGGCGACTTGAGGAATGACAAGGTGACTTCTTCGCCCAAGTCGCCCACTCGGCTGACCCCTGGTTGGGGTGCATCATTAATCCCAACGGATTCGAGATGCCAGGGTCTTTGGGATCCGCAATTCCTGTGCAAGCACATAAACATCAAGGAAATGATGTCAATTTGGCTTGCGTTACGTCATTGGATGGACATTATTCACAATGCTCATGTCCAAATCCTATCCGACAATACGACAGTAGTGGCGTATATACGGAATCAGGGAGGCACTCATTCAGTTCCGTTGTTCAATCTAACGGAAAGAATCCTTCTGTTTGCGCTAGAACATCACGTTCTTCTTACGGTCCGTCACATACCGGGTCGTCTGAATGTGCTAGCAGACTCCCTTTCACGAAAGGGTCGCTTGTTGCCGTCGGAGTGGACTCTCAACAAACAAGTATTCAATCAGATTTGCTACCAATGGGAACGGCCAATGATAGACTTATTTGCGACACATCTCAACAATCAGTTGCAGACGTATGTGTCTCCGTGTCCGGATCCAAGAGCATTTGCAGTAGACGCTCTGTCGATCCCTTGGGACAGAATGATAGGATATGCGTATCCTCCAGCGCCGTTAATTCAGCAAGTATTGCTGAAGATAAAACAATCTCAATGCAAGATTCTTTTGGTAGCATCTCTGTCGCCACAGAGACCGTGGATAAATCTACTCAGGTGTCTGTTGTGGGACCTACCGCGAAAGCTTCCTCCACGGGAGGATCTTCTTTCGCAGGGGAAATCGCGCCAACTCCATCACAACCCGCAAGGTCTCAACCTTCACGTTTTTCCGTTGTGCGGTCCTTCTTGCATGGCAAGCACTTTACAGGACGAGCAGTGGACGCGATTTCTAACTGTAGGAGGACCTCCTCTTCACTAAACTATGCGGCTAAGTGGAAGGTTTTTCGTCGTTGGTGTAGGGATCATTCTGTAGATATATTCGATCCCTCTATACCAGACATTGCAAACTTTCTAGTATACTTGTTTGACGAAATCAAACTGCAGCCCGTTACTATTAAGGGTTATAGGTCTATGTTATCTGATACCTATGCACATCATGATAGTTTACAAATTGGATCTAATGTCTCTTTATCTAAGTTGGTAAGAAACTTCTCGATAAATAGACCCAGAACTCTTAGATTAATTCCTAAATGGAATTTAGCTTGGGTTCTTCTTAAATTGAAGGAAAAGCCATTTGAACCTCTTGGGACAGTAGATTTCAAATTCTTATCTTATAAGACAGCTTTTCTCTTAGCTTTCTCTTCTGCTAGAAGAGTCAGTGAGCTTCATGCACTGTCGGTGGATGATTCTCACTATCGTAGTGTCGGGAACACTATCACCTTCACTACTAATGTCGGTTTTTTAGCTAAGAATCAGGCTCCTAATAAATATCCGGAACCTATTGTTATTAAGGCTCTTCCGTCTTCAGACGGGCGTAGGCCTTTACTCTGTCCTGTTAGAGCGTTACGTATCTATAAACAGAGATCTCAGTTTCCCTTAGCAAGGGAATGCCTCCTCCAAGTCAGTACTTCTGAGTCGCTTCCGGGATGGTTTTAAAGTGTAATATTAATGTTAAAATTCATTCATGTCTTATTTTTAAAGTGTAGCTCGGTGTGAAGCATTTGTATATGTCAAGTGTCAAACGGGCTTTAATATACAATACTCAGACACTTTTAAATGACTATAAAGAGTCTCAATTCTCTGGACTACTTTATTTATTGGCTTACTTTAAAAATAATTAGTATAAGGGATATACTGGATGTTTATAGAGAACATGAATATTATTGTGCTCAATTATTAAGGGTATTGTATCTTTCTAATTTAAATATTAAATAAGAAAGATACATGTAAAGCCTAATACTCCTTTTCTCCTTAAGGGGTTACCTCTTTATTATATAGTTGAGCTTATTGGATTTTCCTCTATGTCCTAGGCCCTCCAGCCTGTTTACTATTCAGCTAAGTCTGGGTCATTGGTACAGTATAAAAATGTTAAAAAATTTATAGTAATTTATATATTTTTTATACTTACCAATGACCCAGACGGGGATGGCCCTCCCAGGAGTTGGGAACTCTTGCCTCCCCGCTGAGTACATAGCGCTGACCAGGCACTGCCAGTAAGAATGATAATTGGCGCCAATTTCGGGATGTCTGTGTCACTGCGCATGCGCAGTGGGGGCGTAGTATGGAGGTCCTTTAGGACATGATTTCTTTCTGTTTTGGATGCAAATCTTGGGGATTGGGGGGCAAAATTTGTGTTTGGCCCTGGTTTTGTTAGAGTTAGCACCAGCTAAGTCTGGGTCATTGGTAAGTATAAAAAATATATAAATTACTATAAATTTTTTAACTTTGGTCCCACATAAAAAAACTATTTGAGCTTAATTATGTGGTAAACAGGCTTTGCTTTATGTCACTTCAGCAACTTGGTTTTTCCATGACATGCCAGTTTTAATGTCAGAGCAAAGACTTGGCATGTGGCTAGTTTACTGGGAAAATAAGGAATAATCTTTCTTCTGTACTATATTTTAGAATGTCTGTATGTCTGTCTGTCTGCTATAGAAATGAATATGGGGTCAGCCCGAGTGTCCAAAATGGGTCTACTAGGAGTACTTTTTTATGGCGGACATCATCGTCAGGTTTAACCCTTTACCCAACGCAGACGATTTCAAAATTTATTATTTTAAATATCATTTTTTAATTTTTTTCAAACAATTTCTACAAAACCATTTCATGTGACCCCTCTTTGGAACGAGCTCAACGAGCTCGTTCCAAAGAGGGGTCACATAATATGGTTTTGTTGAAATTTTTCGAAAAGTAATATATTTTCAGCTGCTGAATTTGCATATGACGTGGGCGGATGCGGGCGATTCGTTGGGTAAAGGGTTAAAAAAGTGTGGGGGTGTTGGTGGGCACCAAAAGTTATGACCAAAATTTTTTTTACTGATATATATCTTCAAAGGGGTCTACTAGGGGTACGTTTTTATCAGGAATCTAATGGTGAGGTTTTAAAAAGTATAGGGGTGGGGGTTTAGAAGGGCACCAAAAGTTATGACCAAGATTTTTCTCACCGATATAGGTCTTTAACGGGGTCTACCAGGAATCTAATGGTGAGGTTTAAAAAAAAGTGCCGTGGTGGGGGTGTAGAGGGGCACCAACTCAGCCTGAGCAACGCCGTGTAACCCTGCTAGTGCTTAATAATACAGGATATTACCAGCTGAATACATCACAATTTACAAGGCCGAAAAGTCTGGATTAGTGTTAAAAAATTGATATATGATGTTGAGAGCGGTGGTCCACTTTTGTGGTCCAAACAAAAATTGTTGGAAAAAAATAATTTGCAAGATATGAGGTGGGAGTTCAAAATGACCGAAATAAATATGTGGAAAATAAGAAAAATCTTGCAATTTATGGTTGGGTGACTGGGAAGGTCGAATGCAGAAAAATGGCATGATGTACTGCCAATTTTTTTCCTCCTCCAGTCCTCATTTCAACTCAGTTTAAAAATTATTTAATTTCAAGGATAAGGAATGGGCAAATTGAATTTTTTATTTTATTTTTCAGGTAAATCATCGAGTATGCCATTTAATCTGGAAGAGCTGGTGCCAATGGGGCTTGCATTGCGTGATGTCTGCCTTGGAATAATAGAATTAGCATATCCTGATAGTAAGCCAGCAGTTAATGAAGACTACAGGATTGCATTACAGTCGTCTGGAATGATCAACAGAAAACAAAAGAAAGAAGAAGAAATGAAGCAAACACTACTCTGGGCATACCTGTTTAAAGTATGACTTTAGTCAACCAAAATTTTGTTCTTTTATATATATAAGATTGTAGAAGAGATAACCAATGGTTTCAAGTATTTCCAGGGGCACTGGAAGGAATTGTTTGCAGCACAGCTGGATTTAGTAAAAGATAACTTCAACATGAAGATTATTTTCAGTGGTGGCTGTCCTTTTTTTTTTAACTCTTTAAACAACGAATCGGCCGTATCCGACCACGTAATTTGTACATTGAGCAGTTGAAAAAAAGAAATTTTTAGAAATATTTCAACTAAACCATATCATGTGACCCCTCATTGGAATATGGACATTTGGGCTTGTTCCAATGAAGGATCACATGATATGGTATTGTTGAAATTTTTGGAAAAAATTTTAAAAATAGTAATTAAAATAAGATTTTTTGATATTCTCTACGTTGGGTAAAGGGTTAATCTTTTACCACAAAAATCATATCCTGCTAAGCAATTTACAAATTGACTAGTTGAAAAAAAAATTATATTTTTATACTGTACCAATGACCCAGACTTAGCTGGTGCTAACTCTTAAATATTTAGGGCCAAAAGCAAATTTTACCCTCCAATCCCCAAAATTTGCATCAAAAACCGAAAATTACATGTGTATATGGTCCTCCATACTTTTACTCCACTGCGCATGCGCAGTGTCGAGGAGGTCTTGATATTGGCGCCAAAAGTCATTCTTTGTTTGGCCCTCAATTCAGTATCACCTCACTGATATTTGTGCTTGTAAATCTCAGTTTAAATGATGCCAGACACATAATTATGAGAGAAATGGTGGATATAAGGTGGAAATAGAAGGAGAGGAAAAACAGTGGAAAGAAATGTTCAGGGCTGTAACTTATAATTATTTTACGAAATTATTTCATGTTGCCTATTTTCGAGACATGACCCTGTTGTGGTCATTCTTGCTATGAATGTTCCATTGTTTGATCAGTGTTTCCTCTCTCCCTTTCCTTTATTCCCCCCTAGCTATTCTCCCATGCTTTTGTCTTATTTTTTTGTAATGTTTATTTCTAAAATTTCTTGGGAGTTTTGGCTTGGAAACAGAATTATTTTCTGTTTTTTCCCCATGTTTACGTCCTCACCCTAGGGTGTTTAGGCGTTTTGGTCTGCATCTACCATCTGATGTTCTACAGTTTCTTCTTGGGAAGTCTCTATTTTGCATCAGATAGTGTTTAAATTGGACACTGATTTCGGGCCATGTTTACCAGTGCCTGGAGTCATGTTTCTGGTTTGTTTACACTTTTTGTTTAGGTTGACAACAGTTACTTCTGATAGTGATTACTTGTCTTCTGCTTAGTTTAGTTCATAGCAAGATACTTTAATATTGTCCGTAAGTGTTACATTAATTTTTCAAAATGATTTAAAATTTTTGTCCACACTTAGGCTTTTTTGGGATCCATTTGGGCTCAGGGTTCCAATTGGGAACTTGGGCTCTTCTGAAAATTTTTTTTTCTTTTTGAATGATTTTTTCGTAATGTTATAATGGATTATTTTATTATGTATCTTTGTTTTCAAGGTTTAGTGTGAGTACTATGACTGTTTACTTTTTTCACTATGAAAGATTATTGTTCAAATTGTAATGGGAGGAAATCTTCCTCTGATTCTCATGATTTCTGTATTAATTGTAGTCAATGTACTCGCACTAACCCTTGTTCAACAAGGATGCGTACTTTCACGTCATGGTACATCCGGCATTCAGAAAGTATCTTCGCTTGACCATCCTAGGAGTCGTATATCAGTTCCGAGCGATGTGCTTCGGTCTGAATCTAACGCCCTGAGCTTTCACTCGAATAATGAACTCGGTATTGACTCATTTCCGAGCTCATTTGTCTGCAGTAATGTCGGCCTACCTGGACGATATTCTTCAGAGGTATGTCAACGAGTTAACACTTCAGAACGATGTGCAGAATCTGTTTCTTTTGCTCCGACGTCTCGGTTTCATAGTAAACGAAGGGAAGTCGGATCTGGTGCCGTCCAAGTCGTTCACCCACCTGGGGATGAGCTTCGAGACACACAACAATCTTGTTCGTCTGCCGTTAACCAGAGCGAAGTTAGTTGTTGTCGCTAATGTCTTCACTCAGACAGGGTTACAGCGAGAGAATTCATGTGACTGATAGGTCTGTGCGGAGCTGCTGTGGAACTCATTCCAGTGGGGCGGCTACACACTCGTCCTCTCCAAATCTTTTGACTCAGAATTGGAGGGTTAAGATTCATTTGCTCGATACGGACATCCTCTTGTCAAATCAAGTGAAACAAGAGATTCAGACTTGGGCAGACATTCAGTGGTTAACTCAGGGAGTTCCACTGCATTTGCCGGATCCAAGTTTTACAGTTATGACGGATGCCAGTCAATAGGTGGGGGTGCAACATTGAGCCCAACGGATTTGAAGTGCCAGGGTCTTTGGGATCCGCAGTTCCTAATCAAGCACATAAACATAAAAGAAATGATGTCAATTTGACTTGCGCTATGTCATTGAATGGACGTTTTTCAGAATGCACACGTGCAAATTCTATCCGACAATACGATGGTGGTAGCGTATATTCGGAATCAGGGAGGCACTCATTCCATTCCGTTGTTCAAGCTAACAGAAAGAATCCTTCTGTTGGTACAAGAAGATCAGGTTCTCCTATCGGTCCGTCATATTCCGGGTCGTCTGAACGTATTAGCGGACTCCCTTTCACGGAGGGGTCGCCTGTTGCCGTCGACTCTCAACAAACGAGTATTCAATCAGATTTTCTACCAATGGGAGCAGCCAAGGATAGACTTATTTGCAATGCATCTCAACAGTTAGTTGCAGACGTATGTGTCACCATGTCCGGATCAACGAGTGTTTGAAGTAGATGCTCTATCGATCTTATGAGACGGAATGAGAGGATATGTGTATGCTGTTGATTCAGCAGACATTGCTCAAGATAAATCAATCTCAATGCAATTATGTGGTAGCATCTCTGTCCCCACAGAGACCGTGGATTAATCCACTCAGGTGTCTGTTGTGGGACATGCCGTGGAAGCTTTCTCCACATTTCAGTCCATTCTATTGCTAGATGAATTCAATTAACTATCCGTACTGCTGATCATAAATTATCTTCAACTCAGCAGTCTGTGCTTAGATTTCAACTCATAAAGTAAGGGCTCTATCTCTTCTTGGGTTTACGCTAATAGTGTTGCTATTACAGATCTAATGAAGGCTTCATATTGATCTCAGCCTTCCACTTTCACAAATTTTTTATCTTTAGAAATATTGAGTCCATTTCTGGAGATCTGCATTGTTTAGGTCCGTTATCTGTTGCTCAGTATGTCATCCACTAAACAGTTGCAACTATGGTTATGCAGGCTTTCTGTTCCGGCAGTGACTCTGTCCTGCTGCCCTCTTCGCTCTGGGTATTTGACCCAGGGCAAGGGGTGGGGGGGGGGGGGGGGGGGGGGTGTTCCCTTAGGTCACCTGCTTTATAGTGTAAAGCAAGGGAATACCTCCTCTGGAGTCAATAATTCTGAGTCGGCATCGGGATGGTTTTAAAGAGTAAAGCTAATGTTTACTCATCCAAGTAATATTTTTAAATTGTAGCTCGGTGTGAAACATTTGTATATGTCACGTTTCACACGGGCGTTAATATACAATCTTCGCCCCCTGTTAATGAGTATAAAGAGTCTCATTTCTCTGGACTTTCTTTAGTTATTGGCTTTCCTTTAAAAATAATTAGCATAACGAGTTATACTGGATGTTAATAGAGATCATTGATGTTATTGTGCTCAATTACAGAATGGTGTTGTGTCTTTCTTTTTGATGCAAATAAGAAAGATACATGTAAAGCCTATTTCTCATTTTCTCCTCGAGGGGATAATTCGGTTATATGTAGTTGAGCCTATTGGATTTTCCTTTATGTCCTAGGCCCTCCAACCTTTTTACTATTCAGCTAAGGGTGGGTCATTGGTACAGTATAAAAAAAAATTTATAGTAATTTATATATTTTTTATACTTACCAATGACCCAGACGGGGATGGCCCTCCCATGAGTTGGGAACTCATACCTCCCTGCTGAGTACATAACGCCTACCAGGCACTGGTTGTAAGAATGACTTATGGCGCCAATTTCGAGACCTTTTTGACACTGCACAGTGGAGTAAAGTATGGAGGACCATACAGGACATGTAATTTTCGGTTTTTGATGCAAATTTTGGGGACTGGGGGGTAAAATTTGCATTTGGCCCTAAATATTTAAGAGTTAGAACCAGCTAAGTCTGGGTCATTGGTAAGTATAAAAAATATATAAATTACTAGGAGCCCATTGCAGTGAAGGGTCAAATGATATGGCTTTGCTGAAATATAATAATTTATAATTTAATTTAATATACTGAGTCAAAAAAGAAAGAATAATAGAAACAAATGTGAAAAAATAGCATAAAGGATGAAATATAATGGTTCTAATGTTGCATGTTTGTGGACAAGAAGTCATGCAAAGAGTTTAATGACATGTTGTTGTTGTCCACCAAACCGTATGCAATTTTGTTACGGATTTCAAAATAGCATGTGCTACCCGAGAATGTCAAATTGAATGGGTGACCGACGATTTTCTTTGTGTTATGTTGTGCTAGAGAAAACATGCTAGTTTTTGTCTTCCGACACTTTAAAAAATGCCAAGGTTAACCAAAAATCAGAGATTGTGTGCCGTTGGAGGCTGGGATACCTCCAGATGAGCTCGCTGCTGAGTTCGGAGACACTGTGGCCACTATTTACCATCTCATTGGAAGGTATAGAACCATTAGATCTACTGCCGACCAACCGCATTCAGGTTGACCAAGGGTTACGACCCCTGCACAAGACCAACACATCAGGACGTCTCACTTACGGGATCAGTTCCTTCTGGCGACGAGGACAGCAGCAGTTACTCCTGGTAGAACTAACAACAGAATCAGTGCACAAACTGTCTGCAACAGACTCACTGAACACCGCATCCACAGTAGGCATCCATACCACGGATCAATCCTTACCCAACGTCATTGTACTGTCAGAATGGAATGAGTACGTCAGAGTGTTTGCTGGACTCAGCAACATTGAAGTACAGTTCTTTTTAGTGATGAATCACGATTTTGTCTACAGTGCTCTAATGGTGGGGCAAGAGTGTATCGCTGACAAGGAGAACTTTTTTTGATGCGTGCGGGAATGCAACCATTTCGGTGTGGGTAGTGTAATGGTTTGGGCAGGAACACAGTCTTCATCGATGGTAATCTGAATGGACTGCGATATAGGGACAAAATTCTTAACACTGTTGTGGTCCTGTTGTTCAATGCTAACATCGGATTGCAGTTATTCTAGCAAGACAATGCCCGATGTCACGTGGCACGTAGCAGTCGTGACTTTCTTGAGGAGCAGAGAATCCAATTTCTTTCCTGGCCCCCACTTTCGCCAGATTTGTTGCCAATCGAGCATCTTTGGGATCAATTGGACCATCGGGTACGACTTCATGATCTTCAGACATTAGGCGATTTATGTAATGTTCTAAGGCAGGAATGGAACGCAATACCACAGGGTCACATCCAGAGACCAATCAGGTCCATGAGCCATCGATATCTTGCCATCCAAGAGGCAAACGGTGCACACACACGCTATTGACTGCATGTGTGAACTTTTCATTTCACCTCATGTCTGAATTGTGACGCTGGCATCAGTACGAACATGAAATTAGGCAAATTCATACAGCTAGACTCAATATGAATTTACAATAATTTATTTGGGATTAAAGTCGATAATATTAAAAAATTGCTCCTCAAAGTTTATTATACTTTCTTTTTTGACTCGGTATATAATTAAAATAGTAACTTTTGATATATCGCATACATGTCACATGACTTTATTGAAATTTGGTGAAAAATTTGAAAAAAAGGGATAATTAACCCTTTACCCAACGAATCGGTCGCATCTGCCCACATAATATACGAAGTCAGCAGTTTAAAAAAATGTAATTCTTCAAAAAATTTCAACAAAACCATATCATGTGACCCCTCGTTGGAACGAGCTCTTCGAGCTCATTCCAACGAGGGGTCACATGATATGGTTTTGTTGAAATTTTTTGAAAAATTTAAAAATGATATCGTCAGCGTTGGGTAAAGGGTTCAAATAACAAATATAGAAATTGTATGTGCTGGATAAAGGGTTAACTCTTTACCTAACAGAACAGTTACCATATGAAGCCAGTGTTTTTTGCATAAATTGTCATTCAAATTTTATTATTTTCACGTTTTGCCCACAAAATATAGTTTATAACACTCTCATTTTAACTAGGATTGTACCATTGAGTGATCATAAGCTATTTTTTGGTGCAAAAATTGAAAATTGCAGTTCTTCAAGAAATTTGTTTGCAGGTGTAACTATTGATAGGCACAAGTTTATTTCTGTTGTTTTATTGAATGAAGTGATAATATGTACCTCTCTTTTGGTTGTAGCATAATATTTTTTCCTGAAGTTTTGGTATTTGTTTGACTTAGCTATTTATCTTTGATTAAAGACAACTTTGACAAGCAGCATATAGATGGAGTGTTAATTTGGTTCATTGCAGAACTTTCTTTTTAAAAAATAAATCTTGAAATATTTGAAAATATTCTCTGCTTCTCTTTCCACAGGTAACAGCTTCATTAGTTCGACAGTTACAGTTGAGAGACTCGAGGAGACAGTACTGTCCCAATGGTTACTGGCTGGCAGAACATGTACATATCAATGCAGATCAGGTATATGTTTTTCATTTTTGTGCTTATGTTTGTTTATTGGGGTATAATGGCACGTTCAACAGGATAGGTCACATCATGTTGGGATTGATTTTTGTTACAGTACCTCATGAAGTGCAATGATTAGTGCCTGACTGGAGGGAGAACTTTTATGTCTTCCTGTTAATTATTATACCCCCGCCTACTTGGCGAGAGTATTAGTTATCCTTGTGTTTTCCAGGGTGTATGGGAATTTACACCGGTTTGGGAACTCATACACCCTGAGGCGAAGCCGAAGGTTGTATGAGTTCCCAAACTGGTGTAAATTCCCATACACCCTGAAAAACACAAGGATAACAGATTTATTTCCAAGAATTTTGGTGTACTTAATACTTTAACCTACATTGTGGGCAAAAACTGACAGAAAATTTGTACTTGGCAAGTTTCTTAAGTAAAACCAGACATATATGAGCCAGTTCCAATGACATCCATATCTGTAATATTTTATTGCACATGAATATTTTTATTTTTGTTCTAACATAACCGAGCTGAAGGTATGAATTAATAATTAAAAATGGGTACTTTTTTAGCCATATAGCTTGCTTTTGTATATTCTTGTTTTTACACCGTGTTTAAACACGGTGTAAAAAAAAGCCACTGTGGATTGCAAGTTACACTGTACCTCTCAGCCAATCAAAATGCAGTATTTTGTTTCATTTGGAAATAATATATATTATTCCTCATGTCAGTCCGTCAGTCCTTTAGTCTGCCAAAGTTGTATCATACACTACACTCACACCCTTCAAGACAAACATCTGAAATTTTGCACAATGCAAAACTACATTCAGCACATTAACATGTTAGAAGGTCAGATGACACGGTATGTTTTTGTCGCAGTTATTGCCATTAATTATCTTAGAAAATTTTCATGTTATTTTTAATTGAGGGTACATTCATGGTGTAATTAACTCCTCTCACAGTTGCTAATGTAGAGAGTTGAAACTTTAGGATATGGTTGAAGATATCCAACATATATAAAGTTTACAGAAAAAAAACTTTTTTAACAAAATTATATATTGCCCTTTACCGACTTAGAAAATTCCCAGTGTTTTTTTTTAATTGAGAGTACGTTATTGAGGGTACCTTCAAGGTGTAATCATCTCCTTCCACAGTTTTTAATATAGAGATTTGAAACCTTAAGATATGGTTACACATAAAATTAAGATGTGCAACATTTATAAAGATTGCCAAAAAAATATTTTTTACGAAATTATTGCCTGTTATTGACTTAGAAAATTTCCTGTGTTTTTTAATTGAGGGTAACTTCATGGTGTTCATCTCCTTCCAAAGTTTGTAATGTAGAGATTTTAAAGTTTAGGATATGGTTACACACACAATGAAAATGGATAGTATCTATAAAGTTTACAGAAAAAATTTTTTT
Organism: Pictodentalium vernedei; assembly: GCA_031216915.1. Classification (NCBI taxonomy): domain Eukaryota; kingdom Metazoa; phylum Mollusca; class Scaphopoda; order Dentaliida; family Dentaliidae; genus Pictodentalium; species Pictodentalium vernedei. The sequence continues at coordinate 390,319,581 of CM062293.1, read as the reverse complement.
TCACAAAATTAGTACCCTTTATTGATGTTAAAAATTTTGTGTGTATTTTAATTGAGGGTACCTTCATGGTGTAATCAACTCCTCGCAGGGTTTCTAATGTAGAGAGTTGAAACTTTAGGATATAGTTATACATGTCTTGGAGATGTGCAACATATATAAAGTTTGTTGAAAAATATTTTTTCACAAAATTATCAAATCAAATCAAGACACTCTTCTTAAATTTGGTAAAGTGGCAGGGGTACCTTTTTCTGTCGCCCTATGGTGACACTTGATAGTTTTTATTATAAAAATGGGCAATTTGTTAGGTACGGGGTTAAAACCAGGAAAACAGGCCAGGAGGCCTTAAAAAAGCCCTGAATATTCACAAATGAAAATACTGACAAAGTGCAGAATCAACTATTTAGTTTTATATGCCAGAGATTGTGAAGGCATAGTACTAACTAGGATGGTCTGCTCATTACTCCCTTCTCCCACTTGAGGGAAGTGGGAGGAGGGGGTAATGAGCAGAGCATCCTAGTTTGTACTTGTGAGTCCTTGAAAATCTTTGAAATTTAGCGATTGTAGGGCCTTGAAAAATGCTGCAAAATGTCTAGAAATGGCCTTGAATAGCCTTTAATTTTATCAGCCCTTGCCTACAGGAACCCTGATTCAGTGAAACTGACCAATATTGATAGAGACTATAAACCAATCTATACTCACAACTGACTGCTAATTAATCTTAGTCTGTCAGCATTTTGAGACTAACCCATATGAAGTAATTTTTTGGGACAATTTATTGGAAGCACTCTCCTTTATCTCTTGCATGCTCCTGGCAGATATTCATACAAGACAGCAATACTTTTGTCACCCTCTATTTCCTGCTTCAGCTTAATCAAACTTGTCCCTTTAAATTGAATCAATCACTTTATGAAAAATTAATTTAAGTCTGTGGGGGGGCCGAGTGGTGTGCGTGGTTTAGTATAGTTTTGCTAGGCGGTTGGTGCCAAAGGAAACTCTCTCGGCGTGGGTTCGAACCCCCGCCATGCCAATGTAGATTAGTTTATGGTTTCGTTTGTTCATATTTTTCATCAAGTCCTGTCAAGGCTGCTTTACAATAGCCTTAGCCAGTCTTTTTTTTGAATTCAAGAAAATACTCAGTAGGTTAAATAGTTAAAATGTCACAGTGTACAGCCATTTACACAAAACATTTTTGTCTTTTAATCACAATCCCAGCCCTTTCCAATAAAATCCCAATTTGGACAACAAGCTCACAATCAGGTTATGTGCTGTATGGTATCACAGAGGAAAGCAGCAGCGATGATGTCACTTTTATGTGACAGATCTGTGACCCCTTGAAATGTATCTCCAATTGAAGTTTGGTCAAATTTGTAACCCTTTATACGCTGTATAAAGGGTTAAAAATTTGACCAAACTTCAAATAAAAATTTGTTATTTTAAATATTATTTTTTCAAATTTTTCCCAAAAATTTCAATAAATCCATATCATTGGACCCACTCATTGGAACAAGCTTGTTCTTCTGAGTGGTTCACATGATATGGTTTTGTTGAAAAAGTTTTTTAAATAATTTTTTTTCAGCTGATGAATTTGTATATTACAAAGGCAGATGTGGCCAATTCGTTAGGTAAAGGGTTACATCTCGAAAGAATAAAAGATAAAAATTGGAGAATTTTGTCTCCATGTGAAAGGAGTTGAGATATATTTTAAGACAATGTTTATTTTTATTTGTTGATTGCAGCCATCACAGATATATCGGACACAGAATGCTGTATTTGTTAGAAGATCATTTGGAGCATTGAATAAGTTAACAAGATTTCATTTAGGTTAGTTTTGTTTTTCATTTCTTTTAATCCTCAAGTGCCCAGACAGTTTTCAAGCATTTCCACTCTGCCATCTCTTCCATCTGGTAGCAGGTCTATTGTTCCAAGTCATATCTTGGCTGCATCTGTAGACATCTGCAATTTGGTTTGAAACAATGGCCTGAGTAAGTCTATTCTACTTTTAAAAAATTTCACTTGAGAATCAGAATCTTGTGATATTTGGTATGCAACATTGTGGGGTGGATCTGATTCAAGTTTGTTCAAATCGGCTCCCTGGGTTTATATTTGGACTCGGTATTAGGAGCCCAAATGTGAACTTAGTGCATTTCAGGCAAATTTCTTTAAAAATCTTCTTCTCAAGATCCAGCAGGCAGAATCTTTTGATATTTGGTATGCAACATTGTGGGGTGGATCTGATTCAAGTTTGTTCAAATCTGCCACCTGGATTTACATTTGGGCTCAGTATAGAAGCCCGAATTTGAACTTAGTGCATTTCAGGCAAATTTCTTAAAAAATCTTCTTCTCCAGATCCAGCAGGCAGAATCTTTTGATATTTGGTATACAACATTGTGGGGTGGATCTGATTCAAGTTTGTCAAATTGGCCCCCTGGATTCATATTTGGGCTCACTATAGAAGCTCGAATTCGAACTTAGTGCATTTCAGGCAAATTTCTTAAAAAATCTTCTTCTCAAGATCCAGCAGGCAGAATCTTTTGATATTGGGTATGCAGCATGCTTAGGAGGGTGAGATTCAAGTTTGTTCAAGCCAAGTCCCTGGGTTCATATTTGGGCTCACTGTGGTAGCCCGAATTATAACTTAGTTCAAAATGAGGAATTTTCTTTAAAAATCTTCTTCTTCAGATCCAGCAGTCGGAATGTTTTGATATTTGGTATGCAGCATCCTTAGGGGGGTGAGATTCAAGTTTGTTCGAGCCATGTCCCTAGGTCCATATTTGGGCTCACTATGGGAGCCTGAATGATAACTTAGTTCAAAATGAGGTATTTTCTTTAAAAATCTTCTTCTTCAGATCTTGCAGTCAGAATGTTTTAATATTTGGTATGCAGCATCCTTAAGCGGGTGAGATTCACGTTTGTTCAAGCCATGTCCCTAGGTCCATATTTGGGCTCACTGTGGGAGCTTGAATTGTAACTCAGTTCGAAATGAGGAATTTTCTTAAAAAATCTTCTTCTTCAGATCCAGCAGTCAGAATAGCATCCTTAGGGGGGTGAGATTGAAGTTTGTTAAAGCCAAGTCCCTGGGTCCATATTTGGGCTCCCTGTGGGAGCCCGAATTATAACTTAGTCAATATGAGGAATTTTTCTTTAAAAATCTTCTTCTTCAGATTTAGCAGTTGGAATGTTTTGATATTTGGCATGCTGCATCCTTAGGGGGTGAGATTCAAGTTTGTTCAAGCCAAGTCTCTGGGTTCATATTTGGGCTCACTGTGGGAGTCTGAATGATAACTTAGTTCAAAATGAGGAATTTTCTTTAAAAATCTTCTTCTTCAGATCCAGCAGATGAATGCTTTTGATATTTGGTATGCAGCATCCTTAGGGGGGTAAGATTCAAGTTTGTTCAAGCCATGTCTCTAGTTCCATAAAATTTGTCTTTCATGACTTCATTCCTTTGTAGTGTTGCTGAACCATGTCTAACTGAATGTGACCCCAAATACTTCTTTGAACCACTTTGGCCGGTGAGCAATTAAGGCTCCTTGGGGCCTCTTGTAATTAAATTATGACCATAATTGTAAAGGGTTAAAATGATGTGAGGGAAAAATTTAGCCCATCTGGAAAAAAAAATGTTTTCTGGTTGCTGCCCCCACCCCATGCTGTACTAAATACCTTATTCTGATTAATGTATATGTATATTTTGTAGTTGATGATGAGGGTCCCCCATTATCCAACAGAGATGTCAGAAATCTTGTCATATTAACTGAACTTCCATTTGTTGTATCATTTGCTGATAGAGTCAAGGTAATTAGTTTTAACCCTTTCCTCAGTGCTCATTTTTTTCATTTCAATTAGTTTTGTTTCAAATTTAAAAAACATATCATGTGACCCCTCATTCCATTGGGGGTGGGGGGGGGGGGAGGTGGTCAGATGATATGGTTTTTGTTGAAATATTTTTAAAAACAATATTTTTTCAACTGCACAATTTGTAAATTATGTGGACATATGCAGCCAATTTGTGATGTAGAGGGTTAACCCTTTACCCAACGTAGACGATATCAAAATTTAATATTTTAAATATCATTTTTTGAAATTTTCCAAAAAATTTCAACAAAACCATATCATGTGACCCCTTGTTGGAGCGAGCTCGTTCCAACGAGGGGTCACATGATATGGTTTTGTTGAAATTTTTTGAAAAATAATATTTTTTCAATTGCTGAATTTGCATAATATGCAGGCGGATGCAGCCGATTCGTTGGGTAAAGGGTTAAGAATTTTTCAGATTTTACAGAAAGAATATTTAGCTTCTATAAAAGTACAAGTATACTCATTTTTGTACCAAATCCACCACCACTGACATGGATCAACGAATAGCGACTTTCCATGCAGCAACATAATATAGTTACAAGTTCATCAGATTAACAGAAAACTTCACAAATAAGCAGTCAAGATTGATTTGAGATACATCTGGTATCTACCAGGATAACTATACTTTAATTTTTAGCTTAACCCTTTGAACACTGGTGGTATATTCCATGCCAGTTAAATGGCAGAAATTGGAAGAGTCCATATCTATTATTTGGGGTTAGAGCAATTAATATTTTCAACGTGCAGCCTTCAGGCTGCACGTTGAAAATATTAATTGTTCTACCACACTTTCACTTAGTAGCCATCCAACTCAATGAAATTATGATGTATTATTGTGTTCCTGGACCCGAAAAGCGGCCTCTCATGTTGAAAGAGTTAACATGACAAAGTCAAGATAAACTATTGCCATCATGGGTGCGGAAGTCTTTAGTCTGTCAGTCTGTTCATATTCTCTTTACCACAGGCTACCCCCCATAGTTCTCATCCGATCATCACAAAATTTCATATGCAGGTTCGAGGTCATGTCTAGTTGAGAATGTCCCTCTTTGGTCACGATCGGTCAACTCTGATGACTACGAGCCCAAAAACCTTTAGCACAGTCTACAGGTTGTATTTAGGAAGGGATTTTATTGTAACTTGATAGAATGACTCTGTATAATGTCTAGATGAGAACGTCCCCTTTTGTTCATGATTGGTCAACCGAAATGGGTACTCAAGCCCGAAACCCAAAAACTTTTAGCACAGTCTACAGGTCGTATTTATGAAGGGATTTCATCGTAACTTGGTAGGATGACTCCATATAAGGTCTAGATGAGAACGTCCCCTTTTGGTTGTGATCGGTCAATCACGCTGGCTGCGCAGGCCCAAAACCTGAAAACCTTTAGCACAGTCTACAGTTCGTATTTATGAAGGAATTTTATTGTAACTTCGTAGGATGACTCTGTATAATGTCTAGATGAGAACGTCGTATTTTGATTGGGTTCCGTCAACCAAGATGGTGGCAGGGACACATTACCTAGATTCCTTTAGTACAGTCTACGGCTTGCATTTATGAAGGGCATTTCATTGCAAATTTGTAGGATGACTTAGTTTTATGTCTAGATGAGAACGTCCTATTTTGGCCGTGATCGGTCAACCATGATGGCTGCACAGACACGTGACCTAGATTTGTTTAGCACAGTCTACAGTTCATATTTATGAAGTGATTTCATTGTAACTTGGAAGGATAACTCGGTATGATGTGTAGATGAGACTATGCTTGTTTGATACATATTCATTAGGAGGGATTTTTCGCTCAACTTTGGCGAAGCCAAATTTGAGCTTATGCCATGGCCAGTCGTCCGTCGTCCGTCTGTCCATCAACAATTCAATACGGCTCGGGGTAGAGGCCGTATTTATGAACCGATCTTTACGAAACTTCTTGAGTACCTTTGTTATCACCGTGGGACGAGAACGAATGTTTTTGGGTCCGGTCCAAAATTCAAGATGGCTGCCAGCTGCCATTTTGTACCGACAATGCAGAAATCTGTTTTTTGCACAGAACTTCCATATGAAAGCGCTGATTTGAATAATTTTTTGTATGAATGTTTAGTACCATGGGATACATTACATATAATACGGGTTTTTTTCTCGCACGTAAATTAGGCAAATTAGACTAACTTTGATGTATTTAGTGTTACTTTCAGCACTGTCAGTGCAAATGCCAATACGGCTCGGGCTAGAGGCCGCATTTATGAACCTATCTTTACGAAACTTCTTGGGTACCTTTGGTATCACCGTGGGATGAGAACGAGTGTTTTTGGGTGCGGTCCGAAATTCAAGATGGCCGCTGGCAGCCATTTTGTTCAAAATTAGGGGCAATCAGATTTTTGCGCAGAACTTCCACATGAAAGCTCTGATTTGAATAATTTTTTGTGTGAATGTTTAGTACCATGGGATACATCACATATAATATGGGTTTTTTTCTCGTGCAGAAATTATGCAAATTAGATGAACTTTGATTTTTTCAGTGCTACTTACACACAGTAAGTACACATGTCAATACGGGTCGGGCTAGAGGCTGTATTTATCAACCGATCTTCATGAAACTTCTTGGGTACCTCTGCTATCACCTTGGGACGGGAACGAGTGTTTCTGAATGCGGTCCAAAATTCAGGATGGCTGCCAGTGGCCATTTTGTACCGAAATTAGGTCTAATCAGTTTTTTGTACACAACTTCTATGCGGCTTAGGCTAGAGGCCATATTTATGAACCAATCTTTACGAAACGTCTTGGGTACCTTTGTTATCACCGTGGGATGAGAATGGGTGTTTTGGGGTGTGGTCCGAAATTCAACATGGCCACCAGCAGCCATTCTATACCAAAATTAGTGCAATCAGTCTTTTGTACATAACTTCTGTATGAAAGTTCTGATTTGAATAAATTTTTGTATGAATGTTTAGTAAAATGGAATACATCACATACAGAACGGGTTTTTTTCTCGTGCAAAAATTATGCAAATTAGATGAATTTTGATTTATTTAGTGCTACTTATACACTGTAAGTGCACATGTCAATACGGCTCGGGCTAGAGGCTGTATTTATCAACCGTTCTTCACAAAACTTCTTGGGTACCTTTGTTATCACCTTGGGACGAGAACGAGTGTTTCTGAGTGCGGCCCAAAATTCAAGATGGCTGCCAGTGGCCATTTTGTACCGAAATTAGGTCCAATCAGTTTTTTGTCACAACTTCTATACAGCTCGTATTTATGAACTGATCTTCAAGAAACTTCTTGGGTACATTTGTTTTCACCTTAGGACAGGAATGAGTGTGTTTTGGGGTGCCTTCGTTATCACTGTGCTATGAGAACAAATATTTTGGGGTTCAGTCAGATCCACTCGGGGACTCAAAGATTTCTTTTCTAGTTTAGCATCTGACTGTCACCCACCTTTACAATACTTTACATATACATTTGTTACTAGCTACTGTCAGTATTTATGTACAGGCCGTTACAATACTTTATATGTACCTTTGTTATCAGGTCATTACCTAGATGTTTGTCATTGCTGGGTCACATACTATACATGTACATGCCTTGACAAGTTGAGCTACAGTGTCATTGACACTTTCATTTAAATTTACATGTTTCATTGTCACATGCGAAAATCACAAAAAAAAAAAGATTAGTTTAAAATGTTTACACTAAGTTTTCTTATTTTCTTATATGAGAATAAAACCTGCATACTGCAAGCCTCATATTTGTGATGGAATTTGCTCCTAAAATTTATACTGAAGATAAAATGAAAAAAAAAATTTCAAAACTTTTAGTCCTGAACTTTCTTATGTTTTATAACTTATAGCACATGCAAGAAAATAATCTACTCAATGACTTAACTCAGAAAGACTGGCTGCGACTGAGTAGGCCTTGCGATGAAAGTTCATTTTTATGCTCAGTGTGAAAATAGAGGCCTGCATTACTAATCAGTGGGGGTTCAGTTGAAATGTATGTATGTTTCATCGGTATCAGGGCAACTACACCCCTAATCTAATACTTAGTTTTACTGAGCACTTCTTGGAGTGAATTAATTTTTTAAAGCCTGTCTATGATCAAAATTGTGAAATATTTTTAGCAGGGCAGAAGTTTAAATATAATTGGTGTGGGCATGTGAGGGGGGGGGGTGGACTCGAGGCTAGGGTGGAGGGTAGGGATATGGAGCAAATGTCTATGTGTCACATGATGTTTAGGCCGAGTGTCTGGGTAGCAACATTTTTATCAACAAAGAGGTTTGCTTTGTTGCTTTTTTCTATCCATCTTTAAACTTGTCTCTGGATCAGGCAATTTTTCACAGTAGTGGCATGACAAATTTTGATTTTCAGATGTAAATGTAAAATGTAAATTGTTGCTTATCCTCATCTAACATGGGCTTTGAGATAAAATGCATGTGTAGGTTAAAAGATGTAATCTCCATGATCTCCAATGGAAACTGTTCTTTTCTCCTGTCCATTTGAATTCATGTATACCTATCGTGAGACTAAACACATGAGAAATAGTTCACCTAGTCTGCAAAGTTTTCAATTTTATTTTCTGGAGAGGGGGAATGGAGTAGCCAGCTGACACACATCAACTCAAAAACACTAGATTTTCTTTTTATTATACGCTTTTTATAAGAATCTGATAAATCCACTCGTTTCAGCCTTGAATTGATGCATGAAAGTAAACAGCACATTGAATCATTGATTCGTGGAAGTGATTTGATCGATAATCGGAACAGACAGTGTCTTGAAATCTGATTCGGCTGGCGGGTTTCCAGTCCAAGCATGGCCTGAAACTCTGTAATTTTAGTTTTGGGTTTGATACATCCTTTCAAAGGACGTACCAAACCAAAAACTTATATTACTGACTTTCAAGCCATGTTTGGACTAGCGGGTTTCATGCATCAATTCAAGGTGAATACTTGTTGAATTACTGCTGGAAATGATCGATATCCACTCAAAACACTAGATTTTCTTTTCAGTATCTGTTTCTAGAACAAATTGATCATTTACAGTGATATTTTGACTCGTATTCACCTTGAAGTGGTGCTTTGAAAGCCACCATTTTGATTGATACTGTGAAAGTGAAAATTTCTATATCTTCACAGTGGGGGATACAATTTCTATCTTTCTGCAATTTATTCGATAATCTATCATTTAGTGTATAATAAAGCTTAATTATGAATCTTTAGTGCGCAATTAAACATCAACTGCAATATCAGTGTTTTTGTCATCAGAATTGGGTACCGAGTAATTTGTTCAATTGCTATGATAACCATGAAAAAGTTCCAGTTCTGTAAGTCAAGTTAATTTGTTTATATTTAGCACAGCTATTACGTAACAGCACACATCAGAACTTTACTTAGTTTCAGGCCTGAAAATAAGCAGTCTGACATTTGTAGAATGAGGTCCCCAGAGGGTGAATTTGTAGATGCTATCCCATACTGTGGGCCATTTTATCCTCTGGGTACCTCTTTCTGTTTAGTTTTGAGAACCTGATTCAGTTTGATGTTCACAGAGGGTAAATTTAGTGATGCTACCCTGCTGTGCAGGGTAGCATCTCTAAATTCACCTGCTGGGGACCTCATTTTGCAGATGACAATCTGCTTATTTTCTGGCTTGCTTAGTTTTAAATGAGAGGTACACGTAATGAAAACTCTACATAATGATTTATTGGTTGAATCCCATGGTGTTGCACTTGTTTCCTGAATGATTTCTGGGCTCAATTTATTTGAATTCCCATCAATTCAGTCATGGTGGCTGCCTTACAGAAAATATTCATCCGGTTTAGAGTTGTTTCTGATCCAGGTCTTGACTTTCTTTATAGGTGGCTAATGTCATTTTGGGGGCAACGTAGCTCAGTAAGTAGAGATGCAGGCTGCCATCTGAGAGATCCTCGTTTCGAATCCCACCTGCGGCAACCGAGTTTTGCCCTTGGGCAAGACACTTCACCCCCATTGCCCATGGTGGCATTGTGTACTAAGGTGTACTGCACATTGATGGTGCACTTGTCTTCAACCAATGCTAACCCTGCTTAGTATGTTGGGGGAGCTGACAGTTGCTTAGTTCTCTCCGGGTACTTTGGCTTCCTTCACCCATAAAATTGGCGTGGTCATGATTAGCCATTGTGCAGAAATATGTGACCTTAAACACCAATAAATAAATAAATAATGTCGCATTAAAAGTAATTGTGAAAATCTATTAGCTTTTCCAGTTCTTCATAGCCATCTTCTGCTCAACAGTCATAAAAAAATAAATGTTAAAAAATTATATTTTTATACTGTACCAATGACCCAGACATAGCTGGTGCTAACTCTTAAAATATAGGGCCAAACACAAATTTTGCCCCCCAATCCCCAAAATTTGCATCTAAAACTAAAGAAAACATGTCCTGAAAGGCCCTCCACACCTCGCCCCCACTGCGCATGCGCAGTGTCAAGGACGTTCCGAAATTGGCGCCATTTATCATTCTAAGTTTGGCCCTTCATCAGTTAACATCTGACTGATCTTTGTGCTTTTAAATCTCAGTTTAAATGATGCCAGACACATAAATATTAGTGAAATGGTGATTCTAAGGAGGATAGAAAAGGAGGAGAGGAAAAGAATGTGTGACAGAATATTATCAGGGCTGTAACTTAAAATTTTTTAATGAAATTATGTTAAGTTACCTATTTTCAAGGCAGCAGCCATTTTGTTGTCATTCTGATTATTTAGTTACACTGTTTTTTCAAGTGTTTTTCCTCTCTCCCTGTCCTTTAAGTTCCCCCTTGCTATTCTCCCATGCTTTGGCATAGTTTCTGTAATTATTATTACTAAAATTTCTTGGGAGTTTTAGCTGAATAACAGAATGAATTCTGTTCTTTCCCCATGTTTACGTCTTCACCTGCGGGTGGTTGGGCGTTGTGTTCTGCATCTACCATCTGATGTTCTGCAGTTTCTTCCCTGGAAGTCTCTGTTTTGCATCAGATGGTGTATTTTTGGTAACTGATTTCGGGCCTGGGTGCCTGGAATCTTATTTTAGTGTTTTTACACTCATTGTTTACATTTACAACAGCCCTCTGTGTGAGGGGGGGATTTCTAAATAATAATATCTTTATGTTATTTTAATCATAACTAGATACATTATTATTGTTCGTAAGTGTTGAATAAATTGTTTAAAATATTTTTAAAATTTTTGTCCACACTTAGGCTTGGGATCCATTGGGGCTCAACGTTACTTTTCAGAAACTTGGGCTGTTCTGAAAAAATATTTTTTCAAAATATTTTGATTTCAATTATTTTTTCTATATTAATGGATCATATTATTATTATGTATTTTTATTGCCAGGGGTTAGTGCGAGTACCAGGACTTGTTTTCTTTTCACATTGAAAGGATATTGATCAATTGTTTTAAGAGGAAGTCTTCCTCTGACCTTATTATCATTCTATATGTGGTCAGTGTACTCGCATTAACTCCTGTTCTGTATCGTATGATTTCGATGACAATATGGGAAGCGTATGTCACGGTATGTTGTTGGGGATTTGGACACTCCGGTCCTTTCCCCGCAGGGTCACTCTACTTTATCAATTTCTATTTCAGACGATCAAGATTAGGGTGATGTATCTGTGATGTCTTCCAACAGTGTGCCTCCGTCGTCACAATTAATGAAGGGCTAGCGGAAAAGTGCTCATGTAATACGCCAATTGCCTAAGAGGACCCTAGTAGGTTCTACGGCCTTTGACGTCCGCTAGCTCGCCCGGTGTAGCGTCCATTCACCGAATGGTTCGGCAGCCGGGTTCGTCCGTTGCGGTCTAGAAGGAATTTTGGGGTGATGCGAGCACTATAAAATTAACTTAATGCACACCCAGTGACGGCGGATCGGAGGGAGAACGGAGGAAGCCTTTTAGTCCGGTTCATAGCTCGTTCCGGTCCATCCGGACGGCAAGCGAGAGAGGCCCCTCTCTCGTTCAACAACATCTGGCCCCAGATGTTGTGGTACAAATGTGTCGTTAGCGGAGCATACGTCCGTCGCTCGGGACGCTCCGTTGTATAGGCAGTCCGCTGAGACTGCTAAGGCTTCCTCTTCTCGTCAGCGCACACGACCGCACCTTGGCTGCGTGACCGCCGATATATTACCAGCTTCGCCGATCAAGGATTCTTCGGCGACCAGGTCACACCATCCGGCAGCCAGGGATTCGAGACCGATGGACTCCGGACATTCGCATAGGAAAAGTATGCGGGAGCCATCTGATGCGGAGCTGCCCTCGGCGAAGCAGCGATAGACTGCGCCTCCGCAGGTCTCGACGCCGGACATTCTTGTGCACATAGCACAGCTTATCGCAGCATCCCAGCAGCCGACAGAAACGGTGTCGGATCGAGAATTATCCGACAGCGCTGGGTCGGTAGCCGGGGACTCGAGGCCTGCAGATTCCGGACGTTCGCATAGGAAGTGTGCGGGAGTCAACGTACACGGAGCTTCCAGCGGCAATGCATCGTAAGTCCGCTACTGCACAGGCCTCGGGAACGGACGTGCTTTCCTTAATAGCACAGTTTATCGCAGCATCCCAGCATCAACTGAATCTGTCGCATATATTTTATCCGACGATGCTGGGTCGGGACGCTCCGCGGAAGCGGGTACGGACGTCCGAAAGTTTCATCCGGTCCGACGGGATACCGAAAGGGATTCGGTGGATTTCAAGCTTTCCCTTTCGGAACAACATATGCTGCGATGCCGGATAAGAAACTGATAGCGTCGGTGGACTTAGAAATTTTTTGGTTCGGTTCAGGGACATCGTCCCTCAGTTCCGACATAGTCCAATAATGTCACACAAACTTTCGAATTATTGAACGACGCTATATATAATATTATTTTATGCTTGCTATCCAAGCATTTCTGGTTTCTTGTTCGAAGAGTTATGGAGATGTCTTTCTAAAGTGTGCCTCTGTCGTCATAGTTAATGAGGAGTTAGCGGCAATAAGTGCTCATGGAATATGTCTATCGCTTACGGAGTGACATTCGCTAGCTCACCCGGTGTAGCGTACATTCATCGAATGGTTCGGCTGCCGGGTTCGTCCATTGCGGTCTAGGAAGGAGATTTGGGTGATGCGAGCACTTTAATTACTTTAGTACTCACCCAGTGACGGCAGATTGAGGACAGATCGGAGGAAGCCAACAACATAGGGGACCGCATGTTGTGGTTCAGATATTTTACATTCGGAGCATATGTCCGTTGCTCGGGACGCTCCGTTATATTGACAGTCCGAGAGACTGTCTTTAATGCTTCCTCATCCTCTCAGCAGGGCACACGACCGCACATTGGCTACGTGACCTCGAGTATCCGATCAGTTTCGGCATTCAGTGATTCCACAGCGAATAGGTCGCGCCATCCGGTAGCCAAGGGACACGAGGCCTATACACTCCGTTCGCTCGCATATTGGAAGTATGCACGGGGTAACGATCTCGGAGCTTCCTGCGGCAATGCATCGTAAGACCGCTGCTCCTCAGGCCTCAGTGACGGACGTGCTATCCGAGTTAGCACAGTTGTTTCGCAGCATCCCAGCAATTGGCGGTTTCTCGGTCGAATCAGAATTATCCGACGGCGCTGGGTCGGTGCGGTCCGCGGTTGCATCAAGCTACGGACGACCGAACGCTTTATAGGGTCCGACAGGATGGCAAAAGGGATTCGAAGATTTCGAGTTTTCCCTTTAGTAGTATCGGAAGATGCCTTTCATATCTTCTGGCATTTCTTCCAGTGATTATTTTTCGGACTTCATTGCTGCGATCTTGGATAAGAGACTTATAGCGTCATTGGACTCGGATTTTTCGATCGGTACAGGGACTTTGTCCCTGACTTACCGACGCAGTCCAATATTGTCATTACAACATGTGTTTTATTTTTCGACGCTATATATTTATATATATATACAAGCCTGCTACTAAGCATGATAGTTTAGTTTCTTGTCCGCGTGGCTCATTTCTGCCATTTTATCTTTTTTACATATAGTTTATTTTGGCAGAGCAGGGCATACCGAGAGTTCATATGCGTCTAGACGGTGTGATTAAAGACTGCATATATTCTTTTTCGCCGTTTATGTCTTTTCCAATTTCAATGTTGGGAACGACATTATGTATAGTAGACTTAACTTAGACGCTTTATTATACGTAATCCGCCTTACTGAGGCGTTATCATTACGTCTTCAAGAAAAGATTTACGGGATATTATTCTCAATGTAATTTCTTTTGAGGGCAGTAGTTTGTTCACGTATAACTCCGCCCTTCAGTGGCTGATTGGAGTTGGTTAGACGTGATGCAGCCCTAGCTACATCCACGCGTGGATAGTAGGTTAAGAACTCTCTCAGAGTCGCTTCGTTCTCGGAGGAGCTTCTCTTCGACGGCAACTTTTCGGCAATCCATGAATTGCTTGATTTATACATTCTCTTGTCTATCTAGTGTTACAAGAGATTCAGACTGGGGCAAACATTTGGTGGTTGACTCAGAGAGTGCCGCCGCAGTTGCCGGACCCGAGTGTGGCTGTTATGACGGTTGCCAGTCAAACAGATTGGGATATATACTGATCCCTACGGATTCGAAGTGCCAGGGTCTTTGGGTTCCGCAGTCTTTTAGCTATCAGTTTAACTTCCGCGGAATAATGTTTTTTAGGCTTGCTTTATGTCATTGCATGAACATTATTCAGAAACGCATGCCCAAATTCCTGTCCTTTAATTCGACAGTAGTGGCGTATCTCCGGAACCAGGGAGGCACTCTTTCGTTTCCGTTATTCAATTTAATGGAAAGAATCCGTCTGTTGGTTATAGTACACCAAGTTCAGTTTTGATCCGTCATATTCTGGGTCGTCTGATTGTTTTATCGCACTCCCGTTCTCTTACGGGTCGCTTGTTGCTGTCAGAATGGACTCTCAACAAACAAGTATTCAATCAGATTTGCTATCTATGGGAGCGCCCAATGATGTTTTATTTATGACACAGCTTGCTAATCATTTGCAGACGTATGTGTTGGCTTGTCCAGATCTCTGAGCTAATACTGTTAACGCTCTATTGATCTATAGGACGGAATGATAGGATACGCGTATCCTCCGGCGCTGTTGTTTTAGCAGGTATTGCTAAGATAAACAACCACAATACATTTTTGTTGATAGCATCTCTATCTTCACAGAGATCATGAGTAATTTACTCTCTTGTCTACTGTGGATCTTAACGTGAAATCTTCCTCTATGTGAGGATCTTTTTTCACTGGGTAAATCGTGTCATCTTTATCACAACCAGCAAGGTCGCAACCTTCATGTATTCCGTTGTGTGGTCCGTATTGCATTGTAAGCACTGTACTGGACGAGCTTTGGACGCGATTTCTTACTATAGGAGATCCTCTTCTTCGCTATTCTATGCGACTAAAGTGGAGGCTCTTCCGTCGTGGTGTAGGGATCATTATGTTCATATGGTTGATCCCTCCATACTACTCATTGCTATTTTTTAGTATACTTGTTTCACAAGATCTACTGCAGCCTGTTGTTATTTAGGTTATAGGTTTATGTTACCTCATACCTATGCACTCTACGATAGTTTACAATTGAGTCTTTTGTCTCTTTATCTAAGTCAGTTAGTAACTTTTTGATAAATAGACTTAGAATCTTTTGATTAAATTCCTATACGGATTTTAACTTCAGGTTCTTATTTAGCTAAGTAATCATTTGAGCCTCTGGAAACAGTAGTTTTCAAATTCTGACCTTTTAGACAGTAATTCTGTTGATTTCTCTTTTACTGTAGAGTCAGTGAGTTTCATGCACTATAGATGGATGATTTTCACTTTCATAGTTTCGGAATCAATACTTCCGTTACTATTTAGGTTGGATTGTTGCATAAGAGTTAGGCTCCTATTATCCGGAACCTATTATTTTAAGGTCCTTCCGTCTTCGTATGGGCATAGGCCTTTACTCTTTCCGGGTACAGTTTATGTATTTATAAACAGATATCTGTTTATTACAAGGGCGTAAGCTTCTTCTGTCTTTGATGTCTAGTAGAAGGACGTTACGCTCCATTTTATTGTTAATGGATTCTATTAACTAGCGTACTGCTTATGGTATATCATTGGCTTAGCAGTTGTGCTTAAGATTTCGGCTCATGAAGTAAGAGTTCTTCTACTTCTTGGGCTTACATTAATAGTGTTGCTATTATAGATTTTTGAAGGCTGCTCATTGCGCTCAGCCATCCATTCATGAATTTTATCTCAGAAATATCGAGTCCATTTCTGGAGGCCTCTATTGTTAGGTCTATTATCTACTGCTCAGAATGTCATTCACTTAACAGTTGCTACTATAGCTAGGTAGGCTGTCTGTTTCGGCAGTGTCTCCGTTCGGCTGCCCTCTTCGCTCTGGGCTATTTGACCCAGGGCAAGAAAAAGGGGGGGGGGGGGGGGAGGGTGTTCCCTTGGGTCACCTGTTTTTACTATGAAAACAAGGGGATACCTCCTCCGGAGTTAGTAATTCTGAGCTGTTATTGGGATGGTTGTTTAGTGAGAAGTTTAAGTTATAAAATTCATTCAAGTCTTAGTTTTTAAAGTATAGCTTTTGAATATTGCATATGTCAACGGACATGATTATGCAATTCTCACACACTTTTAGGAGTATAAGAGTCTCTATTCTCTAGACTTACTTTATTATTGGCTTACTTTAAAAATTATTAGTATAAGGATTATTGGATATTAATAGAGTACATGGATGTATGAAGCTCAATTTTTGGAAGGTGTTGTATCTTTCTAATTTATCATATATAAGAAAGATACATGTAAGGCCTATTACTTCTTTTCCCTACAGGGGATGACTCTATTTTATTTTATTGAGCGTATTCCATTTTGCTCTATGTCCTTGGCCCTCCAGCCTTTTTACTATTCAGCTATGTCTGGGTCATTGGTACAGTATAAAAATGTTAAAAAATTTATAGTAATTTATATATTTTTTATACTTACCAATGACCCAGACGGGGATGGCCCTCCCAGGAGTTGGGAACTCTTGCCTCCCCGCTGAGTACATAGCGCTTACCAGGCACTGGTTATTAGAATGATAAATGGCGCCAATTTCGGAACGTCCTTGACACTGCGCATGGGCAGTGGGGGCGAGGTGTGGAGGGCCTTTCAGGACATGTTTTCTTTAGTTTTAGATGCAAATTTTGGGGATTGGGGGGCAAAATTTGTGTTTGGCCCTATATTTTAAGAGTTAGCACCAGCTATGTCTGGGTCATTGGTAAGTATAAAAAATATATAAATTACTATAAATTTTTTAACTTTTCTGTTCGACAGCCAACGACAGGCTGAAATTGAAGGCTTTTACACCCCAGTCCTTCTTTGCTTTTTTTTTAACTGCATTGAAAAAATGAGTTAATTGTCAGATGAAATTTTGAAATACCATTTAACTATATGCTTTTCAGATTTTACAAAAGTTAATTCTGAATGATAAAGAAGAACATCAGAGTGATGCATCACAGTTCATGTCCACTGAGTCAATTAATGTGATGATAAGAAGAAATTATATTTATGAAGATGCCTTTGAAAAGCTCTCTCCAGAGAATGGTAAAAAACTATAAAATCTAGAAAGAATGAAAGATGTTATATTATTGTATGAGGCATGAAATACTTCTACTAATTTGCATAATACCGCTATTCAAAATACAGATTCTGCATTCTTATATCAGTTTTTTTCAAATTCCATAATTTAGAACCTTTCACCATTCTGGCACCACATTCAGCTTTTGGATAATTTGGTTGCAGTACAGTGGAGCCCACTTAAATGTGTATCTTTTAATTCAATACTGCTTTTAACTGTATATAACTTACAAACACCAAACCATTTACCATATCTTCAGTTCAATTTTGACCTGTTAATTGCATGTAGGTTATAGAGTAAACTTCTGATAACTGAATAAAAAGCTTATAATCCATTAAAGAATTACTCCGACATCCACTTAATTACCCACACGTATAGACATTTATTGCCTCAATATATCCAATATAATCTATTATATCTTGTTTGATGGAGCTCCATAAATTCTCAGTTTGTAACTAGAAATTCCAGTTAACCCTTTACTCAACGTAATGGCCAAAAAGCAGCCAGCACTATTCACAAAAATCACCAATTAATTTTCATTATTTTATCATATTTTTATACTACAACCAATGACCCAGACTTAGCTGGTGCAAACTCAATAATGTCAAGGGCCAAACACAAATTTTGAACCCCCCCAATCCGCAAAATTTGCATACAATACCGAAAATTAAAAGTTCCATCTGTCCCTCAATACTTTTAGCATTTGTGCACGCACAGTGCTCAGGAAGAGACTGGAATTGGTGCCAACATCATTCTTTGTTTGTCCCTAAGTCAGTAAACATCTCAACTGACATCTGTGCTTTAAATCTCTCTTTTGGTGGATGCCAGACACAAATCAATGAAGTATATGGTGGATTCAAGGCAGTTAATGGATGATGGAAGTGAGCAACGGTGGTTTGAGACGTTCGGGGCTGTAACTTTTAAATAATATGACAATTATTTCATGTTACCCAATTTCTGGATATATGCCTTGACGTCATTAGTTTTGCTAATGATTTACCTACTGTTGGTTATGTGTTCCTTCCATATCCTTCCATGAACCATCCGGTTAAACTTCTAAGCTTTCTGCCTGTTTTTTATTGAAATTTTTTATTAAATTTCTTGGGAGTTTAACATGTTATACAGAAGGTTTATTCTGTTTATCCCCACTGTTACATCCTCACCTAAGGGCTGTTGGGCCATTATTGTCTTGCATCTCCTACTGGATGAATTGTTTTTTCTTCACTGAAGACGTAGCTTTGCATCAGGTATCAGTTAGTTATTTACTGACTCGGGCCTTTTGTGTGCCTGTTGTCCAGTTTTTGTTTTTTCTAATCCTGACATTGTTTACTTTTAACAACACCCTTAATAGGTAATATTCAAGGTTTTATTTCATCACAATTATATTGGGATACATTTATTAATATTCCGGTAGTGTAGCTTTAATATTTTGGTGTTTGTCCACACTTAGGCTCTATCGGGATGCCCTTGGGCTCATGTTGTTCCCTTGGGGAACTTAGGCGTTTAAAAAAAAAAATTTGTTTTGATTTATTTCGAAATTATTTTTGATTGTCTTCGTCATGTATCCTTATATTGTATGATTAGATGTTAGGAGTGCAGTGAACTTTGTTTGGATTGTAATTATTTATGAAATTACTGCTCTCAGTGTAGGGCGAAGAAGACTTCATACGGATTTACATGCTTGTTGCCTTGCCTGTAGTCGCTGCACTCCTTCTGATTCTGGTCCAACTTGTTTTGTCGGGGTCGACTCATTAGGACACTAATGTTGGAAGCAGGTGTCGCGCTATGTATTTGCGGTGAAGTTCCAATGTCGGGGCTATAAAGGGAATAAGGCCTGTTATTCCAGTAGCTAGCACGACCAGACAGGCGGTTACCCGATAGTGGGAACCGAATACCGGGTATGTCCGATGCTGTCAAGGAGAGGGTAGATTTGGGTAGAGCGAGCACCTTATAATCAAAAGCTCACCCAGCGACAATGGCAAAATAAGGGGTAGAAGTCTGCAAGTTTCTCCTTGGGAAGCTCGGCGAGGTTTAGGATCAGACCACGAGCGGGAGAGCCTTCTCTAACCCAGTAACAGTCGGGGTTGACTATTGCTTGGAGAAACTTGCACAGAGTCGGAGCTAACGTCCTCTCGGCACGCTCCTTCTACACTGCAGCCGGGGCCAGCTGCAGTTATGGCTTCTTCCTCCGCTTTGGCGAAGCACATGCGACCACACACTAGCTACCCGACTAGCTACCCGACTTCAGATGTCATGCAGCCGAGTCTTTGCCTTTGAAGTCGGTTCATCCGGTAGCTAGTGATTTGAGGCCTGATTCATCGGGACGTTTGACGAAGAGATCGGCGGCCAGATCTGCATCCCGGGAGCAACGTGTGGCAAAGAATATAAGCTGCTGCTCCACAAGCCTCCATAACGGACTTGCTGTCACAATTTGACCAGCTTATCGCAGCTTAAAAAATCCAGAAAGGGGCACCCGTCAACAGACTATGGTAGTGAGCCGTCGGACGGTGCTGGGTCAGTCCGGTCATCGGTGCATGTAGAAGAAACCAGAAGTTTCTCTACGGGACGCTTGGCTAGATCTGGGTTCAGGTCACCGATTGGAGAACCCTCTCCATCCCATTAACAGTCAGGGTTGACTGTGTCCGTTGTGAGAAACTATTATGTTCCTTCCATACTGCACCTGGGACTGGCGGCAGTTATGGCTTCTTCTTCTTCTTCTTACATGGTTCATTTATAAGTCATGATTCCTGATCAATAAATTGCTAGCCTTCGTGTATCTGTGTGGCTGACATGTCAGTTATCTGCGCAACATCCTCCAAACGTGGCAATTAATCCACTCAGAGAATTTTCACTCAGAGTGGTCTGCCCCTTTTCTTATGATGTATGAGTTTATAACTCAGTTCAACTGCATTAATTATTCATTCCGCTTCCTGGTTACATTTGTATCACTCATTCATACCATGGATACAGGTTGTATTCAGATGAGTACATGCAGGATTCTGTTGCTCACATGCATAATATGTATATTTATACCCCCCACAAACAAAGTTGGGGTGGGGGATGTAGGAATCACCCTGTCTGTCCATTCGTCCGTCCATCTGTCCGTCTGTCCATCTGTCCATCTGTCCATCCTTATAAGCACAACTCCTCCTAAACTGTTTTAAGAATTTTCATTAAACTTCACACAATGGAAGAACTCCATATGAAGATGTGCATGAAGCAATATAATTCTGTTCTGACAGGCGCGGGGAGTATCATTTTGTGAGCTTGCGCACAGTACCTCTAGTTATTACACAGTTGCATTATTTAATAGATTTTATAAAATTCTTGCTCTGCTTTATAGAGCTTATGAGAATTTGGGGTGGATATTTGGATCAGTTATGGAATTTCCAATAGGCTGTCTACGCATACTTTCTCAATTTTTGGCTTCATTACTCAGATTAGTATATTCTTTCTCCGAACAGTCATAGGTTGTAACGGACCTAGGGAACAGTGAATTATTTGGGGGACGGTTCGTGATGGGTCTGTTAATCATAGCTCGTTCTATGTTCTGAATCCAGGTTTCTACTAGAGACGGTACACAGGAGAATTCACATTCTTGTATATTCGCATGGTTCAATTGGAGTTTCATTATTGGAATTAATTGTACACCTGAATGGGGTCTCCTATTGGTTGCCTCAGAAGCGTGTTTGCTCTAACAGATACTTTCCATTGGGATTCAATTGGACAAGTGTAAGGTTGTACACATTATTTCACCGTTTTTTGACCTGTCTATGTATTCCGACTCCGGCATATGTAAGAACCTTGCGCTTTTAATAACCAGAATCGCCATGATAGCCTTAGCTACTGAGGTGGCATTAAGCACCAATAATTAATAATAATTAATAACTGGGTGCCTATCGAGGGAATATATATATAAATTATTTGGTACCGCTTTTCACCGATTCCAGAACGCTTCCCTCTTTATTTTGAAGAATATTCCTTCAGAAAAAGGGGAGGGGAGTGATTTTTCTTCATCTCTTCTGGCTTGAAAATAAGAGTGTAACTATGAGTGAAGCTGTTTTTGTCTGTAGATTATTACTGATCTAAGATACAGCTTGTTTAATTATATGGCGTGTGTTTGTGGGGGTTAGTCTCTCAATCTAGAATATGCCATTCTGATTTAAGTGGCTTAGTCCGGACTAGCCTTAAAATTGGGGGATCGTTACACCCAATTAGCATAATCATTCATGCTAAGAATATGGAATTACTTGGATATGGCTCCTTATTGAGGATATGTCTTCTCTATTATTGTGTAGAGAGACATACATGTAATTCCTTTAAAAATTTAATCTCCTTTTCACCTTGGAATGCAGGCTTTGGGGCTGTATTTGGTCTGCTAATTCTTAAGTCCTAGGCCCTCTTCCTTTTTACGATTCAGCTAAGTCTGGGCCATTGGTTGTAGTATAAAAATCTGATAAATTTAAAGTAATTTGTATATATTTTTTATACTTACCAATGTTCCAGACAGGGATGGCCTTCCCATGAGTAGGCACTCATACCTCCCGTCTGAGTTATCACTTTAGTAGGCTCATCTACAAAAAATGATGTTGGCACCAATTCCGGTCTCTTCCTGAGTACTGCGAATGTGCAGATACTAAAAGTATGGAGGGCCAGATAGGACTTTTAATTTTTGGTATTGTATGCAAATTTTGAGAGTTGGGGGGGTTCAAAATTTGTGGTTGGCCCTTGATATTATTGCGTTTGCACCAGCTAAGTCTGGGCCATTGTTAAGTACCAAAAATATACAAATTACTTTAAATTTATCATATTTTTATACACAAAACCAATGGCCCAGACTAGCTGGTGCTAACTCAATAATATTCAGGGCACAAATTTGACCCCCCTCTCCCACCCCAATCCCCAAATTTGCATGCAAAACCGAAAAAATTATGTCCTAACTGGTCCTCCATACTTTTCCGAACTGCACATGCGCAGTATCCAGGAAGACACTGAAATTGCCGCCAACCATCATTCTTTGTTTGGCCCTTATGTCAGTAACAACAAACTGACATCTGTGCTTTTAAATCTCAGTTTTAATGATGCCAGACGCAAATCAATGGTGAATTTGGTGGATCCAAGACAACATTTGGATGATGGAAGGAAGAAATGGTGGTTTGAAATGTTCAGGGCTGTAACTTTATAATTTTTACAAAAATTATTTCATGTTTCCCAATTTCGGGACATGGGCCGACATCATCATTCTTGCTAATGATTTTTCCACTGTTTGTTAAATGTTCCTTCCCTATCCTTCCTTGAAGCCCCCCCCCCTTCCATCCCCCCCCCTCCCCCCCCCCCCCCCCCCCCCCCCAGTTAAACTTCGAAGCTTTTTGGCTTGTTTTATTGAAATTGTTTTATAAATTTCTTGGGAGTTTGAAGTATTGCACGGAATGTTTATTCTATATATCCCCATGGTTACGTCCTCACCCTAGGTGTGTTTAGGCATTTTTGGTCATTCATCATACATCCGATGTATTGTTTTTTCTTCTGATGAAGATCTTGCTTTACATCGGATAGTTCAAAATCTGTTACTGACTTTGGGCCTTTTTATTCAGTGCCTGGAGTCTTGTTTCTGGTTTTTCTTCTGACATTGTTTACATTGACAACGCTCTATAAATATATGTAGGATATGTTTCAGTGAGCTATTCCGATTTACTTGGTTTATTGTGAGCATGTGTAGACACACGGAATTAAAACCAGGTCGTTTTATTGAGCAGTTTATATTCTGGTTTATCATTCTGGATTAAACCAACTAAACCTCCTTGAGAGCAGGGTTATCTGGTTTATTATTCTGTTCTTGACATGCGCATTGGATTACACATAAAAGTTCTAGGCCTCGCACAACAACAATAAAAAATATTCTGATTTCGTGTGTCAGATAAAAAATAAATAATGCCAGGTTCATGAAAAAAAGCAATAAATAAAGAGAGAGAAACGATAAAAAAGTTAATAACGTTTATTTTGCCCACAAAAGCGGCTTTTCAAAAATAGTCTATTCTCAATTGAAAGAGTGTTTTTCTATCGGAAAAATTGTTTTGCAACTTTCAGAAGACCCTTTTTAGTCATTTCATTTCTGTGGTAGCAGTAATGCAATTTCTGACACTATCATTGGAAAGTGTCTTATCACTCTTATACGGGCCTTTTCAAAAATGGTTTTCAAAGATTGTTTAAAAATAGGATAGCAGGGATATGTTTCCCACACTTTGGATATTGCCCCTCCTAAAAACGCGACCCAGCTTCACGTTTCCTAGCGTCATCATGCCAAGGTTTACATGGAATAGTATTCACATTAAACATATCAATCCGTTGGGATTTCTAAACCTAGTTTAGGTTTGCATGGAATAGTAAACTAAGTAAACCGGAATAGTTCACTGAAACATACCCGTAGTTTCCTAATAATTATCATGGTAGGGCTGTTGTAAGATACATTAAATATTCCGGTAGTGTAGCAATTAATTTTTTGGATAATAAAAAAGTTTTGTCCATACTTAGGCTCTATCAGGATACATTTGGGCTCATCGTTCCGGAGACGTTCCCATTGGGGACTTGGGCTTCTGTCAAAATTTTTCGAAAAATTTTATTTCTTTTCAACCTACTCACAAATGTTTACAATTGGCTGTAAAGTAAGTGCAAGTCCTACTTCGGAACTAACTCAAACTTTTAGAGAACTTTTCCAAACAAGCTGGAAAAGTAATAGAGTACAAAAGCACGAAAAAGATCGAAAAAAGGGTCAAGCGAGATCAGCGCTCGAAATTACAGGTACTCTCTCTGCACACCTCTTGCATTTACCGAGCGCATGCGCAACAACCGTGACGTCAATTCCTTTTATTTCCGCCATTTGTACATGGTCGGAAATTTTTGTGACTCGTGCTATACTTAGCTGTTTTCTTCGTGAACAACTTCTTGTACATGCTTTCTGCATTTGATGTGTGCAAGTGGATTGTATCCTTTTTCAAGCTTTCAAAAATTATTATTATTTCATGCTATTTTTGATCATTGTTGCTTGTTTCTTCACACTTAGTCTTGTTTTTCCCCCACGTGTGAACACAACCTTTGTTCTGTTTTCCATCGGTGGGAAGCTTGATTCCATTATTCTCATTCATATCATGCCAAAGACTATTCCTTGTACCTCTTGCTTGCAAGTGAAACATGTGGACGATTTGCAACATTTGCACTCAGGCCCAATCATGTGGTATTTGTGGGGTTTGGTCCTCAAAATTCTGGGCTTCTGTTAACAAGGTGGTTCTGTCCAGAGCTAGAACCCCTTGATCTCGGGGTAAGGGTCGCCGTGGCGTAGCAGACATTTCTGTTGGTACACGTGATGATTCTGTCACACAGGATTCTGATCTGTCTTTTTTTTGTGGCGAGTTCCTCTGAAACCGTTGACGGTGGTAGTTCAGTGATGCCTGACTGTGGTCTCTTTGTCTTCTGATGTCACTCTTGAGGCATCTGTTTTCGTAGAGAGCTTCTCCGAGGTCAGCTCGGTGACCCTCTCCGATTTGCCTCCTACCCCGTCGATGGTTGCTGAGGAAGTTGTTACTACAGATCCTATTCTGTATGATGGTGGCTCTTCCATCTCCTCTGGGGATGGTATACAGTCTCAGGGGACCGAGGCTGCATCTGCTGGTGTGTCTGTGAGCTCTCAGCCTCCCCTGGCTTCGCGGCGAAGCTGTGCGGGTTTGCTGTCTGCTCCGCCTCATCTGGCTAGGTTTGCTCCTAGTCGGTTGAGCCGTTCGGTCGCTTCAGCAGCGATTACTCGCCCCTCGAGCGAATCGTTTATTGTTCCTCCTTCCCCTGCTAGTGTGCCGACTAGCAGGATGGGGTTGGGACATTGGCATCCAGGGCCTGCTGTTCGGCAGAGGTCTGTGACAGCCCCGGTTAGCTGTCACTCTCGGAACCTTCCACTGATGATTCCTCGCTGTGTTCCGAGTCTGGATGTCGATCGATGCTTGCCGTCGGTCTGAGAGGATGGGCAGTTGGGGCTGTCTGCCGTGCAGAGGCCAATGACAGATTCCCGTCATTCTTGGGACAATCCTCCGATGTCTTCTCACCGTGTCCCAGGTCCAACTACCGATCAACGTGCACAGTCGGTCTCTTTAGAGGATTTGCAGGCAGGACCTTCTGTTCCGCAGAGGTCAGTGATGGCCCCTGGGCGTCACAATCGGGACTATCCTCCGGTGTCTTCTCACCGTCTCCCTATTCTGTCTGGCGATCGACGTTCGACGTCGGTCTCTTCTGAGGATTTGGGTTCTTCTACCAGAAGGTCCATTGGGAGGACACTCCGTCGGGCGATGCTGCTTCGACGGATTCTCAGGGTGTCCTGCGTCAGGCCGTTTTGGCGCTCACCCGGTTGCTTTCTGGCAACCCTCAAGTTGGCCTCCCTGTGCCTCCTGAGGCACAACCTCCTTTGGTCGGTCGCCAAGATGTCTCGTCTGGCCCCTTGGATACTGCACAGTCTTCACAGGAGGTTTCTGCTGGTCAGCCCGAGTTGGGCTACGTCTCATCTGCAACGGAGGATGATGATTTTCTTGAAGATGATGGGCCCCCCCCCTCGTCAGTCTTGGGGCAGGCTTTGGATTTCGTCTTTGGCTTATTGCCGGACGTTCAACCTTCCTACCAGCCATCTGTGACCGTCCGGCCGCGGTCCACTGTGGAGCGCCGTAACCCTGTTGAGCCTTCTAGCTCCGGGGCTTTGCGCTCTGCAATCGGCTCAGGTTGTTGAGTCCTTCCAGGGCTGAGACGCCAAAATGCGTTCTAAGGCCCTCAAGGGCTCTTTTTTTCCAGAGCTGATGCTTTTCTGCCTCCATCGCGGTTTCGTGTTTACGATTCCGTCTGTCCACCAGTCTTCCACGGAATGACTACTGTGGATGAGGATTCTTCTTCCCTCGGGTTAACTAAGCCTAAGTCGGCAGTTCTCCCGATGTCGGTAGTGGAATTTTTGGTGGGCCTGTCCCGAGAGATGCTGGGTATGTTATCTCTCACGAATCATGTCGTCGCTGCCCTGGCTGAATATTTTCCACCCGGGGAGTTTGATGATGCTCAGGTGCCTTTTCGCGTTTTGTCACAGGCTCTCATGAACTTGACACATGCTCACGCCTGTAACATGGCTAATTTGGAGCTGGCACGCCGGGATGCGGTGTTGGATTCTTCTCCATTCCTTCCTTCTGAGCAGCGTGCTGTTCTGAGGTCTGCCTCTTTGGTTGGACCTAAGTTGTTCCATGGTTCCGTGGAAGCTGTCCGTAGCGAGGTTTTTCGTCATTCGAAGGACCAGCTTTTGCTGCAACAGCTGGACCAACCTGCTGCTGCGGGTGGTGGTCGTTCCAGGCCCACCAAGTGTTCTGCTTCGACTGCCTCATCGGAGACGTCGGCTACACCTTCAGCTCCGTCTGCTCCTTCTGATAAGAAGAAGCGCTGACGCGGCCAGGCTCGCTGGCAGCCTCAGACAGGAAAGTCTCAGGACTCTGTCACTTCCCGAGGTGGTGGTTTCTCCTCTCAGGGGCCTCGTCGAGGCTGCAAGTGAAGGTTCTCACCTCGATTCGCCTCCAGTCGGGGGAAGGCTGTCGCAGTTTTACGACTGTTGGACAGAGATAACGTCGGACACTTGGGTCCTTGACGTCATACAATCCGGTCTGCGACTGTCCTTCCATCAGCACCCCAGTTTATGTTGGGTGCCCCTCCCGACTCAGGTCCCCTCCGATTCTCTATGTCGGGACCTTCTGGTGCAGGAGTCTCCTCTCCAAAGGGGCGATCGAGGTGGTCAGGAACACCCTTTCACCAGGGTTTTACTCGAGACTTTTCTTGGTGCCGAAGAAAAACGGCCAATTTCGTCCTGTCATCGATTTGAGTATCCTGAACGAGTACATCATAGCTCCTCGTTTCAGTATGGAGACTTTCCGGTCAGTTCGACGTTCAATTCATCAGGGCGACTTTGCTGCCAGTATCGACCTGAAGGATGCCTACTTCCATGTACCCATTCATCTGGCGTCACGGAAATACCTTCGGTTCTCGTTTCGGGATCGAGTCTATCAATTCAGAGCTCTCCCGTTCGGCCTTCACCCGACTGATGTCACATGTGCTTGCTTTCCACCATACTCAGTCGGCTGTGACTTCGTCAGCCTACCTGGACGTCATCCTCCAATGGCACCATGATGCTGCTGTTCTGGAGTTAGATGTCCGGCAGTTTGCCTGCAGGTGTCGCTGGGTTTCAGAGTCAATCGCGAGAAGTCGGATCTCCTTCCTTCTCAGCAATTCTGTCATTTGGGGATGGATTTCGACACTCTTCACAATGTAGTGTCGGTCCCCCATGCTCGGGCAACGCTTCTTTCTGCCTTGACTCGGAACCTGCTTCAATCTTCCTCGGTCTCAGCCAGGACTTTCCTTCGGATGCTGGGCCTTTGTGATTCAGTGACAGATCTCATTCCGCTCGGTCGCTTGTTTGTCCGACCTCTCCAACACTTCCTGTTGGAGCATTGGCATCCGAATGTGGATCCGCTGGACCTGGAACTTCCTATTCCTCGGTCTCTGCTTTGTCACCTCCATCCTTGGGCCGATGTTCCCTGACTGACACAGGGTGTTGCGTTGGATCTTCCTTTGTTCCTTTGGCCGATCACATCCTTACTGCGGATGCCAGCGATCGGGGCTGGGGGGGGGGGGGGGGGGGGGGGGCTGTTGGATCCTCTCGGTTTGTCCACTCATGGCGAGTGGGACAGCGAGCAGGTGGGCCTTCATATCAACCAGAAGGAGCTCCTTGCTCTTCTGTTGAGTTTTCGGCTTTGGATCCCTCACCTGTCGGACTATATTGTCCTACTTCTTTCAGACAATTTGACAGAAGTTGCCTACATACGGAATCAAGGAGGCACACATTCGATTCCCATGTATCGGCTGTCTCGGGATCTTCTGTTGGCACGGGATGTAAACGCTCGGGTGTCCATTCGACACATTCCCGGGCATCTCAACGTCCTAGCAGACTCCCTGTCCCAACGCGACAGTGTCCTTCCAACCAAATGGATGCTATATCAGGTCGACCTTTTCGCTACTCGCTGGAATCATCAGGTAGAGACCTTTGTCTCCCCTTGTCCAGATCCTCTGGCATTTGCAGTAGATGCTCTGTCCCTGGACTGGATGGGTTGGATCGGCTATGCCTTCCCTCCTGCACCGATTCTTCCTCAAGTATTAGCGAAGATTCGTGCTTGCAGTTGCAGGATCATTCTGATCGCACCCCTGTCTCCACAGAGGGTGTGGATCAATCTGCTGCGGCCTCTGTTGGCCGATCGGCCGATTCTTCTGCCTCTACGTCGCGATCTTCTTTCCCAGGGTCATCCCAGGAAGTATCACAACAACCTGGCGAGCCTGTCCCTTCACGCCTGTCTTTTATCAGGTCCTGTCTCCGACGTAGAGGTTTTTTGAGACGATCAGTGGATTGCATTTCTGCATCGCGGCGACATTCCACTGGCATGCTGCGAAGTGGAAGGTTTTCTGCCGCTGGTGTGCAGATCACAGTGTGGATTACCGTGATCCGTCAATCGCTCAAATTGCAGATTTTCTGGTATATCTTTTTGACTCCAAGGGCTCCAGCCTATTACGATTAAGGGCTATCGGTCTATGCTGTCTGACACTTTCTCTTATGTGGGAAATCGGTGCATCGGTCGTAATTTTTTTCTCTCCAAACTCCTTCGGCACTTTTCTTTGAAGAGGCCTCGAGTTTTGCGACTTACACCCAAGTGGAACTTGGCATGGCTGTTGCACTGTTTGGAGGGGGCACCATTCGAGCCTTTATCTGAGACTGATATGCGTTTTCTCACCTATAAGATGGCTTTCCTTCTAGCGTTTACTTCTGCTCGACGAGTCAGTGAGCTTCATGTGCTATCTGTTGATTCTGCTTTCTTCAGAAATGAGGCTAACAGTGTCACCTTCACTACTGATTGCTCTTTTCTGGCTAAGAATCAACTTCCTGATTCGGTACCTCCTCCCATCTGCATTCGGGCTCTCCCCGCTGCCGATGGTCGGAGACCTCTTCTTTGTCCTGTTTGTGCGATCAAGACTTATATTACTCGCACTCAGTTCATTAGGAGGGGTCGGAAGAGATTCTTTCTGTCTCTCATTCCTAAGAGGCAGTCTATCTCTTCCCATTTCTACATCCTGGCATTCTCCAATTCTGTTTCGCTCCGGGATGTTATGAATGTGGCTTACTGGAGGAATGCTTCTACCTTCTCCTCCTTTTATCTCCACCACCTACAGCAGCAATCTGAGGACCTTTATTCTTTAGGCCCTCTCGTTGCTGCTCAGGCTGTCGTGCACCCTCGTTAAAATTGTTGTTATCGAGGTTGTGCTTCGCTCAGCCGTGTTCTTTTTGGGTGCCTTCTCTCTATCTTCATTACAGGTTTCGCTATTATTCTCTGCCCTCCTTGCTTTTCTTTGCCTGCTCTTGTTGGTATTGGTTATGTGATTCACCTCCTCCTATTGTTTATTCAGCCAATTGTAAACAATTGTGAGTAGGTTGAAAAGAAATTAAAATTTTTTAGTAAATTTTGTTTCTTAACATACCTACCACAATTGTTTACCGGAGACCCACCCTCCTTGGGGATATCCTTGATATCGATGCCTCCCCGCTAAATCACAAACTTCTCGTTGGCGGAAATACGGAATTGACGTCACGGTTGTTGCGCATGCGCTCGATAAACACAAGAGGTGTGCAGAGAGAGTACCTGTAATTTCGAGCGCTGGTCTCGCTCGACCCTTTTTTTGATCTTTTTCGTGCTTTTGCACTTTTTTACTTTTCCAGCTTGTTTGGAAAAGTTCTCTAAAAGCTTGAGTTAGTTCCGAAGTAGGGCTTGCACTTACCTTACAGCCAATTGTAAACAATTGTGGTAGGTATGTTAAGAAACAAAATTTAGTAAATTTTAATTTTTGTAAATTATTTATCGATTTATATTTTGAATGTTATTCATTATTTATATTTTTCATATATTTATTGTGGAGTTGGTGGGAATACTGTTGACTTTATTTTGCTTCAGTATGAAAGCTTATTGCTCAAAATGCAAGGCGAGGAAGTCTTCCTCTGATTTACATACTTGATGCCTTGCTTGCAGTTGATGTACTCACACTAATGCTTGCTTAACATGTGTCGTCGGATGGGATGACTAACGTTGGAGATGGGTGTCATGATACGTTGTTAGCAGCGAGAGGCCAATGCCAGTCCTCGCCACAAAGTCAATCTAGTTTCTCAGTTTCTATTTCAGAGGAACAAGAACATGGTGATGTTTACGTGACGCCTAAAAATAGTGTGCTACCGTCATCGCATTCAGATGATCAAGCAGAGTTAGCAGCAAAGGTGCTCATGAATATTAGACAGGGCAAAAAACAACTAGCCGGTGGTTTCAGTCCCTTGTCACCAGCTAGTTCGACCTGTGAAGCGCTTACTCCATCCGTGGGTACCGTGACACCTGGTGTGCCGTTGCATTCGAGAGGAGTGGATTGGGTAGAGCGAGCACCTTAAAATTTAAACAGGCTCACCCAGCGACGACTGAACGGAGGAAGAAGCCAGCAAGTTCATTGGGAAGCTCGGCAAGGTCTAAAAGGACCGCAAGCGAGAGAGCCCCCCTCTCTTTCCCAATAACATCTGGGGCCAGATGTGGTGATTAGAAACTTGCGTCAGTCGGAGCATATGTCTGCGCCTCCCGTCCGGGACGCTCCGTTCAGTTCAGTTCCCGTCTGGGATTCTCCGTTCAGTTCGCAGCCGGCACACGGCTACAGTTACGGCTTTTACATCGGCATCTTCAAAGCACACATGACTGCACCTTAGCTACACGACTTCAGATATCCAGCCTACATCGCCGAGAAGAGGCCATTCATCGGCAAAGAAGTCGGCCATCTGGTAGCTAAGGAGATGAGGCCTTGGACACACCATCCCAGGAGCAGCTGCGCGACCAAGAAACAGAAGACCGCTGCTCCTCAGGCCTCCATAACGGACTTGCTGTCGCAGATTGCGAAGCTCATTGCAGCATCCCAGCAAGTGCAGGAGCAGCCTACGGCAGTCTCAGAACCTGAGCTGTCGGATGGTGCTGGGTCGGTCCTGTCATCTGCATGTTCAGATGCAGCTGACCATGAATCTCAACTGATTCAATCGGATGGTGAAAGGGATACAGACTACTAGGAAAAAACCACTGGCGTCATTGGATGCAGACTTTATCTGGACAAAGGAGGAGGTCCTGTCTTTTCTGGTTCAGTCTAGACAGGTGTTGCAGGCCTTTGGCCATTTAGATGACGCCATATTCAAACTTTCCAGTGGGAGGAAGAAAGGCATTTTCTTGTCATCATCTTCCGTAAATTTACCGTTTGTTGGCCCACGTTCATTTAAAACGGTCGGGGAAGATGTACAGAGAGTTAGTTCCTCTGCATTTGGATGAGAAGGCTGAGGATCTAGACATATCCTTGTCTTCATCATTCACTATTCGCTCAGACACAATTGAGACAGCAATTTCTTCAAACAGAGCGAATTTAGACGCTATGTCTTACCCAGATCACCTTTCAAGAGGTGTGGGGCAATGTCTCAACGGAAGGAATTTGAGGACGTTCATACCTCTTTAAGAGTTCTTTCCAGGGCTATTATGTTTACCATGTATAACTCCGCCTTAACAGTGGCTAACTTGGAGTTAATCAGATGTGACGGAGCCCTTGTGTCGTAGATGACAAGGTGAAAAACTCTCTACGGGTCACTCCGGTATCTGGACACACAATTTTTGACGATAAACTTTCATTGGTTTATGACCAAGCTACAAAGAAAGCGTCAAATACTCTGCTCCTTAAGTCGGTGTCTAATCGACCCGCAGCAGCAGAAAAGAGTAAAGGAGGACGTCCTAGACAGAAATCGTCTAAAGGAGACTCCTCGTGAGGGTATAGGAAACCCTCATACAATTACTTTAGGGATCGTCAATACAGCGACCCGGGAAGAGGGCATTGGTCTGATCGAGACTACCAGTCAGATGCCCCTAAGCCGGCAGGTCGAGGCTCTTTGTGAGGGTGACGTGGTTTCTCTTCCCGTAAGCCTCGCAGGTCCTACAGGTGATGGTCAAGAACTCTGTTGCTTGCCAGTTTGCAGAAGGTAATCAAGATTCGCAACAAACTGGATAACAATTACGGAAGACCAGTGGGTGAGAAGTGTGGTCTCGGACGGCCTACGGCTATCTTTCCAAGTGAAACCACCACTAACACGATGCCCGCGATGGACAAAACTTCCGTCAAATCCTTGCAAAAGAGAGACTCTCCTATCAGAGGTAAAGGCTCTCTTGGCAAAGGAAGCAATAGAGGTCATTGAGAATCAAGATTCTCTACGATTCTACAGTCACCTGTTCCTCGCACCGAAGCCAGATGGCTCGTTCCGACTAGTAATAGATTTGAGCTGGATAAACAAACTTATCATCGCTCCAAAGTTCTATATGGAGACCATTCGGTCAGTAAGGGCGAGCATTCGAGTGAACGACTATGCGGCAAGCATAGATCTAAAGGATGCATACTTTCATGTCCTGGTACATCCGGCATTCAGAAAGTACCTATGGTTGTCCGTTCAAGGGATAGTATATCAGTTCCGAGTGATGTGCTTCGGTCTGAATCTAGCGTCCTTGGCGTTCACTCGAATAATGAATTTGGTAATACGGCAACAAAACTAGTCTTCAGAACGATGTTCAGAGTCTACTTCTTTTGCTCCGACGTCTCAGCTTTATCATAAACGAGAAGAAGTCGGATCTAACTCTGTCCAAGTCTTTTATTCACTTGGCAATGAGCTTCGAGACTCACAACAATCTGGTTCATCTGCCATTACCCAGAGCGAAATTAGTCAGTTGTTATGCTCGCTTTTGTCTACACTCAGACGCATTAACAGCGAGGGAATTTATGCGACTGATAGGGTTGTGTGGAGTGCCTGCGGATGTTATTCCGATGGGTCTCTTACTCACACGTCCCCTCCAGAGATTTTTTACTCAGAACTGGAGTGTGAAGACGCATTTGCTCGAGACCAGTATTGTTTTAACGGACCTGGTAAAACAAAAGGTCCAGATTTGGGCAGATATTCAGTGGTCTTTGGGACCCTTGGTTCCTGGAGAAACACATAAACGTCAAAGAAATGATGTCAATATGGTTAGCACTACAACAATGGATTCACATTATAGAGGACGTGCATGTTCAGATATTGTTGGACAACTCGACAGTAGTAGCATACATCAGTAACCAGGGAGGCACGCAATCAATTTCGTTATGCAAACTAACGGAAAACATTCTTCTGTATGTCATGAAGCATCATGTTCATCTATTGGTCCGTCATATACTGGGTCGTCTGACCGTACTAGCAGACTCGCTCTCCCGGAAAGGTCGCCTGTTACCATCGGAGTGGACTCTCCACAAGGGAGTATTCAGAAAAATTTGCTACCAGTGGGGTGGACTCATGATAAATTTGTTTGCAACACACCTCAACAATCAGTTTCAGACTTACATGTCGCCATGTCCAGGTCATCGAGCACATGCAGTAGATGCTCTGTCAATCTCATGGGACGGAATTATAGGATACACATATCATCCAACTCTGTTGATTCAGCAGATCCTGTTAAAAATCGAACAGTCTCGCTGCAAGATTCTGTTAGTAGCATCTCTGTCGTCACAGAAACCGTGGATCAATCTTCTCGGGTGTCTGTTATGGGACGTTTCCCGGAAGCTTCCTCCGTGAGAGGACCTTCTTTATCAGGGGAGGTCATGCACACTGCATCACAATCCAGAAGGTCTCAACCTCCATGTATTTCTGTTGTGCGGTCCTTCTTGCATGGCAAGCAATTTACAGGACGAGCAGTGGACATAATTTCTAACTGCAGGAGGTCCTCCTCATCGCTGAATTACGCAGCTAAGTGGAAGGTTTTCTTCCGTTGGTGTAAGGGTCAGTCGATAGATGTCTATGATCCATCCATACCGGATATTGCCAACTTTCTGGTATACCTGTTTGACGTTCTCAAACTGCAGCCTGTCACTATTAAGGGCTATAGGTCTATGTTATCGAACACTTATTCTCATCATGATAACTTGGCAATTGAATCTAATGCTTCATTATCCAAACTGGTTAGAAATTTCTCTATAAATAGACCTAGAACTCTCAGATTAATTCCTAAGTGGAATTTAGCTTGGGTTCTGTTGAAGTTTAAAGAAGGCTCATTTGAGCCGTTAGACGTTGTACAGTTCAAATTCTTGACCTATAAAACAGCATTTCTCTTAGCCTTTGCTTCCACTAGAAGAGTTAGTGAACTCCATGCTTTATCTGTTGATTATTCTCACTACTGTAGTGTGGGTAATACCATTACCTAAGTACGGAAGTGGGATTTCTGGCTAAGGATTAGACTCCAGATAAAAGGTCTGCACTTATTACCATTAAGGCTCCACCATCCTTGGACAACCGAAGACTTCCGTGTCCAGTCAGGGCTATGCGCATATATAAACGTCGATCAGATTTTATAAGAAAAGGAAGAAAATGTTTCTTTCTTTCATTGATTCCTAACAGAAAAGATATTTCTGTTCATTTAGTTGCTAGATAGATTCAGCTGGCAATACGCATTGCCTATGAAAATCTATCTTTGGATCAACGTTCTTTAAATAAGATATAAGCGCATGAAGTTAGAGCGCTGTCCACTTCTTGGGCTCATTCTAACAATATAGCCATTACTGATCTCATGAAAGCTGTGTACTGGACACAGCCTTCTACATTTACCAAGTTTTACCTTAGAAATTGAGAGTCCATCTCCGGTGACCTTAGATGTTAAGGTCCTCTATCTGTTGCTCAGAATGTTGTCCACTAAATGATTACATCTGTAGTTATTTAGGCAACCCATTCCAGCAGTGACGCTGTTCTGCTGCCCTCTTCGTTCTGAGGACATATACCTCAGAACAAGGGAAAGGGGGGGGGGGGGGGATGTTTTTTTGCCTTATGATCACCTGGCTTTATAGTGAAAAGCAAGGGAAGACCTCCTCAGGTGTCAGTAGTCCCGAGTCGGTGCTGGGATGGTTTTAATGTGTAGCTCGGTGTGAAGCAAAATTAATATGTCTCATTTATGTATTGTTTTTAAAGTGTAGCTCACTGTGAAGTATTTGTATATGTCACATGTCAAACAGGCTTTATTGTACAATCCTCGAACACTTTTAAATGAGTATAAAGAGTCTCATTCTCTGGACTATCTTTATATATTGGCTTCTCTTCACCGAATTAGCATAATGGGTTATGCTGGCAATAAATGGAGAATTATATATTATGTAATGCTCAATTACATTGTTGGTGTTATGTCTTTCTTGTTTCTCGTAAATGAGAAAGACATATATAATTTCTTTCTCTCCTATTCTCCTGTAGGAGCTATCCTTCAAGAAGTGATTGAGTAATTGGATTTTCCTCTATGTCCTAGGCTCTCCAGCCTTTTTACAATTCAGCTAGTCTGGGCCATTGGTTGTTGTATAAAAATATTATAAATTCAAAGTAATTTGTTTGTTTTTTATACTTACCAATAGCCCAGACAGGTATGGCCCTCCTATGAGTGGGCACTCATACCTCCCCACTGCTGACAAAATTTAACAGGCAAATTCTAGAAAGAATGATGGTTGGCGCCAATTTCGGTGTCTTCCTGGATACTGCACATACGCAGTTCGCAAAAGTATGGAAGACCAGTTAGGGAATAATTTTTTCGGTTTTGCATGCAAAGTTTGGGGATTGAGGCAGCAAAATTTGTGTTTGGGCCTGGATATTTTTGATTTTGCACCAGCTAGTCTGGGCCATTGGTAAGTATAAAAAATATATAAATTACTTTAAATTTATAATTTTCCAATGAGGGGTCATAACCTATGTTTTTGAGACAAAAAATGAAAAAAATGAGTTATTCAAGAATATTGTTTGCAAGTGTCATCTACTTTTCATCTAAAGGGTTAATAGTATACTGTTAAGGCCTAAAAAAGTTAAAAATCTGTTTCTCAGGCCCTTTTGCATGGTCCTTTTGGCAGCCGTCTGCTCTCTTTTTATAACCAATGCATACTTAAAATAAAAAAATGAATGGTTTATGTCTGATATTTTACCTAAGTTAATAAAATTAATAAATTTGGCCCTTGAGTGCAACTCAAGGGACGAAATAAACCACAACCCATACCATTCTATAGATTAGGAGGCCTAAAACACAAAACAAACCAAGAACATGAACTTCTGATGGCAAAGAAAATAATTACAAAAATATAAGTAAAAAAATGCCCGCCCTCATGCAATTTTACAAAAAATGGCCTTAGAAGCAGAAGATCTACTTTGTGGGGGCCTAATCTATCAAAGAATTACTCCGACATCCACTGAATTACACACACATATTGACATTTGATGCCTCCATGAGCTCTGTCAAACAAGATATAATAGAATAAATGCTCAGTTTGTAACTAGAAATTCAAAAAATATCTCAGCTGTTAATTGTTTTCTGAATAATTTTCTCTGGGAAAGTGGCTATTCAATTAACAGAGTTAAGGCCTAAAAAAATTAAAAATCTGTTTCTCAGGCCCTCCCACATAGTCCTTTTGGCTGCCGCATGCGCTCTTTTTATAGCCAATGTAAACTTAAATAAAATAAAAATTAAATGGTTTATGTTTGATATTTTACCCAATTTAAAAAATTGATAAATTTGTCCCTTGAGTGCAAGAAGGCTTTGCAATGCTAAGGCATTGCAAAGCATTCTTGCTCTCAAGGGATGAAATACACCACCATCCATGCTATTCCGTAGGTTATGAGGCCTAAACATAAATCAAGAACATGAACTTTTGATGAAAAAGAAATAATTACAGAAATAAAAAATAAAATAAAAAACCGCTCGCCCACATGCAGTTTTACAAATATTGGCCTGAGAAACAGAAGACCTACTTTGTGGGGCCTAAACTGTATTTGCATTTTGGGTGGGAAAACAGAATTGAATTTTGTAAGGTCATATCTATTGGGGGATTAACTTTTTTAGGCCTTGATAAAAGATAAATATAATCTTACAAAAGTTATCAGTAAAATAGGTATGGCCTTTAGGCCTAAATATCAGCCCAAAATGTGGTGAATTGTTCTGAAAATTGCATTTGTTTGTTGGTGAGTTTGCATTCTTTTTTTTCATCAGAGCCAAGCTTGAAGAAGCGTATGAGAGTGCAATTAACAAACATGGCTGGATTGGATGAAGCAGGCATAGATGGAGGAGGCATATTCAGAGAATTCCTATCTGAGTTACTGAAGACAGGGTTTGATCCTAATAGAGGATTTTTCAGGATTACAACAGACAGGCTTTTATACCCTAATCCACAAGCTCAGTCTTTAGTAGATAATTATTTGCAACATTACTTTTTTCTTGGACGAATGGTTGGTAAGGTATGTCTTAATGATATTGTTATAGCTACAACATTGTTTGTCTTATATTTTACTCTGGTAAACTGACTTCCTGAATTCAACTAGAGACAAAATGCTGCTCCTATTTTTTGGATCAACTTATATAGTGGAATCCTGTTAATTGAATAACCACTTTGACAATGAAAATTATTCAGTTAACAAGAGTATTCCTTTAAAAGGGATGTGGTGACTTTCCTATATTCTGGAGATGAACTGAGCATTTATTCTATTATATCTTGTTTGACAGAGCTCATGGAGCACTGTCATAGAAGGTATAATAGATTAAATGACTGTATTGGATGTACTGAGGCCATATAGGTCTATAAACAAGAAGAATTTGGTGACTGTCAGGCTAGTTTCTCAACCTATTGCAAGATTTTCATTCAATTAACAGGAGTTTACTCTATAATCTGCGTGTAATTAAAAGGTCAAATTTGTACAGAAGGTATAGGAAATGGTTCTGTGTTTGAAGTTATATCCAATTAACCCTTTACCTGACACGAAAAGCAGACGACACCTGCAAACAAAATTCTTGAATAACTAAATATTTTCATTTTTTGTCTCAGAAACATAGCTTATGAGCTCATCGAGCTCGTTCCAATGAGGGGTCACAAGCTATGTTTTTGAGACAAAATTTTTTTTAAAATAATGAAAATTGAATGGTGATTTTTGTAAATCGCACTGGCCGGTTTGGGCCATTACGTTGGGTAAAGGGTTAACCAGGTTATTTAATTAAGAGATACCCAATTAAGCGGCCTCCTTTGTATTTAAGAAAACAGTTGAATCTGCACCATGTGAGGGGTCATAAGCTTTGTTTTTGAGACAAATTTTTTTTTAAAATAATGAAAATTGAATGGTGATTTTTGTAAATCACTCTGGCCGGTTTTGGCATTTACATTGGGTAAAAGGTTAACCAGGTTATTTAATTAAGAGATACCCAATTAAGTGGCCTCCTTTGTATCTAAGAAATCAGTTGAATCTGCTCCACATGGGTGCCTTCCTTTCTTTCGGCTGAAGACTTCAAATCTTACATGACTAAAATAAATAGAATTTGGACACTTACAGCTTTATAAGCTTTCTCATATCTTGGGGACCATGGTGACTTAGTGGTTGTGGCATTGGACTTCAAGCCGAATGGTCCACAGCTCGATCCCCACCAAAGGCAACTGCATTGTGTCCTTGGGCAAGGCAATACCATTGCTCACAATGGGGGCACTGTGGCATTGTGTACTAAGGCATACTGCGCATCAGTGGTGCACTTGTCTTCAACCAGTGGCAACCCTGCTTGTGCTGAGTTAGTATGTTGGGAAGTTTGACAGTTGCTTGTCACTGCTCGGTGGTTGTCTCTGGGTACACTGTCTTCCTCCATCCATAAAACTGTCTGAAATTGGGTGACCCTTGCTGTCAAAAGTGTCATTAAAAAAATGATATCTTGAGTTGAATTTTCATGAATTTTTCATCAGGTCCAGTCATGGCTGCTGCTACACAGAATCCATGAATGGATTTCATGAAAATTTAAAATAGAAAATCCTCAAGGTGAGAAGTATTCCTTTACTCAAAAGTTACTCTAAAGAAATAGATTTCAGCTACTAACAGAAATAATTTTCAAATACTGTTCTCAGGTTTCAAAACACAGCCTGTGAGAGGCCCAGCAGCTCATTGGTTAGTGCATTGGATTTGAGATTGAAAGATTGATAGTTCAATCCTGACCCTCCAACGTACTAACTCCACACAAGCAGGGTAAGTACTGATTGAAGACAAGTGCACCATCAACATGCAGTACGCTTTAGTACACAGCACCACCATGCCCCCTGCATGGGCAATGAGGATTAAGTGCTTTTTCCAAGGACACAATGTAGTTACCCCCAGCAGAGATCGAACTGTGGATCTTATGGTTTGATTTCCAATGCTGTAACCACTGAGCCACCATGCTCCTTAAGACCAGATAAAATTTAATCTGGGTCAATTTTATTTTGTAAGTAGACCATTCTGTGTGTTTGTTCTGCAGGGTGAAATCTACTTAACAAGGTCAGTAATTTGATTTGCCAGAGCCTCTGACAGGGTTGAAACAGTGTCCACTGTATTTGTTCCAAAACACTAATATTAACAGACGTTTTACTGGAAGCCCTCATTTCTTCTATTTCTTCTTCGCAACCTTCTCAATTTTTAGCTCAACTTTGGCGAAGCCAAACTTGAGCTTATGCCATGGCCAGTCATCCGTCTGGCCATCTGTCTGTCTGTCTGTCTGTCCATCAGCAATTCAATACGGCTCGGGCTAGAGGCTGTATTTATGAACCAATCCTTACAAAACTTCTTGGGTACCTTTGTTATGACCGTGGGACGAGAACGAGTGTTTTGGGGTCTGATCCGAAATTCAAATTGGCCGCTGGCAGCCATTTTGTACAAAATTAGGTGCAATCAGATTTTTGCACAGAACTTCTATATCAAAGCACTGATTTGAATAATTTTTTGTATGAATGTTTAGTACCATGGGATACATCACATATATAATACAGGTTTTTTCTCGTGCATAAATTATGCAAATTAGACTAACTTTGATGTATTTAGTGTTACTTTCAGCACTGTAAGTGCAAATGCCAATACAGCTCGGGCTAGAGGCCGTATTTATGAATCGATCTTTACGAAAATTCTTGGGTACCTTTGGTATCACCATGGGACGAGAACGAGTGTTTTGGGGTCAGGTCTGAAATTCAAGATGGCCGATGGCAGCCATTTTGTACAAAATTAGGTGCAATCAGATTTTTGCACAGAACTTCCATATGAAAGCACTGATTTGAATAATTTTTTGTGTGAAAGTTTAGTACCATGGGATACATCACATATAATACAGGTTTTTTTCTAGTGCAGAAATTATGCAAATTAGATTAGCTTTGATTTTTAGCTTAATTTGACAAAGTCAAGATAAGCTATTGCCATCACGCTTGCGGAAGTCTGTCAGTCTGTGAGTCTGTTCACATTTTCTTTTAGCACGGGCTACACCCCACAGTTCTTGTCTGATTGTCACGAAATTTCATATGCAGGTTTGGGGTCATGTCTAGATAAGAACGTCCCCTTTTGGTCGCGATCAGTCAACCGGTATGGCTGCCCGAGCCCAAAACCTGAAAACCATTAGCACAGTCCACAGGTCGTATTTATGAAGGGATTTCATTGTAACTTGGTAGGATGCCTCTGTATAATGCCTAGATGAGAACATCCCCTTTTGGGCATGATCTGTCAACCGTGATGGCTGCCCAAACCCGAAACCCAAAAACTTTTAGCACAGTCTGCAGGTCATGTTTAATATGGAGGGATTTTATTGTAACATGGTAGGATGACTCCTTATGATGTCTAGATGAGAATTTCCCCATTTGGGCGTGATCTGCCAACCATGTCAACTGCCCGAGCCCAAAACTCGAAAACCTTTAGCACAGTCTACAGGTCATATTTATCGAGGAATTTCATTGTAACTTGGTGGGTGGATTTCATATAATATCTAGATGAGAAAATCCCCTTTTGGACATGATTGGGCAACTGTGACGGCTACAGGGGCCCGAAGCCCGAAAACCTTTAGCACAGTCTACTTATTTATGAAGGGATTTCATTGTAACTTGCTAGTATGACTCCAAATAATGTCTAGATGAGAATATCCCATTTTGATCGCGATCATTCAGCCTAGATGGGTGCCCGAGCCCAAAAACCTTTAGCATAGGCAAAAGGTCATATTTATGGAAGGATTTCATTGTAACCTGTTAGATTGACGCCATATAATGCCTAGATGATGACATCACCTTTTGGTCGTGATTGGTCAACTCTGATGGCTACAGCTGCCCGAAGCCCAAAAACCTTGAGCACAGTCTACAGGTCATATTTATGAAGGGATTTCATTGTAACTTCGTAGGATCAATCCAGATGATGCCCAGATGAGATTGTCCCCTTTGGTTGCGATCATTCAATCATGATGGCTGCCCGAGCACAAAGCCCGAAAACCTTTAGCACAGTCTACAGGTCATATTTATGAAGGGATTTCATTGCAACTTGGTAGGTTAACTTCATATAATGTCTAGATGAGAATGTCCCCTTTTGGACACGATTGGGCAACTGTGACGGCTACAGGGGCCCGAAGCACGAAATCCTTTAGAACAGTCTACAGGTCATAATTATGCAGGGATTTCATTGTAGCTTTGTAGGATGACTCCAAATAATGTCTAGATGAGAACATCCTCTTTTGGTCGCGATCACTCAGCTTTATGGCTGCCCGAGCCCAAAGACCTTTAGCATAGTCTATAGGTCATATTTATGGAAGGATTTCGGTGCAACTTGTTAGGTTGACTCCATATAATGCCTAGATGATGGCATCCCCTTTTGGCATTGTGATTGGTCAACTGTGATGGATACAGGTGCCTGAAGCCCGAAAATCTTTGAAGGGATTTCATTGTAACTTCGTAGGATCACTCCAGATGATGTCCAGATGAGAATGTCCCCTTTTGGTTGCGATCATTCAACCATGATGGCTGTCCGAACCCAAAGCCCGAAAACCTTTAGCACAGTCTTCAGGTCATATTAATGAAGGGATTTCATTGTAACTTGGTAGGTTGACTTCATATAATGTCTAGATGAGAACAGCTTCTTTTGGACACCATTAGGCAACTGTGACGGCTACAGGGGCCTGAAGCCCGAAAACCTTTAGCACAGTCTACTGGTGATATTTATGAAGGAATTTTTATTGTACCTTGGTAGGATGACTCCAAAAAATGTCTAGATGAGAACGCCCCTTTTGGTCGCGATCATTCAGCCTTGATGGCTGCCTGAGCCCAAAACCTTTAGCGTAGTCTATAGGTCATATTTATGGAAGGATTTCATTGTAACCTGTATGTTTGACTCCATATAATGCCTAGATGATGACATCCCCTTTTGGTCGTGATTGGTCAACTGTGATGGCTTCAGGAGCCCAAAGCCCGAAAACCTTGAGCACAGTCTACAGGTCATATTTATGAAGGAATTTCATTGTAACTTGGAAGGTTGACTTCATATAAATTCTAGATGAGAATGTCCCCTTTGGACACAATTGGGAAACTGACGGCTACAGGGGCCCAAAGCTCGAA
This sequence comes from Pictodentalium vernedei, assembly GCA_031216915.1. Lineage (NCBI taxonomy): Eukaryota > Metazoa > Mollusca > Scaphopoda > Dentaliida > Dentaliidae > Pictodentalium > Pictodentalium vernedei. Next base: position 390,276,572 of record CM062293.1, on the reverse strand, counting down.
AACCTTTAGCACAGTCTACAGGCCATATTTATGAAGAGATTTCAATGTAACGTGATAGGATGACTCGTTTTGTAATAATTTCACTGTAACTTGGTAACTTTTGTTGATATACGTTAACTGTGAGGGCCACATACATTAACTGTGAGGTTACATTAACCCACCCCTCTGCTCTTTAGTACAGTGTACACCTCATATTATTTTTATCAAAAACATAGCATACAGGGAACAGAAATGAACATATTCCCAATTATCACAATTCTTGTCTTATTTCATAATCCTTTCATAAACATTGAACATTAGCCTTTTCATCAAACACAACACACAAGTAAGCTTTCGTGTCATTGACACTTTCATTAAGAATGCCAGGCCTGGTCTATGAATTAGACAGGAAATATCAACCGCCAGCTCATACGTGGAAACAACTGACAAATTACTTAGAATGTAACTTATATCCACCATATTTATTACATATTAAAGTTTGAAAAACAATTGGCTTTAGTCAGCATGGATACTGACTGGTTATAAAACTAGAGGATGGCCACCAAAGGGTGGCTGATTCCCCCGAAAAAAGCCTTGATAGCCATTCCAACCTTATTCGCGACACACCCTCTGGTTGTGGGCAATAATAATACCAAGTATCATTAATATCCTTGAAGGCTGTAAGAAGTTATGGAGCGGACACGAATTCCGTCTACGCCTGGACAGACGGACGACGTCACAGCTAGATTCCCCCGAATTTTTTTCGGGGGAATAAAAATGGTCAAAATAATGTTTTAGTTCAATTTGTTTTAGTTGCAGAATTTTAATACTGAGGGATGTTCCTAATAAACAAGATTTCTTTTTTATAACAGCTGTGTAAGCAAGCCTTTATTAACTGGTAGAGTGCAAGAAACCACCACGCTCATTCCAGTGAGAGTCATAACCTATGTTTCAGAAGCAAAAAAATGAAAATATAAAAAGATTGAACAGTGATATTTTTATACTGTACCAATGACCCAGACATAGCTGGTGCTAACTCTTAAAATATAGGGCCAAACACAAATTTTGCCCCCCAATCCCCAAAATTTGCATCTAAAACCAAAGAAAACATGTCCTGAATGGCCCTCCACACTTCACCTCTACTGCGCATGTGCAGTGTCAAGGACGTTCCGAAATTGGCGCCATTAATCATTCTAAGTTTGGCCCTTCATCAGTTAACATCTGACTGATCTTTGTGCTTGTAAATCTCAGTTTAAATGATGCCAGACACATAAATATTAGTGAAATGGTGATTCTAAGGAGGATAGAGAAGGAGGAGAGGAAAAATGTGTGACAGAATATTATCAGGGCTGTAACTTAAAATTTTTTAATGAAATTATGTTAAGTTACCTATTTTCGAGGCAGCAGCCATTTTGTTGTCATTCTGGTTATTTAGTTACACTGATTTTTCAGTGTTTTCCTCTCTCCCTTTCCTTTAAGTCCCCTCTTGCTATTCTCCCATGCTTTTGGCATAGTTTCTGTAATTATTATTACTAAAATTTCTTGGGAGTTTTAGCTGAATAACAGAATGAATTCTGTTCTTTCCCCATGTTTACGTCTTCACCTACGGGTGGTTAGGCGTTGTGTTCTGCATCTACCATCTGATGTTCTGCAGTTTCTTCCCTGGAAGTCTCTGTTTTGCATCAGATAGTGTATTTTTGGTAACTGATTCCGGGCCTGGGTGCCTGGAGTCTTATTTTAGTGTTTTTACACTCATTGTTTACTTTTACAACAGCCCTCTGTGTGAGGGGGGGATTTCTTGAAAATAACATCTTGATGTTATTTTAATCATAACTAGATACATTATTATTGTTCGTAAGTGTTGAATAAATTGTTTAAAATATTTTTAAAATTTTTGTCCACACTTAGGCTTGGGATCCATTGGGGCTCACCGTTACTTTTCAGAAACTTGGGCTGTTCTGAAAAAATATTTTTTTCAAAATATTTTGATTTCAATTATTTTTTCTATATTAATGGATCATATTATTATTATGTATTTTGATTGCCAGGGGTTGGTGCGAGTACCAGGACTTTGTTTTCTTTTCACATTGAAAGGATTTTGATCAATTGTAATAAGAGGAAGTCTTCCTCTGACTTTTATAATCATTCTATATGTGGTCAGTGTACTCGCATTAACTCCTGTTCTGTATCGTATGATTTCGATGACAACATGGGAAGCGTATGTCACGGTATGTTAGTGGGGAATTGGACACTCCGGTCCTTTCCCCGCAGGGTCACTCTACTTTATCAATTTCTATTTCAGACGATCAAGATTAGGGTGATGTATCTGTGATGTCTTCCAACAGTGTGCCTCCGTCGTCACAATTAATGAAGGGCTAGCGGAAAAGTGCTCATGTAAATACGCCAATTGCCTAAGAGGACCCTAGTAGGTTCGACGGCCTTTGACGTCCGCTAGCTCGCCCGGTGTAGCGTCCATTCATCGAATGGGCCGGGTTTGTCCGTTGCGGTCTAGAAGGAGTTTTGGGGTGATGCGAGCACTATAAATCAACCAAATGCACACCCAGTGACGGCGGATTAGAGGGAGAACGGAGGAAGCCTTTTAGTCCGGTTCATAGCTCGTTCTGGTCCATCCGGACGGCGAGCGAGAGAGGCCCCTCTCTCGTACAACAACATCTGGCCCCAGATGTTGTGGTACAAAATGTTTCGCATTCGGAGCATACGTCCGTCGCTCGGGACGCTCCGACATATAGTCAGTCCGGAGTAGACTGTCAATAAGGCTTCCTCATTCTCATGGTAGCGCACACGACCGCTCTTGGCTATGTGACCTCGGATATCCAGTCAGCTTCGCCAGTCAGAGAATCATCGGCGACCAGGTCACACCATCCGGTAGCCAGGGACACGAGGCCTGCAGACTCCGGACGTTCGCATAGGAAAGTGTGCGGGAGTCAACATTCACGGAGCTTCCGGCGGCAATGCATCGTAAGACCGCTACTGCACAGGCCTCGGGGACGGACGTGCTTTCCTAAATAGCACAGCTTATCGCAGCATCCCAGCATCAACTGAATCTGTCGCATATTTTTTTATCCGACGATGCTGGGTCGGGACGCTCCGCGGAAGCGGGTACGGACGTCCGAAAATTTCATCCGGTCCGACAGGATACCGAAAGGGATTCGGAGGATTTCGAGCTTTCCCTTTCGGAACAACATATGCTGTTGTGTATGTCATCTGACTTGATCTTCTACAGGTTCTTTCGTCGGACCAGAATGCTGCGATGCCGGATAAGAAACTGATAGCGTCGGTGGACTTAGAAATTTGGGGTTCGGTTCAGGGACATCGTCCCTCAGTTCCGACATAGTCCAATAATGTCACACAAACTTTCGAATTATTGAACGACGCTATATATATTATTATTATATGCTTGCTATTACCAAGTTTCTGGTTTCTTGTTCGCAAAGTTACGGAGATGTCTTTCAAAAGTGTGCCTCTGTCGTCATAGTTAATGAAGAGCTAGCGGCAATAAGTGCTCATGGAATATGTCTATCGCCTAAGAGGTCCCTTGTAGGATCGACGGAGTGACATTCGCTAGCTCACCCGTTGTAGCGTACATTCATCGAATGGTTCGGCTGCCGGGTTCGTCCGTTGCGGTCTAGGAAGGAGATTTGGGTGATGCGAGCACTATAATTACTTTAGTACTCACCCAGTGACGGCGGATTGAGGACAGTTCGGAGGAAGCCTGTTAGTCCGGTTCCTGGCTTGTCCAGGTCCGTCCGGGCTGTGAGCGAGAGAGGTCCCTCTCTTGTCCAACAACATAGGGGACCGCATGTTGTGGTTCAGATATTTTACATTCGGAGCATATGTCCGTCGGTCGGGACGCTCCGTTATATTGACAGTCCGAGAGACTGTCGATAATGCTTCCTCATCCTCACAGCAGGGCACACGACCGCACATTGGCTACGTGACCTCGAGTATCCGATCAGTTTCGTCATTCAGTGATTCCACGGCGAACAGGTCACGCCATCCGGTAGCCAAGGGATACGAGGCCTATACACTCCGTTCGCTCGCATATTAGTAGTATGAACGGGGTAACGATCACGGAGCTTCCAGCGGCAATGCATTGTAGGACCGCTTCTCCACAGGCCTCAGTGACGGACGTGCTATCCGAGTTAGCACAGTTTTTTCGCAGCATCCCAGCAATCGACAGTTTCTTAGTCGAATCAGGAATTATCTGATGGCGCTGGGTCGGTGCGGTCCGTGGTTGCATCAGGTACGGACAACCGAACGCTTTATAGGGTCCGACAGGATGGCGAAAGAGATTCGATAGATTTCGAGTTTTCCCTTTCGTAGCATCGGAAGCTGCCATTCATATCTTCTGGCATTATCTTCCAGTGATTGTTATTTCGGACTACATTGCTGCGATGTTGGATAAGAGACTTATAGCGTCATTGGACACGGAATTTTGGATCGGTTCAGGGACATTGTCCCTGACTTACCGACACAGTCCAATAATGTCATTAGAACATGTGTATTATTTATCGACGCTATATATACATATAAGCCTGCTACCAAGCATGATAGTTTAGTTTCTTGTCCGCAATGCTCATTTCTGCCTTTTTATCATTTATACGAATAATTTATTTTGGCAGAGCAGGGCATACCGAGAGTTCATATGCATCTAGACGGCGTGGTTAAAGACTGGAAATATTCTTTTTCGCCGTCTTTGTCTTTTCCAACCACAATGTTGGAAACGACAGTGATGTCTAGTAGACTTAACTTAGACGCTTTATCATACGTAATCCACCTTACTGAGGCGTTATCATTACGTCTTCAAGAAAAGAATTACGGGATATTATCCTCAATGTGATTTCTTTTGAGGGCAGTAGTTTGTTCACATATAACTCCGCCCTTCAGTGGCTGATTGGAGTTGGTTAGACGTGATGCAGCCCTAGCTACATCCACGCGTGTGGATAGTAAGGTGAAGAACTCTCTCAGAGTCGCTTCGTTCTCGGAGAAGCTTCTCTTCGACGGCAACTTTTCAGCAATCCATGAATTGCTCGATTTACACGTTCTCTTGTCTATCTAGTGTAGCAAGAGATTCACACTGGGGCAAACATTCGGTGGTTGACTCAGAGAGTGCCACTGCAGTTGCCGGATCCGAGTTTTATAATTATGACGGTTGCCAGTCAAACAGGTTGGGATATAATATTGATCCCAACGGATTCGAAGTGCCAGGGTCTTTGGGTTCCGCAGTCTCTAAGCAAGCACTTATCTTCCGCGGAATAATGTTTTTTTTAGGCTTGCTTTATGTCATTGGATGAACATTATTCAGAAACGCATGTCCAAATCCTGTCTGTTAATTCGACAGTAGTGGCGTATCTCCGGAACCAGGGAGGCACTCATTCGTTTCCGTTATTCAATTTAATGGAAAGAATCCTTCTGTTTGTTATAGTACACCAAGTTCTGTTTCGGTCCGTCATATTCCGGATCGTCTGATTGTTTTACCGGACTCCCGTTCACTTATGGGTCGCTTGTTGCTGTCAGAATGGACTCTCAACAAACAAGTATTCAATCAGATTTGCTATCAATGGGAGCGCCCAATGATAATTTATTTATGACACAGCTTGCTAATCAATTGCAGACGTATGTGTTTGCTTGTCCGGATCTCTGAGCTAATGTTGTTAACGCTCTATTGATCTAATAGGACGGAATGATAGGATATGCGTATCCTCCGGCGCTGTTGTTTCAGCAGGTATTGCTAAGATAAACAACCATAATACATTTCTGTTGATAGCATCTCTGTCTTCACAGAGACCGTGGGTAAATTTACTCTGATGTCTACTGTGGGACTTATCGCGAAATCTTCCTCAATGAGAGGATCTTTTTTTGCTGGGTAAAATCGTGTCATCTTTATCACAACCTGCAAGGTCGCAACCTTCACGTATTCCATTGTGTGGTCCGTATTGCATTGTAAGCATTGTACTGGACGAGCTTTTGACGCGATTTCTTACTATAGGAGATCCTCTTCGCTATTCTATGCGGCTAAAGTGGAGGCTCTTCCGTCGTTGGTGTAGGGATCACTATGTTCATATTGTTGATCCCTCCATACTACTCATTGCAACTTTTTAGTATACTTGTTTGACAAGATCTACTGCAGCCTGTTATTATTAAGGTTATAGGTTTATGTTACCTCATACCTATGCACTCTATGATAGTTTACAATTGAGTCTTATGTCTCTTTATCTAAGTCAGTTAGTATCTTTTTGATAAATAGACTTAGAATCATTAGATTAAATTCCTGTATGGAATTTAACTTCGGTTCTTATTTAGCTAAGTAATCATTTGAGCCTCTGGAAACAGTAGTTTTCAAATTCTGACCTTTTAGACAGTAATTCTGTTGGCTTCTCTTTTCTGAAGAGTCAGTGAGTTTCATGCACTATCGGTGGATGATTTTCACTTTCGTAGTTTCGGAATCACTACTTCCTTTACTATTTAGGTTGGATTTTTACATAAGAGTTAGGCTCCTAATATCCGGAACTTATTGTTATTAAGGTACTTCCGTCTTCGTACGGGCATAGGCCTTTACTCTGTCCGGTTAGAGTTTATGTATTTATAAACAGATATCTGTTTATTACTACGGGCGTAAACTTCTTCTGTCTTTGATGCCTATTAGAAGGACGTTACGCTCCATTCTATTGCTAATGGATTCAATTAACTATCGATACTGCTTATGGTATATCTTTGACTCAGCAGTTGTGTTTGAGATTTCGGCTCATGAAGTAAGAGTTCTTCTACATCTTGGGCATTAATAGTGTCGCTATTATAGATTTTTGAAGGCTGCTCATTGCGCTCAGCCATCCACATTCATGAATTTTTTATCTCAGAAATAGTGAGTCCATTTCTGGAGGCCTCTATTGTTAGGTCTATTATCTACTGCTCAGAATGTCATTCACTTAACAGTTGCTACTATAGCTAGGTAGGCTGTCTGTTTCGGCAGTGACTCCGTTCTGCTGCCCTCTTCGCTCTGGGCTATTTGACCCAGGGCAAGAAAAAGGGGGGGGGGGAGGGGGGAGGGTGTTCCCTTGGGTCACCTGTTTTACTATGAAAACAAGGGGATACCTCCTCCGGAGTTAGTAATTCTGAGCTGTTATTGGGATGATTGTTTAGTGAGAAGTTTATGTTTTAAAAATTCATTCAAGTCTTAGTTTTTAAAGTATAGCTTTTGAATATAGCACGTATCAACGGACATGATTATGCAATCCTCAGACTCTTTTAAGGATTATAAGAGTCTCTATTCTCTAGACTTACTTTATTTATTGGCTTACTTTAAAAATTATTAGTATAAGGATTATACTAGATATTAATAGAGTACATGGATGTATGATGCTCAATTTTGGAAGGTGTTGCATCTTTCTAATTTATCATAAATAAGAAAGATACATGTAAGGCCTAATACTTCTTTTTCCCTAGAGGGGATGACTCTATTTTATATAATTGAGCGTATTCCATCTTGCTCTATGTCCTTGGCCCTCCAGCCTTTTTACTATTCAGCTATGTCTGGGTCATTGGTACAGTATAAAAATGTTGAAAAATTTATAGTAATTTATATATTTTTTATACTTACCAATGACCCAGACGGGGATGGCCCTCCCAGGAGTTGGGAACTCTTACCTCCCTGCTGAGTACATAGCGCTTTCCAGGCACTGGTTATTAGAATGATTAATGGCGCCAATTTCGGAACGTCCTTGACACTGCGCATGCGCAGTAGAGGTGAAGTGTGGAGGGCCATTCAGGACATGTTTTCTTTGGTTTTAGATGCAAATTTTGGGGATTGGGGGGCAAAATTTGTTTTTTAACTTTCATGGAAAGCGCTGGCTGTTTTTTCTGTTAGCTTAGGTAAAGGGTCGAGTTATATTTTCTGTCTCATGGATGCAAGTGGAAAATGTTTCCTGGGAAATCCTTGAATTTTATCTGTTTTTCTCATTGAAATTCCTTGAAAAAGCACAAAAAACCTCCTTGAAACTCCTGGAACTTGCTTAGAGGTTTGTTTCAGGAACCTTGTACTACAGTGACTTAACACTGTATGCATTAGCATGATGTTTGCTTGGTAGTAGAAGAAAAAATGTTCGTATAAAATCATTTTGTTACAATTTATTGGAGAGTGCCAGTAGCACACTCCAATAAATTGTAACAAATCAATAATTTATGAACAAGATAATGATAAATCAAAACTCCCATTGCTGGTAGTAATAGAATATTAAAAAAAAAAATACTTGTGTTATAAATAACTTTTGAAAAATAATTAAACACTCTACCAGTTAAACAGGAACTTTAAACTTTAAATAAATATTCACTCTTTTTATATGCCTGTTTTATAAAAATGGTCGTATTATGTTAAGGCATTGGCATCAGTCTGTCTGTCTGTCCCTCTGTCCAGAATTGTTTCCGCAATTTTTTTCGTTATGGATGGACATATTGAGAAAATTTTTGGTAGACAGCTTTGTTATGGATACTTACAGATCAAGTTCGAATTTTGTTCTGCTCAGTTGATTTTTGGTGGAGCTACTGCCCTTGAACTTAGTTACCATATTTTTATACTGTACCAATGACCCAGACATAGCTGGTGCTAACTCTTAAAAATATAGGGCCAAACACAAATTTTGCCCCCCAATCCCCAAAATTTGCATCTAAAACCAAAGAAAACATGTCCTGAATGGCCCTCCATACTTCACCTCTACTGCGCATGTGCAGTGTCAAGGACGTCTCGAAATTGGCGCCATTAATCATTCTTTGTTTGGCCCTTCATCAGTTAACATCTGACTGATCTTTGTGCTTGTAAATCTCAGTTTAAATGATGCCAGACACATAAATATTAGTGAAATGGTGATTCTAAGGAGGATATAGAAGGAGGAGAGGAAAAATGAGTGACAGAAAATAATCAGGGCTGTAACTTAAAATTTTTTGATGAAATTATGTTAAGTTACCTATTTTCGAGGCAACTGCCTGTTGTGGTCATTCTTCTTATCAAGATTACACTGCTTATTCAGTGTTTTCCTCTCTCCCTTTCCTTTAAGTCCCCTCTTGCTATTCTCCCATGCTTTTGGCATATTTTCTGTAATATTATTACTAAAATTTCTTGGGAGTTTTAGCTGGATAACAGAATGTATTCTGTTCTTTTCCCCATGTTTACGTCTTCACCTATGGGTGGTTAGGCGTTATGTTCTGCATCTACCATCTGATGTTCTGCAGTTTCTTCCCTGGAAGTCTCTGTTTTGCATCAGATAGTGTATTATTGGTAACTGATTTCGGGCCAGGGTGCCTGGAGTCTTGATTTAGTGTTTTAACACTTATTGTTTACATTTCCAACAGCCCTCTGTGTGAGAGGGGATTTCTTGAAATATGTTAATTTAATCATAACTAGACACATTATTATTGTTCGTAAGTGTTGCATAAATTGTTTAAAATATTTTTAGAATTTTTGTCCACACTTAGACTTGGGATCCATTGGGGCTCAACGTTACTTTTCAGAAACTTGGGCTGTTTTGAAAAAATATTTTTTCAAAAAGTTTTTGATTCAATTATTTTTTCTATCTAAATGGATCTTGTTATTATGTATTTTGATTGTCAGGGGTTCGTGCGAGTACTAGGACTTTGTTTTCTTTTCACATTGAAAGGATATTGTTCAATTGTAATAAGAGGAAATCTTCCTCTGACTTTCATAATCATTGTATAATGTAGTCAGTGTACTCGCACTAACTCCTGTTCTGTATGTGTTGATTACGATGACAACATGGGAAGCGTGTGTCACGGTATGTTAGTGGGGAATTGGCCATTCCAGTCCTTTCCCCGCAGGGTCACTCTACTTTATCAATCTCTATTTCAGACGATCATGATCAGGGTGATGTATCCGTGATGTCTTCCAAAAAGTGTGCCTCCGTCGTCACAATTAATGAAGAGCTAGCGGAAAAGTGCTCAGGTAATACGTCAATTGCCTAAGAGGACCCGAGGAGGTTCGACGGCCTTTGACGTCCGCTAGCTCGCCCGGTGTAGCGTCCATTCATCTAATGGTTTGGCAGCCGGGTTCGTCCGTTGCGGTCTAGAAAGGAGTTTTGGGTGATGCGAGCACTATAAATATCCATGTGCACACCCAGTGACGGCGGATTAGAGGGAGAATGGAGGAAGCCTTTTAGTCTGGTTCATAGCTCGTCCAGGCCCATCTGGGCTGCGAGCGAGAGAGGCCCCTCTCTCGTACATCAACATCTGGTCCCAGATGTTGTGGTACAAAATGTCTCGCATTCGGAGCATACGTCCGCCGCTCGGGACGCTCCGTTATATAGACAGTCCGGAGAGTCTGTCAATAAGGCTTCCTCATTCTCATGGCAGCGCACACGACCACACATTGGCTACGTGACCTCCGATATCCAGTCAACTTTGCCAATCAGAGAATCCTCGGCGACCAGGTCACGCCATCCGATAGCCAGGGACACGAGGCCTGCAGACTCCGGACGTTCGCATAAGAAAGTATGCAGGAGTCAACATATACGGAGCTTCCAGCGGCAAAGCATCGTAAGACCGCTTCTGCACAGGCCTCGGTGACGGACGTGCTATCCCAAATAGCACAACTTATCGCAGCATCCCAGCAACGACAGAATCTCTGTCGCATAATATAATATCCGACGACGCTGGGTCGGGACGCTCCGCGGAAGCATCAGGTGCGGACGTCCGAAAATTTCATACGGTCCGACGGGAGCCGAAAGGGATTCGGATGTTTTCGAGCTTTCCCTTTCGGAACAACGTAAGCTGTTGTATATGTCATCCGACTTCATCTTCTAGAGGTTCTTCGTCGGACCAGTATGCTGCGATACCGGATAAGAAACTGATAGCGTCGGTGGACTTAGAAATTTTTGGTTCGGTTCAGGGACATCGTCCCTCAGTTCTGACACAGTCCAATAATGTCTCAGATATGTTCGATTTATTGAACGACGCTATATATATTTTTTATATGCTTGCTATGTACAAGCATATCTGGTTTCTTGTTCGCAAAATTACTGAGATGTCTTTCAAAAGTGTGCCTCTGTCGTCATAGTTAATGAAGAGCTAGCGGCAATTAGTGCTCATGGATTACGTCAATCCCCTAAGAGGTCCCTAGTAGGATCGACGGAGTTGACATTCGCTAGCTCACCCGGTGTAGCATCCATTCATCGAATGGTTCGGCAGTCGGGTTCGTCCGTTGTGGTCTAGGATGGAGATTTGGGTGATGCGAGCACTATAATAGACTTTAGTTCACACCCAGTGACGACGGATTAGAGGAGAGATCAGAGGAAGCCTGTTAGTCCGGTTCCTAGCCCGTCTGGTCCGTCCGGGCGGCGAGCGAGAGAGGTCCCTCTCTCGTGCAACAACATATGGGACCGGATGTTGTGGTACAGACATTTCACCTTCGGAGCGTATGTCCGCCACTCGGGACGCTCTGTTATATAGACAGTCCGATTGACTGTCGATAATGCTTCCTCATCCTCACATCCGATTGACTGTCGACAATGCTTCCTCATCCTCACATCAGCGCACACGACCGCACATTGGCTACGTGACCTTGAATATCCGGCCAGCTTCGGCATTCAGTGATTCCATGGCAAACAGGTCACGCCATCCGGTAGCCAAGGGACACGAGGCCTGCACACTCCAGTCGCTCGCATAATAGAAGTATGCACGGGGTAACGAACACGGAGCTTCCAGTGGCAATGCATCGTAAGACCACTTCTCCACAGGCCTCAGTGACGGACGTGCTATCCAAAATAGCACAGCTTTTCGTAGCATCCCAGCAAACAACAGATTCTCGGTCGGATCAGGAATAATCCGACAGCGCTGGGTTGGTACGCTCCGCTGTTGCATCAGGTACAGACGACCGAATATTTCATAGGGTCCGACAAGATGGCAAAAGGGATTCGGATGATTTGGAGCTTTCCCTTTCGGAACAACAGAAGCTGCCATACATTTCTTCCGGCATTATCTTCCTGAGGTTGTTCCGTCGGACTACATTGCTGCGATGCTGGATAAGAGACTATAGCGTCATTGGACACGGAGTTTTGGATCAGTTCAGGGACATTGTCCCTGAGTTGCTGACGCAGTCCAATAATGTCTTTAGAACATTTGAATTATTGAACGACGCTATATATATATAAGCTTGCTATCAACATGCTAGTATAGTTTCTTGTCCGCAATGCTCTATTCTGCCTTTCGTGAATTCTAGGAAATAATTGTATATGCAGAACTGGGCTTACCGAGAGTTCCTTTGCGTCTAAGACGGCGAGACTGAAGACTGCAAATTATCTTTTTCGCCGTCTATGTCAATTCCAACCACGATGTTGGAAACGACAATGATGTATAATAGACTTAACTTAGATGCTTTATCATACGTATACCACCTTACTGAGACGTTTATCATTACGTCTTCAAGAGAAAGAATTCCAGGATATGATCCTCAATGAGATTTCTTTCAGGGGCAGTAGTTTTTCCACGTATAACTCCGCCCTTCAGTGGCAACCTGGAGTTGGTTAGACGTGACGCAGCCCTAGCTACATCCACGCGCATGGATAGTAAGGTGAAGAACTCTCTCAGAGTCGCTTCGGTCTCGAGAAGCTTCTCTTCGACGGCAACCTTTCAGCAATCTTGAATTGCTCGATATACACGTTCTCTTGTTTATCAAGTGTAACAAGAGATTCAGACGTGGGCAACCATTCGGTGGTTGACTCAGAGAGTTCCACTGTAGTTGCCGGATCCGAGTTTTTCGATTATGACGGATGTCAGTCAAACAGGTTGGGACACAATTTTGATCCCAACGGATTCAAAGTGCCAGGGTCTTTGGGTTCCGCAGTTTTTAGGCAAGCTCCTTACTTCCAAAGAAGAATATTATGTTGGCTTGCACTACGTCATTGGATGAATTTTATTCAGAAACGCATGTTCAATCCTGTCTGATAATACGACAGTAGTTGCGTATATCCGGAACCAGGGAGGCACTCATTCGGTTCCGTTATTAATTTTAACGGAAAGAATCCTTCTGTTTGTTATAGAACACCAAGTTCTGATTCGGTTCGTCATATTCTCGGTCGTCGGATCGTATTAGCAGACTCCCTTTCACGTAAGGGTCGTTTGTTGCCGTTGGAATGGACTATCAACAAACAAGTATTCAGTCAGATTTGCTATCAATGGGAGCGCCCAGTGATAATTTATTTGCGACACAACTCTCTAATCAATTGTAGACGTATGTGTCACCGTGTCCGGATCCCTGAGCATATGTAGTTAACGCTCTATCGATCTAGTAGGACGCTATGATAGGATATGCGTATCCTCCATCGCTGTTGATTCAGCAAGTGTTGCTAGAATTATTCATTCACAATACAATTCTGTTGGTAGCATCTCTGTCCCACAGAGACGGTGGATAAATTTACTTAGATGTCTACTGTGGGACTTACCGCGGAAACTTCCTCCATGAGATGATCTTTTTTCGCTGGGGAAATCGTGTCAACTCTATCACAACCCGCAAGGTCTCAACCTTCACGTATTCCATTGTGCGGTCCTTCTTGCATAGCAAGCACTGTATAGGACGAGCAGTGGACGCGATTCCTAACTGTAGAAGGACCTCCTCTTCGCTATACTATGCGGCTAAAGTGGAGGGTCTTCCGTCGTTGGTGTAGGGATCTTTATGTTGATATTTTTGATTCCTCCATACCAGACATTGCAAACTTTCTAGTATACTTGTTTAACGAAATCATCTGCAGCCAGTTACTTTTATAGGTTATAGGTCTATGTTATCTGATACCTATGCACACCATGATAGTTTACAATGGAGCCTAATGTCTCTTTATCTAAGTTAGTTTGAAACTTTTCGATAAGAGACCTAGAATCGTTAGATTAATTCCTATTCGGAATTTAGCTTGGGTTCTTATTAACTAAAGCAACCATTTGAATCCTTGAGACAGCAGTTTCAAATTCTGGTCTTTTAAGGCAGCGATTCTCTTAGCCTTCTCTTCTGCTGAAAAGTCAGTGAGCTTCATGCTCTATCGGTGGACAATTCTCACTTTCGTAGTATCGGGAACTCTATTACCTTTACTACTAATGTTGTATTTTTGGTTAAGAATCAGGCTCCTAATGATATCCGGAACCTATTAGTTTTAAGGTCCTTCCGTCTTCGAGCGGGCATAGGCCTTTACTCTGTCCGGATAGTCCTTTATGTATTTATTAACAGATCTCAGTTTATCAGTAGGACGTAAAGCTTCTTCTGGCTCTGATGCCTAATAGAAAGGTCATTACGGTCCATTCTATTACTTAATGCATTCAGTTAACTATCGGTACTGCTTAGGATAATCTATCCTTAACTCAGCAGTCTGTGCTTTAGATTTCGGCTCATGAAGTAAGAGCTCTTCTACATCTTGGGCTGATGTATAGTTCTGCTATTATAGATTAAATAGGCTGCATATTGGTCTCAACCATCCACATTCACGAATTTTTATCTCAGAAATATTGTATCCATTTCTGGAGACCTGCATTGTTTAGGTCCATTATCAGCTGCTCAGAAAGTCGATCACTTAACAATTGCAACTATAGCTATGTAGGCTTTATGTTCCGGCAGTGACTCCGTCCTGCTGCCCTCTTCGCTCTGGGCTATTTGACCCAGGGCAAGAAAAAGGGGGGGGGGGGGGGAGGGTGTTCCCTTGGGTCACCTGTTTTTATTATGAAAACAAGGGGATACCTCCTCCGGAGTTAGTATTTCTGAGCTGTTACTGGGATAGTTTCTTAAGTGAAAGTTATGTTTTTAAATTCATTCATGTCATAGTTTTAAAGTATAGCATTTGAATATGTCATGTGTCAAACGGATGTTATTATGCTATCCTCAGACACTTTTAAAAGAGTATAAAGAGTCTCAATTCTTTGGACTAACTTTATTTATTGGCTTACTTTAAATATAATTAGTATACGAATTATACTGGATATTAATAGAGAACATGGATGTTATGATGCTCAATTATAAAAGGTATTGTGTCTTTCTAATTTGTCATAAATAAGAAAGATACACGTGAAGCCTATTTCTCCTTTTCTCCTACAGGAGATGACTCTATTTTATATAGTTGAGCTTATTGGATTTTCCTCTATGTTCTGGGCCCTCCAGCCTTTTTACTATTCAGCTATGTCTGGGTCATTGGTACAGTATAAAAATCTGAAAAAATTTATAGTAATTTATATATTTTTTATACCAATGACCCAGACGGGGATGGCCCTCCCAGGAGTTGGGAACTCATACCTCCCCGCTGAGGACATAGCGCTTACCAGGCACTGTTTGTAAGAATGATTAATGGCGCCAATTTCGGGACGTCCTTGACACTGCGCATGCGCAGTAGAGGTGAAGTATGGAGGGCCATTCAGGACATGTTTTCTTTGGTTTTAGATGCAAATTTTGGGGATTGGGGGGCAAAATTTGTGTTTGGCCCTATATTTTTAAGAGTTAGCACCAGCTATGTCTGGGTCATTGGTAAGTATAAAAAATATATAAATTACTATAAATTTTTTCAGTTTCCGGGCCTTTTTTCGTTATGGATTGACATATTGAGAAAAATGTTTATACATAGCTTTGTTATGGATACTTACAGATCAAGATCGAATTTCGTTCCACTCGGTTGATTTTTGGTGGAGTTACTGCCTTTGAACTTATAATTTTTAGCTCAACTTTGGCAAAGCCAAATTTGAGCTTATGCCATGGCCAATCGTCCGTCTGTCCGTCTGCCCGTCTGGCCGTCTGTCTGTCTGTCCGTCAATTCAATACGGCTCGGGCTAGAGGCCGTATTTATGAACTGATCTTTACGAAACTTCTTGGGTATCTTTGTTATCACCGTGGGACGAGAACGAGTGTTTTTGGGTCTGGTCCGAAATTCAAGATGGCTGCCAGCTGCCATTTTGTACTGACGATGCAGAAATCTGTTTTTTGCACAGAACTTCCATATGAAAGCACTGATTTTAATAATTTTTTGTATGAATGTTTAGTACCATGGGATACATCACATATAATACGGGGTTTTTTCTCGTACGTAAATTATGCAAAGTAGACTAACTTTGATGTATTTAGTGTTACTTTCAGCACTGTGAGTGCAAATGCCAATGCGGCTCGGGCTAGAGGCCGCATTTATGAACCGATCTTTACAAAACTTCTTGGGTACCTTTGGTATCACCGTGGGACGAGAACAAGTGTTTTTGGGTGCGGTCCGAAATTCAAGATTGCCGCTGGCAGCCATTTTGTTCAAAATTAGGGGCAATCAGATTTTTGCGCAGAACTTCCACATGAAAGCTCTGATTTGAATAATTTTTTTGTGTGAATGTTTAGTCCCATGGGATACATCACATATAATACGGGTTTTTTTCTCGTGCAGAAATTATGCAAATTAGATGAACTTTGATTTTTTCAGTGCTACTTACACACAGTAAGTACACATGTCAATACGGCTCGGGCTAGAGGCTGTATTTATCAACCAATCTTCACGAAACTCCTTGGGTACCTCTGCTATCACCTTGGGACGAGAACGAGTGTTTCTGAGTGCGGTCCGAAATTCAAGATGGCTTCCAGTGGCCATTTTGTACCGAAATTAGGTCTAATCAGTTTTTTGTACACAACTTCTATACGGCTCAGGCTAGAGGCCGTATTTATGAACCGATCTTTACAAAACTTCTTGGGTACCTTTGTTACCACCGTGGGATGAGAACGGGTGTTTTCGGGTGTGGTACGAAATTCAACATGGCCACCAGCAGCCATTTTGTACCAAAATTAGTGCAATCAATCTTTTGTACAGAACTTCTGTATGAAAGTTCCGATTTGAATAAATTTTTGTATGAATGTTTAGTAAAATGGAATACATCACATACAGTACAGGTTTTTTTCTCATGCAGAAATTATGCAAATTAGATGAATTTTGATTTATTTAGTGCTACTTACACACTGTAAGTGCACATGTTAATACGGCTCGGGCTGGAGGCTGTATTTATCAACCGATCTTCACGAAACTTCTTGGGTACCTTTGTTATCACCTTGGTACGAGAACGAGTCTTTCTGAGTGCGGTCCAAAATTCAAGATGGCTGCCAGTGGTCATTTAGTACCGAAATTAGGTCCAATCAGTTTTTTGTCACAACTTCTACACAGCTCGTATTTATGAACTGATCTTCACGAAACTTCTTGGGTACCTTTGTTTTCACCTTGGGACAGGAATGAGTGTGTTTTGGGGTGCCTTTGTTATCACTGTGCTATGAGAACAAATATTTTGGGGTTCAGTCAGACCCACTCTGGGACTCAAAGATTTCTTTTCTAGTTTAGCATCTGACTGTCACCCACCTTTACAATACTTTACCTATACATTTGTTACAGGCTACGGTCAGTATTTATGTACAGGCCATTACAATACTTTATATGTACCTTTGTTATCAGGTCATTACCTAGATGTTTGTCATTGCTGTGTCACATACTATATATGTACATGTCTTGACAGGTTGAGCTACAGTGTCATTGACACTTTCATTAGAGTTTTCCGGATTTTCTTTTCATTTTCCAGACTTTTTTTCCATTGGACATATTGAGAAAATTTTTAGTATGCAGCTTTATTATGGATACTTACAGATCAAGTTCGAATTTCAATCCGCTCAGTTGATTTTGGGGGGAGTTACTGCCCTTGAACTTAGTTACCATTTTCCGGACGTTTTTTCAGTATGGATTGACATATTGAGAACATTTTTATATAATAGCTTTGTTATGAATACTTACAGATCAAGTTCGAATTTCGTTCCTTTCATTAACTCTGACTCATAACTCATTAACATTCTCTTATTCCTTGTAACCAAAAATACTTCCTTTACACTTACATGCTTTTTGAATAAGTATAATTAACTAAAATGGAGAAACTGACAGTAAAGTTCAATTGGAACATGAATAATGTTTTATAATTTCTAGAAGTGAAGGCATATTAAGCACCGTCCGATGGTGTCCTCTGGTTTAGCATTTTTATTGAAATTGAAAAAGGAAAATAAACACACAAATACCAACTTTTACAACAACTACCCAAATAGTGCTGGGCGTTTTTGGGTTACCGATTTATATAAATAATCAGTACCATGTTCAAAACTGTCATTGGCAAATTAAATCATAATTGGTAATTGTATACCGAAGTTGTTGTAACTCCGGCATACAAATTTCAACTTGTTTATCACGGTTTACAAGAAGTGAATTTACTTCACTTGTGTGGATTACTGTTGGTTTAAATTTGGGTCTTCCCCTTTTCACCACCCTGTCTAACCTTGGAGACTATGATACTTTTGTTTATTACTTTTCATTCCAAACTGTTCAAGTGGTTTGTTTCGACAATCACCATTATTGCAAAAACGTTTACCTCTAATTTGTCAAAAACAAGTGGAGGTGAAAAGCCACAACCACATGTACTGCATTACACAATGGTAGGGTAGTCAGTCACATTGAACATTCAACCAATCACATTCCTGCTATTTAAAAGCAGGGAATTGTTCTTGGGGAAACTCCAATGGATTCCTTGTAGGTTTACACATGTACTTCAAAGTGATTGGCTGTTTGCACACGGTGATGTCACGACAGCATCTTGCCTTTAAAGTAGTGTACATGCAAGTGTTTGATCAAAGACTGATGCAAAGTACATTGTTTTCAAATAAACAAAAGCAAGTCATTTGTGCTTCCCCTGCCAAGATAAATATGATGATACTTAACCAGTCCATTACCACAATCACTTAAAATGTCAATTTATTTCATGTGCTGAGGTGCACTAATATTAACACTTCCCGTGATAAAGTGAGATGTGCGAACGCAAACTTCACTTCAGAATCTGAGGGCAGCTGATAATATTATCAAGATACCTCCGAGTCCGTTTCATCTTGAAGTTGCAGAATTACACCCGAAATCAGACATGTTAACTCTCCCGGAATGCCCGGGAAAATCCCGGAATTTCAGTGTAGGTCCCGGCCTCCCGGACGGGAATCAGTTTTGGACCAAAAATCCCGGAAAACAACAGTCAAATATTTCGTTCCCGTTGTAACTTATGAAAAACGTTCGGAGTCAAATCACATGCATTTCAAACTCTGGTAAAAACTCACGAAGCAGTAAAATATGGATTTAAGTTAAATTTATTTAAGAAAAGGCTATTTTACGATATATATTTCAACTGTGTTCATGTTTATTTCTGGGGTTTTTCTTCGGAGATTTGTGATAAATGTGCGAGTGTCGAAGTGAAAATAGGTGACTTACTTTCAAAAAATTGAAAACTCCATCTTCATTTAAATGCAGTTTTTGGAAATTAAAATATATGAAAAGGAATTAAATAATATATATTTATTTATTCCTTCATAGAATAGCTTTAATTCTCATCCCTTTTCCAAAATCAAAACGTAAACATCAACTATTTAGCACAGCTTAAAAGTAGGTTAATGTCGCTTAGGATGCCGAAAAATTATAACAGCATATTTAAACACAATGGACTTTTTTTCTAACACCACATTTATTCTGTTGTGCTGACTACAGAACTGTTAACTGTTGGCCATCTGTAACCAGAAGATTTTGAATGGAATTGAACAAAAATGCTTCAGTGATGAAAAGAAAAGTTTTGTGTAGTGCATAAGCGTCCCGCATGCATGAAGTTTGATAAAGATACTTTCTGAGTACTAATGTTCTTGAAGTAACTGAACAACAGGACATCTTTCCTTTTAACATTTCCAGACTTGGGAAATTATTAGCTAAATAGACTTTGATAAGAGCAAACCACAGGTGGATGTGCTCTGTGGGACAGTGTGTGTGTGTGTGTGTGGGGGGGGGGGGGGGGGGGGGGGGGGGGAGACTCAGGAAGTAGAGGATACTGGGGGGGGGGGGGGGGTCAAATCAACAGTTATTTTATGATTTTTTTAATTTTTCAACATAGCATAAATGCATCAGCATAGTTGACAACTAGTTCTGGATATAACCTTGTGTTAATAGTGGTCCGTGAGCTGAAAATTCACAAGATTTTTTCTTTTATTTCGCCCCCGCGCGAACTTTTCCCTGAAATCCATCCCATTTCCCTGAAAATCACCCTCAGGTTCCCTGAAAAATTATTCTGGAGGTTAACGTGTCTGCCCGAAATGTTTGCTGCACTCGCGAATAATGCATCTGCTGATAAACTGCCATTTTGGGTGTAATTTTGCAATTCAGACTTAACAGAATATCAAAGCAGTGTATTTCCGTCACAACTATTGGAAGAATTTGGCCCAAACAATTAACTCAAGCACAAAATCAAGGAAAAAAAAAAAAAAAATATCCCAACCTACCAACCCTATTTTTTTCTGCTATGTAGCCGGAACCAAACCATTAATTTTTTTTGGCCTTACCATTAGAATGAGTTTTTTTTGCCTAAAGCAACATCTGTCCTGAGACAAACATGAGTACTTTTAATGCTCTAATCAACATTTTTAATTTTTTCAGGCAATGTATGAAAATTTATTGGTGGAGCTACCATTTGCTGACTTTTTTCTGTCCAAAATATTGAGTCGACACAGTGGTGATCTAGATATTCATCATTTAGCATCCTTAGATCCTGAAATGTACAAGTAAGTATGGTTATTATTATCGTCTGCCACAGGGTGGGTTTTGTCTGTCCACCTGTCCTTCCATCCTTCCATATGTCTGTCCTTCCCAATTTCTTTTCACCACATTTACAAGAAAACTATTGAAAATATTTTTCCCAAATTGCTCATTAGCTCAACTTGAGCACGTCAAGTATGAGCTATTGGGATGGATGACAATCAGTAAATTCCTTTAACATACCCTACAGTCCACATCTCTCACCTGATCAGTTTCAGATTTCATACATGGCTTTTGGGTAATGTCCAGATGGGAGTTATCAAATTTTTTTGAATTTCATTGAAAAACATGGCTGCCTGTGGCTATTTTGAATTTGGCATATAAATTGTCAACAATTTCATTAGCATACTCTACAGGCTGCACCTCTCACCCGATCTTTTTAAAATTTTATATGGAGCTTTAGTGTGATGTCTAGATGGGAGCTATAAAAATTTTCATTGAAAAAGATGGCCACTGTTGACCATTTTGAATTTGGCATATCAGTTGTCAACAATTCCTTTTGCTCACACACCCTATGGGGGTGCATTTCTCACTCAATCTTTTTCAACTGTAATATGTGACTTTATGGGAAGAATCATGTTTTTTAGCTCATCTTGACAAAGTCAAGTTGAGCTAATCTCATTGCACTCTGTCCGTCATCCATCGTCCATCAAGACCATGTTTTTGTCTTCTCCTCCAAAACCACTGGGCCAATTCAAATGAAAGTTTGTGTGAATGATGCTCCCGAAGGGGCATTGCATATTTTTATACTGTACCAATGACCCAGACATAGCTGGTGCTAATTCTCAAAATCTAGGGCCAAACACAAATTTTGCCCCCCAATCCCCAAAATTTGCATCTAAAACCGAAAATAATATGTCCTAAATGGTCCTACATACTTTTCCTCCACTGCGCATGCACAGTGTCAAGGAGGTCTCGAAATTGGCGCCAATTATCATTCTTTGTTTGGCCCTTCATCAGTTCACATCTGTCTGATATTTGTGCTTGTAAATCTCAGTTTAAATGATGTCAGACACGTAAATATTAGAGAAATGGTGGATCTAAAGAGGAAAGAGAAGGAGGAGAGAAAAAATTAGTGGCAGGAAATAATCAGGGCTGTAACTTAAAATTTTTTTATGAAATTATGTTATGTTACCTAATTTCAAGGCATGGGCCTGTTGTTGTCATTCATGCTATAAAGTTACACTGCTTGTTCAGTGTTTCCTCTCTCCCTTTCCTTTAGTCCCCACTTGCTATTCTCCCATGCTTTTGGCATATTTTCTGTAATATTATTACTAAAATTTTCTTGGGAGTTTTAGCTTGGTAACAGAATGAATTCTGTTTTTATACGCCCGTTTGAAAAACAGGACGTATTATAGTATGGCGTTGTCCGTCTGTCCGTCCGTCTGTCCATTTGGTTTCCGAACAATAACTTTAGTATTTGTTTTCCGATCGGCTCCAAATTTGGTATGTGGTTTAATCACAACAAAATACAGGTTCGAATATGGGGTCGGTCCGAACATTTTTCGCCTGAATTATGGCTCCTGTTGGACTTAGAATTCGTCAAATATTTGGTTTCCGGATGATAACTTTAGTATTTGTTTTCCGACTGGCTTCAAACTTGGTATGTGGTTTAATCACAACAAAATACAGGTCAAGTTCGAATATGGGGTCGGTCTGAACAATTTTTGCCTGAATTATGGCCCCTGTTGGACTTAGAATTCTTCGTCAAATATTTGGTTTCTGGATGATAACTTTAGTATTTGTTTTTCGATTGGCTTCAAACTTGTTAGTCTTTTTTCTCAAATGACTGATAAAATTTAGTCATTTCACAAAATCACTGATTTCAAAGTCTGACCGTAACATATATATATATGCCAGTATAAATTTCTCGCACTCTAAAAAAATTGCAAATGTGTTAAAATGGTACAATTTGAACAGTTCACGGGCGTATGATGCAATGCCCAGCGGTGCTCTTGTTTCCCCATGTTTACATCCTCACCCATGGGTGTTTAGGCGTTGTGTTCTGCATCTACCATCTGATGTTCTGCAGTTTCTTCCTGGGAAGTCTCTGTTTTGCATCAGATAGTGTTGTAATTGGTAACTGATTTCGGGCCATGTTTATCAGTGCCTGGAGTCATGTTTCTGGTTTTTATACACTTCTTGTTTACATTGACAACGGTTTCTGTTGAGAGTGATTTCTTGTCTTTGTATTAGTTTAATCATAACAAGATACATTATTATTATACGTAAGTGTTGCATTAATTTTTTTAAATATTTTTAAAAATTTTGTCCACACTTAGGCTTTTTGGGATCCATTGGGGCTCAACGTTACTTTCAGAAACTTGGGCTTTTCTGAAAAAATATTTTTTCAAAATTTTTTTTTGATTTCAATTATTTTTTCTATATGTTAGTGGATCATGTTATTATGTATCTTTGTTTTCAGGGGTTAGTGCAAGTACTAGGACTGCTTGTGTTCTTTTCACAATGAAAGGATATTGTTCAAATTGTAATAAGAGGAAATCTTCCTCTGACTTTCATAATCATTGTATTAATTGTAGTCAGTGTACTCGCACTAACTCCTGCTCTGTGTGTGTCAATTGGGATGACAAACATTGGAAACGTGTGTCACGGTATGTTGTTAGCGGGGAGAAGGCCATGCCGGTCCTTTCTCTGCAGTGTCACTCTAGTTTATCAATCTCTTTTTCAGAGGAACAAGAACAGGGTGATGTTTCCGTGATGTCTTCCAAAAGTGTGCCTCCGTCGTCACAGTTAAATGAAGAGCTAGTGGCAAAAGTGCTCATGGAAATACGTCAATTGCCTAAGAGGTCCCTAGTAGGATCGACGGCATTGGCGTCCGCTAGCTCGCCCGGTGTAGCAACCATTCATCGAATGGCTCGGCAGCCGGGTTCGTCCGTTGCGGTCCAGGAAGGAGATTTGGGTGATGCGAGCACTATAATAAGACAAAGTGCACACCCAGTGACGACGGATCAGAGGGTAGAATGGAGGAAGCCCATTAGTCCGGTTCCTAGCTCGTCCAGGTCCATCCGGACTGCGAGCGAGAGAGGTCCCTCTCTCGTACAACAACATCTGGGACCAGATGTTGTGGTACAAAACGTTTCGCATTCGGAGCATACGTCCGCCACTCGGGACGCTCCATTATATAGACAGTCCGGAGAGACTGTCAGTATGGCTTCCTCATCCTCACGGCAACGCACACGACCGCACCTTGGCTATGTGACCACGTATATCTAGCCAGCTTCGCCGATCAGGGATTCCACGGCGACCGGGTCATGCCATCCGGTAGCCAGGGACACAAGGCCTGTAGACTCCAGATGTTCGCATAAAAGAAGTATGCAGGAGTCAACGTCCAGGGAGCTTCCAGCGGCAAAGCAACATAAGACCGCTGCTCCACAGGCCTCAGTGACGGACGTGCTATCACAAATAGCACAACTTATCGCAGCATCCCAGCAGACGACAGAATCTCTGTCGGATCAGGAATTATCCGACGACGCTGGGTCGGTATGCTCCGCTGAAGCATCAGGTACGGACGATCGAGAACTTCATAGGGTCCGACAGGATGGCGAAAGGGATTCAGAGGATCTGGAGCTTTCCCTTTCGGAACAACATAAAGCTGCCATAGATTTTATCAGGCATTATCTTCCAGAGGTTGTTCCGTCGGACCAGAATGCTGCGATGCTGGATAAGAGACTGATAGCGTCATTGGACACAGAATTTTTTGATCGGTTTAGGGACATCGTTTCCGACACAGTCCAATAATGTCACAAGAACATTTGAATTATTGATGACGCTATATATAAGCTTGCTACCAAAACAAGCAAGTATGGTTTCTTGTCCGCAAATGCTCTACATCTGCCTTTCATCAATTCAAGGAATAAATTCGAAACGGCAGGACAGGGCATACCGAGAGTTCCTCTGCGTCTAGACGACCAGGCTGAAGACCTAGAATTGTCTATACCGTCGTCTATGTCAATTCCAACCACGACGTTGGAAATGACAATAATGTCTAACAGAGTTAACTTAGACGCTTTATCATACGCAGATCACCTTACTAAAGCATTATCATTACCTCTTCAAGGGAAAGAATTCCAGGATATACAATCCTCATTAAGACTTCTTTCAAGGGCAATAGCTTATTCCACGTATAACTCCACCCTTTCAGTGGCAAACCTGGAGTTGGTTAGACGTGATGCAGCCCTAGCTACATCCACGCGCGTGGATGCTAAGGTGAAAAACTCTCTCAGTTTCGGAAGGACTAAGAATATCCTTCAAACGAAAGCCTCCATTAACCCGAAGTCCAAAATGGACTCCGCTTCTGTCAAATCCGCAGAAAAGAGACGCTCTTCTATCAGAAGTACAGTCTCTTCTGAAGAAGAACGCGGTAGAGGTCGTAGAAGACCAGGAATCACCGGGTTTCTACAGCCATCGGTTTCTGGTTCCGAAACCAGACGGCTCGTTCCGTCCAATCATAGATCTGAGCTGGATAAACAAGCTGATCATCGCTCCGAAGTTCTATATGGAGACAATTCGATCAGTCAGAGCGAGTATTCGGGTGAACGACTATGCTACAAGCATAGATCTCAAGGATGCATACTTTCACGTCATGGTACATCCGACATTCAGAAAGTATCTACGCTTCGCAGTCCTAGGAGTTGTATATCAGTTCTGAGCGATGTGCTTCGGTTTGAACATAGCACCCTGGGCTTTCACTCGAATAATGAACTTGGTAATGATACATTTCCGAGCTCATTCGTCTGCGGTAACATCGGCCTACCTGGACGACATTCTTCAGAGGTACGGCGAGTTAACGCTTAGAACGATGTGCAAAATCTGCTTCTATTACTCCGATGTCTCGGTTTTATAATAAACGAGGAGAAGTCAGATCTGGTGCCGTCCAAGTCATTCACCCACTTGGGAATGAGCTTCGAGACGCACAACAATCTCGTTCGTCTGCCGTTAACCAGAGCGAAATTAATCAGTTGTTACGCTCGCTATTGTCTTCACTCAGACAAAGTCACAGCGAGAGAGTTCATGAGACTGATAGGTCTGTGCGGAGCCGCTGCAGATCTCATTCTGATGGGGCGGTTACGCACTCGTCCTCTCCAAATTTTCTTGACTCAGAATTGGAGTGTAAAGATTCATTCGCTCGATATAGACGTTCTCTTGTCAAATCAAGTGAAACAAGAGATTCAGACTTGGGCAAACATTCAGTGGTTGACTCAGGGAGTACCACTGCAGTTGCCGGATCCGAGTTTTACTATTATGACGGATGCCAGTCAAACAGGTTGGGGTGCAACATTGATCCCAACGGATTCGAAGTGCCAGGGTCTTTGGGATCTGCTGTTTCTAGGCAAGCACATAAACATCAAGGAAATGATGTCAATTTGGCTTGCACTACGTCATTGGATGAACATTATTCAGAAAGCATGTCCAAATCCTGTCCGACAATACGACAGTAGTAGCGTATATTCGGAACCAGGGAGGCACTCATTCCGTTCCGTTATTCAATTTAACGGAAAGAATCCTTCTGTTTGTTCTAGAACACCAAGTTCTACTTTCGGTCCGTCATATTCCGGGTCATCTGAATGTATTAGCAGACTCCCTTCACGGAAGGGTCGCTTGTTGCCGTCAGAATGGACTCTCAACAAACAGGTATTCAATCAGATTTGCTACCAATGGGAGCGGCCAATGATAGACTTATTTGCGACACAGCTCAACAATCAGTTGCAGACGTATGTGTCACCATGTCCGGATCCCCGAGCATATGCAGTAGACGCTCTATCGATCTCGTGGGACGGAATGATAGGATATGCGTATCCTCCAGCGCCATTGATTCAGCAGATATTGCTAAAGATAAAACAATCTCAATGCAAAATTCTGTTGGTAGCATCTCTGTCTCCACAGAGACCATGGATAAATCTACTCAGGTGTCTGCTGTGGGACATACCACGGAAGCTTCCTCCACGAGAGGATCTTCTTTCGCAGGGGAAATCGCGTCAACTACATCACAACCCGCATGATTTCTGTTGTGCGGTCCTTCTTGCACGGCAAGCATTTTACAGGACAAGCAGTGGACGCAATTTCTAACTGTAGGAGGACCTCCTCTTCGCTAAACTATGCGGCTAAGTGGAAGGTCTTTTGTCATTGGTGTAGGGATCATTCTGTTGACATTTTTTATCCCTCCATTCCAGACATTGCAAACTTTCTAGTATACTTGTTTGATGAGATCAAACTGCAGCCTGTTACTATTAAAGGTTATAGGTCTATGTTATCTGATACCTATGCACACCATGATAGTTTACAAATTGGATCTAATGTCTCTTTATCTAAATTAGTTAGAAACTTCTCGATAAATAGACCTAGAACCCTTAGATTAATTCCTAAATGCAATTTAGCTTGGGTTCTTCTTAAACTAAAAGAAAAGCCATTTGAGCCTCTTGAGACAGTGGTCTTCAAATTCTTATCTTATAAGACAGCATTTCTCTTAGCTTTCTCTTCTGCTAGAAGAGTCAGTGAGCTTCATGCACTATCTGTGGACGATTCTCACTATCGTAGTGTCGGGAACACTATTACCTTTACTACTAATGTTGGATGTTTGGCTAAGAATCAGGCTCCTAATAAATATCCAGAACCTATTGTTATTAAGACCCTTCCGTCTTCAGACGGGCATAGGCCTTTACTCTGTCCGGTTGGAGCTTTACGTATTTATAAACGAAGATCTCAGTTTATCAGAAAGGGACGAAAACGCTTCTTTCTGTCTCTGATGCCTAATAGAAAGGACATTACGGTCCATTCTATTGCTAGATGGATTCAATTAACTATCCGTACTGCTTATGATAATCTATCTTCAACTCAGCAGTCTGTGCTTAAGATTTCGGCTCATGAAGTAAGAGCTCTTTCTACATCCTGGGCTTACGCAAATAGTGTTGCTATTACAGATTTAATGAAGGCTGCATATTGGTCTCAGCCATCCACATTCACGAATTTTTATCTCAGAAATATTGAGTCCATTTCTGGAGACCTGCATTGTTTAGGTCCGTTATCTGTTGCTCAGAATGTCGTCCACTAAACAGTTGCAACTATAGTTATGCAGGCCTTCTGTTCTGGCAGTGACTCCGTCCTGCTGCCCTCTTCACTCTGGGCTATTTGACCCAGGGCAAGGGGAAAGGGGGGGGGGGGGTGTTCCCTTAGGTCACCTGCTTTATAGTGAAAAGCAAGGGGATCCCTCCTCCGGAGTCAGTAATTCTGAGTCGTTACCGGGATGGTTTTAAAGTGTAATATTAATGTTAAAAATTCATTCATGTCTTATTTTTAAAGTGTAGCTCGGTGTGAAGCATTTGTATATGTCAAGTGTCAAACGGGCGTTAATATACAATCCTCGGACACTTTTAAAAGAATATAAAGAGTCTCATTTCTCTGGACTAACTTTATTTATTGGCTTACTTTAAAAATAATTAGTACAAGGGGTTATACTGGATGTTAATAGAGAACATGAATGTTTTTATGCTCAATTATGAAGGGTATTGTATCTTTCTAATTTAACATAAAATAAGAAAGATACATGTAAAGCCTAATACTCCTTTTCTCCTTGAGGGGTTGACTCTATTTATATAGTTGAGCTTATTGGATTTTGCTCTATGTCCTAGGCCCTCCAGCCTTTTTACTATTCAGCTAAGTCTGGGTCATTGGTACAGTATAAAAATGTTAAAAAATTTATAGTAATTTATATATTTTTTTATACTTACCAATGACCCAGACGGGGATGGCCCTCCCAGGAGTTGGGAACTCATACCTCCCTGCTGAGTACATAGCGCTGACCAGCACTGCTTGTAAGAATGATCATTGGCGCCAATTTCGGGACGTTCTTGACACTGCGCATGCGCAGTGAGGGCAAATTATGGAGGTCCTTCAGGACATGATTTCTTTTGGTTTTAGATGCAAATTTTGGGGATTGGGGGGCAAAATTTGTGTTTGGCCCTAGAATTTTAAGAGTTAGCACCAGCTAAGTCTGGGTCATTGGTAAGTATAAAAAATATATAAATTACTATAAATTTTTTAACTTTTCATTATTTTTTCATATTTTGTATGAAAAACATAGGTTATGACCCCTCTTTGGAACGATCTTATCAAGCTCATTGCAATGAAGGGTCATAACCTATGTTTTTGAGACAAACAATGAAGCAAATTAGTTATTCAAGAATTTTGATTGCAAGTGTCTTCTTTTCATGTTAATAAAGGGTTAAAACACATGGCTGCCAGAGGCCACCTCAGATTTTGCAATTAAATTGTCTACAATTCCTGTAGCACATCCCAATGTTAGTTATTATACCCCCAGCAACGAGTTGTGGGGGGTATATTGGAATCACCTTGTCCATCAGTCTGTTTGTCCATCCGTCCGTCCGTCTGTCCATAGACATAATTTTGACTGTAGATTTTCTCAAGACGTTTATGGACGAATCTGCGTGAAACTTGGTCAGAATGTTCACCACCATGGGAACCTGTGCATCTGCGATTATAGTTCCTGTCAGATTGTTTTTGCCAAAATTATGCCCCTTTTTGACTTGAAAAAGCTGGCCTAGAATTTTGTCCAGAGATTTTCTCAGATGTTTATGGGTCGATTCCTTTGAAACTTGTTATGGATGTTTACTACCATGGGATCCTGTGCACCTCCGATTATAGTTTTGATCAGACTTTTTTGCCAGAGTTATGCCCCTTTTCATCTTAGAATACCAAAATTTTCCTAGAATTTTGTCCGGAATGGTAAGGTTGTTCACTACCATGGGAACCTGTGCACCTGCAATTATAGTTTTGATCAGATTTTTTTCCCAGAGTTGTGCCCCTTTTCATCTTAGAATGACTGAATTTCATCCTGAGATTTTCCCAAATGTTTATGGGTCATTTTCTTTGAAACTTGGTATGGATGTTCACAACCATGGGAACCTGTGCACTGGTGATTATAGTTTCAATTGGACTTTTCTTATCAGAGTTATGCCCCTTTTCTTCTTAGAATTCCTAAATTTTGTCTGGAGATTTTCTCAGATGTGAATGGGTTGATTTCATTGAAACTTGGTAAGGATGTTCACTACCCTGGGAACCTGTGCACCTGCGATTATAGTTTCAATCAGACTTTTTGTACAAGAGTTGTGCCACTTTTTGTCTTAGAATAATCATGGTAGTGGGAGGGTATAGACAGGCCCATCTGAGATAGTCACACCTCTAGTTTAGTTCAGCCTTGGTGAAGTTGAGCTGCAATGTCAATGACATTTTCATATAAATGGGAAGTCGGGAATTATGTCATGTTTCATCCAGCCAGAAATTCCACCTTTGAATATCTCTGTTGATATGCAGTGAGCTACTTTTCTGTCACACAGACAGGCCTACTTGTGTTGGGAAATGTGGGCACACTAGTTATAATATATAGATTTCTTGTGGTAATATCAAGAATGAGATTGCAAACCTGTTTGGTCTAAGTATTTCTTCAGGAGTTATTGCCCTTGTTGGGCTTTCTTGTCATCATATTAGCATTTCTTGTCATCACATTTAAAGAAAACTGTTCAAGTCTTTTTTTCCAAATAAAACATATTTTGGTGATAATATGAAGAGGATGGCAAACAAAGTTTGTCCAAGTACTCCTTTGCAGCTTATTGCCCTTGTTGAGGTGGTTGGCAGTCCTACGGCATTGCAGTTGTTGAAAGTAAGAGTGGAACTCACATAATTGGATATTTGTTTATTAAATAACCCTGTTAACTGCATATAACTCCCTAACACCAAATTATGTACCATACCTTCAATACAAATTTGGCCTGTTAATTGCTTTTAGGAAATGCAATAACTCCTCTTAACCATTAAAGACCTATTTCCGACCTCAGAACAGGTGCCCTTAACATACCATCATGAGTAGGTGTTGACAATAAATAAATTACATAGGCAGTGGTTTCTAGTCAAGTCTTAGCTGCCTGTTAAGGCAGTCAAGACTTTACTTGAAATCACTGTTAAGCCAATGGGCATGTACAGGCTGTGGTCAGGAGTAAATTCAGGACAGTTGTCCAGGCTGTTAAGGGTAATTTGAATAGAACTCTTTTGATCTACTAAAGAATTTCTCTGACAATCACAGATCTTCTGTGTTCATAGGTCAATCCCACCTCAGTACATTCGTTAAAAGCATTTAATTTACCATCTGTTGACTAAGCTCCATGAGCTCTGCCAAACAAGGTTTCATAAAATAAATGTTTAGTTTTTTTACCAGAATAGAGGAAGATGATAAAATTCAGGTTGATTGAATACACTGGTTAATTAAATACAGTTGAAACCAGAAGTCCTGTGACTGTATTGTGCACTATTTTGTAGTAATAGTGTGCTGAATAAGTGCACTTTTGTACCTGTCAAACTGCATCATTAGAGCAACTCAGTTCCCGTAGAAAAACAGAGTGCCCAACTCTGTACAATTCTATACTAGTAAACAGAGATCATTAACATCAATCCCAACCTCTATTGGGATACATCTACATGTAATGATGTAAATAGATGCTAGAATTTGACTGCATATACAGAATGAAGTGAGTGGATTACTACTTAATCACAGCACCATATAGTCCCTATTCAAAAAGTATTTATAATTGTTTGTACTGTCCGTGTGATGAAAGTTTGCAAGTACCTCATGTGTTTTGTTCTCCAAAATTGTGAAAAAATTATTTAGTGAAAAAATTTATCCCACAGCGATATGGTTGTAATCCACCCTCCACCAAGCCAGAAAATAAGCAGACTGTCATCTGCAAAATAAGGTCCCCAGAGGTTGAATTTAGTGATGCTACCCTGCATAGCAGGGTAGCATCACTACATTTACCCTCTGTGAGCCTCAATCTGAATCACAGTCTCAAAACTAAACAGAGAGAGGTACCTAGAGGATAAATTGGCCCACTGCATGGGATAGCATCATCAAATTCACCCTCTGGGGACCTCATTCTGCAAATGTCAGACTGCTTATTTTCAGGTCTGCCCTCCACATACTGTAGTCTCAATATTTCTTCTGTTTGATCAGTTCATGATTTCACCACTGACCTCGCTAATAGCGCATTATATTTTGCATTGCACAGCACACATCCTCTTGTGTATTTCTTACTACTTCAGTCTTTTGCTTTAAGGAGTGCATTAACTAATGAACATTTTCTACGCCAGTTGTGACAGGACTTCTAGTTTCAGCTGTAGTTGACACCTGCAAAGTGGCTATTCATTTAACCCTTTACCTAACATGAAAGGCAGACGGCACTTGCAAACAAAATTCTTAAATAACAATTCTTTCATTTTTTTGCATCAAAAACATAGCTTATGTATTCTTATTAGCTGTAGTATTTGTGGGGGTTTTTGTTGTGTTCTTATAAGCTGTAGTGTTTGTATATTTTGTTGTTTCTATTGTGTGGGGTTTTTTTCCCCACTAAAATGATACCTGATGCTGATCATTGGGAAGCTCTCTTCAGGGTTTGGGACCATGTTTAACCCTTTAAACAACACTCAGAATATCACAATTTATTATTTTAATTATTGTTTTGCAAATTTTTCGAAAAAATCAAGAAACCCTTTGGAACAAGCTCGATGAGCTCAGTGAACTCATAACAATGAGGGATCACATGATGTGGTTTTGTTTAAATGTTTTTAAAAATAGCATTTTTTCAGCTGTTCAGTTTATAAATTACTTGGGACGAAAGTAACCGATTCATTACATAAAGGGTTAAACATTTCAAATTCTTCGAATTGTTTATTTCAGAAATTTATTGTTTTTGAAGACGTACGATGGAGATGTATCACAGTTGGAGCTTGATTTTACTGTTGTAAGCAATGAATTTGGGGAAACAAAGGTTTGTTTTGGTTCAGGTCTTTTTACCATTATAATTTTTTGTAGTGCAACATATCTGATTGATGATGATAAAAATGATGATTTTTCAAAATATTGGTTTGATTTTTGGGTGGCATATAGTGATTGAAGTGTGCGTGTATCCGTCTGTATGTGTGTGTGTCTGAGCCAATAACTCGAAAACTGTTAGGGCCACAGTCATCAAACTTCACACAATTATAAAGGACCATGGGAGGATGTGTCACACACCATAGCCAGGTTCGTATCTTAAAGGTCAAGATCACATTTCAAGGTCACACTAAAAATCGGTCAATATTCGTGTCTCAGCCATAACTCAGAAACGAATCATAGTACAATTGTTAAACTTTTTACAAGTGTTAAGGACAGAATGTGTGTCGCACAGACAGTGGACCATTGCTTGTTTACTATGATAAGTTCTGCTTTACTGGTAAAATAGGACCAAGTAACCCAAACCTGGGACAGAAGCCCTCTAAAGTTGGCTGTATAAAGTTGAACGATTGACTAAAATTGATTTCATACCTACGTTGTGGTTCCAATATAGCCATAGATGCTGAAAGTGACCTTAAACACCTATAAATGAATAAATGTCACCAGAATGAAGAAAATGATTAATGTAAGAAGAATGAAGGCACACTAGTAGCATTAGGAGGAGAGTTCAGGCTGCCATCTGGGTATGTGGTGGATACACTCGCTACTGACGTCAGACCCTGCTATTGTATTCAGTAGATCACAAGTTACATTTTTAGCTCAACTTTGGCGAAGCCAAATTTGAGCTTATGCCATGGCCAGTCGTCCGTCGTCCGTTGTCCGTATGTCCGTCAACAATTCAATACAGCTCGGGGTAGAGGCCGTATTTATGAACCGATCTTTATGAAACTTCTTGGGTACCTTTGTTATGACCGTGGGACTAGAACAAGTGTTTTTGGGTCCGATCCGAAATTCAAGTTGGCTGCTGGTGGCCATTTTGTACCGACTTAGGTGAAATCAGATTTTTGCTCAGAACTTCCATATGAAAGCGCTGATTTGATTAATTTTTTGTATGAATGTTTAGTACCATGGGATACATCATATATAATACAGGTTTTTTTCTCGTACGTAAATTATGCAAATTAGACTAACTTTGATGTATTTAGTGTTACTTTCAGCACTGTAAGTGCAAATGCCAATACGGCTCGGGCTAGAGGCTGTATTTATAAACCGATCTTTACGAAACTTCTTGGGTACCTTTGGTATCATGGTGGGACGAGAACGAGTGTATTTTTATACTGTACCAATGACCCAGACATAGCTGGTGCTAACTCTTGAAAATATAGGGCCAAACACAAATTTTGCCCCCCAATCCCCAAAATTTGCATCTAAAACCAAAGAAAACATGTCCTGAATGGCCCTCCATACTTCACCTCTACTGCGCATGCGCAGTGTCAAGGACGTCCCGAAATTGGCGCCATTAATCATTCTTAGTTTGGCCCTTCATCAGTTAACATCTGACTGATCTTTGTGCTTGTAAATCTCAGTTTAAATGATGCCAGACACATAAATATTAGTGAAATGGTGATTCTAAGGAGGATATAGAAGGAGGAGAGGAAAAATGAGTGACAGAAAATAATCAGGGCTGTAACTTAAAATTTTTTGATCAAATTATGTTAAGTTACCTATTTTCGAGGTAACTGCCTGTTGTGGTCATTCTTGTTATCAAGATTACACTGCTTATTCAGTGTTTTCCTCTCTCCCTTTCCTTTAAGTCCCCTCTTGCTATTCTCCCATGCTTTTGGCATATTTTCTTTAATATTATTACTAAAATTTCTTGGGAGTTTTAGCTGGATAACAGAATGTATTCTGTTCTTTTCCCCATGTTTACGTCTTCACCTATGGGTGGTTAGGCGTAGTGTTCTGCATCTACCATCTGATGTTCTGCAGTTTCTTCCCTGGAAGTCTCTGTTTTGCATCAGATAGTGTATTATTGGTAACTGATTTCGGGCCAGGGTGCCTGGAGTCTTGATCTAGTGTTTTTACACTTATTGTTTACATTTCCAACAGCCCTCTGTGTGAGGGGGGATTTCTTGAAAATAATATCTTGATGTTAATTTAATCATAACTAGACACATTATTATTGTTCGTAAGTGTTGCATAAATTGTTTAAAATATTTTTAGAATTTTTGTCCACACTTAGACTTGGGATCCATTGGGGCTCAACGTTACTTTTCAGAAACTTGGGCTGTTCTGAAAAAATATTTTTTCAAAAGTTTTTGATTCAATTATTTTTTCTATGTTAATGGAGCATGTTATTATGTATTTTGATTGTCAGGGGTTGGTGCGAGTACTAGGACTTTGTTTTCTTTTCACATTGAAAGGATATTGTTCAATTGTAATAAGAGGAAATCTTCCTCTGACTTTCATAATCATTGTATAATGTAGTCAGTGTACTCGCACTAACTCCTGTTCTGTATGTGTTGATTACAATGACAACATGGGAAGCATGTTTCACGGTACGTTAGTGGGGAATTGGCCATTCCGGTCCTTTCCCCACAGGGTCACTCTACTTTATCAATCTCTATTTCAGACGATCATGATCAGGGTGATGTATCCGTGATGTCTTCCAAAAAGTGTGCCTCCGTCGTCACAATTAATGAAGAGCTAGCGGAAAAGTGCTCAGGTAATACGTCAATTGCCTAAGAGGACCCTAGTAGGTTCAACGGCCTTTGACGTCTGCTAGCTCGCCCGGTGTAGCATCCATTCATCGAATGGTTCAGCAGCCGGGTTCGTCCGTTGCGGTCTAGAAAGGAGTTTTGTGTGATGCGAGCACTATAAACATCCATGTGCACACCCAGTGACGGCGGATTAGAGCGGAGAACGGAGGAAGTCTTTTAGTCCGGTTCATAGCTCGTCCAGGCCCATCTGGGCTGCAAGCGAGAGAGGCCCCTCTCTCGTACTTCAACATCTGGCCCCAGATGTTGTGGTACAAAATGTATCGCATTCGGAGCATATGTCTGCCGCTCGGGACGCTCCGTTATATAGACAGTCTGGAGAGACTGTCAATAAGGCTTCCCCATTCTCATGGCAGTGCACACGACCGCACCTTGGCTACGTGACCTCCGATATCCAGTCAACTTCACTAATCAGAGAATCCTCGGCGACCAGGTGACGCCATCCGATAGCCAGGGACACGAGGCCTGCAGACTCCGGACGTTTGCATAAGAAGTATGCAGGAGTCAACGTACACGGAGCTTCCAGCGGCAAAGCATCGTAAGACCACTTCTGCACAGGCCTCGGTGACGGACGTGCTATCCCAAATAGCACAACTTATCGCAGCATCCCAGCAACGACAGAATCTCTGTCGCATAATATAATATCCGACGATGCTGGGTCGGGACGCTCCGCGGAAGCATCAGGTGCGGACGTCCGAAAATTTCATACGGTCCGACGGGATGCCGAAAGGGATTTGGAGGTTTTCGAGCTTTCCCTTTCGGGACAACATAAGCTGCTGTATATGTCATCCGACTTCTTCTTCTAGAGGTTCTTCGTCGGACCAGAATGCTGCGATACCGGATAAGAAACTGATAGCGTCGGTGAACTTAGAAATTTTTGGTTCGGTTCAGGGACTTCGTCCCTCAGTTCCGACACAGTCCAATAATGTCTCAGATACGTTCGATTTATTGAACGACGCTATATATATTTTTTATATGCTTGCTATGTACAAGCATATCTGGTTTCTTGTTCGCAAAATTACTGAGATGTTTTTCAAAAGTGTGCCTCTGTCGTCATAGTTAATGAAGAGCTAGCGGCATTTAGTGCTCATGGATTACGTCAATCTCCTAAGAGGTCCCTAGTAGGATCGACGGAGTTGACATTCGCTAGCTCACCCGGTGTAGCGTCCATTCATCGAATGGTTCGGCAGTCGGGTTCATCCGTTGCGGTCTAGGATTGAGATTTGGGTGATGCGAGCACTATAATAGACTTTAGTACACACCCAGTGACGACGGATTAGAGGAGAGATCGGAGGAAGCCTGTTAGTCCGGTTCCTAGCTCGTCCGGTCCGTCCGGGCGGCGAGCGAGAGAGGTCCCTCTCTCGTGCAACAACATAGGGGACCGGATGTTGTGGTACAGACATTTCACCTTCGGAGCGTATGTCCGCCACTCCGGACGCTCCGTTATATAGACAGTCCGAGTGACTGTCGATAATGCTTCCTCATCCTCACAGCAGCGCACACGACCGCACATTGGCTACGTGACCTTGAATATCCGGCCAGCTTCGGCATTCAGTGATTCCATGGCGAACAGGTCACGCCATCCGGTAGCCAAGGGACATGAGACCTGCACACTCCGGTCGCTCGCATAATAGAAGTATGCACAGGGTAACGAACGCGGAGCTTCCAGCGGCAATGCATCGTAAGACCGCTTCTCCACAGGCCTCAGTGACGGATGTGCTATCCAAAATAGCACAGCTTATCGTAGCATCCCAGCAAACGACAGATTCTCGGTCGGATCAGGAATAATCCGACAGCGCTGGGTCGGTACGCTCCGCTGTTGCATCAGGTATGGACGACCGAATATTTCATAGGGTCCGACAGGATGGCGAAAGGGATTCGGATGATTTTGAGCTTTCCCTTTCGGAACAACAGAAGCTGCCATACATTTCTTCCAGCATTATCTTCCATAGGTTGTTCCGTCGGACTGCATTGCTGCGATGCTGGATAAGAGACTATACCGTCATTGGACACGGAGTTTTGGATCGGGTCAGGGACATTGTCCCTGAGTTGCCGACGCAGTCCAATAATGTCTTTAGAACATTTGAATTATTGAACGACACTATATATATATAAGCTTGCTATCAACATGCTAGTATAGTTTCTTGTCCACAATGCTCTATTCTGCCTTTCGTGAATTCTAGGAAATAATTGTTTATTGGCAGAACTGGGCT
Source organism: Pictodentalium vernedei (assembly GCA_031216915.1). NCBI lineage: Eukaryota > Metazoa > Mollusca > Scaphopoda > Dentaliida > Dentaliidae > Pictodentalium > Pictodentalium vernedei. Next base: position 390,239,149 of record CM062293.1, on the reverse strand, counting down.
TACCGAGAGTTCCTTTGCATCTAAGACGGCGAGACTGAAGACTGCTAATTATCTTTTTCGCCGTCTATGTCAATTCCAACCACGATGTTGGAAACGACAATGATGTATAATAGACTTAACTTAGACGCTTTATCATACGTATACCACCTTACTGAGACGTTTATCATTACGTCTTCAACAGAAAGAATTCCAGGATATGATCCTCAATGAGATTTCTTTCAGGGGCAGTAGTTTTTCCACGTATAACTCCGCCCTTCAGTGGCAACCTGGAGTTGGTTAGACGTGACGTAGCCCTAGCTACATCCACACGCATGGATAGTAAGGTGAAGAACTCTCTCAGAGTCGCTTCGGTCTCGAGAAGCTTCTCTTCAACGGCAACCTTTCAGCAATCTTGAATTGCTCGATATACACGTTCTCTTGTTTATCAAGTGTAACAAGAGATTCAGACGTGGGCAAACATTCGGTGGTTGACTCAGAGAGTTCCACAGTAGTTGCCGGATCCGAGTTTTTCGATTATGACGGATGTCAGTCAAACAGGTTGGGACACAATTTTGATCCCAACGGATTCGAAGTGCCAGGGTCTTTGGGTTCTGCAGTTTTTAGGCAAGCTCCTTACTTCCAAGGAAGAATATTATGTTGGCTTGCACTACGTCATTGGATGAATTTTATTCAGAAACGCATGTTCAGTCCTGTCCGATAATACGACAGTAGTTGCGTATATCCGGAACCAGGGAGGCACTCATTCGGTTCCGTTATTAATTTTAACGGAAAGAATCCTTCTGTTTGTTATAGAACACCAAGTTCTGTTTCGGTTCGTCATATTCTCGGTCGTCGGATCGTATTAGCAGACTCCCTTTCACGTAAGAGTCGTTTGTTGCCGTCGGAATGGACTATCAACAAACAAGTATTCAATCAGATTTGCTATCAATGGGAGCGCCCAGTGATAATTTATTTGCGACACAACTCTCCAATCAATTGTAGACGTATGTGTCACCGTGCCCGGATCCCTGAGCATATGTAGTTAACGCTCTATCAATCTAGTAGGACGCTATGATAGGATATGCGTATCCTCCAGCGCTGTTGATTCAGCAAGTATTGCTAGAATTATTCATTCACAATACAATTCTGTTAGTAGCATCTCTGTCCCACAGAGACGGTGGATAAATTTACTTAGATGTCTACTGTGGGACTTACCGCAGAAACTTCCTCCACGAGAGGATCTTTTTTCGCTGGGGAAATCATGTCAACTCTATCACAACCCGCAAGGTTTCAACCTTCACGTATTCCATTGTGCGGTCCTTCTTGCATAGCAAGCACTGTATAGGACCAGCAGTGGACGCGATTCCTAACTGTAGAAGGACCTCCTCTTCGCTATACTATGTGGCTAAAGTGGAGGGTCTTCCGTCATTGGTGTAGGGATCTTTATGTTGATATTTTTGATTCCTCCATACCAGACATTGCAAACTTTCTAGTATACTTGTTTGACGAGATCAACTGCTGCCAGTTACTTTTATAGGTTATAGGTCTATGTTATCTGATACCTATGCACACCATGATAGTTTACAATGGAGCCTAATGTCTCTTTATCTAAGTTAGTTTGAAACTTTTCGATAAGAGACCTAGAATCGTTAGATTAATTCCTATTCGGAATTTAGCTTGGGTTCTTATTAACTAAAGCAACCATTTGAATCCTTGAGACAGCAGTTTCAAATTCTGGTCTTTTAAGGCAGTGATTCTCTTAGCCTTCTCTTCTGCTGAAGAGTCATTGAGCTTCATGCACTATCGGTGGACGATTCTCACTTTCGTAGTATCGGAACTCTATTACCTTTACTACTAATGTTGTATTTTTGGTTAAGAATCAGGCTCCTAATGATATCCGGAACCTTTTGTTTTTAAGGTCCTTCCGTCTTCGAGCGGGCATAGGCCTTTACTCTGTCCGGATAGACCTTTATGTATTTATTAACAGATCTCAGTTTATCAGTAGGACGTAAAGCATCTTCTGGCTCTGATGCCTAATAGAAGGGTCATTACGGTCCATTCTATTACTTAATGCATTCAGTTAACTATCGGTACTGCTTAGGATAATCTATCCTTAACTCAGCAGTCTGTGCTTAAGATTTCGGCTCATGAAGTAAGAGCTCTTCTACATCTTGGGCTGACGTATAGTTTTGCTATTATAGATTAAATAGGCTGCATATTGGTCTCAACCATCCACATTCACGAATTTTTTATCTCAGAAATATTGTATCCATTTCTGGAGACCTGCATTGTTTAGGTCCATTATCAGCTGCTCAGAAAGTCGATCACTTAACAATTGCAACCAAACCTATGTAGGCTTTATGTTCCGGCAGTGACTCCGTCCTGCTGCCCTCTTCGTTCTGGACTATTTGACCCAGGACAAGAAAAGGGGGGGGGGGGGGGAGGGTGTTCCCTTGGGTCTTCTGTTTTTATTATGAAAACAAGGGGATACCTCCTCCGGAGTTAGTATTTCTGAGCTGTTACTGGGATGGTTTCTTAAGTGAAAGTTAGGTTTTTAAATTCATTCATGTCATAGTTTTAAAGTATAGCAATTGTATATGTCATGTGTCAAACGGATGTTATTATACTATCCCCGGACACTTTTAAAAGAGTATAAAGAGTCTCAATTCTTTGGACTAACTTTATTTATGGGCTTACTTTAAATATAATTAGTATACGAATTATACTGGATATTAATAGAGAACATGGATGTTATCATGCTCAATTATAAAAGGTATTGTGTCTTTCTAATTTGTCATAAATAAGAAAGATACACGTGAAGCCTATTTCTCCTTTTCTCCTACAGGAGATGACTCTATTTATATAGTTGAGCTTATTGGATTTTCCTCTATGTCCTGGGCCCTCCAGCCTTTTTACTATTCAGCTATGTCTGGGTCATTGGTACAGTATAAAAATCTTAAAAAATTTATAGTAATTTATATATTTTTTATACTTACCAATGACCCAGACGGGGATGGCCCTCCCAGGAGTTGGGAACTCATACCTCCCCGCTGAGGACATAGCGCTTACCAGGCACTGTTTGTAAGAATGATTAATGGCGCCAATTTCGGGACGTCCTTGACACTGCGCATGCGCAGTAGAGGTGAAGTATGGAGGGCCATTCAGGACATGTTTTCTTTGGTTTTAGATGCAAATTTTGGGGATTGGGGGCAAAATTTGTGTTTGGCCCTATATTTTTAAGAGTTAGCACCAGCTATGTCTGGGTCATTGGTAAGTATAAAAAATATATAAATTACTATAAATTTTTTAAGTTTTGGGTGAGGTCCAAAATTCAAGATGGCCAATGGCAGCCATTTTGTACAAAATTAGGTGCAATCAGATTTTTTAACAGAACTTCCATATGAAAGCGCTGATTTGAAAATTTTTTCGTGTGAATGTTTAGTACCACGGATACATCACATATAATATGGGTTTTTTTCTCGTTTAGAAATTATGCAAATTAGATGAACTTTGATTTTTTCAGTGCAACTTACACCCAGTAAGTACACATGTCAATACGGCTCGGGCTACAGGCTGTATTTATCAACCGATCTTCACGAAACTTCTTGGGTACCTCTGTTATCACCTTAGGACGAGAACGAGTGTTTCTCAGTGCAGTCCAAAATTCAAGATGGCTGCCAGTGGACATTTTGTACCGAAATTAGGTCCAATCAGTTTTTTGTCACAACTTCTATACAGCTCGTATTTATGAACTGATCTTCACGAAACTTCTTGGGTACCTTTGTTTTCACCTTGGGACAGGAATGAGTGTGTTTTGGGGTGCCTTTGTTATCACTGTGCTATGAGAACAAATATTTTGGGGTTCAGTCAGACCCACTCTGGGACTCAAAGATTTCTTTTCTAGTTTAGCATCTAACTGTCACCCACCTTTACAATACTTTACCTATACATTTGTTACAGGCTACGGTCAGTATTTATGTACAGACCGTTGCAATACTTTATATGTACCTTTGTTATCAGGTCATTGCCTAGATGTTTGTCATTGCTGTGTCACATACTATACATGTACATGTCTTGACAAGTTGAGCTACAGTGTCATTGACACTTTCATTGTCAATAATTACCGGCTCCCTGCAGGAACCCCGGGAAGTGAAGCAGTGCCTATTCACTGCAGTAAACAGGCTCTGTTTTACTGGTAAAATAGGACCCAGTCACCATTGCTTGGGTGGTGCAAACCCTCTCTAAAATGGGCAACATGGCTTATTAATGCCCACCCCTGGTCTTGAGTTGATACTCATGTTGTGGTCATGATTAGCCATTGTGCACAAATATGTGACCTTAAACACCAATAAATAAATATATAATAATTACTGGCATTGTTTCATCATGGAATGTTCCAGCACCATACTTGTCGAGAGACCATTTTCCCATCAAAAAATATTAGTGACAGATATGTGTAATTACCACCATTAAAATACGCCATATTTTTATACTGTACCAATGACCCAGACTTAGCTGGTGCTAACTCTAAAATATTTAGGGCCAAACAAAAATTTTACCCCCTAATCCCCAAAATTTGCATCTAAAACCGAAAATTACATGTCCTATATGGTCCTCCCTACTTTTACTCCACTGCGTATGCGCAGTGTCAAGGAGGTCTCAAAATTGGTGCAATTATCATTCTTTGTTTGGCCCTCAATTCAGTTATAACTGACTGATATTTGTGCTTGTAAATCTCAGTTTAAATGATGCCAGAAACATAATTTTGAGAGAAATGATGTATATAAGGAGGAAATAGAAGGAGGAGAGGAAGAAACAGTGGAAGGAAATGTTCAGGGCTGTAACTTATAATTTTTTTTTTACGAAATTATTTCATGTTACCTATTTTCGAGGCATGACCCTGTTGTGGTCATTCTTGCTATGAATGTTCCATTGTTTGATCAGTGTTTCCTCTCTCCCTTTCCTTTATTCCCCACTAGCTATTCTCCCATGCTATTGGCATATTTTTTGTAATGTTGATTACTAAAATTTCTTGAGAGTTTTGGCTTGGTAACAGAATAATATTCTGTTTTTTCCACGTGTTTACGTCCTCACGCTTGGGTGTTTAGGCGTTTTGGTCTGCATCTACCATCTGATGTTCTGCAGTTTCTTCTCTGGAAGTCTCTATTTTGCATCAGATAGTGTTTAAATTGGTAACTGATTTCGGGTCATGTTTATCAGTGCCTGGAGTCATGTTTCCGGTTGTGTACACTTTTTGTTTGTGTTGACAACTGTTACTTCTGATAGTGATTACTTGTCCTCTGCTTAGTTCAGTTCATAGCAAGATACATTAATATTGTCCGTAAGTGTTACATTAATTTTTTGAAATGGTTTTAAAATTTTTATCCACACTTAGGCTTTTTTGGGATCCATTTGGGCTCATTGTTCCCATTGGGAACTTGGGCTCTTCTGAAAATTTTTTCAAAATTTTTTTTTTTATGAAATTATTTTCTTTCGAAATGTTATAATGGATTATATTATATTATGTATCTTTATTTCAAGGGTTAGTGCGAGTAACATGACTGTCTATATTTTTTCTTGATGAAAAAATATTGTTCAAATTGTAATGCGAGGATATGTTCCTCTAATTCTCAGGTTCATTGTGTTTCTTATAGTCAATGTATTTGCACTAATTCTTGCTCTGTGTGTGTTGATTGGATTGACAATGTTGAAGATGTGTGTCACGGTATTTTGTTAGCGGTGAGGGGTCCATTCTGGTCCTCTCTCCGCAGGGTCACTCTACTTTATCAGTCTCTTTTTCAGAATTCAGAGTGATGTTTCTGTGATGTCTTCAACAAGTGTGTCTCTGTTGATGCAATATTAGAGCTAGCGGGAAGTGCTCAAGGTATTACGACAATTGCCGGGAGTTCCCTAGTAGGATCGAAGGCATTGATCACCCGCTAGTCCGCCCGGTGTCGAAATGGATCGGCATCCGAGTTCGTCCGTTGCGGTCCAGGGAAGCAGATTGGGTGATGCGAGCACTATAAAACATCAAATGTGCACACCCAGCAATGATGGATCCGAGGATAGTACGGAGGAAGCCTGTCAATCCGGTAGCTAGCTCGTCCAGGTCCACCCAGACCGCGAACGAGAGAGGCCCCCCTCTCTCTTACATCAACATTTGCGCCGCGATGTTGTTGTATGTTTGTTCGTTAGTCGGAGCTTACGTTCACTCCTCCTGCTCGGGACGCTCCGTCGCATAGACAGTCCGACGCGGCTGTTATATTGGCTTCCTCATCCTCACGTCAACACACATGACCGCACCTTGGCTATGTGACCACAGATTTCCAGGGGACGTTCGCATGTTATATAAATGCAGTATTGAACGTCCGTCCCTGGTGCTCCTGCTTCGCCGACCAAGGAATACACTTCGACCAGGTCACTCCATCTGCTAGCCAAGGACACGAGGTCTTTCCAGTTGGGACGTTCGCATATTATATAAATGTAGGAATGAACATCCCTGGTGCTTCCAGCGGATAATTACGTAGGACCGTGGCTCCACAGGTCTCATTGAGTAACATGAACAAGGTGATGTTACCGTGATATCTTCGTAAGTGTGCTTCCGTCGTCACAGTCAAATGAAGAGCTAGCGGTAAAAGTGCTCATGCATATACGTCAGTTGCCTGGAGTTCCCTAGTAGGATCGATGGCTTTGGCGTCCGCTAGCTCGCCCAGTGTCGCGACCATTCACCGAATGGCTCAGCACCCGGGTTCATCCGTTGCGGTCCAGGAAGGAGATTTGGGTGATGCGAGCACTATAAAATACAATGTGCACACCCAGTGATGACGGATTCGAGGATGGTACGGAGGAAGCCTATTAGTCCGGTTCCTAGCTCGTCCAGGTCCATCCGGGCTGCGAGCGAGAGAGGTCCCTCTCTCGTACTACAACATCTGGGCCCAGATGTTGTGGTACAATACGTTCCTCAGTCAGAGCATACGTCCACCGCTCGGGACGCTCCGTTATACAGACAGTCCTGAGAGATTGCTCTTTCGGCTTCCTCATCCTCACGGCAGCACACGCGACCGCATCTTGGCTACGTGACCAGTGATATTCAACCAACATCGCTGACCAGGGATTCTACGGCGACCAGGTCACGCCATCCGGTAGCCAAGGATATGAGGCCTTCATACGCCGGACGTTCGCATATAAGAAGTATGCAGGAGTCAACGTCCATGGAGCTTCCAGCGGCTAAATCCTGTAAGACCGCAGCTCCACAGGCCTCCATGATGGACATGTTATTGCAGATGGTACAAATTATCGCAGCATTCCAGCAACCGACAGTAACTCTGTCGGATCAGGAATTATCCGAGGAAGCGGGGTTGGTACGTGCCGCTGCAGGTTCAGGCACGGACGACCAAGAATTACAAGTGGTCCGACAGGATGGCGAAAGGGATACGGAGGAGTTGTATTTTTCCGGCATTATCATCTGACGTTGTTCCTCCGGACCAAAAAATGCTGCATTGCCGGACAAGAGACCGATAGTGCCACTGGACTCAGAATTCTTAATCAGTTTAGGGACATTGTCCCCCAGTTTCCGACATAGTCCAGAAATGCCTCACAGACATTTGAACTATTGAATGACGCTATATATAACTTGCTACCTAAACGGGCAAGTCCGGTTTCTTATCGGCAAATGCTCTACATCTGCCTTTCATCAATTCAAGGAATAATTTCGAAACGGCAGGACAGAGCATTCCAAGAGTTTCTCTGCGTCTAGACGACCAGGCCAAAGACCTAGTATTGTCTATACCATCGTCAATGTCAATTCCAACCATGATGTTGGAAACGACAGTATCATCTAGCAGGATTAGCTTAGACGTATCATCGTACGCAGATCACCTTACCAGAGCGTTATCATTACGTCTCAAAGGGAAAAGAATTCTAGGATGTACAACCTCCTTAAGAGTTCTTTCAAGGGCCTCACGTATAACTCCGCCCTTTTAGTGGCGATATGGAGTTTGTTAGGCGTGACGCGGCCCTGGCTACATCCACGCGTGTGGATAGCAAGGTGAAAAACTCTCTCAGAGTCGCTCCGGTCTCCGGAGAGTTTCTCTTCGACAGCAAGCTTTCCGCAATCTAAGATCAGATAACTAAGAAAGTTTCAGACTCTCTGCTATTCAAATCCGCTTCCATAGAGTCGGATTCAGTGGAGAAAAGTAGGACAGGCACTTCTAGGGTGAATACGTCCAAGGGAAGTTCCTATAGAGGTTTCTATGCTTTTCTTGGTCTTACTTTAGAGACCGTCAGGGTAGCGACTCGGGTAGGGGCCGTAATACTCGCCGAGACATCCGGTCAGATGCCCCTAGGTCGACGGGGTGAGGTGCGGGCCGTGGAGGACATGGTTTCTCCTTCCGCAAGCCTCCCAGGACCAGGAGGTAATGGTACCTCTATCATGTACCAGTGAGCGGAAGACTGTCGAGTTTCTCAATCAATTGGGAGTAGATTACGGACGTCCCTTGGATTCGCGGGGTGAATTTGGAAGGACTAAATTGTCCTTGAAACAAAAACCTCCGTTAACTCGAAGTCAAAGATGGACTCAGCTTCCGTCAAGTTCGCAGGAAAGAGGCTCGCTTCCATCAGTCCAGTCTCTTCTGGACAAGATCGTGATGGAGATCGTAGAAATCCAGGAATCTCCAGGTTTCTACAACCATCCTTTTCTGGTTCCGAAACCAGACAGCTCGTTCCGTCCACTCATAAATCTGAGCTGGATAAACAAGCTGATCGTGGCTCCAAGATTCAATATGGAGACCATCCGATCGGTCAGAGCGAGTATTCGGGTGAACGACTATGCTATATGTATAGATCTCAAGATGCGTACTTTCACGTCATGGTACATCAGGCGTTCAGAAAGTATCTTCGCTTCGTCGTCATAGGAGTCGTGTATCAGCTCCGAGCAATGTGTTTTGGTCTGAATCTAGTGCCCTGGGCTTTCACTCAAATAATGAACTCGGTAATGGCTCATTTCCAAGCTCATTCATCTGCGGTAACGTCGGCCTATCTGGACGACTTTCTTCAGAGGTATGGCAATGAGTTAACGCTTCAGAACGATGTGCAGAATCTGCTTCTATTGCTCCGACGTCTCGATTTCATAAGTAAACGAGGAGAAGTCGGATCTGGTGTCATCCAAGTCATTCACTCACCGGGGGATGAACTTTGAGACGCACAATAATCTCGTTCGTCTGCTGTTAACCAGAGTGAAATTTAATCAGTTGTTACGCTCGCTATTGTTTTCACAGACAAAGTTATAGCGAGACATTTCATGAGACTGATAGGTTTGTGCTGAGCTGCCGCAGATTTTATTCCAATGGGGCGGCTACGCACTCATCCTCTCCAAATTTTTCTGACCCAGAATTGGAGGGTGAAGATTCATTCGCTTGATACGGACATCCTCTTGTCAAATCAAGTGAACAACAGATTCAGACTTGGGCAGATCTTCAGTGGTTAACTCAAGGAGTTCCACTGCAATTGCCGGATCTGAGTTTTACAGTTTTGACGGATGCCAGTCAAACAGGTTGGGACGCAACATTGAGCCCAACGGATTTGAAGTGCCAGGATCTTTGGGATCTGCAGTTCCTAATCAAGCACATAAACATCAAGAAATGATGTCAATTTGGCTTGCGCTATGTCATTGGATGAACGTTATTCAGAATGCTCACGTACAAATTCTGTCCAACAATTCGGCGGTATTAGCGTATATTCGGAACCAGGATGGCACTCAGTCCATTCTGTTATTCAAGTTAATGGAATGAATCCTTCTGTTTGTACTAGAACATCAAGTTCTATCGGTCCATCATATTCCGGGTCGTCTGAACGTATTAGCGGACTCCCTTTTACGGAGGGGCCGCTTGTTGCCGTCAGAATGGACTTTCAACAAACGAGTATTCAATCAGATTTGCTACCAATGAGAGCGGCCAATGATGGACTTATTTGCGACGCATCTCAACAATCAGTTGCAGACGTATGTGTCACCATGTTAGGATCCTCGAGCGTTTGCAGTAGACGCTCTATCGATCTCGTGAGACGGAATCATAGGATATGCGTATCCTCCAGCACCGTTGATTCAGCAGATATTGCTCAAGTTAAATAATGCAAAATTCTGTTGGTAGCATCTCTATCTCTGCAAAGACTCTAGATTAATCTACTCAGGTGTCTGTTGTGGGACATGCCATGGAAGCTTCCTCCACATTTCGGTCCATTCTATGGCTAGATGGATTAAATTAAGTATCAGTACTGCTTATGATAATATCTTCAACTCAACAGTCTGTGCTTAAGATTTCAGCTCATGAAGTAAGAGTTCTTTCTACATCATGGGCTTATGCTAATAGTGTTGCTATTACAGATCTAATGAGGGCTGCATATTGGTTTCAGCCTTCCACTTTCACAAATCTGTACCTTAGAAATATTGAGTCCATTTCTGGAGATCTGCATTGTTTAGGTCTGTTATCTGTTGCTCAGAATGTTGTCCACTAAACAGTTGCAACTATAGTTGTGTAGGCTTTCGGTTCCGGCAGTGTCTCTGTCCTGCTGCCCTCTTTGCTCTGGAGTATTTGATCCAGGGCAAGGAGAATGGGGGGGGGAGGGGGGGGGGGGGTTGTTACTTAGGTCACCTGCTTTATAGTGATAAGCAAAGGAATACCTCCCCTGGAGTCAGTAATTCCAGTCGGTACCGGGATGATTTTAAAGTGTAAAGCTAATGTTTACTCATTCATGTAATATTTTTAAAGTGTAGCTCGGTCTGAAGCATTTGTATATGTCACATGTCATACGGGCGTTAATATACAATCTTCGGACACTTTTAATGAGTATAAAGAGTCTCATTTCTCTGGACTTCCTTTATTTATTGGCTTTCCTTTAAAAATAATTAGCATAACGGGTTATACTGGAGGTTAATAGAGATCATTGATGTTATTGTGCTCAAGTACAGAATGGTGTTGTGTCTTTCTCGTTTTGATGCAAATAGTAAGATACATGTAAAGCCTATTTCTCCTTTCTCCTCGAGAGGATAATTCTGTATATGTAGTTGAGTCTATTGGATTTTCTTTATGTCCTAGGCCCTCCAACCTTTTTACTATTCAGCTAAGTCTGGGTCAGTGGTACAGTATAAAAATGTTAAAAAATTTATAGTAATTTATATATTTTTTATACTTACCAATGACCCAGACGGGGATGGCCCTCCCATGAGTTGGGAACTCATACCTCCCCGCTGAGTACATAACGCTTACCAGGCACTGGTCGTAAGAATGATAATTTCGCCAATTTCGAAACCTTCTTGACACTGCACATGCACAGTGGAGTAAAAGTATGGAGGACCATATAGGACATGTAATTTTCGGTTTTAGATGCAAATTTTGGGGATTGGGGGTAAAATTTGTGTTTCCCCCTAAATATTTTAGAGTTAGCACCATCCAAGTCTGGGCCATTGGTAAGTATAAAAAATATATAAATTACTATAAATTTTTTAACATTTTCATCATTGTGTTGTCTTTCATTTTTCAATAGACCACTCTTTTCACAAACAGTCACTTTTGGCCAAGCGAAAGGTGGTATGAAAGTAATGTCAGTTTCTATTAACACCACTTCGAAAAAAACAGAGGGTGCTTAATTAAGTTCAAAGTGTATATATGTATGTGTTTGCTTTACAGGTAGAAGAGTTAAAACCTGGTGGTAGAAACATTCCTGTAACCATTAGTAATATCATCGAGTACATACATTTGATGGCAGACTACAAGCTGAATAAAAAGGTATTATGCTTGCTTTTAACTGTTCGGGCACTGAGTTGAGTGCTAAGGAAATTTTGGTTATTGTTCACATGGGTTTGCCTTTTGGTTGTCGTTTATTGGAACTCACCAGCAAATTACAGCCGACAAGACAAAGCCATGCATACAAAATTATTCTGTCTTCAAGAGAATATGAAATGCATCCACAAAGTATGAAGCCTTTTAACCCTTTACCCAACGTATCGGCTAAAACCGGCCAGCGCTATTCTAAAAAATCGCCAATTAATTTTCATTATTTTTTTCATTTTTTTGTCTCAAAAACATAGTTTATGACCCTTCATTGTAATGAGCTCATCGTGCACGTTCCAATGAGGGGTCATAACCTATATTTTTTAGACAGAAAATGAAAAAAATTAGTTATTCAATAATTTGTTTTGCAAATGTTGTCTGCTTTTTGTGTTAGGTGAAGGGTTAATTGCAGTACCAGTACTTCTGAATGGGTTCAGATATGGATTTCCAGCATTTTGCTAGTTGAAGTGTTGATCTTGTGGAGTTTAGAGATTTACAAAGTGGATTGTGGATTTCAAAAGCTTTATGAGTAGAAACAAGTGTTTTATATCTGCAACCTACTTGAGCTGGGTGGTTGTGGGATTTGCATTGCAGTTGAGGTTTCGGTTTCTTTAAAGCAAGAAACCTTGGTTGCGGTTGTAGGTTATCCATGAGCATATAGAAACCATCCATATATACTTATATCAGCCCCCCAAAAATTATGCCGACCCTAAAAGATTTTATCAAGTAAATGTTGCTCATTTAGATCATTGTAACCTTAAATTTCTATCCAACTTCAACTGTGAATTTGAAACTGATTTTGGAGTTCAAGCTTTCAAAATTACATATAGAAATAAATCTATCAGAAAGTATAAATGAAATGTAAGTAGCAAGCTCTAGTTCAGCAAAGGAAATCGCATTTGATAAACTAATAAACATTTTACAATGCTTCACTTGTGCCCTGAATATTAATGAATATCGTGTTGAGTTTCGTTTATTGATATTGAAAGCCCCAAATCATTGCTCACTGTCTTGAAAATGTCATTGGTGCAAGTATAATGTACAACAGTTTTGTTTTTTAATTCCATTCAAATGTGTACATACACTTAATCCTTTACCCAAGGCATGGGGTATCAAAATTTATCATTTCAATTATTGTTTTTTTCAATTTAAAAAAAAATTCACCAAAACCATATCACTGAGCCTGTTCCAATGAGGAGTCACAGTATACGATTTCATTGAAATTTCTCTATTTTTTAACCGCTTAATTTGTAAATTATGTTGGCAGATGCAGCTGATTCATTAGGTAAAATGTTAAAGGCCTAATTCCAATTTTGATAACTTTTAACTGCAACAAAACAGGTGCACCCACATGCAGAGACACGAACTAGCAAGTTGCTATCTAAGTACCTTGGCAGTTGTTTCTCGACAACTCTTGGCTGTCTAAATAGGCAGCCAAGACGCGTATAGATTCAACTGTAAAGGCACATGATGTTGACTGTCAAAGTGTAGCAAAAATGTATAAAATCTCCAGTTAATTACTGTTTGGCTGTACAAAGCAGTTTACCTAAACAAGAAAAAACACTGTTCATCTACAAGGTCAGCATGTCAAGGCATCTGAATGGAAAGAAACATTACAATGATATTTAAAGGTTAAACCTTTTGAAATCAAACTGATTATATGTTTCAGATTCGCACACATTGTACTGCATTCAGAAATGGAATGTCAGATGTTATCAATTTGGAGTGGCTGAGGATGTTTAGTCATCATGAACTGCAAGTTTTAGTATCTGGAGCTTCCGTACCAGTTGATGTGGAAGATTTGAAAAGACATACAAATTATTCAGGTACATAAGCAACTATCCTAATATGAATTGTTATGCACTTCACTTGCTTGGTGTTGCAGTGCTTTGATAACAAAAACAGTCTCTTTCTCGGATCAGATTGTGTTTTTGGTCAAAAAACAGTTTCAGCAATGGGAAGGAATTAAAAAATAAATAAAACATTGTGAAATCAATACTGAATAAAGAAAAACAATATGTAAATAAAATCTGAGATTCAGAGGCTATTACTTGAATAGTGAGACAACAGCCCAAGATATGAGATTATGGAATGTAATAACCGCTTTATTTATTAACCCTTTAGCCAATGTATTGTCAAAACCAGCCAGCGGTATTCTAAAAAATCACCAGTTAATTTTGATTATTTTTTAATTTTTGGTCTCAGAAACATAGGTTATGACCCCTTGTTGGAATGAGCTCGTTCCAACGAGGGGTCATAACCTATGTTTTTGAGACAAATAATTTAAAAAATTAGTTATTTAAGAATTTTTTTGCAAGGGTCGTCTGCTTTTCATGTTAGGTAAAGGGTTAAACCCAAACAAATAATTATAAACTGTTCTCAGATCTGTTGAAGTTTTCTGACAGTGTTATTGTATCTCATTTATTTCACGAAGTCTGAAGTTTCCTCTTGTACTAGCTTACCTATCCAAATGTCACAGCTTCCCGAGAGGATAGGTGAATCTCTTCTCCCAGGTCAACGAATCTCCGTTTACAACTCTGAATCTTAGTTTGCATTGAATTTCTGTACAACTCTCTGATTTGTTTTCTTTATCCATATAATCCAAAGTTACTGCCATCATGAATTCCATACCATACAAAAATTCTGCCCGAGACTACTCCATTATGCCTGATAACGCCACTTTTCTTCATTTCATCTGACGAATAACAGTGAACGATTTCTATGTAAATAAATTAATTGCATCTGGTTTTGCATCAAGGGGGACAACTCTAGCTTGGTTCATGCTGTCTGAGATCAGCATCATATCAGCGGGGCTTGATAATGGGCAATTCTGGGAAAGAAAATCATATTTAACCCGTAAGGGCTTGGACCTGAATTCCCACCCAGGCCTGAAAATAAACAGTCTGACATTTGCAGAATGAGGAGAATTTGATGATGCTATCCCATACAGTGGGCCAATTTATCCTCTTGGTACCTCTGTCTGTTTAGTTTTGAGACCCTGATTCAGATTCTGGGGACCTCATTTTGCAGATGACAGTCTGCTTATTTTCTGGCTTGTTCCCACCTGCCTGAAGCCTTAAAACATCCAGTGGCTTAGCAGTGATTTCTAACGGGATGTTATCATGTTTTATTTTTAACAGGTGAGATTCTACAGAACTATGGGCAAGAAAGCATACAGAGAATTTTGACCAGATCACAACCCAGCTGCAGTTTGCTCAAAACTGTCTGCTTTTTACCTGCAGCACTGTGTATCAAATGTGAACAGTTTGTGTGTATATGTGCGAGCAAGTATGAGTGTGCATGCATGTGTTTGTTCACACATTCATCAAAAATTAAACCTTGGTGATATGTCATGTCATAACATGTACCTCATCTGTTAAGTTTAATTTATTTACATTTCAGTACTGATGTATGATTTTGTAACGTATTTCGCTGATCCCTATACATCTGTATTGCTGGAATGTCAATAAAAATCATCACAACTTATTCTGCCACTCCCTATCCTTCAAATTGCTGTCAAGTCAATTAACCCTTTACTCAATGCACACAGTATGGAAATTTATTATTAATAATAATAATATACCCATTTATATAGCGCCAAAATTATAGTTCAGTGGATAAAGAACCATATTCTAAGGTGCTGTACATGTTACTGAGTTTGCCGGTAGTCGCGGCACTCCTTCAATACTTGTACTATGGGATGCGAATGTTGGAAACGGATGTCAACCTGTCTGGTGGGCAGTGAAGTTCCGATATAGGAGCTTTCACCGCAGGCTAATACTAGTCTTTTGGTCTCTTTTTTAGAGGAGCAAGAACATGCTGATGGTACTTTGACACTTGTCCGGTACGTGCTGCCGTCATCGCACTCTGATGAGCCCCACTCTGATGAGTAAAACCGAGCTAGTTGCCAAGGTGCTCACGATATTTAACACAGGGTTGAGGTCTCTAGTTAGTTCGCTTAATCCTCTGCATGCAGCTAGCTCGACCGGTGAAGCGGCCATCCCTATATGGGAGCTGGGACGCCAGGTAGGTCTGTTGCAGTTGAGCAATATAACGTTGGTAGAGCGAGCACCTCAAAATATAAAGCTCACCCGGTGACGATCACAAAAGGAGAAGAAGCCTGAAAGTTTCTCTACGGGAAGCTCGGCGAGATCTGGGGTCAGATCGCGAGTTGGAAAACCCTCTCCGTCCCACTAGCAGTCGGGGTCGACTATGTCCATTGCAAGAAACTATAATGAGTTGGAACATGCGTCGAGATGTTCCTTCCACACTGCAGCTGGGGTTGGCTACGGTTATGGCTTCTTCTTCTTCTTCTTACATAGAAGTGCATGCAAAGGGGATTAGCCTACAAGTTTCTCAAAGGGATACCCGGAAAGATCTGGGATCAGATTGTGAGTTGGAGAGCGTTCTTCGTCCCGTTAGCAGTCGGGGTTGACTGTTTTCTGTCATGAGAAACTTCAATGAGTCGGAGCACCCATCTAATATGTTCTAGTCGGGATGCTCCTTCCACACTTGAGCCAGGGTCGGCTGTTGTTACAGCTTCCTCTTCTTTCATGAAAAAGCATGCTAAGGGGTAGGAACCTACAAGTTTCTAAATGGAACGCTCGGTGAGGTCTGGAATCAGACCGCGAGCTGGAGTACCCTCTCCGTTCTTTCAGCAGTCGTGGTTGACTGTTCTCCACTTCGAGAAACTTTTGTGAGTTGGGACATCCATTCGCGCTTGTGGTCCGGGAAGCTCTTTCCACACTGCAGCCGGGGCCGGTTGCAGCTATGGCTTCTTCCTCTGCTTCATTGATGAAGCACGTTAGACTGCAGACTAGCTGCCTGACTTCGCATGTTCATGCTGTTCCACAGAGATGTTCCCAGTCTTCACCACTGAAGTCGGATTAACCTGCAGCTAGTGGTTTGTGGCATTTTTATACGGGATATGCGTCGAAAGGTCTGGGGTCCAATCTCTGTCCCGTGAGCAGCGTATGGTGAAGAAGCGGATAACTGCTGCTCTGCAAGCCTCGATCACAGACCTGCTGCCACAGATTGGACAGCGTATCGCAGCATCCCAGTAGTTGTAGGTTCAGTCGTCAACAGTCTCCGGGTCTGTCGGTAACAATGACTGACATCTGTGCTTTAAAATCTCTTTTTTTGAGGATGCCAGACACAAATCAATGAAAGAATTGGTGGATCCAAGGCAGTTATTGGATGATGGAAATGTTCAATGATGGTTTTAGACGTTCAGGGCTGTAACTTTATAATAATTATAAAATTATTTCATGTTTCCCAATTTCGGGACATACGCCTGACGTCATCATTTTTGCTAATGATTATTCCACTGTTTAAGTATTCTTTCCCTATCCTTCCATGAATCCTTCCTGTTTAACTCTTAAGCTTTTTGGCTATTTTTTATTGAAATTTTTTATTAAATTTCTTGGGAGTTTAATATGTATCACAGAATATTTATTCTGTTTTTCCCCATGGTTACGTCCTCACCCTAGGGTGTATCCGATGTATTGTTTTTTCTTCGTATGTAGATCTAGCTTTGCATCTGGTAGCATTTAAATTGGTTTCTGACTTTGGGCCTTTTTGTGTGCCTGATGTCTTGTTTCCAGTTTTTTCATTGACGTTCACATTGACATCATCCTCATATAGAGGTAGTATTTTATATTCTATTACTGTAGGATACATGGATTATTATTCCAGTAGTGTAGCTCAGATACTTTGGATTTTGTCCACACTTAGGCTCTATCAGGATGCCCTTGGGCTCATAATATTCCCTTTGGGAACTTAGGCATTTTTTCAAAAATTTTTCTGAAATATTTTGAATTTAATTTTGATTGCTATTATTCATGTATCTTAATTTTATATTTTGTTGTGGAATTTTGGAGGAGTGATATCAACTTTAGTCGATGCATTCCTGCGGTCTCTTGTCATACTGGTGTTCACGGGGATGACTAATGTTGGAGACGGGTGTCGCGGTACCTTGCTGGCGGTGAGGTTCTGAGGCCAGGCCTCTCACCACGTTATAATTAATTTTTTCAGTTTCTATTTCAGAGGAACATGAAGATGGTGATGATATTGTGACACTCATCCAAGTGTGCTACCGTCATTGCGCTCCATTGAGCAAATAGAGCTAGCTGCAGTACTCATGATATGCAAGGGATAAGGCCTCTAGTTAGTGTTCTTAATCTCTTGCAAGCAGCTAGCTTGACCGGTGAAATGGTTACTCCGTCCATTGGAGCCATGACACCGTTGTTGGGAGGCTTGGCGAGGTCTAATAGACCGCAAGCAGGAGAGGCCCTTTCTAACCTAACAACATTTGAGGCCAAATGTTGTTATGAGAAACTTGCACGAGCCGCAGCATACGTCCGCCCACTGCTCGGGACACTCTATCTAGTCTGCAGCTGGGGTCGGCTTCAGTCACGGCTTCCTCCGTTACGTTTCACAAGCCGAAATCAGATTTTCTTGTTGGGAGGCTTGGCGAGGTCGATGAGACCGCGATTGGGAGAGGTCCCTCTTTAACCCAACAACATTTGGGGCCATATGTTGTTATGAGAAACTTACATGAGACAGAGTATACGTCCGCCTGCCGCTCAGGATGCTCCATCTAGTCTGCAGCCGGGGTTGGCTTCAGTCACGGCTTTCTCCGCTATGGTATTAAAGCAAACAAGACCGCAGGCTAGCTACCCAACTTCAGATATCCAGTCAGCTGCACAAAGACAGAGCCATTCTTCGCCCTGAAGTCAGACCATCCGATAGCTAGCGATCTGAGGCATCGATCAATCTCCAGATTTTCATCCCAGGAGCAGCAAGCGGTGGAAAAAACAGAAGGCCGCTGCTCCTCAAGCCTCGGGAACGGACTTGCTGTCACAATAGCGCAGTTATTAGCAGCATCCCAGCTAATGCAAGAGCAGCCTCCTGCAAACTCCAGTGTTGAGCTGTCAGACGGTGCTGGGTCGGTCCGGTCAATGGTGCATGTAGAAGAAGCCAGAAGTTTCTCCACGGGATGCTCTGATAGATCTGGGGTCAGATCTCCGTTTGGAGAACCCTCTCCGTCCCGTTAACAGTCGGGGTCGACTGTGTCTGTTGTGAGAAACCATATTGAGTTGGAACACGTGTTGACCGTTCCTTCCACACTGCAGCCAGCAGCAGTTTTGACTTCTGCTTACATGGAAGCGCACGAAAGAGGATTAGTCTAGAAGTTTCTAAGTGGGATACTCTGCGAGATCCGGGGACAGATCGCGAGTGCAGAGCATGTTTTCGTCCCGTTAACAGTCGGGGACGACTGTGTTGTAAGAAACTTCAATGAGGAGGAGCATCCATCCTATGTAACGAGTCGGAATGCTTCTTCCGCACTTCAGCCGGGGTCAGCTGTTGTTACAGCTTCCTCTTCTTCCATGCATATGCACGATAAGGGATAGATGCCTACAAGTTTCTAATGGAACGCTTGACAAGGTCTGGAGCAGACTGCGAGCTGGAGAACCTTCTCCTTTCCGTCAGCAGCCGGGGTCGACTGTTTTTGATGCGAGAAACTTTAGTGAGTTGGGACGCTCGTTCACGCTTGCGGTTCGGGACGCTCCTTCCACACTGCAGCCAGATTCGGTGGCAGCTATGGCATCTTCACTTGCTCCATTAATGAAGCACGTTGACCACAGACTACCTATCTGACTTCGCAGGTTCGGGTTGATAGCTAGTTGTTTGAGACTGGTACTACCGTTTAAAAGACTCCGATGGTGAGCTGTCAGACAGTGCTGCGTTGGTCCAGTCATCCATTCAGTTGGATGGAGTTGACCATATTTGCAGATGGAACATTTGGATGGTGAGAGGGATACGGAGTGTGAGTCTCCATCTCTCACAGAAGAGCACTTTAAGACTATGAAAAGTTTTAATCTCTTAAGAATATTGTTCCTTCTGAATATAAGTCTGCACTTAGATGATATGTCCCTACCTGCATCATTTAATATATGTTCGGAAATGATGGAATGTGCTATTTCATTGAAAAGAGCTAATCTGGGCGCAATGTCCTAAGCAGATCACCTTACCAGAGCTATGACACAATGGAAAGAAATATGAGGACGTGGTTCCTTGCAAAGAGTTCTTTCCAGGGCAGCCATGTATGCCACGTACAACTCTGCACAAACAGTGAATTTGGAGCTGGTAAGATGTGATGCTGCCCTTGCGTCGTCATCACTTATAGATGACAAGGTGAAAAGCTCTCTCTGAGTCACTCTGGTTACCGGAAATAGACTATTTGACGACAAGCTTGCATTGATATATGAGCAGGCTACAAGAAAGCTTCCAGTGCTCTGCTATTGAAGTCGCTGTCTCATCAACACACTTCAGCAGACCAGCGACACCGTTCTGCTTCTAAAAAAGCATCATGAGAATGTCTTGCGAGGGTACAATAACCCTCTTATATTTACTTTGGAAGTTGTCATTATAGCGACTCAGGAAAGGGGCATAGGTCTGATCAAGGCTATGGATCAGACCCCCCTAGGCCGACGATTAATGGAAGGTTATCATCTTCACGAGAAACTGGACATTAATCACGGAAGTTCCTTTCAAAGAGAGTCGCTTCTAGTGGAGGTAAAGGCTCTCTTCTTGAAGGGAACAATTGAGGTCGACGAGACAAGCTTTTTTGCGGGGAGGACATATTTTTTCCTCCCGTAAGCATCGTAAGTTGTACAGGTGATGGACATGACCTCTATTGCTTTCCAGTTGACGGAAGGTTATCAACTTCATGAGAAACTGGACGTTAATTACGGAAGTTCCTTTCAAAGAGAGTTGCTCCTAATGGAGGTAAAGGCTCTCTTATTGAAGGGAACAATTGAGGGTTGTCGAGAATAGATTTTGGTTGCTTTCCACTTGGCAGTAGGTTATCAACCTCGCAAAAAGTGGATAAATTGCGGAAGATCAGTGGATGAGAATGTAGTCTCGCCAGGCCTGCTGCTATCAGCCCAAGCAAGCTCCACTTACAAGAATACTTGTTAGACAAATCTTCCAAGAGAGGCTTTCCTTCTGGAGGGACAAGCTCTCCTATTGAAGAAAAGCATTAGACGACTTCGAAATTATTCTCCAGATTTATTATTATCACCTGTTTCTCGTCCTGAATCCAGATAGATAGTGCATAGATAGGCTGAGATATTCCTTGGCGTCTAGACAGTTTATGTCATTGTGGACGCAATAGTATCCTTATGTACGGTTACAGCGGTCTTTTGGGAATTACAGCTGTTAGAATAACGGCTTGACATTCCCTACTTGCGTGATGATGGTTAGGTCACTAGTTACACCAAGATATCTGTCTTCACAGAGAAGAAGACTTTTAGCTACGTTAGTTAGGCTTCGATCGCTGTCTTTTGGGAATCAATCCGAAAAAGGGTACTGTGCTTTTCGGTTTGTTTTTCCTAGGTGTCATAGACTTGAGTCTTTTTGTTTACACCTTAGTAGCCAAGCTAGAATCATGAGCGAGATTTTTTCAGTAATTATGCAGTGACATAACTGAATTTATATCTCTTCAGACTGCGGTCTCTTTGGGTATTTAGAGCTGTTAATATAGCGGCTCTTCATTCTCTACTTTGCATGACAATAATTGTAATTGTAAATCTCCGGTAAATGATCCTTCAGGGTCGCAACTTACACCGATATATCTGTCTTCATGGACATGAAGACTAATAAGCTATGGCTAGCGTTGTAAGTCTCCATAGTGAGATTCTAGGGCCTCAGTTATCAGCTTTTAATGGTCTTCACGTATAGGAAAACCTTTAGCTGCTTCAGCTAGGCTGAGTTCGTTGTCCTATTGGACATGATAACATTTGTTAGAGGAGGTTATTCTCTTCCAACTGACATGTTTTGGTGTGAGTTATTATGTAAATACGGTGTATTTGTTCACCTCGTCCTTCCCCGTCCTTAGTGGCATTATGGAGTCGGTCACATGTGAGGGAGCCTTGCGGTTTCTATACTATGTGATGACTAACACAAGAACAATGTGGGTGAGGGGGGTTCGATATGAATTTGAATCCCCCCCCTCCTCCCCCCGCCAGTTTGTTAAGAGGCGATTACCGGGCAAGACATAGTTTTCTTCCCATAAGCCTCGTATGCATTTAAGTATATACATGCATTTCATGACCTCTCAGTTGGCGGCTGGGTCGTGTTCTGTGGCAACCTCATGGGCACATCCACTTTTTAGTTGGTTTGTTTCCTGTGGCTGTTCGTTTATATGTCATATACAAGCATATGATTCATCATCAATAAATTGTTAGCCTTTATGTACCCGTATGTCAAGTCAGTTAACTGGTATTCAGATGATTACATGCAGGATTTCAATGCTCGCGTGCATAATAAGTGTATTATTAGGCAGACGCATTATTGTATGTTATGGACCATAGAAACAAAGAATTATTTCGGGGGCGGTCCGTGACGAGTCTGTTAATCATAGCTCGATCCATTTCTGAATCCAAATTTCTATAAGTTTTGGTACACAAATCGGATACAATGTAGGAGATTGCATTCTCGTATATTTTTATACTGTACCAATGACCCAGACATAGCTGGTGCTAACTCTTAAAATATAGGGCCAAACACAAATTTTGCCCCCCAATCCCCAAAATTTGCATCTAAAACCAAAGAAAACATGTCCTGAATGGCCCTCCACACTTCACCTCTACTGCGCATGCGCAGTGTCAAGGACGTTCCGAAATTGGCGCCATTAATCATTCTTAGTTTGGCCCTTCATCAGTTAACATCTGACTGATCTTTGTGCTTGTAAATCTCAGTTTAAATGATGCCAGACACATAAATATTAGAGAAATGGTGATTCTAAGGAGGATATAGAAGGAGGAGAGGAAAAATGTGTGACAGAAAATTATCAGGGCTGTAACTTAAAATTTTTTAATGAAATTATGTTAAGTTACCTATTTTCGAGGCAACAGCCATTTTGTTGTCATTCTTGTTATCAAGTTACACTGTTTCTTCAGTGTTTTCCTCTCTCCCTTTCCTTTAAGTCCCCTCTTGCTATTCTCCCATGCTTTTGGCATATTTTCTGTAATTTTATTAATAAAATTTCTTGGGAGTTTTAGCTGAATAACAGAATGAATTCTGTTCTTTTCCCCATGTTTACGTCTTCATCTACGGGTGGTTAGGCGTAGTGTTCTGCATCTGCCATCTGATGTTCTACAGTTTCTTCCCTGGAAGTCTCTGTTTTGCATCAGATAGTGTTTTATTGGTAACTGATTTCGGGCCAGGGTGCCTGGAGTCTTATTCTAGTGTTTTTACACTTATTTTGTTCACATTTACAACAGCCCTCTGTGTGAGGGGGGGATTTCTTGAAAATAATATCTTGATGTTAATTTAATCATAACTAGATACATTATTATTGTTCGTAAGTGTTGCATAAATTGTTTAAAATATTTTTAAAATTTTTGTCCACACTTAGGCTTGGGATCCATTGGGGCTCAACGTTACTTTTCAGAAACTTGGGCTGTTCTGAAAAAATATTTTTTCAAAATTTTTTGATTTCAATTATTTTTTCTATGTTAATGGATCATATTATTATGTATTTTGTTTGTCAGGGGTTGGTGCGAGTACTAGGACTTTGTTTTCTTTTCACTTTGAAAGGATTTTGGTCAGTTGTAATAAGAGGAAATCTTCCTCTGACTTTTATAATCATTTGTATATGTAGTCAGTGTACTCGCACTAACTCCTGTTCTGTATGTGATAATTTCGATGACAACATGGGAAGCGTGTGTCACGGTATGTTAGTGGGGAAGTGGATTTTCCGGTCCTTTCCCCGCAGGGTCACTCTACTTTATCAATTTCTATTTCAGACGATCAAGATTAGGGTGATGTATCCATGATGTCTTCCAAAAGTGTGCCTCCGTCGTCACAATTAATGAAGAGCTAGCAGAAAAGTGCTCATGTTAATACGCCAATTGCCTAAGAGGACCCTAGTAGGTTCAACGGCCTTTGACGTCCGCTAGCTCGCCCGGTGTAGCGTCCATTCGGCAGCCGGGTTCGTCCGTTGCGGTCTAGAAGGAGTTTTGGGGTGATGCGAGCACCATAAATTAACCAAATGCACACCCAGTGACGGCGGATTAGAGGGAGAACGGAGGAAGCCTTTTAGTCTGGTTCTTAGCTCGTCCAGGTCCATCCGGACGGCGAGCGAGAGAGGCCCCTCTCTCGTACAACAACATCTGGCCCCAGATGTTGTGGTACAAAATGTTTCGCATTCGGAGCATACGTCCGCCGCTCGGGATGCTCCGACATATAGTCAGTCCGGAGAGACTGTCAATAAGGCTTCCTCATTCTCATGGTAGCGCACACGACCGCTCTTGGCTACGTGACCTCGGATATCCAGTCAGCTTCGCCAATCAGAGAATCATCGGCGACCAGGTCACACCATCTGGTAGCCAGGGACACGAGGCCTGCAGACTCCGGACTCCGGACGTTCGCATAAGAAAGTGTGCGGGAGTCAACGTACACCGAGCTTCCGGCGGCAATGCATCGTAAGACCGCTACTGCACAGGCCTCGGTGACGGACGTGTTATCCCAAATAGCACAGCTTATCGCAGCATCCCAGCAACGACTGAATCTGTCGCATCATGTATTATCCGACGATGCTGGGTCGGGACGCTCCGCGCAAGCAGGTACGGATGTCCGAAAATTTCATCCGGTCCGACGGGATGCCGAAAGGGATTCGGAGGATTTCGAGCTTTCCCTTTCGGGACAACATATGTTGTTGTGTATGTCATCTGACTTTATCTTCTACAGGTTCTTTCTTCGGACCAGAATGCTGCGATGCCGGATAAGAAACTAATAGCGTCGGTGGACTTAGAAATTTTTGGTTCGGTTCAGGGACATCGTCCCTCAGTTCCGACATAGTCCAATAATGTCACACAATCTTTCGAATTATTGAACGACGCTGTATATATTATTATATGCTTGCTATTACCAAGCATTTCTGGTTTCTTGTTCGCAAAGTTACGGAGATGTCTTTCAAAGTGTGCCTCTGTCGTAATGAAGAGCTAGCGGCAATAAGTGCTCATGGAATATGTCTATCGCCTAAGAGGTCCCTTGTAGGATCGACGGAGTGACATTCGCTAGCTCACCCGGTGTAGCGTCCATTCATCGAATGGTTCGGCAGCCGGGTTCGTCCGTTGCGGTCTAGGAAGGAGATTTGGGTGATGCGAGCACTATAGTAACTTTAGTACTCACCCAGTGACGACGGATTGAGGACAGATCGGAGGAAGCCTGTTAGTCCGGTTCCTGGCTCGTCCAAGTCCGTCCGGGCTGTGAGCGAGAGAGGTCTCTCTCTCGTACAACAACATAGGGGACCGCATGTTGTGGTTCAGATATTTCGCATTCGGAGAATATGTCCGTCGCTCGGGATGCTCCGTTATATTGACAGTCCGAGAGACTGTCGATAATGCTTCCTCATCCTCACAGCAGCGCACACGACCGCACATTGGCTACGTGACCTCGAGTATCCGACCAGTTTCGTCATTCAGTGATTCCACGGTGAACAGGTCACACCATCCGGTAGCCAAGGGACACGATGCCTATACACTCCGTTCACTCGCATAATAGAAGTATGCACGGGGTAACGATCACGGAGCTTCCAGCGGCAATGCATCGTAAGACCGCTTCTTCACAGGCCTCAGTGACAGACGTGCTATCCAAGTTAGCACAGTTTATCGCAGCATCCCAGCAATCGACAGATTCTCGGTCGGATCAGGAATTATCCGACGGCGATGGGTTGATGCGCTCCGCTGTTGCATCAGGTTGGGACGACCGAACGCTTTATAGGGTCCGACAGGATGGCGAAAGGGATTCGGACGATTTCGAGCTTTCCCTTTCGGAACAATGGAAGCTGCCATACATTTCTTCCGGCATTATCTTCCAGAGGTTGTTCCTTCGGACTACATTGCTGCGATGTTGGATAAGAGACTTATAGCGTCATTGGACACGGAATTTTGGATCGGTTCAGGGACATCGTCCCTGACTTACCAACACAGTCCAATAATGTCATTAGAACATTTGTATTATTTATCGACGCTATATGTATATAAGCCTGCTACCAAGCATGATAGTTTAGTTTCTTGTCCGCAATGTCTATTCTGCCTTTTATCATTCCTACGAATAATTTATTTTGGCAGAACACGGCATACCGAGAGTTCATATGCATCTAGACAGCGGGGTTAAAGACTGGAATTTATCTTTTTCGCCATCTATGTCTTTTCCAACCACTATGTTGGAAACGACAATGATGTCTAATAGACTTAACTTAGACGCTTTATCATAAGTAGTCCACCTTACTGAGGCGTTATCATTACGTCTTCAAGAGAAAGAATTCCGGGATATGATCCTCAATGTGATTTCTTTCAAGGGCAGTAGTTTTTCCACGTATAACTCCGTCCTTCAGTGGCAACCTGGAGTTGGTTAGACGTGACGCAGCCCTAGCTACATCCACGCGCGTGGATAGTAAGGTGAAGAACTCTCTCAGAGTCGCTTCGGTCTCGGAGAAGCTTCTCTTCGACGGCAACTTTTCAGCAATCCATGAATTGCTCGATATACACGTTCTCTTGTCTATCAAGTGTAGCAAGAGATTCAGACTGGGGCAAACATTCGGTGGTTAACTCAGAGATTGCCACTGCAGTTGCCGGATCCGAGTTTTATAATTATGACGGCTGCCAGTCAAATGGGTTGGGGTACAATATTGATCCCAACGGATTCGAAGTGCCAGGGTCTTTGGGTTCTGCAGTCTCTAGGCAAGCACTTATCTTCCACGGAATAATGTTATTTAGGCTTGCTTTATGTCATTGGATGAACATTATTCAGAAACGCATGTCCAAATCCTGTCCGATAATACGACAGTGGTTGTGTATCTCCGGAACCAGGGAGGCACTCATTCGATTCCGTTATTCAATTTAACAGAAAGAATCCTTCCGTTTGTTATAGTACACCAAGTTCTGCTTCGGTCCGTCATATTCCGGGTCGTCTGATTGTATTAACGGACTCCCTTTCACGTATGGGTCGCTTGTTGCTGTCAGAATGGACTCTCAACAAACAAGTATTCAATCAGATTTGTTATCAATGGGAGCACCCAATGATAATTTTTTACGACACAACTTGCTAATCAATTGCAGACGTATGTGTTTGCAATAGTGTTGTGCGTCGGATCCGAGAATCCAATTCCGATCCGATCCGATCCGAATCCGAATCCGATCGGATTTCAGATCAGATTCAAGATGCTCTTGGGATTCGGACCTCGGATCGGATTACAGAAAATGGTCGGGTTCGGAGTCGGATTCCTGTTCGTTTTCGGATTAATCCGATAAAATCCGACGATATGAAAATACAGTTTAATTATATATTATACATTACTCACGGCGTGCGCTTTCTAAGTTTCTGTAATTGAATCATGTTCGTAGCGTAATATAATCATCATGATTAATTGATTATATTACGCTACGAACATGATTCAGTTACAGAAACTTAGAAACTGTGCAGTGTGTGCACTGCACTTACTGCAGTCTTCGCACGAATGTCATGACTAGGTCGTGTCTCCATACTTCTTTAATGCCTGTCCCTTTCGGTTTCCTAAAATAGCTAGCTTTCCTGGCTTTCCCAATAATATTCTGGGAAGCGGCTCGTTTTCTCGGAAGAGCACACCTTCGCATTGCGAAGGTGTGCTCTTCCGAGAAAACGAGCCGCTTCCCAGAATATTATTCGCAAGACTACTGCATTACTGCAATCTAGTTCTCCAAGTTTTTCGCGGGATTCTGTGTTGATTGGTTAATTCATAGTCATACTTCAAACTTTTAAAGTTGCAACTTTCGGGTGAAATTTATAGAGGATTCTCAAACATGGACAAACCTCCGCCAAAGAAATCTAAACAAAATAAACAAAAGGATCTGAAGGAAACAGAAGAAGCAGGTCCCATGGATTCAAGTTCATCAACAAACCAACCAGGGGGATCCTCGTCGACTCCGTCAGGCGGTCGTTCAGACCCTGAAAAAGACAATTCTACTGACTCTACCCCCAAAGAGGCAGAGCCGGTCATATCGAAAGCAGATGTCTCTTTGAAACTTCAGTCAGGAGAGTTCGAGCTTGTTCGTCCCACCAAGAAGAAAAGTGGAAAATGTTGGGACAAATTTGCCCACCCAAGGGTAGCTGGGACTTTCCGTGTCATGAAAAACTTTGCTGTGTGCAAAAACTGCAAAGCAGTTTACATATACGATTCTAAGAAAGGGAACTCTCAATTGAACAGTCACAAATGCCCTAAAAATCCGGCTTCCACATCACAAAATTTAATGACAAGTTTTGTGGCTGTTACATCAGGGGCAAGAAAGAGTCCCATTGTGCCATTGAACACCGAAATCAAGAAACATCTCAATGAGATGGCAATAACCGCGTGTGCATTGGACATGCGCCCATTGTCTGTTTTTGAAAGCAACGGAATATCCACGTTCTGTCAAGAACTCGTCGACACGACTTCTCAATACGGACGCTTTGATGTTTCAGCAACCTTAGTTGACCATTCAAACTTATCACGTTCACATTTGACAGATGTGTATGAGAAATATATGAACATGGTAAAATCTGAAATGGAGAAACTTGATGGCATGGGTCATACGACGGACGGATGGCAAGATAAGTACACCGGTGCTTATTTCATGTCGTTCTACTGTTTCTTTATAAACCATGAATGGGACTGGCGGAAAATAGTGTTGAAAACTGAAAAATTTGATGTCCCAAAAAAAGATGCCAAAGCTATTCGTCAATGGTATTTAGAATCCGTCACAGAACTTGGACTAGATATCGGCCAAGAGAGGCACTTCATCGTGTCTGACAACGCAAGCGTAATGGAAGCTGCATTCAGAGATTTGAATGGATCTGGCTGCGCACCACACTGTATCAATCTGTTAGTGAATGCCATGATAGATGATGTGGAAGAAGCAAAGGACATTTTTACCAGGGCAAAAAACCTCGTTGCTCATGTGAAAAAGGCGAACTTGCAGTCAAAGTTACCTAATCGACTCTGCCAATCAATGCCTACACGCTGGAATGCATCATTGAAAATGATTAGTTCAATCAAATGGGTATGGGTTCAGTTGTCTCAGCTGTTGATAAATAGAGACGAATCATCATACCTTGCAGGGATAAACCTCACTACTCTTACAGACCTTATAGCTTTTTTGGAAGTGTTCAAACATGCATCCAATGTGTTGGAAGCTGACAATAAACCAAACATACACCTCGTGCTATATTGGTTTTTTAAGCTGAATAAACATCTCCAGGAGAGAAATGAAGATAGTGAATTGATCTCGAGGATGAAGACTGTTGGACAACAAGCCATAGATAAAAAATGGGGGAAAAGAATAAAACCCATTCATTATGCCGCAGCTATACTTGATCCTCGGGCTAAAAACTCGCCAAAGATTGACCAGGAGATAAGGAAGCTAGGGGTTACATTCATAAAAGACATCATCGAACAATTACGACGCGATTTCCCGAGCGGGCCGAGTGTACAAGCTGTGGAGCGTGAGTCAGATGTTGTGATGGTCCAGGATGAGGATGAAAGTGACTTCTATCCTACTGGGACCGCGAGCGGATTCGAGGACATCGATGAATTCGAAAGTTATTTGAGAGAAGCTCCTGTCACCGTCAAAACGCCAAAAGAATTATTGAGTTTCTGGAAGTCGAAATTCCCGTCTGCACCATACCTTGCAAGGGCGGCGAAAATTGTTTTAAGTGTCCCGGCGTCGTCAGCAATGTCCGAGCGTTCATTTTCCGATGCTGGATTCACTATAAACATCCGACGCACGACACTAAAGGCTGATAATGTAGACAAACTACTATTCATAAGATCAGCTTGCAAGATGAGCAAAGAGAAAAAATCAAAAGATTTCGGAATTACAGACGTTGATTCAGATGAAGACTACGAAGATTGAGTTTGTGTCTTTGTGATTATGTGATATACATTATACCAGGGCTACGTTTGGAATGTGTTACTGACTTTTGAGTCGACTGTAATCCTGTGAAATGTGGAGACTGTTGGTTCAAGCAGAGAACTGATTCTTTGATAATATTTGCGCACTCAGGGTTGAGCGTTTTTTTTCAGATATTTTAATTTTAAAACGTGATAAGAAATACACAAGTTCTTTAATTTTCCACTGTCAGATGTCTAGTCTTTTTGTAATCTCTTCAATCGATAGCAAGTCTCCACCCCAACTAACAGACAGTCAGACAGACAGACACCCCACCTCCTTTGAATGTTCGAAGTTATACTCTCTCCGGTACTTAATCCTTACTACGAACTTAGTAAGAAGTAAGGACCGGAGAGAGTATAACTTCAAACTTCAAAGGAGAGTCCTAACTCCTTACTCCTTAGTCCTCAGTTCCGCACACTCCGTGGAGTCCTACTAGAGATTATATAACTCTGTAGTTTATATCAGGATTCAGGACTGAAGAAATGAGAATCTGTCATTCCCATTGATTTTATAGGGTGGCTTTGTGGTTTCTAGTTGGACTCACTAGCCCGATGCATGCCAGACTGGCATGCATCGGGCTAGTGAGTCCAACTAGAAACCACAAAGCCACCCTATAAAATCAATGGGAATTGGGAATGACAACTTCCCACCAACAGTGACCCACTTTCAAACAAACATTCACACGTCAAGAAAATTGAAATGAGTGCTAGTAACAAGTAACAACAATGCAACGATTAGGCCTGATGCCATTTGCATATCTGGGACAAATACGTCACAACATGGCATCGTTCTTGAATTTGAGCTTTGACTTATTGCTTTCTCGGGAAACTTGCATCTTTGACTAAGGGCATTCTACTGCCCTTAGTGAAGTTAGTGCCCTATTCTACTGCCCTTAGTGAAGTTAGTGCCCTATACAACGTGACAAATTGACAGTTCACAATCTTCACATTTTACAAGTGAAGTGAGTTAAGTTTCGGATTTGTGCTGCGAATCCGAATCCGATCAGATTTCGGATCGGATTCCAAGTGCTCCACGGATTCGGATTCGGGTTCGGATTTCAAAACAAAGTCGGATTCGTATATCGGATCGGATTATTACCCGCCCTCGGATTCGGATTCGGGTTCGGATTTTCCAGTGGAAGTTCGGATCGGATTAGCGATGGTCGTCGGATCCGACGCACAGCACTAGTTTGCATGTCTGGATCTCTGAGCTTATGTTGTTAACGCTCTATTGATCTAATAGGACGGAAGGATAGGATATGCGTATCCTCCTGCGCTGTTGTTTCAGCAAGTATTGCTAAGATAAACAACCACAATACATTTCTGTTGTTAGCATCTCTGTCTTCACAGAGACCGTGGGTAAATTTACTCAGATGTCTACTGTGGGACTTAACGCAAAAACTTCCTCTATGAGAGGATCTTCTTTCGCTGGGGAAAATCATGTCATCTTCATCACAACCCGCAAGGTCTCAACCTTCACGTATTCCGTTGTGTGGTCCTTATTGCATTGTAAGTATTGTACTGGACGAGCTTTGGACGCGATTTTTTACTGTAGGAGAACCTCTTCTTCGCTATACTATGCGGCCAAAGTGGAGGCTCTTCCGTCGTTGGTGTAGGGATCACTATGTTGATATTGTTGATCCCTCCATACTAGTCATTGCAACTTTCTAGTATACTTGTTTGACAAGATCTACTGCAGCCTGTTACTATTAAGTTTATAGGTCTATGTTATCTCATACCTATGCACTCTATGATAGTTTACAATTGAGTCTTATGTCT
Organism: Pictodentalium vernedei; assembly: GCA_031216915.1. Classification (NCBI taxonomy): domain Eukaryota; kingdom Metazoa; phylum Mollusca; class Scaphopoda; order Dentaliida; family Dentaliidae; genus Pictodentalium; species Pictodentalium vernedei. The sequence goes on along the minus strand of CM062293.1, from coordinate 390,207,589 downwards.
CTTTATCTAAGTCAGTTAGTAACTTTTCGATAAATAGACTTAGAATCATTAGATTAAATTTCTATATGGAATTTAACTTCGGTTCTTTTTTAGCTAAGTAATCATTTGAGCCTCTGGAAACAGTAGTTTTCAGATTCTGACCTTTTAGACAGTAATTCTGTTGGCTTCTCTTTTACTGAAGAGTCAGTGAGCTTCATGCACTATCGGTGGATGATTCTCACTTTCGTAGTTTCGGAATCACTACTTCCTTTACTATTTAGGTTGGATTTTTGGTTAAGAGTCAGGCTCCTAATAAATATCCGGAACCTATTGTTATTAAGGTCCTTCCATCTTCGTACAGGCATAGGCCTTTACTCTGTCCGGTTAGAGTTTACGTATTTATAAACAGATATCTGTTTATTACTATGGACGTAAGCTTCTTCTGTCTTTGATGCCTAATAGAAGGACGTTACGCTCCATTCTATTGCTAATGGATTCAATTAACTATCGGTACTGCTTATGGTATATCATTGACTCAGCAGTTGTGCTTGAGATTTTGGCTCATGAAGTAAGAGTTTTTTCTACATCTTGGGCTTACATTAATAGTGTCGCTATTATAGATTTTTGAAGGCTGCTCATTGCGCTCAGCCATCCACATTCATGAATTTTTATCTCAGAAATATCGAGTCCATTTCTGGAGGCCTCTATTGTTAGGTCTATTATCTCCTGCTCAGAATGTCATTCACTTAACAGTTGCTACTATAGCTAGGTAGGCTTTCTGTTTCGGCAGTGACTCCGTTCTGCTGCCCTCTTCGCTCTGGGCTATTTGACCCAGGGCAAGAAAAAGGGGGGGGGGGGGGGGGGAGGGTGTTCCCTTGGGTCACCTGTTTTACTATGAAAACAAGGGGATACCTCCTCCGGAGTTAGTAATTCTGAGCTGTTACTGGGATGGCTTTTTAGTGAGAAGTTTATGTTTTAAAAATTCATTCAGGTCTTAGTTTTTAAAGTATAGCTTTTCAATATAGCACGTGTCATATGGACATTATTATACATTCCTCAGACACTTTTAAGGAGTATAAAGAGTCTCTATTCTCTAGACTTTCTTTATTTATTGGCTTACTTTAAAAATTATTAGTATAAGGATTATACTAGATATTAATAGAGTACATGGATGTATGATGCTCAATTTTGGAAGGTGTTGTATCTTTCTAATTTATCATAAATAAGAAAGATACATGTAAGGCCTAATACTTCTTTTTCCCTAGAGGGGATGACTCTATTTTATATAATTGAGCGTATTCCAACTTGCTCTATGTCCTAGGCCCTCCAGCCTTTTTACTATTCAGCTATGTCTGGGTCATTGGTACAGTATAAAAATGTTAAAAAATTTATAGTAATTTATATATTTTTTATACTTACCAATGACCCAGACGGGGATGGCCCTCCCAGGAGTTGGGAACTCATACCTCCCCGCTGAGTACATAGCGCTTACCAGGCACTGGTTGTAAGAATGATTAATGGCGCCAATTTCGGAACGTCCTTGACACTGCGCATGCGCAGTAGAGGTGAAGTGTGGAGGGCCATTCAGGACATGTTTTCTTTGGTTTTAGATGCAAATTTTGGAGATTGGGGGCAAAATTTGTGTTTGGCCCTATATTTTAAGAGTTAGCACCAGCTATGTCTGGGTCATTGGTAAGTATAAAAAATATATAAATTACTATACATTTTTTAACTTTCGCATGTTTCTGGGAGTGTTATTTATTGGAATTAATTGTACACCTGAATGGGGTCGCCTGTGGGTTGCCTTGGAAGTGTGTTTACCCTCCATTGTGATTCTTTTGGACAAATGTATGTTGTACATGTTATATCACTGGTTTTCGACCTTTCTACGTATACGACTCTGGTATATGTTACAAGCGTGCGCTATTAATTTCCGGGATCGCCGTGATAGCCTTAGCTTCTGAAGTGGCATTAAGCACCATTTTATTAATATTAATTAATATCTGGGTGCCTGTTCGGTGAATATATATTGTTATTTGGTACTGCTTTTACTGATTCCAGAGTGCTCACCTCTTTCTTTTTTAAGAAGATTCCTTCAAAAAAAGGGGGGGGGGATTTTTTTAAAATCTCGCGCTTGATAAGTGTGTAACTATGAGTGAATCTGTTTTGTCTGTAGATTATATCTGATCCTGGATACAGCTTGTTTATTATTGTATATGGCGTATATTTGTGGGGGTTAACCTCTCACTTTTGAATACACCATCCTAATTTATGAGGCTCAGTCCAGACTAGCCTTAAAAATTGGGGGCTCATTACACCCAATTAGCATAATCATTCATGCTAAGAATATGGAATTAATTGGATATGGCTCCTTATTTATGAAGTGTCTTCTCTTACTGTATAGAGAGACATGGGGAGCGTGGTGGCTCAGTAGGTAGAGGTGCAGGCTGCAAGCCGAGAGGTCCTCAGTTCGAATCCCACCTGTGGCAACCGCGTTGTGTCCTTGGGCAAGACCCTTCATCTCCATTGCCCGCGTGGGGGCACGATGACGCCGTGTACTAAGGCGTACTGCACGTCGATGGTACGCATGTCTTCAACCAATCTAACCCTGCTTGTGCTACAGTGCGGAGTTACGATGTTGGGGAGCTGGCAGCTGCTCGTCGTTGCTCGGTGGTTCTCTCCGGGTACTCCGGCTTCCTCCACCCGTAAAACTGTCACGGTCATGATTAGCCATTGTGCATAAATGTGTGACCTTAAACATCAATAAATAAATATAGAGAGACATACATGTAATTCCTTTCAAATTTAATTTCCTTTCATCTTGGATTGCAGGCTTGGGAACTATGTTGGTCTGCTAATTCTGAAGTCCTAGGCCCTCTGCCTTTTTACGATTCAGCTAGTCTGGGCCATTGGTTTATAGTATAAAAATGTGATAAATTTAAAGTAATATGTATATTTTTTATTTATCCTTACCAATGGTCCAAACGGGTATGGCCCTCCCATGAGTGGGCACTCATACCTCCCCGCTGAGTTATTACATAGTACTCTCTTCTACAAAGAATGATGTTGGCGCCAATTCCGGTCACTTCCTGATGACTGCGTGTGCGTGGAGAGTAAAAGTATGGAGGATCAGATAAGACTTTTGGTTTTGCAAGCAAATTTTGGGGATTAGGGGGTTCAAAATTTGTGTTTCGCTCTTGATAAATATGAGTTTGCACCAGCTAGTCTGGGCCATTGGTAAGTATAAAAAATATACAAATTACTTTAAATTTATCATATTTTTATACTGTACCAATGACCCAGACATAGCTGGTGCTAACTCTTAAAAATATAGGGCTAAACACAAATTTTGCCTCCCAATCCCCAAAATTTGCATCTAAAACTAAAGAAAACATGTCCTGAATGGCCCTCTATACTTCACCTCTACTGCGCATGCGCAGTGTCAAGGACGTCCCGAAATTGGCGCCATTAATCATTCTTTGTTTGGCCCTTCATCAGTTAACATCTGACTGATCTTTGTGCTTGTAAATCTCAGTTTAAATGATGCCAGACACATAAATATTAGAGAAATGGTGATTCTAAGGAGGATATAGAAGGAGAGGAAAAATGAGTGACAGAAAATTATCAGGGCTGTAACTTAAAATTTTTTAATGAAATTATGTTAAGTTACCTATTTTCGAGGCAACAGCCTGTTGTGGTCATTCTTGTTATCAAGTTACACTGCTTGTTCAGTGTTTTCCTCTCTCCCTTTCCTTTAAGTCCCCTCTTGCTATTCTCCCATGCTTTTGGCATATTTTCTGTAATATTATTACTAAAATTTCTTGGGAGTTTTAGCTGGATAACAGGATGAATTCTGTTCTTTTCCCCATGTTTACGTCTTCACCTATGGGTGGTGCATAGTGTTCTGCATCTACCATCTGATGTTCTACAGTTTCTTCCCTGGAAGTCTCTGTTTTGCATCAGATAGTGTATTTTTGGTAACTGATTTCGGGCCAGGGTCCCTGGAGTCTTATTTTGGTGTTTTTACACTTATTGTTTACATTTACAACAGCCCTCTGTGTGAGGGGGGATTTCTTGAAAATAATATCTTGATGTTATTTTAATCATAACTAGATACATTATTATTGTTCGTAAGTGTTGCATAAATTGTTTAAAATATTTTTAGAATTTTTGTCCACACTTAGGCTTGGGATCCATTGGGGCTCAACGTTACTTTTCAGAAACTTGGGCTGTTCTGAAAAAATATTTTTTCAAAATTTTTTGATTTCAATTATTTTTTCTATGTTAATGGATCATGTTATTATGTATTTTAATTGTCAGGGGTTGGTGCGAGTACTAGGACTTTGTTTTCTTTTCACAATGAAAGGATATTGTTCAATTGTAATAAGAGGAAATCTTCCTCTGACTTTCATAATCATTGTATAATGTAGTCAGTGTACTCGCACTAACTCCTGTTCTGTATGTGATAATTTCGATGACAACATGGGAAGCGTGTGTCACGGTATGTTAGTGGGGAATTGGCCATTCCGGTCCTTTCCCCGCAGGGTCACTCTACTTTATCAATCTCTATTTCAGACGATCAAGAACAGGGTGATGTATCCGTGATGTCTTCCAAAAGTGTGCCTCCGTTGTCACAATTAATTAAGAGCTAGCGGAAAAGTGCTCATGGAAATACGTCAGTTGCCTAAAAGGACCCTAGTAGGTTCGACGGCCTTTGACGTCCGCTAGCTCGCCCGGTGTAGCGTCCATTCATCGAATGGTTCGGCAGCCGGGTTCGTCCGTTGCGGTCTAGAAGGAGTTTTGGGTGATGCGAGCACTATAATTCAACCAAATGCACACCCAGTGACGGTGGATTAGAGGAGAGAACGGAGAAAGCCTTTTAGTCCGGTTCCTAGCTCGTCCAGGTCCATCCGGACTGCGAGCGAGAGAGGCCCCTCTCTCGTACAACAACATCTGGCCCCAGATGTTGTGGTACAAAGTGTTTCGCATTCGGAGCATACGTCTGCCGCTCGGGACGCTCCGATATATAGTCAGTCCAGAGAGACTGTCAATAAGGCTTCCTCATCCTCATGGTAGCACACACGACCGCTCTTGGCTACGTGACCTCGGATATTCAGTCAGCTTCGCCAATCAGAGAATCATCGGCGACCAGGTCACACCATCCGGTAGCCAGGGACACGAGGCCTGCAGACTCCGGATGTTCGCATAAGAAAGTGTGCGGGAGTCAATGTACATGGAGCTTCCAGCGGCAAAGCATCGTAAGACCGCTACTGCACAGGCCTCGGTGACGGACGTGCTATCCCAAATAGCACAGCTTATCGCAGCATCCCAGCAACGACAGAATCTCTGTCGCATTATGTATTATCCGACGACGCTGGGTCGGGACGCTCCGCGGAAGCAGGTACGGACGTCCGAAAATTTCATCCGGTCCGACGGGATGCCGAAAGGGATTCGGAGGATTTCGAGCTTCCCTTTCGGAAATTCTGTTCTTTTCCCCATGTTTACGTCTTCACCTATGGGTGGTTAGGCGTAGTGTTCTGCATCTACCATCTGATGTTCTGCAGTTTCTTCCCTGGAAGTCTCTGTTTTGCATCAGATAGTGTATTATCAAATATAGGGCGATTACAGGGCAGGACATAGTTCTCTTCCCATAAGCCTCATATGCATTCAAGTATATGTATGTCTTTCATTGCTCTGCGATTGGCAGATGGATTGTGGTCTAACGGCGACTTCAGGGGTACATCCACTCTTTAGTCAGTTTGCTTCCTATGGTTGTTCGTTCTTAAGTCATATACGAGCATATGATTCCTGAACAGTAACTTTTTTGGATTCCGAATTCTTTCATGAATACATTTGGTTGATGTTGCTAGCCTTCGTGCGCAGGCATGTTGGTTATCTGGATGACCTTATCCAATATGGCAATTAGTCCACTCTGAGAAATTTACGCTCAGAGTTATCTGTTCTGTTATGACGCATGAGTCTATTCCTCAGGTTAAATCGCATTAACATCTTTTTATTCCTTCAGTTTCCTGGTTATATTTTGTATTGCTCGGTTACGCTGTTGATAAAGGCTGTATTCAGGCGAGGGTACATGCGGGATTCTGTTTGTGGCGTGCATAATATGTATTTATCATTAAGCAGATGTATTTCTTAAACAGATTCTCTTAATTCTTGCTCAGTGTAAATGTCAGAGCTTATGAGAATTTTGGGCTAGTTGGATCAGTTATGGTTTTCCATACATACTGCCTGTGCGTACGTTCTCTGTTTTTGGCTTCATTATTCGGACTGGTATTCTTTCTCCGAACAGTCATTGGTGTTAACGGACCTAGGGAACAATGAGTTATTTGGGGACAGTCTCTGACAGGTTTTTATTCATATCCCATTCTATGTCCTGAATTCAGTCTTCAACTGGAAGCGGTACACAAAGGGAATCCTATTCTCATACTGGTAGATGGAACGGTTACAATTTGGAAGTTCAGTATTGGAATTTACTTGTACACCTGAACACTGTCGCCTGTTGGTTGCCAAAGAAGGGTAGAAGTTCTATTAGATAACTTTCCATTGGGATTCAATTGGAGAAGTTTAAGGTTGTGCATATTAATATCACTGGTTATCGACCTATCTACGTATTCCAGATGTGGCATACATTTAGAAGCTTGCGATTTTAATATCCGGGGCTGCCACGATATAGCCTTAGCTGCTGATGTAGCATTAAGCACTGATAAATAAATAATAATTAATAATCAAAAGCGCCTTTTTAGGTATCTGTATATTATTCGGTACTGCTTTTTCACTGATTCCAGGCTGGTTAATTCCTTCAAAAAAGAGGAGGGGGGTGATTTCTCTTTACCTCCTCTGGCCTTATAATAAATGTGTAACTATGAGTGAAGCTGTTATTGTCTGTGGATTATTCTGATCTTATATACAGCTTGTTACATTATATTCAGTGCATGTTTTGGGGCATTAGTGTTCCACTCTCGGACATGCTTTTCCTAATTTTAAGTGTCTCTTTCCGGACTAGCCGTAAAATCGGGGGCTCATTACACCTAATTAGCATAATCATTTATGCTAAGTATAGGGAATTACTTGGATATTGCGCCTTGTTTCGGTGGTATGTCCTTCTCTGTTGTTGTATAGAGAGACATATATGTAATTCCTAAAAATTTTAATCTCTTTTTCAACTTGAGAGTTCTAATGCAGGCTAAGGAGCTGAATTTTAGTCTGCTATTCCTTTAAGTCCTAGGCCCTCATGCCTTTTTACGATTCAGCTAAGTCTGGGCCATTGGTTTTAGTATAAAAATATGATAAATTTAAAGTAATTTGTATATTTTTAATACTTACCAATGGCCCCAGTGGGGATGGCCAAGCCAGAAAATAAGCAGACTGTCATCTGCAAAATGAGGTCCCCAAAGGGTGAATTTAGTGATGTTACCCTGCACAGCAGGGTTGCATCACTAAATTTACCCTCTGTGAACCTCAATCTGAATCAGGGTCTCAAAACTAAACAGAAAAAGGTTCTCAGAGGATAAAGTGGCCCACTGTATTGGACAGCATCGTCAAATTCACCCTCTGTCGTCCTCATTCTGCAAATGTCAGATTGTTTATTTTCTGGCCTGGGGATGGCCCTCCCATGAATGGGCACTCATACCTCCCCGCTGAGTTATAACATTAGTAAGCACAACTAGGAAGAATGATGCTTGGTGCCAATTCTGGTCTTTTCCTGGATACTAAAGTATGGAGGGCCAGATAGGACTTTTAAATTTCGATATTGTATGCAAATTTTTGGGATTGGGGGTTCAGAATTTGTGTTTGGCCCTTGATAATATTGAGATTGCACCAGCTAAGTCTGGGCCATTGGTAAGTATTAAATTTATCATTTTTCTGTACACAGATCTTAACAATTTTAAACAGTTTTTTGCTGTCACCATTACAAGCTTCAACACATGTTGTGTTATTTTAACTTGCTGAGTGCTAAATTGTTTTTGGTTGGTAAAATTTGTTCATATGTCTTTGCCTAATTGCACTTTATAGGAGAGTGTCTACAGGCATTCCCCTATAAATTGTATCAAGGCAAACACCAGCAGACTGAATGATTTCACTTCAAAGATAATCTGAAGCACATCAACAGAATATGAGGCCTTTAAGTTAGGTACCCTCATTTCAGAAGAAAGTCCAAATATGGGCTACCTGTTAATTGTTGTTTTTTCTCAACACAACCATATCATGCGACCCCTCATTGGAATGAGCTCATAGATGAGATAGACCTATTTTTTATATGCTAGCCTGTGATTTATCACAAGGTATCTAACAGATATCCCTCAGTAGCTTCCTAAGTGACGCCATGCTTCAGCACATGCTGTTGCCTTGTAGGAACAATCAGCAGATCTTTGTTATTGTCTTGAAACTGTTTGCAGTCGAATTGGGCTGAATATTGCACAGTAAAATGTCACATAGCATATAATAAAAAGAAAATCTACACTATTTTGCAAGCATTCATGAAAAATGAAACTTTCAGGTCCACACTCATGAGATAATTCCCGATATTTACTAAAATAGCTTAGATATCCTCTATAGCTTTACACTTCAACCAAACAAACCACACAATCCATAAAATCAAATACAGAATCACTCAGATTCTTTACTCTGATCCAGATAAGGCATCAATCGTAAAACTTCACCACGCAGAACTCCACTGTATTTTATCACTGTAAAACTCAGCCCAGTCAGCTTGAACAGAAATGATACTTAAATAGTCTTAACTTAATCTTGATAATATGATTACACCAAATTACTCTTAATATATTTTTAGGCATATTTACTGCTGACCACCCACTCATAAATCAGTTTTGGAATGTTGTTTATACAATGAATGATAAACAGAGGGGACAACTGCTGAAATTTGTTACAAGCTGTTCCAGACCTCCACTGTTAGGTTTCAAGGTAAAGTGGAAGTTGTTTTTGTTTTTTTTTTTTATCAAATTCATGTTGTATATTTACAATTTATTAGCTTAACTTGACAAAGTCAAGATAAGCTATTGCCATCACACGTGTGGAAGTCTGTTAGTCTGTGAGTCATTTTTCTTTAGCTCAGGCTTCACCCCATAGTTCTTGTCTGATCGTCACAAAATTTCATATGCAGGTTTGGGGTCATATCTAGATGAGAATGTCCCCTTTTGGTCGCGATCGGTCAACTGGTATGGCTGCCCGAGCCCAAAACCCAAAAACCATTAGCACAGTCTACAGGTCGTATTTATGAAGGGATTTCATTGTAACTTGGTAGGATGCCTCTGTATAATGTCTAGATGAGAACGTCCCCTTTTGGTCATGATCTGTCAACTGTGATGGCTCCCCAAGCCCAAAACCCCAAAACTTTTAGCACAGTCTGCAGGCCATATTTAATATGGAGGGATTTCATTGTAACTTGGTAGGATGACTTCGTATGATGTCTGGATGAAAACTTCCCCATTTGGTTGCGATCTGTCAACCGTGATGACTGCCCAAGCCGAAAACCTTTAGCACAGTCTACAGGTCATATTTATGGAGGGATTTCATTGTAACTTGGTAGGTTGACTTCATATAATGTCTAGATGAGAACGTCCCCTTCTGGATGCGATTGGGCAACTGTGATGGTTATAGGGGCCTGAAGCCCGAAAACCTTTAGCACAGTCTACAGGTCATATTTATGAAGGGATTTCATTGTAACTTGGTAGGATTCATTGTAACTTGGTAGGATGACTCCAAATAATGTCAAGATGAGAACGTCCCCTTTTGGTCACGATCATTCAGCCTTGATGGCTGACCAAGCCCAAAACCTTTAGCATAGTCTGTAGGTCATATTTATGGAAGGATTTCATTGTAACTTGTTAGGTTGATTCCATATAATGCCTAGATGATGACATCCCCTTTTGGTCATGATTGGTCAACTGTGATGGTTACAGGGGCCCGAAGCCTGAAAACCTTGAGCACAGTCTACAGGTCATATTTTTACACTGTAAACCAATGGCCCAGACTAGCTGGTGCTTAACTCAAAGTTATTAAATTTTGAACCCCCCAAATTTGCTTGCAAAACCAAAAATTAAAAGTCTTATCTGGCCCTCCATACATTTACTCTCCGCGCATGCGCAGACGTCAGGAAGTAACCGGAATTGGCGCCAACATCATTCTTTCTTTGGCCCTAAAGTCATCAACAATGAAATGACATTTGTGCTTTAAAATCTCCTTTTTTGAGGATGCCAGACACAAATCAGTGCAAGAATTGGTGGATACAAGGCTGTTACTGGATGAAGGAAGTGTTCAACGGTGGTTTTGGACATTCAGGGATGTAACTTTATAATATTTATAAATTATTTTATGCTTCCCAATTTCGGGACATCATCATTTTTATAAATGATTATTCCACTGTTTGTTAATAAGTATTCCTTCCCTATCATTCCATGAACCCTTCCTGTTAAACTCCTAAGCTTTTTGGCTATATTTTATTGAAATTTTTTATTAAATTTCTTGGGAGTTTAACATTTATTACAGAATATTATTCTGTTTCTTCCCCAGGGTTACGTCCTCACCCTAGGGGTGTTAGGCCATTTAGTTTTGCATCTTCTATCCGATGTATCGTTTTTTCTTCGTATGAAGATCTAGCTTTGCATCTGATAGCATTTCAATAAGTTCTGACTTTGGGCCTCTTTTTGTGCCTGATGTCTTGTTTACATTGACATTGTTTGCATTGTCAATGTCCTCACATATAGTTTTTTATATTCTATTACTGTAGAATTACCATAGGATACATGGATTATTATTCCGGTAGTGTAGCTCAAGAAATTTGGATTTTGTCCACACTTAGGCTCTATCGGGATGCCTTGGGCTCTTAATGTTCCCTTTGAGAACTTAGGTGTTTTTTTTTCAAAAAAAATTTCCCCAAAAATATTTTGAATTTAATTTTGATTGCTATTTTTCATGTCACTTAATTATATATATTTTGTTGTGGAGTTTGGAGGTTTGATATTGACTTGAGTCGATACACTCCTGCGGACTCTTGCCATTCTTGTGTTCACTGGAATGACTAATGTTGGAGACGGGTGTCGTGGTACGTTGTTGGCAGTTAGGTTCTGAGTCCAGGCCTCTCACTGCGTTATAATTCATTTTGTCAGTTTATATTTCAGAGGAACATGAACATGGTGATGATATTCTGACACCCATCCAAGTGTGCTACCGTCGTCTCACTCCATTGAGCATATAGAGCTAGCTGCAGTGTTCATAATTGCAAGAGTTAGGGCCTTTTGTTAAGCGTTTTAATCTCTTGCAAGTAGCTGGCTCAACCCATGAAGCGGTACTCATCCGTGGATGCCGTGACGCTGGGTAAGTCCGTTGCGGTCAAAAGAAGTAGATTGGGTAGAGTGAGCACTTTAGTATAAATAGCTCAACAGCTACGACGGAAATAGGGTGGAAGTCAGCAAGTTTCTTGTACTCGGCGAGGTCTATAGACTGCGAGCGGGAGAGGCCCCCCTCTCTAACCTAACAGACATTTGGGGCCAAATATTGTGATGAGAAACTTACACGAGCCGGAGCATATGTCCGCCCTCCACTCGGGATGCTCTGTTTAGTCTGCAGCCGGGGTCGGCTTCAGTCACAGCTTCCTCCGCTACGTTTCACAAGCCAAAATGAAGTCTTCTGGTTGGAAACTTGCACGAGATGGAGCATACATTGCCCACCGCTCGGGACACTCCGTCTAGTCTGCAGCTGGGATTGGCTTCAGGCATGGCTTCCTCCGCTATGTTATTAAAGCACACATGACCGCATCCTAGCTACCTGACTTCGGATATCCAGCCTGCTGCACGAAGAAGGAACTACTCTTCGCCCGTGAAGTCACATCATCCTGTAGCTAGGGAGACAAGGCCTCAATCATTGGGATGTTCAGAGAAGATATCCATCTCCGACACACTGTCCCAGGAGCAGCAAGTGGCTAGGAAACAGAAGACTGCTGCTTCTCAGGCCTCGATGACAGACTTGCTGTCGTAGATTGTGCAGCTGATCGCAGCTCTCAGCAAGTGCAGATGCGGACTCTGAACCTGAGCTGTCGGACGGTGCTTGGTCGGTCCAGTCGTCTGTTCACGCAGATGCAATGGACCGAGTCCGGTTCAGCCTAGGTAGGTGATGCAGGCCGCGGCCATGTAGACGCCGCCATATTCACCTCTTGAGTGCGAGGAAAGGACGGTTTCTTAACTACATCTTTCATAAACATACCGTTTCATGGACTACGTTCATTTAAAAACAGTTGGAGAAGATGTTCAGAGAGCTCCTCTGCATTTGAATGAGCAGCCCGGGGATCTAGATGTATCCTTGCCTGCATCATTCACTATTCGCTCAGACACTATTACAATGGCAATTTCATCAAGTAGAGTGAATTTGGAAGCAGTGTCTTACACAGATCACCTTACCAGAGCTATGGGAAGGAATTTGAGGACGTTTGTACCTCTCTTAGAGTTCTTTCCAGGGCAATTTGTATACCACGTATAACTCCGCCCTTACAGTGGCTAATCTGGAGTTAATCAGACATGATGCTGCCCTTGCGTCGTCATCACTTATAGATGACAAGGTGAAAAGCTCTCTCCGGGTCGCTCCGGTCTCTGGACATACTATTTCAGATGACAAGCTTTTGTCAGCCTATTTAGAAAGTGTCAAGTGATCTGCTATTGAAGTCGGCATTTCATCAACCCGCTTCAGCAGACAAGAGTAAAGGAGGATGTTCCAAATCTAAACATCAAAAGGGAACTCCTCACAAGGGTACAAGAAGCCCTCTTACAATTACTCTGGAGGTCATCAATATAGCCACTCGGGAAAGGGGCGTAGGTCTGATTGGGACTATAAGTCAGATGCCCCTAAGCCGACGGGACGAGGTTCTTTGTGGGGAGGTCGTAGTTTCTCCTCCCATAAGCCTCATTGGTCATACAGGTGATGTTTCAAGACCTCAATTGCATGCCAGTTGGCAGAAGGGTATCATCTTTGCGAGAAACTGGACAGCAATCATGGAAGATCAGTGTGTGTGAAGTGTAGTCTCGGACAGTCTACGGCTATCATTCCGAGTGGCACTCCCACTAACAAGATATCTGCGTTGGGCAGATCTTTTGTCGGATCCTTTCAAAAGAGAATCAGGCTCTATATTAAAGGAAGCAGTAGATGTCGCCGAGAATGAGGATTCTCGGTTTTTTTTACAGTCACCTGTTCCTCGTACCGAAGCCAGACGGCTCATTCTGACCAGTAATAGACTTGAGCTTGATAAACAAGCTTATCGTGGCTCCAAAATTCTATATGGAGACCATTCGGTCAGTAAGAGCGAGCATTCGAGTGAACGACTATGCGGCAAGCATAGATCTAAAGTATGCATACTGCATACTTTCATCTTGGTACATCCAGCATTCAGAAAGTACCTGCATTCGCCATACAAGGGAAGGTGTATCAGTTCAGAGCAGTGTGCTTTGGTTTGAACTCGGTAATGTCATACATCCAAGCTCATTCGTCTGCGATAACGTCAGCTTACTTGGACGACATTCTACAGAGATATGGCAACAGAATTATTCTTCAGAACAATGTTCAGAGTCTGCTTCTTTTGTTCCGACGTCTTGGTTTCATCGTAAAACGAGAAAAAGTCGGATATAGCTCCATCCAAGTCATTCACTCACTTGGAAATGAGCTTCAAGACTCACAACAATCTGGTTCATCAGCCGTTACCCAGAGCAAAATTTTGTCACTTGTTATGCTCGCTTTTGTCTACACTCAGACGCATTAACAGCGAAGGAATTCATGTGACTGATGGGGCTGTGCGTAGCGGCTGCAGATCTTATTCCAATGAGCCGTCTGCGCATGTGTCCCCTCCAGGTATTCTGTAATCAGAACTGGAGTGTGAAGATGCATTTGCTTGAAACCAGTATTGTTTTAACGGACCTAGTAAAACAAGGGTTCACATTTGGGCAGATATTCAATGGTTAACTCGGGGAGTTCCACTGCAACTGCCGGATCCAGCTTTCACGATTATGATGTATGCAAGTCAGACGGGTTGGGACGCGACCCTAAGTCCTGCAGACTTGAGGTGTCAGGGTCTTGGGACCCTGGGTTTCAAGAGAAGTGCATAAACATCAAAGAAATGATGTCAATCTGGGTAGCACTACAACATTGGATTCACATAAAAGAGGACGTCCATGTTCAAATTTTGTCAGACAATTCGACAGTGGTAGGCTTACATCAGGAACCAAGGCAACACTCATTCAATGCCAGTCTGTGAATTAATGGAGAAGATTCTCCTATACGTCATGAATGATCATGTTCATCTTTCTGTCCGTCATATACCAGGTCATCTGAATGTACTAGCAGACTCGCTCTCTCAGAAAGGTCGCCTGTTGCCATGGGACCGTTCTCTCAACAAGCGAATATGCAGGCAGATTTGCTACCAGTGGGACAGTTCCATGATAGATCTGTTTGTGACACACCGGAACAATCAGATCTCATTGAAATTTGGAATGAAGATTGTTTATGGGAAAGGCTTTGAAATGAGTCTCTAATAATATTTCTTACTTTTCACTTTTTAGACTTATCCCTCCTTTTAATTTTGAAAATTTGCTTTTTGCCTCGTAGAATGGCAAATTTTTTGTCTGTTCACGTCATATTTCAGGTTTGGGTTATCAGATTTCAGTGAAATTTGGAATGATGATTGTTTATGGGAAATGCTTTTAAATGAGTCATGTCCATGCAGTAAAACAAAGAAAATACATGCAATCACCTCCCCGCATGTGGCATTATGTTTTTGTTATTTGTCTCTTATGTGGATGGTCCAATCATCACTAGACTTCAGTAAAACAAAGACAATAATTTCACATCTCCCATGTCGATGATCTGATTGACACAAACTATTGGTATCAGGTGTAAGTGGATCTCACAATATCTACTGCGTTAGCTTTCTCTCTGCTGTAAAGCAAAGACAATAAACCCCTGGTGTGTATGCCAAGTGTTGAAAATATGTCCATCTTTTTGTCTGTTTACCTTGTATCTCAGGTTTGGGTTATCAGATCACAATGAAATTTGGAACGAAGATTGTTTATGGGAAAGGCTTTCAAATGAGTCTCTAATAATATTTCTTACAGTTCACTTTCTAGACTTATCTCCCTTTTAAACTTTGAACATTTGCTGTAGCCAATATTCTGTCTGTTCACCTCGTATCTCAGGTTTGGGTCATCGGATTTCATTGAAATTTCAAATGAAGATCATTTATGGAAAAGGCTTTCAAGAGTCATGTTGCTGCAGTAAAACAAAGAAAATACAAGTAAATCACCTCCCCCCATGTGTCATTATGTCTTTGTTCTATATCTCTTATGTGGATGGTCTGTTCATCACTAGACTTCAATAACAGGTGTTTCTCGCCTTCACAATTACCTCTTGTGGTAGGGGTTAAATTATTTGTGTGCTTTAAAACAAAGTCAATAATTTTGCTGTTTGCCTCGTAAAATAGCCATTTTTTTGTCTGTTCGCCTCGTATCTCGTTTGGGCTATTAGATCTCGATGAAATTTGGAATGAAGATTGTTTATGGGAAAGGATTTAACAGTATCATGGTTTATTTCTTCTCTTGTCATTGTTTGGAGGCATGCACAGCGGAGGTATGCACCGGGGCGTAGCCCACCTCTTGTTTTAAAAATTATTTTTTCAGTTTTTACAACAAATTTCACCAAAACCATATCATCTGACCCTCTCGTTTCCAAAGACAAAGAACAATAAGTCACCATTATAAAGTAGATTATGGTTTTGAAAAAAGCTAAGAATTGAAAATTATAAGCAGTTTGAGTATACATACATATTATCACCATTATGTATATACAAAATGTTGTATCAGAGTTGAACTCTTGGCTCTGAGGTCACATCTTGGTGAGTCAAGATATTACCTTAGAAACAAGAGTGAGACTCTTAATACATTTAGTACATAAATGAAATGGTGATGTTAGGCCACACAAAGTAGATCTTCTGTTTCTCAGGTCATTATTTGTAAAAATGCTTGTGGGCAAGCTGTTTTTTATTTTATTTTTTATTTCTGTAATTATTTCTTTGTCATCAAAAGTTCATGTTCTTGGATTGTGTTTTAGGCCTCATAATCTACAGAATAGCATGGGTGGTGGTGTATTTTGCCCCTTGAGAGCAAGAAGGCTTTGCAATGCTAAAGCATTGCAAAGCCTTCTTGCACTCAAGGGACAAATTTATCAATTTTATTAACTTTGGTAAAATATTTGATATAAACCGTAAAATTTTTTTTTAAGTTTACATTGGTTATAAAAAGATAGCATGCAGCAGCCAAAAGGACCATGCAACAGGGCCTGAGAAACAGATTTCTAATAGATTTATCTTATAATGCTCAACTGAAGTATCAATAACTTGATATTAGTCAAGATATTGTTTTAGAATCAAGAGCAAGACTCTGATACATTTAGCACATAAAATAATGATGATAGATTTTTCTTACAATGCTTAACTGTTGTACCAATACCTTGAGTAACTTACATTTTGATTTAAGATTTTATTTTCAGACTCACAAAATACTGGTCATTTCAATCGAAATTGTATGCGACTATCTTGAACTTACCCGATCCCCAAGTGAACTTAATGAGTGTCTTTGTTCAACATTCCAAAAATACTGTGCACTCTAACTGTGTGTTGTTTCAGCTTGAATGCTTCCAGTGATTCAGATACACATAATTAACAGCAATGTTGTCGGAAAATTTAATAATTATACTTGTTTTTTTTCCCTTTCGGTTCATTCCCACTAGACCAATTCCCTTTAGTCCACCTCCCACGAGGCCAATTCACAAAAGAGCAATTCCCCTTAGACCAACTGGTGTGTTCTACTTTAAAAATAATTCTATATCAATAATTTGATAAATTTATAAATATTTATGAATGTATTTAATGTTATTGATATTCAAGCCTGTAAATAAGCAGTCTGTCATTTGCAGAATGAGGTCCCCAGAGGGGGAATTTGCTGATGCTATCCCATACAGTGGGCCAGTTTATCCTCTGGGTACCTCTTTCTGATTATGTTTGAGACCTTGATTCAGGTTGAGGTTCACAGAGGGTAAATTTAGTGATGCTACCCTGCTGTGCAGGGTAGCATCACCAAATTCACCCTCTGGGGACCTCATTTTTCAGATGATAGTCTGCTCATTTTCTGGCTTGTCGATATTTTATAGATGTTGGGCAGATTTTTATAAATAATTGTTTTCCTAATTATCCTTAATCAATCCTTAATCAGAAACACTATGTAGTTGGTCTAAGGGGAATTGGCCTAGTGGGAAGACACCTCCCTTTCATATATAGAAACATATATGGCCTCTTTCAAATGCCTTTCAAAGGTTGAAATGTTCTATAATTAGTAGCATTAACAAACCTTAACTAAACACGCACTTGTATACTGTATACTTCTAATATTGTAAACTTGTATACTGCACTTATGGGATACAGAATTTGTATCAGGGGCTCCTGTTACATGGTGTATTCTGGTGGTTATGAACTCAAAACATACATATTGTAAAATAAAAACTTATCATATGTCCAAAGTCAAGTGTGGTAGCCGAAAAACGAAAAAAAATAAATTGGTAACCATATTTCTTTGGTGCCAATAAAATAATCTTGTGCCCAGTTTGTACAGGCCTGTACAAATGATTGCCAGTAAACAGCCATTTATATGTTGAGGAGAAGATTTGGAGTTTGAGAAATTTTTTTTTTACTGAGTTACAACCTCGGTGCTTCTATTCTAATGCAGTGATGATTGTGTTTATTTTATTTCTAATTGCAGGACCTATACCCTCCATTTTGTATTCACTATGCTGGGAATGAAGCAGGAAGACTCCCAACAGCTAGTACCTGTATGAACCTTTTAAAGCTTCCGGAGTTTGAGGATGAACAGACAATGAGGAATAAATTATTGTATGCCATTGAATCTGGCAGTGGTTTTGAACTTAGCTAGTCCTTATGTGTGTGTAGATACTTGTAAAAAACATTGCCACAGAATCATGCATTGGAATTTAGCTTGTCCAAGTGATTGTTGAAATTCCATGAGGCACTCAATAGATTTCTTGGTTGCTGAGCAGCAAGTTTTAGGACGTGTGTGAGCACATTGTTATTCCATCTGTGATAAGTTGTATTTTTCAAAGCAGCATGTCATGTTGGTGCAGTGTAACCCCCCATTTAACCCTTAAGCCCCCATATAGCCCCAAACCGCCACTTTTATATTGCATTGAAGCAGGTGCTCCCTTGTGTAATCTTTTTTATTACTCTTGTGTGTAGACTGAATTTTCCTTGGCAGTGGTTCTACATCACTGCTGGCTGCCTGTATAGGCAGCCAGCAGTGATGTAGAACCACTGCCAAGTCATCAATAACTATGTAAGCAGAAAAAGGCCATAAATACTTTAAAATTAATCTGAGGACTTAAGGGTTAACCCTTTTCCTAACGAATCCACTGCATCTGCCTGTGTAATTTAGAAATTGAGTAGTTAAAATTATTTAAAAAAAAAAAATCAACAAAACCATATCAAATGAGTCCTCATTGAAATGAACTCATTGAATGCATTCCATTGAGGAATCACATGATATGGTTTTGTTGAAATTTGGGGAAAATTTGAAAAAAGACATGCAATTAAAACAACAAATTTTGATATCATATGCGTTGGGTAGAGGGTCAACTCCTTATCTAACACAGATACAAAAACGGCCAGGGTGCTATTCACAAAATCCGTCCTTCAAAACTTATTTTTTTTGGCCTAAAAACACACCTTATGATCTCCCACCCCATTGGAAGAAGCGATTGAGCTTTTTTCAGTGAGGGGGACATAAGATATGTTTTTGAGGGAAAAAAAATCCTTTTCTTTTCAGTTATTCAAGAATTTTGTTTGCAAGTGTCATCTTCTAATTGAGTAGGATGATGGCCCTTACTGGTACCATATAAGTCATTCAGATCCACTCAAAATTGTATAGAAAAATGCATGACAAAAGTAATTTTGTGCCTGATAAAATGAGATCTATAGATCAAAGGGCAGATGTCAATGTGATATTTCATTAAAATATTAAGTCTAAGTAGTAAGCACAGTTTTCCTCGTCCAACATTCTCATGTGTATCTTGGAGGGCAACATTCTTTTTCGCAGAAAATCTTTGAACGTTGTTGATTTTCTCATCTCTAGCTCCTTGAAAACCCTGGATAATATACCAGCAATGCTCCACAAATTAACTACTCAAGTAAGTGTAGGAACTCTATGGGAGGGCACGATTGTTCTCGTGTGGTACACTTCTCAACTGCTCATGAAGGTGCATGCTACAAAGAAGATAGAGAGAGATCTGATCCTCATTTTGTTCCCGTCAGATAAAAAACACAGCTTCCAGAGGCATTCTTTGATTCTGGTTGGTGGATTTCCAAAAATCTTCTCCTCTGAAACTGCCGGGCCAAATGTTTTGAAACTTCATATAAATGATGACTGGGACCCCCCTCTACCAACGGTCCTCATTTAATGTTGATCGGGTTGTAAACATGGCCACAATTGCAGCTTATAGTTACTATAGAAACCCTATGGGAAATCACATTTTCCTCTTCTTCTCTGGAAAAACCGAGGCGATGTGAAAAAAAACCTGGCAGGGAAAGTCTATGGGAGGTCCTCTACAAACGATGTTCAGTTTGTTTCCATGGGTTGAAAAACATGGGCCCCCCCTGAGGCATTCTTTGATTCTGATTGGTGGATTTTCAAAAATCTTCTCCTCTGAAACTGCCAGGCCAAATGTTTTGATACTTCACATAAATGATGACTGTGACCCTCTCTACCAACGATCCTCATTTAATGTTGATCGGGTTGCAAACATGGCAACAATTGTGGTTTATAGTTACTATACAAACCCAATGGGAAATCACATTTTCATCTTCTTCTCTGGAACTACTGAGCCGACGTGAACCAAACCTGGCAGGGATGGTCTATGGGAGGTCCTCTACAAACGATCCTCATTTTGTTCCCATGGGTTGAAAAACATGGTCGCCAGAGGCATTCTTTGATTATGATTGGTGGATTTTCAAAAATCTTCTCCTCTGAAACTGCCAGGCCAAATGTTTTGATACTTTACATAAGTGATGACTGGGACCCTCTCTACCAACGATCCTCATTTAATGTTGATCGGGTTGTAAACATGGCAACAATTGTGGTTTATAGTTACTATACAAACCCAATGGGAAATCATATATTTTCATCTTCTTCTCTGGAACTACTGAGCCAACGAGAGCCAAACTTTGCAGGAATGGTCTATGAGAGGATGGAAATATGTGGCCACCAGAGGCTATATTGTAATGCTTAACCCAATGTCTCTCCTGTCTGCACGAAGATCAGTACTGTCGGCAAAGTACTTGTTTTTTGAGAATCTGGTAGGGGTTGGTTCCAGTTTTTTCTCCACTGAGATCTGGGCAAAAAACCCCAAAAATATTGTGTTTTCAGTACAAGTCAAAATAAGCTGTAGCATAACTGCAATAAACTAAGTAGACTGTAGCTTCTGCCCTGACAAGATCAGAATCTGACATTTCTGGAAAAGCTATCAGTGAGAGCTTTCCAGAAAATGATGTCAGCTTCTGGTCATATCAGTGTAGGAAGAGAAAAGATACATAGTTTATAGGATTATCCTACACAACTTATTTTGACTTGTACTGTAAAACAAGTGCAACTGTAGGTTGATATCTTCAGCTGTAATCCAATTATGTTTGATACATGTTGACAGATTGTTTCTAGGAAGTTGAATCTAGGGAAGTTTTGTTTTTTATCTTGCAATCATGTCAGCTCAGATGACATTAATTCGTGTATATCTTTTAAGATTTCTGTAACCCTTTACCTATCCAAAAGCTATTTTGAAAGAGAATACTGTCTGAAAAAAATTAATTTTCAAACTAGTTTAACCCTTTTTTTACTGATTTTTTTTGTTGAAACAGAATTCATTCATAAATGTGTGCATTTTCAAGAAAATCTTCTTTGAAACTACAAGGCCAAATGGTTTGAAAAAACTTAATGTGACTGATGACTGTAACCCCCTCTAACAATGATTCTTATTTTAATCTTCATCGGGTTGCAATTATGGCTGCAATTGTGGCTTATAGTTACTATAGAAACCCTATAGGAAATCACATTTTCATCATCTTCACTGAAAATACTGAGCCAGTGTGAACCAGACTTGGCAGGCATTGTCTATGAGAGGTTCTCTACAACTGTTACTCATTTTATTCCTGTTGGGTGAAAAAATGTGGACGCCAGAATCATTCTTTGATTCTGATTGGTCAAATTTGAAAACTCTTCTCCTCTGAAACCACAGGGCCAAATGTTTTGAAACTTTGCATGGTTGATAACTGGGACACCCTCCACCAACGTTTCTCATTTTAATGTTGATCGTTTTGCAAACATGGCCACAATTGCAGTTTATAATTACTATAGAAAAAACCTATAGGAAATCACATTTTCATCTTCTCTCTGGAACTATTGAGCTGGCGTGAACCAACACTTGGCAAGAATGGTCTATAGGAGGCCCTCTACAAATGATCCTCATTTTGTTCCTGTTAGTTGGAAATATGGTCACCAGAGAAATATGGCCACCAGAGACATTCTATGATTCTGTTTGATGAATTCAAATGTTTTGAAACTTCACATCATTGAAGACTGGGACACCTTCTACCAATGATCCTCATGTAATTTTGATGTAATGTTGCAAACATGGCCACAGTTGCAACTCATAGTTACCATGGAAAGCCTATGGGAAATCACATTTTTATATGTATTTCCAGGTGAGCAATTACAGGCTCTGTAGAGCCTCTAGTTACATTTTTCAAAACCATATCTTTTGACCATCCCCCACCCCCCCCCCCCCCCTCCTCTCATGGAGCTTGTTCCAGTCAGGGGTCAATGATATAGTTTTGGTAAAAAAAAATTGAAAAATATGTTTTTTTCAACTGCTTAATTTGTAAATTATGAGGGCAGATGTGGGCGCTTTGTTAGGTAAAGTGTTAACCCTTTACCAGACGTGACTGGAAGACAACTTGCAAAAAACATTTCTTCAGATTCAAATTTCTGTAACTAGTCTGATTAGGATCCATATGTGACACTGCATACTGCACAAGGGTTTGCCAGTGGTCAAGTATTGTGCATGGTTCAGTACAGATTCCTGACACAGTTGGGGCCAAAGAAAGTTCTCAGAAAGTGTTGAAACCTCAACTGTGCCATTTGTAAAAGCTTTCATTTTTGACAATTCCCCCTCCCCCCCCCCCCCCCCCCCTCCTCAAAAAAAAAAAAAAAATCATAGCCTGTGACCCTTACTGGAACAAGCTCAGTGAAGGGCTATAAGCTAAGTGAAACAGAATAAGTAATAAAATTTAAGTGGAAATTTCTGTAAATAGCATTTGCCGGATTTGAGATTTTTGCTATTGGTAAAGGGTAACCCTTGACCTCCCATAATGACCATGTCTGGCCCACTGCTATACACAAAACCTCAATTCAAATTTTCTTATATTTCAATTTTGCCTAACAAAATAAGCTTGTGACCCCCTCATTGGAATGAGCCCTCTGAGCTCATTCCAATGAGAGCAGGACTTAAAATTTGTCAGAATTTGCAAAAATCAGTTTTAATTCTCACAAACTCCTACTATCAATTTTCAGTTCTTTAATAATTCAGAATTTGATAGTACCCTCGTGAGTGCAATCAGTAGTACATATTCCATAATAAAAAACAAGCCTCATATTTATATATTTACAAGAGTTTCACCCATAAGGACAAGCCTAGAAATAATCACACTGCCATCTGTAGAATGAGGTCCCCAGAGGGTTTACCCCTGTGAACCTCAATCTGAATCAAGGTCTCAGTCCTAAACAGAAAGGGGTACCCAGGGGATAAAATTGAGGATTCTCGCCCACTGTATGGGATAGCATCAGCAAACTCACCCTCTGGGGACCTCATTCTGCAAATGACAGATTACTTATTTCCAGGCTTGCATAAGTACCTTGTCTCCCCGCGGGAACCCCGGGAAGTGAAGCAGTGCCAGTTCACTGCGGTAAACAGACTCTGTTTTACTGGTAAAGTAGGACCCAGTCACCAGTGCTTGGGAGGTGCAAATCCTCTCTAAAATGGGCAACGTGGCTTATTAATGCTCACCCCTGGTCTTGAGTTGATACTCATGTTGTGGTCATGATTAGCCATTGTGCAAACATATGTGACCTTAAACACCAATAAATAAATAAATAAGGACCTTGTCTTGCAACTGCATGCAGATCATGGGTTCTAAGATACTGGATTTTGGTGGTGATACTCATAGAAGTTACACTATCTTGGCAGTGGTGTATAGGCAGCCAAGGATTCACTAGACATCCCTGCTATGTCAAAGTGTTGTTTTATTACAAGGGAGCAAAAATAAGTAGATTTCTCCAGGCTTTTAAGGAGACTTTCAGGATCTGTGACAAGAATCAAATAAACATGTTGCAAGAATCAAAGTTGATTCTCTTTTTTTTCCTTGCAAGAATCATTTTGGAGAATCTATTCTGATTCGCTAATGAATCTCAAGCCCAGGGTCATAAGCAATTTTTTAGGGCAAAAAATAAAAATTCTTAGTTGCTTGAGAATTTTGTGTCATTTGCTGTTTGTGTTAGGTAAAAGGTTAACCCTTTACCCAATGCACACAATGTCAAAATTTATTTTTTAGCTCATCTTGACAAAGTCAAGCTGTGATAATATCATTGATCTCCGCCCGTTGTCCGTCCATCCGTCATCTATCAACACCATGTTTTGGTCTTCTCCAAAACCACTGGGCCAATTCAAATGCAAGTTTGTGTGAGTGATGGTCCATTGCATTGTATTTTTGTTCAACTCAACATGTCCAGCCCCATAGGGAGGGAAAATGCTCCAAAATATTTTTAAAATCTTCTCATGAACCAGTGTGTACAATGACTTGATATTTGTTATGGAGCTTCCTTTCGAGGTGTAGAACAAGTTTGTTCAAATGAAGTTGGTGAAGCAATATTTGGCTTTGTCATGGGAGGGGTAAGATTTTTGGCCCCACCTAAAATTTCTATTTTCTGAACTGATGGTCCAGTTTGACTCATGCAAAAAAAAAAAATTCCTGGGAACTCTGGGAGCTAAAAAAATAGAAATATTTTCAAACTCCCATATTTCCCAAACCACATGGAACAGAGAGCTGTTATTTGATATGAAGCATCCTTAGGACCGGTAGAATTGAATGGTAAAAAAAAAATGCCATCGGTTAAGTCGTGTGTTCTATAATGGGCATTGAAAAAATGCTGAGTCAGCATATTTGCAAAAAATTTTTAAAAATCTTTTCTCCAGAACCAATCATCAGAATCTTTTGATATTCGGTATACAGCATTCAGCATTCAAAGGGGAGAGGGGAGGGTTGTCAGGTATAAGTTTGTCAAAATAAAGCCCATTGGTTCATATTTGGGCTCAATACAGGAGCTCAAATTTTGAACTTAGGGTAATATGTGGAATATTCCTTAAAAATCTTCTTCAGAACCACGAGTCAGAATGCTTTCATATTTGGTATGCAATATCTCTAGAGGGGTCAGATTCAAGTTTGTTCAAATCGGATCCCTAGGTATATATTTGGGCTCACTATGGTAGCCCAAATTTTTACTTAGTGCGATATGAGGAAATTTCTTTAAAAATCTTCTTCAGATCCACCAGTCAAAATGCTTTCATATTTGGTATACAACATCTCTAGGGAGGATGGGGGCAGTTTCAAGTTTTTTCAATTCAAGTGCCTGGGTTAATATTTGGGCTCCATATAGGAACCTGAAATTTAACTCAGTACAATATGAGGGAATTTCTTCAAAAATCTTCTTCAGATCCACTATTCGGTATACAACATCTCTAGGGGGGGGGGGGTCAGATTCAAGTTTGTTCAAATCAGATCTGTAGGTTAATATTTGGGCTCGCTATGGTAGCCCAAACTTTAACTTCGTGCAATATGAAGAAATTTCTTTAAAATTTCTCTTCTTCAGATCCAACAATCAGAATGCTTTGAGGGACTCAAGGATTGACGATGTGTCCTATGGAGATGGATTGTGTAATGTAGACTCATTCTTGGACTGTGTTTATATTGTGTTCTGTTGAAGATGAGCGCTTCAGGTCCCGTGGGGCCTCTTGTTTAAATATTATTATTTAAAAATTTTCAAAAATATTCAACAAAACCATATCATGTGACCCCTTCATTGGAACGATCTTGCTTTTTTCCCTGCCAGAATCATTTGCAATCTATTCTGATTCAGTCATGAATCTTGAGCCAGGGATCGTAAGCAATTTTTTCAGGCAAAAAATGAAAATTCTTGGTTGCTCGAGAATTTTGTAAGAGTTGTTTGTGTTAGGTAAAAGGTTAACCCTTTACCCAATGCACACGATATCAAAATTTATTTTTTTAAATATTATTTCAAATTTTTCAAAAAAATTCAACAAAATCATATAATGTGACCCTTTCATTGGAACAAGCTCTGTGATCTCGTTCCAAACAAGGGGTCACATGATATGGTTTTGTTGACTTTTTTTTTTTAAATCATTGTTATCCATCGGCTCATTTTGTAAATGAAGTGAGTGGATGTGGCCAATTCATTAGGTAAAGGGTTAAATGATATTCTGTATAAAGAGCTGTCACTGAGGGAGAAGGATGTAAATTTGCAGAGTGGCTCTATAAAACTTATTTATTTATTTATGATTATATAATATCCAGTATATGTATAAAGTTTGTCTTGGATAATAATTTTATTCACTAAGTGTCATTCGATCTGGAGGAAGTCCAGTGTACAGAATGTTTAAATATAGGAGATGAAGAATCCAGTGGACAAATTCCATTTCCATAGAACAAGCTATTAAATGAAAATAGAATGTTTTCATTTCCATAATCCAGTTAATTGAATAGCCATTTTGCCAATGAAAATTATTCAATTAACAGGGATTGTGTCACTTTCCTGTATTCTTGAGATAAACTTAGCATTCATTCTTCTATATCTTGTTTGACAGAGCTCCATGAGCTCTGTCAAACAAGATATAATAGTTTAAATCCTATATTGGACGTACTGAGGCCAAATAAGTCTATAAACAAAGGAAAGCTGGGGAGAGTCAGGGTAATTTCTCGACATATTACAAGATTTTTTATTCAATTAACAGGAGTTTACTCTATAACCTATATTCAATTAACAGGTCAAATTTGTACTGGAGATATGGTAAATGATTTTGTGTTGGGAAATTATATTCAATTAACAGGGATATACAATTAAGAGATATCCAATTAAGTGGGCTCCCCTGTATAAGTATTTCCTTTAGTTCCTTGAATCCTGCACTCTATGTAACATGTAACCAACTAACCCCAACCTCGCCACCTCCCGCTGAAACCCTGGGAAGTGAGACAGTGCTTGTTTACTATGGTAAACAAGCACAGTTTTAATGATAAAATAGGACCCAGTCACTTATGCTTGAGGTGCAAGTCCTCTAAAATAGGCAACAAGGTGCATAAACAGTAGACTGACCTTGACTTTATCTCCATGTTGTGGTCACGGTTAGCTATTGTGTAGAAGTGTGACCTTAACTGGTTGAGTGCTAGAAGCCGCTATCAGGGCTTTAAAATAAAATGAGATTACCAGAGCAAAAGCCAATGATTTCCTTGCTCATGTTTCATATTCAGTCAAACACAAATAATATTTTGTTTATTTAAATTTGTTTTATCACAAATTATTGAAGAGTGCCTAAGGGCACTCCTCAATAATTTGTAATAAAACAAATTTTGATGAACAAATTCAGACCACCAAAAATAATGCAGCCCTTAACCAGTTAAACACCAATCAATAATAATATCCAACTAGCCCTGTGCACTTTTACAGCCTTTGTGTATACCAGTATTTTCATGTAGTATGTGATATGGCAGCCTATCAACTAATCCTGTGTAATGGTCAATCAGTTATGTTAACTTACCAACTAACTGTGTGCAATGCACAGGGTTAGTCACTCTTTCCTTTCTGGTTATAAATCAGACTATAACCAGAGTCAGTCACACTTTCTGGTTATAATTTTTTTTTTCACTGTACACCCTGTTCAGTGTATAGTCTTAGTGTGAATCTCATCTGTATAAAATCTTTACCCAACATAATGGCACAAGCTAGCCAGTACTATTCTCAAAAAGTATTCAAACTCAGCTTATGACCCCTCATTGGAATGGATTGTGGAAAGTTTTTTATATTCTATTCTCAATTAATAGCTTTTTTCAAATGAATTGTCTGATTTATCATTATCTGTCACAACCGGCCAGCGCAATCCAAAAAATTCACCATTAAGTTTTCATTTTTTGTCTAAAAAATATAGCATATGACCCCTCATTGGAACGAGCTCAACATGCTTGTTCCAATGAGGGGTCATATGCTATATTTTTGATGAGAAAAATTAAAAAAAACATTTAGTTATTCTAATTTTGGTTGCAGGTGTTGTCTGTCTTTTGTGTTACGTAAAGGGTTAGAGGCCTTTTTTGGCCTCAATACAATATAGGCACTTAATCTATTACATTTTGTTTGACAGAGCTTTGTCAAACAAGATTTAACAGAATAATGCTCAGTGCATATCTAGAAGATAAGAAAACGACACAATTCCTGTTAATTGTATACTCCTGTTAATTGAATATGTTTTATCTGGCAAAATGGATATTCAGTTAACAAGTTTCCACTGTATTTGTGATTTTTGTTGTAAAAATTTAATTTCTTTAGCCTCTGAAATTATGTCTTCAGCTTACAAATGTCATTGGGAAGCCCTCTGAATGAGCTTCAGTAGGATCACTGACAAATGCATGTATTGTGGGTTTGGCATCCATGAATAAGAGCCATTAACTTATATTTGTATAAAGATTAGAGGCGATGAAATTAATTTGGGGTAACAGTCATTGAAAGTATTTGAAATTTTACAAGAAATATCCTTGTAATACAGTTCTGGATTATTGTTTTCTCTCAGGGCTGTAGAAACCCTGACTTAGGCATCATAGATGTTCCCCCATTGATGTTCCCCCACGAGAAGTGGTAAACAAGCTCTGTGTTTTACTGGTAAAATAGGACCCAGTCATCAATACTTGGAGTGGAAGTCCTCAAAATGGACGACATGGATGTAAACAATTGACTAAACTTGACTTTATCTGCATGTTGTGGTCACGATTAGCCATTTTGCATATGTAATCTTAACCCTTTACCCAAAGTAATGGCCAAAACTGACCAACACTATTCTAAAAAATCGCCAATTTTCATTATTTTTTCATTTTTTGTCTCAAAAACATAGGTTATGATCCCTTGTTCAAATGAGCTCATTGAGCTCGTTCCAATGACGGGTCATAACCTATGTTTGTGAGACAAAAAATGGAAAAAAAAGTCATTCAAGAATTTTGTTTGCAAGTGTCGTTTGCTTTTCATGTTAGGTAAAGGGTTAAACACCAATAAGTTAATAAATATTTAAACTCATTGTGTAATCATGTGGCATATATGTGAAAACATTGTTGAGAAGTGATGAAGTGCTCTGGTTTTACTGGTAAAATAGGGCCTGGTAACCAATACCGGGGGTGAAAGTCCTCTAAAGTGGGTAACATGGGTATAAATGATTGACTGGATTTGACTTTATATCCATGTTGCGGTCATGATTAGCCATTGTGCAGAATTATGTGACATAAAACACCAATAAATAAATAATAGTGTTTGTGGTGGGGGGGGGGGGGGGGGGGGACGCAGGGCAGGGCCTGTGCCTAGTTTCACATCTCTGATCCATGATGGTCAGATTCCTACAAAATCAGGAAGCTTTACACTTGTAACTTCGAATTGTACCTATCCATTATTTACACCACTTTGAACATTGTTATATCAGATATTTGTGCCATGAAAATCATTTAAGGCCTAAGATGTTAAAAATCTGTTTCTCAGGCCCTTTTGGCAGCTGCATGCTTGCATTTTATAACCAATTCAAACTTATCAAAATTAAATGATTTATGTTTGATATTTTAGTTAATAAAATTGATAAATTTGCCCCTTGAGTACAATAAGGCTTTGCGATTCTAAAACATAAAACAAACCAAAAGCATAAACTTTTTATGGCAAAGAAATAATTACAAAAATAAAATTTAAAAAAATGCCTGCCCACACGCAGTTTTACAAAAATGGCCTGAGAAACCAAAGATCTACTGTGTGGGGCCTCGGGGCCTAATGTATTGCTTATTTCCCCACCTATATTCTTTTTCAATTTTTTAAAAAAGTTTACTTGGTTTAAAAATTGTTTTACGACAAAACTAATGAGTATTTAGTTTTTCTATTTTTGATGTGGTATTTATGTACGTTATGTATATGGTTGATGAAATGCCATTTATGTTTTGTTAAGATTGGCTGAAAAAGATGAGAGAATTCTTGAAAATAAAAGCAATTGAAATATTTATTTGTCCACTCAAATGTTATCTTCATTTTGCACTCATCTGTAAATTATCAAGAAAATGTTAACATTGTAAAAACTGACATTTCTCAAATGGGAGAAAAAGAGGATCAGTTTAACTCTTTAACCAATGCACACAATATCAGAATGTTATTTTAATTTTTTTTTTTTTCTTGAAATTTTTGGAAAAATTTCAACAAAACCACATCATGTAACCCCTCATCAAAGTGAGCTTGATGAGCTCATTCAAATGAGGAGTCATGTAGTATGGTTCTGTTGAAATTGCCTGAATTTTTTTTTGGCTCGATTTGTAAATTCCTCCTGTGGATGCAGCAGATTTGCTGGGTAAAGTGTTAACATCAGCACGACATTCAACATCAAACACCACTGCAGATTATCGCATTTGTTAATTTTGTAACTTACACTGTTGAACTTTTATATAAAATATTCCCCCATGGGAAGTAAAGCAGTGCGTGTTTACTGTTTTATTCTTTTAAGTATTTTACTTGTAAAAAAAACCCACAAATAAAAAATAGAGAAAATAAAAACGTAAAAAGGCTATAATTAACATTTACAAAATAATTTCATATTAATTATTTACTCACTGTTTATTAACTCAGAATGAACTAGTAGCGAATAATTTATTTTCGTCCAGAAGCCTAAATGAACAAGAGGAACAGAAGGATAATAAAATAGATTAACCCTTTACCCAACGCAGACAATATCAAAATTTATTATTTTAAATATAATTTTTTTAAAAAAATTTCAACAAAACCATATCATGTGACCCCTCGTTGGAACAAGCTCCACAAGCTCGTTCCAATGAGGGGGCACATGATATGGTTTTGTTGATATTTTTTGAAAAATAATATTTTTTCAACTGCTGAATTTGCTTATTATGGGGGCTGATTTTCCCGATTCGTTGGGTAAAGGGTTAAGCAAGATATTGAAAAGATTAAGTAACAAAGAAATATAAAAATAAAAATATGGATAAAAATCAGATTAAATGGACAAACTGTTAACAAAGGACAATACTTTTTCCAAGCTGTTGCCTATAGATTACTTGACAGGCTTAAATTCTATGCCCATCAGACAGTGATTTTATCAAAAACAATGCACTGAAATAATAAACCACAAAACCTTTGGGACCTACCTAAATTATATTTTTGGTGCCAAATGCTGTATTTTTAGTGCCAAATGCAATATTTTAGTGTAATTGGCACGGACCATTCATTTGTTTCTAACTTTGGCTGTTCTATTGAAATTTCGTTTGTTTCTAACTTTGGTTGTTCTATTGAAATTTTCTGAAGGTACCGATCTTGTTCATACATAACAAAATATGGCTTTATGACAAAGGATATGTCATGACCTTGTCCAAAGTTCAATGCCACACACCATGCCTTTGTTTATTCCTCTATTCTAACTTTGTCCATTTAAACATTGAAAAATTATTCAATGAATTGATCTCCATGCTTTGTACAATGACCCAATGGTGTGTCATGACTTTTACCCAAGGTCATAACTCCATGGTCAAGGTCACAGACCATCCATTTGCTTGTTTCTCCATTCTAACTTTGTACGGTCCATAAAAAGTATTCAATGGATGCATCTTGTTCATACTTCACATTATGACTACTTATTAATCAAGAGTGTGTCATTACCTTGATGCAGGTCATAGCTGAAAGTTCAAGGTCAAAGTCCATTCAATTGTTTGTTCCTCCTTTCTGACTTTGTTTGGTCCATCAACAATTTTTCAGGTTACTGATATCAAGGTTTATGACCTTGACACAAGGTCATAGTTGTAAGGTGAAGGTCAGAGACCACTTGACAATGTGTGCTTTAACAAAATTTCTTCACAAAATTTCAACAAAACCCATCACTGGTAAAATAGGATCTGGTAACAATGCCTGGGGTGGAAGTCCTCTAAAATGGGCAACATGGGTATAAGCAAATGGATGGCCTTTACTTTATATCCAAAATTAGCCATTATGCAGAACTATGTGACCTTAAACACCAATGAGCTTGGTGCAATGAGGGGTCACATGATATGATTTTGTTGAATATTTAACTCACCTGACTGAAAGTGAGGGTGAGCTTTTGTGATCACTTTTATCCAGCATTGTTTGGCGTAAAGGTGGTATTTGCAACCGGTCCTCCAAAACTGCTGGACCGATTTCAGTTTAATTTGAGGTGATTGTTCTGACAAAACATTTTGTTTTTGTGCAACAAAACTTGCCCAGTCCCATAGGGAGGGAGTGGGGGGAAATGCTCTAAAATTTTTTAAAAATCTCTTGAACCATTGGGTATAATGACTTGATATTTGGTACTGAGCATCCTCCTGAGGTGAAGAATCAAATTTGTTCCTAGTTCATGGAGCAATATTGGCCTTTGTAATGGGAGGGCCACGTTTTTTGCACCCCCCCCCCCCCCCCCAAGTTTCTATTTTCTGACCCGAGGAGCCAATTTGAACCAAATTTGGTATACATCATCCTCAGAGAGGACAGATCAAAGTCTGTGGTTCTGTTGAATCATAAGTACATGATTCATGCAAAAAAAAAGAAGAATTTCCTCATCCCCATGGGAATCCCATGAGCTGAAAATAGAAATATTTTCAGATGGCTATATTCCCAAACTGCATGGAACATAGATCTGTTATTTGGTATGAAGCATCCTTAGGACCAGTAGAATGGAATGGTAACAAGAGGCCCCAGGGGGCCTGAGGGCACTCACCTGACATGGTAGCCTAAATATCAACCCAGAGAATTGATTTCAACAAGTTGCATCTGCTCCTTCCAAGAAAAGCTTATACCAAATATCCAGAGATTCTGACCAGTGGATCTAAAAAAAAAAAAACGATTTTTCAAGAATATTCCTCATATTGAATCCCACAGGGAGCACATATATGAACCCAGGGACTTGGCTTTAACAAACTTGAATATCACCCCCCTAAGGATGCTGCACACCAAATATCAAAACATTCCGACTGCTGGATCTGAAGAAGATGATTTTTAAAGAAAATTCCTCATTTTGAACTAAGTTACAATTCGAGCTCCCACAGTGAGTCCAAATATGGACCTAGGGACATGGCTTGAACAAACTTGAATCGCACCCTCCTTAGGATGCTGCATACCAAAACATTCCAACTGCTGGATCTGAAGAAGAAGGTTTTTAAAGAAAACTCCTCATTTTGAACTAAGTTATCATTCGGGCTCCCACAGGGAGCCCAAGTATGGACCTAGGGACATGGCTTTAACAAACTTGAATCTCATCATCCCCCCCCCCCCCCCCCCCCCAAGGACCAAGGATGCTGCATACCAAATATCAAAACATTCTGACTGCTGGATCTGAAGAAGATTTTTAAAGAAAATTCCTCATTTTGAACTAAGTTATAATTCGGGCTACCACAGTGAGCCCAAACAACATCACTACAAGGGGCATATTCACATTTGTTCAAATCAAGTCCCCAAGTTAACATTTGGGCTCCCTATGGTGGCCTGAATGTTAACTTGGTGCAACATGAGGAATAATCTTTAAAAATCTTCAGATCCACCAGTCAGAATCTTTTGCTGTTTTGAATGCAGCATCCTTGGGGAGGTCAAGTCTATTTTTGTTCAAACCAAGTCTCTTTGTTAATATTTGAGCTCCCAATTGGAACTCAAATTTATACTTAGTCCAATATGAGGAATAAGTTTTAAACCCTCGTTCTCTGGAACCATTTGTCAGAATCTTTTGATACATGGTGTACAGTGTCCATACAGGGGTCAGATTCAAATTTGTCCAAATCAAGCCTCTCCATTAATAATTGGTCTCTCTAAGTGAGCCCGTATTTTAACTTTGTGCAATATTGGAATAATAATTTTCTTCTTCAGATCCACCAGTCAGAATCGTTTGATGTTCAGTATACAGCATCATTGGGGAGTTCACATCTAAATTTGTTCAAATCAAGTCCTTCTCTTAATATTTTGTTTCCCTATTGGAGTCCAAATTTTAACTTAATCCAATGAGGGATAATCTTTAAAACTCTTCCTCCAGAATAACTAGTCATAATCTCTTGATATATGGTGTGCATAATCCTTTGAGGGTTGGATTCAAGTTATGTTCAAATCAAGCTCATCGTTCAATAATTGGGCTCTCTACGGGAGCCCGAATTTTAACTTAGAGCAATATGGAAAATAATCTTTAAAAATCTTCTTCTTCAGATCCACGATTCAGAATCTTTTGTTGTTTGGTATACAACATTCTTACAGGGTTTAGATTCATGTTTGTTCAAATCAAGTCTCTTGATTAATATTTGGGCTCCCTGTTGGAGCCCAAATTTTGACTGGGTGCAATATGAGGAATATTCTTTAAAAAAAATTTTTTTTCCAGGAACCCTCATTAAGAATTGTTTGATATATGGTATACACCATCCTCAGTGGAATCAGATTCAAGTTTGAAAAAATGAAGTCCCTAGGTTAATATTTGGGCTCCCTATTGGAGCCTGCATTTTTAGCTCCATAGAGCTGTTCTAATGTTCAGTTGTCCCTCATCCATCCATCCATCCATCTGTCTGTCTGTCTATCCATCTGTCGTCAACATTTTATTTGTCGAGGCCATAACCTCTTAACCACTGAATATTTTTTGACAAAACATTGTAACAATATGTATTATTGAAAGACAGTGTGTCGCAAATAATAATATGGTATGTGACCCTCAAGGTCAAGGTCACATGCCCTATGATAAGGTGACTTTGACATTTTACTGTCACTTTTGTCCCATCCATATAACTTGGTATGATTGACAGATCTTATTTATACTTGGTACAGTTATTGCCCATGACTCAAAGGTGTGTCACGACCTTGATTCAAGGTCATACCATTAAGGTCAAGGTCACAGCAAAACATTGATATTGTTATACAGCCCTTGTCCTATCCATATAACTTATGATTGACAGATCATATTTATATGTGGTACAATTATTGTTTATGACTCAAAGGTGTGTCGCAAATTTGATCCAAGGTCATATCTTCAAGGTCACAGGCAGCAATACTTTGGTATTGTTATACAGCCCTTGTCTGCGCCATGTTACTTGGTATGATTGACAGATCTTATTCATGGTCGATACAATTATTGCTCATGACTCCAAGATGTGTCATGACTTTGATCCAAGGCCATATAATCAAGGTCACAGACAGCAAAACTTTGATATTGCTATATAGCCATTGTCTGATCTGTATAATTGAATCAATGTGAATGATCTTGTTCATATTCTTCACACAATTGTTACCCATAACCTAACATGTCATGACCATGACCCATTGTCTTATAATGAAGGGTAAGGTCACAATCAGTAACTCTTGGATTCTTGTCTTGTGTTTAGCTCCACTAAAAGTAGTGACCCTGGGCAGAGCCGTCTGGGCTGAGAGGCCTCTTGTCCAGTAAGAGGCATAATCTTTTAAAATCCTTTTTTCCAGAAGCACTAGCCAGAATCTATAGACATATTGTCGCCTGAGTGCAAGAATGTTCTATGTCCCATAGGGGACATAGAACATTCTAGCACTAAGGCGACGATATGGTATACAGCATCCCTACAGGAGTTGGATTCAAATTTGTTGAAATCAAGTCCCTCGGTTGATATTTGGACTTTCTATGGGAGTCTGAATTTTAACTTAGTGCAATATGTGAAATATTTTTTTTCCTCGGATCCACCAGTCAGAATATTTTGATATTTGCTA
Organism: Pictodentalium vernedei; assembly: GCA_031216915.1. NCBI lineage: Eukaryota > Metazoa > Mollusca > Scaphopoda > Dentaliida > Dentaliidae > Pictodentalium > Pictodentalium vernedei. Next base: position 390,172,421 of record CM062293.1, on the reverse strand, counting down.
TGCAACCTCAATACGGAGGTGAGATTTAAGTTTGTTCAAATTAATATTTATAGGGAGCCGAGCTTTTCACTGAGAACAATATAAAGAATAATCTTTACAAATCTTCAGATCCACTGTCAGAATCTTTTGACATTTGGTATACATCATCCTCAGAGAGGACAGATCAAAGTCTTTTGATATGTGGTGTACTGAATGCTTACAGGGGTCGAATTCCAAGTTTGTACAAATCATGACTATAGGTTTATAATTGGGCTGTCTGTGGGAGCCCAAATTTCAACTTGGTGCAATTTGGGGAATAATCTTTAAAAATCATCTTCTTCAGATCCACCAGTTGGAATATTTTGTTGTTTAGGATACAGATTCTTACAGGGGTCAGATTAAAGTACTTTCAAATCAAGTTCCTTGATTAGTATTTGAGCTCTCTATTGGAGCCCAAATTTTAACTTGGTTCAATATGAGGAATATTCTTTAAAAATCTTCTCACAATCCCCTATCAGAATCTTTTGATATATGGTATACACTACCCTTTGGGGAGTCAGATTCAAATTTGTTCAAACCAAGTCCCTGAGTTAATATTTCAGCTCCCGAATTTTAACTTCGTCCAGTATGAGGAATAATCTTTAAAAACTCTTCTTTTCCAGAGCCACTAGTCCGAATCTTTTAATATATGGTATACAGAATCCTTACAGGGGTCGGATTAAAGTTTGTTAAAAACAAGCTCATTGGTTAATAATTAGTCTCTCTTTGGGAGTCCATATTTCAACTTACTACAACATGGGGATTAATCTTTAGCAAGAGGCTCTAAAGAGCCTGTAATTATACACCTGGCAGAACTACATATCCCTCAGTTATTCTTATCAAAATCAAAGAATGCAGCTGGCTGCCATGCTCCTTCATCTGCACAAAACAGAATGATGATTGTTTTCAGAAGACTTACTTTTCATACATTATTTGTGCCAAGTTTGGTTCACACTGGCCAAGTAGTTTCAGATAAGATAAAAATGTGATTTCTCAAATGGTTTCCATGGTCAATATGAACCGCAATTGCAGCCATGTTTGCAACCCGATCATCACATGAGGATCATTGGTAGAGGGTATCCCAGTCATCAATCGTGTGAAGTTTCAAAACATATGGCCTTATAGTTTCAGAAAAGATTTTTAAAAATCGACCAATCAGAATCAAAGAATACCCCTGGCAGCCATGTTTTTCATCCAACAGGAACAAAATGAGGATCATTTGTAGAGGACCTCCCATAGACCATTCCTGCCAAGTTTGGTTCACATTGGCTCAGTGGTTCCAGAGAAGAAGATGAAAATGTGGTTCCCTGTTGGGTTTTTATGGTAATTATAAGCCACAATTGTGGGCATATTTGCAACATGATCAACATTAAATGAGGACCGTTGGTAGAGGGTGTCCCAGTCATCAATTGTGAAGTTTCAAAACATTTGGCCTTGTAGTTTCAGAGAATATTTTTCAAAATCCACCAACCAGAATCAAAGAAGGACTCTGGTGGCCATATTTTCTCATCTGACAGGAACAAAATGAGGATAGTTTGTAGAGGACCTCCCATAGACCATTCCTGCCAAGTTTGGTTCACGTCGGCTCAGCAGTTCCATAGAAGAAGATAAAAATGTGAAAAGTTGATGGACGCAAAGTGATGGCAATAGCTCGCATGGCCCTTTGAGCCAGGTGAACTAAAAAGGGGCCATAAGTCAGATAGATCCCAACCTGTAGTTATAAACCTATGTATAAAATTTCGTTTCATTTCATTCAGTCAAACTAAAGTTACCGCTCAGAAAACAGTATCAACATGTCTTCTAAATAAAAAAAAGGGCCATAACTCTGTCAAAAAATGATGGATCAAGCCCGCTATCAAACCCAAACTGTACTATGTGGTTATAAACCTATGTATAAAATTTATTTGATTCTGTTCACTGAAACTAAAGTTATCATCTGGAAACCAATATCAACATATTTTCTAAGTTGGAAGAGGGCAAAAAAAAATATCGGACCAAGTCCACTATCAATCCCAGCCTGTATTATGTGGTTATAAACCTAGGTATAAAATTTTGTTTTATTTCGCTCACTCAAACTAAAGTTATCGTCTGGAAACCAATATCAACATGTCTTATTTGACAAAAGGTCATAACTCTGCCCAAAAATACCGTACCAAGCCCACTATGTATCAATCCCAATCTGTATTATGTGGTTATAAACCTATGTATAAAATTTTGTTTCATTCCATTCAATGAAACTAAAGTTATCGTCTGGAAACCAATATCAACATAAAATTTTGTTTTATTTCGCTCACTCAAACTAAATATTATCGTCTGGAAACCAATATCAACATGTCTAAGTTGGAAACAGGCCATAACTCTGCCAAAAAATACCGGACCAAGCCCACTATCAATTCCAATCTGTGGGAGCGTGGTGACTCAGTAGGTAGAAGTGCAGGCTGCAAGCCGAGAGGTCCTCAGTTCGAATCCCACCTGCGGCAACTGCGTTGTGTCCTTGGGGAAGAAACTTCATCTCCATTGCCCGCGTGGGGGCACGGTGGCAGTGTGTACTAAGGCATACTGCACGTCGATGGTGCACTTGTCTTCAACCAATGCCAAACCGGCTTGTGTGGAGTTCGTATGTTGGGGAGCTGACAGCTGCTCGCCGTTGCTCGGTGGTTCTCTCCGGGTACTTGGCTTCCTCCACCCGTAAAACTGTCACGGTCATGATTAGCCATTGTGCATAAATATGTGACCTTAAAACACAAATAAATATAAATAAATAAATCCCAATCTGTATTTTGTGGTTATAAACCTATGTATAAAATTTTGTTCAGATAAACTAAAGTAATCAACCGGAAACTAATTGTTTCGGACGGACAGACAGGGCGGCGACTCTATGCTCCCCAGAAATGTTTTCAGGGAGCTAAAAAGTAATGCAAAAAGTTCAGTTTTTCTAAGTCTAACAAGGGCTATAACTATATAACTGTGGTTATTATGTGTGGACAAACCTGCAATATGCAGGTATCCTTCCCCATCATCACCCCACACCATACTGGTCTATCTCTGTTACAAAGGACATCAAAACCTGCCAACCAATGCTTGAGTATAATGCAAAACATTTATAGGGACAGTTTTGTAAGTATAAGGGGCAAAACTCTGGTATGTATGTGCAGACAGCAATTTTTGGATATCCTTATCACCCATGCTAGCCAGACGTATTCCAAAGGACATCAAAATTTGACAACTGATACTCGAGTTATATTGCAAAACGTTTGTACCGAAAATTTTCTAAGTGTAACAAGGGCCAGAACTCTGGTACATTTGCATGAACAAAACCCATAATAGTCGGATATTCCTTCCCCCATGCTGGTCTAATCAAGACTGCAACATGGAGATAGTCAAGTCAAGTTTAGTCAATTGTTTATACCCGTGTTGCCCATTTTAGAGGACTTCCATCTCGCAACACTGATGACTAGCTCTATTTTAACAGTCAAACAGTGCTTGCTTTCCAAAGTAAACAAGTACTGCTTCACTTCCCAGGGTTCCCACCAGGCATGAAAGAACATAATGAAAGTGTCAATGACACTGCAGCTTAACTTGTCTGTGTGTTGTGTTTGATGAAAAGGATAATGTTCAATGTTTATGAAAGGATTATGAAATAAGACAAGAATTGTGATAACTGGGAATATGTTAATTTCTGTTCACTGTATGCTATGTTTTCAATAAAAATAATATGAGGTGTAGACTGTACTAAAGAATTGAGGGGTGGGTTAATGTGGCCCTCACAGTTAATGTATGTGGCCTTCACAGTTAATGTATGTCAACGAAAGTTACCAAGTTACAGTGAAATTATTCCAAAACGAGTTATCCTATCAAGTTACAATGAAATCCCTTCATAAATACGGCTTGTAGACTGTGCGAAAGGTTTTTGGGCTTTGGGCCTGTGTAGTAATCATGGTTGACCGATCGCAACCAAAAGGAGACATCCTCACCTAGACATTATACTGCACCATCCTACCAAGTTACAATGAAATCCCTTCATAAATACGGCCTGTAGTCTGTGCTTAAGTTTTTCGGATTTTGGGCTCAGGCAGCTGTCATGGTTGAATGATTGTGACCAAAAGGGAACGTTCTCATCTAGCCATTATCTGGAGTTATCCTACCAAGTTACAATGAAATCCCTCCATAAATACGACATGTAGACTGTGCTAAAGGTTTTCGGGCCCCTATAGCCGTGACAGCTGACCAATCACGATCAAAAGGGGACGTTCTCATCTAGACATTATATGGAGTCATATTACCAAGGTACAATGAAATCCTTATAAATACGACCTGTAGATTGTGCTAAAGGTTTTCAGGTTTTGGGTTCACAGCTGAAGGATCGCGACCAAAAGGGGACATCCTCATCTAGACATGATCTCAAACCTGCATATGAAATTTCGTGACGATCAGACAAGAGCTACAGGGTGTAAATTGTGCTAAAGGAAAATGTGAACAGACTAATAGACTCACAGACAAACAGACTTCCGCACACGTAATGGCAATAGCTTATCTTGACTTTGTCAAGTTAAGCTAAAAATCCAACAACTGATGTTTGAGTTAAGTTAAATGCAAAACATTTGTACAGAACATTTTCTAAGTGTGTCAGGTGCCATAACTCGAATATGTATGCAGGGACGAACCCCATATCTGGTTTTCATTTCTCCCAAATATGGTCTTCAGTACTCAACCAGTTGATGTATCATAACTTGATGTTAATAGAATACGACACAAAGTGAACAAATTCTGTGTTGTTGGTTATTAGTTGCATTTTTTGAAGAAAAGTCAATATGTAGTTGGTGTGTACAAATAATCTGCCAAGAAAGCCAAGTGGCCAAAAACTCCGACAATTTTGAGTGCATGTAGACACTTACCTGTAAATGTACTTATAATTCAGTTTCTTAAATCAGGGTACACCAAATTTATTTATTGGTGTTCAAGGTCATGTATTTCTGCACAAAGGCACAACATGGATATAATGTCAAGGTTAGCTCGCTGATCATTTATACCCATATTGCCCATTTTAGAGGACTTCTACCAAAAGCATTGGCTACTGGGTCCAATTTTACCAGTAAAACAGAGCTTGTTTACCACAGTAGATAAGCATGGTTTCACTTACTGGTGTTCCCACAGGGTGTATACACCAAAATGCTAATGGAATAAAATTATAAAGAAAATATTGAATGCTTTTTGTTTATTTTTATTACTTTTTCATCTTGAATAACATTCGTGGAATGAATGAAGACACAGCTACAGCACCTCAAATATTACTAACATACAGCTATGATGTGAGTTGTCAAATCTTTACCTGGTCTGGAATTTATCTATTTATTTATTGGTGTTTAAGATCACAAATTTCTGCACAATGGCTATGGCAACATGATATAAAGTCAAGTCCAGCCAATCATTTATACACGTTCCCCAATTTAGCACACTTCTACCCCAGGCATTGGTTACCAGGTCCAGTTTTACCAGTAAAACCAGAAATGTAAGTAAAAATCCTGAACCTCGATGATCAGACAGATTTTCACTAAAAAACAGTAAATTTTCACCAGAAATAAACCCTGAAAACTGATCATTTTCTCATCAAAAAACCCTGATTTCATGAAAACCTGACAACTAACATTCCTGTTATTATTATTTATTGGTGTTTAAGGTCACATATTTATGCACAATGGCTTTTCGCAACCGTGACAGTTGCTGGAGTACCCGGAAAGAACCACCGAGCATCGACGAGCACCTCAACATTCTGACTCTGTTCAAGCTCCGCTCAAGCAGGTCAACAATGGTTGAAGACATATGCACCATCGACGTGCGTACGCCTGAGTACACGGCATCATCGTGCCCCCATGTAGGCAACCGGGATAAAGTGCCTTGCCGAAGGACACAACACGGGTCATCCCAGATGGGGATCGAACTTGGGACCTCTTGCAGAGAAGTCCAACAGTCTACCACTGAGCCACTGCGCTCCCACTTACATTCCTGTAAAACAGAGCTTGTTTACCACAGTAAAAAAAAAAACACTGTTTCACTTTCCAGTGTTCCCATGAGATGAAGGCTTTGAAAACATTTTCAAATTCAAGGACTTTCAAGGTTTTCAAGGACCGCAATAAACCCTAGGAAAGAAAAAAGAGCTTCATAAGTACATAATTTATTTTAACCCTCTGCACTCCAAAGTCAAATTTATTTATTTATATAATATGTATATTTATTTGTGTGTAAGGTCACATATTTCTGCACAATGGCTAATCGTGACCGCAACATGGATATCAAGTCAAGTCCAGGCAATCATTTATACCCATGTTGCCCATTTTAGAGGACTTCCACCCCAGACATTGGTTACCTGGTCCTAAATAATAAAATAGAGCCACAGTAAACAAGCTCTGCTTCACTTCCCTCGGTTCACACAGGGATCCAAAGTTAAATTCCAAAATTTTTAGCCATGAAGTTTTATCATAATAAAGTTTTATCATATTATTTATTTATTACAATGAAGTCCCTTCATAAATATGACCTGTAGACTGTGCTAAAGGTTTTTGGGCTTTGGGCATGTGCAGCGCCATCACTGTTGACCGATCGCAAGTCCTCATCTAGACATTATACTGAGTCATCCTACCCAGTTACAATGAAATCCCTTTATAAATAGGCCCTGTAGTCTGTGCTAAAGTTTTTCGTGTTTTGGGCTCAGGCAGCCATCATGGTTGAATGATCGCGACCAAAACGTGATGTTTTTATCTAGGCATTATCTTGAGTCATCCTACCAAGTTACAATGAAATCCAACAATATTAAATATGATCTGTAAATTGTGCTAAAAGTTTTTGTGTTTCGGGCTTGGGCAACCATCACAGTGGACAGATCATGACCAAAAGGGGATGTTCTTATCTAGATATTATACAGAGGCATCCTACCAAGTTACAATGAAATCCCTTCATAAATATGACCTGTAGACTGTGCTAATGGTTTTCGGGTTTTGCGCTCGGGCAGCCATCACGGTTGACCAATCGCGACCAAAAGGGGGCGTTCTCATCTAGACATGACCTTTGGACAAAAACTATGGGATGTAGCCTGTGCTAAAGGAAAAAGTGAACAGACTCACAGACTAACAGACTCACAGACTTCCACATGCATGATGGCAATAGCCTATCTTGACTTTGTCAAGTTAAGCTAAAAATGGTGAGCATCAGATTAAGGCTCATTACATGAAATGCTTGTTATCGCTACTCCTCTGGAATGGCTTGACCTAGCAAGTTTGCACTTTTTTGTTATGTGCGCCCATGTCTGGTATATTCAGTCCAAAAAATGGCAGGGATCAGACTTCCAGTTCGGGAGACTGGTAGGGGGTTGAAATGTTGACAACACTCTTTATGAAAACTTCTTGTGATCACTACTCCTCCCGCATACCTCGAGATATGGAGTTCGGACTTTTTTTGCATTATGTACATCTGTAGTTAGGGATGACACTGTGCAAAAATGGTGATCGTCAAACTTCCGGTATATGCAGTCCAAAAATGGCTGGAGTCTGACTTCCGGTTCCAGAGAAAAATTTGATCTTAACATATTACACTCTTTACATGAAGTGTCTAATATTGCTACTCCCCCGGAATGGTTTGGCCTATTGAGATTGGAGGGTTTTTTTTGTTATGTGTGCCTTTATATCTAGTATATTCATTCTACTACTTCCGGTTCGAGAGATTGGTAAGGTCAAAAATCTGACGATGCTTTTCATAGAAAAATCTTGTTATCGCTACTTCTGCAGAACAGTTCAAGGTATTGAGTTTGAAATTTTTGCACTGTGTGCACCTATATGTGAGGTTCAAATCTGGTCAGTTGCCTGGTACATTTGATTGACTCATTACACATGGAAGTATCGAAATTTCCATGCTATTTCAAAATTCTGGTTCTATTTATTGTTTGTTTCTCATATTAAGTTAACACTTTGGACTTAGCAGTGGTGTTTAGTGAAGTCCTGGTGCCTATACAGGCAGCCAAGAATTCACAAGACACCAATGCCATGGTACTACATGTCCATCAGCAAGGACACCAAAAACCTGCATGTTGGAACATGCGTGTGTACATGTACATGTAAAATAACAAGCTAACCAAAATTGGAACTAGGCCCTTAAGGGTTAAACTATGGATTTTGAACTGACTGTACCTATGAGCCTGACAAGGATATCACAGCACTCTCAAATTCTAAATTAAGAACTGAAAATTGATTCTTGCTGCAGAGAGTTCATGCGAATCAAAACTGATTCTCGGGAATAAGGTACACAGTCTGACCAATGATGGGATTAGGCATTCAAGAGTAAAGAATACTCTGAATTTAGGGGTTGGGTAAAGAGAAAATGAAATTAATGAAATTCAAATCAAATGTGACTTCCATTATATTATAACAACAAATACATTCTCCAACTACTAATGTCACATACACTACCATCTTAACATTATATGAAAGATTATTCCAATACGTTGTCTGGATCAGAACTTCATTTATATTATTTATTGGTGTTAAAAGTCACATACTTCTGCACAAGGGCTAATCGTGACCACAACATGGAGATAAAGTCAAGGTCAGTCAATCGTTTATACCCCATGTTGCCTATTTTAGAGGACTTGCAGCCCATGCATTAGTGACTGGGTCCTATTTGACCAGCAGAACCTCATGTAAGACAACACAAAAGTGAGCGTTTTTTGTACAGGACAGGGCAGAACTTGTTCAATAAATTCCCTTTAAATGTAGGATATCATTAGTATTTAATATCGCACAAGTTTTTTCTATTATTTCCATTCTGAAAGTGACTATTAACTGGTAGAGTGCTGAATTATTTTTGATCACCAAAATTTGTTCACATGTCTTTGCCTTGTTACAATTTATGGGAGAGTGCCTATGGGCACGCTCCCATAAATTATAACCAGGGAAATCCATATATATATATAATAGTTTCACTTAAAAAATTATATGGAGCACTTCGACTGAATATGTAGCCATTAAGTTACTGTACCTACACTTCAGAGTAAAGCCCAAATATGGGCATCCAGCACTCTACCAGTTAAGGCTCAACAGAATAGCTCTAGTCTCCAGATAGACTTTACATTTTTTTGATTATTTTAATTTTATTTTAAATGTAGGATATCATTAGTATTTAATATCGCACAAGTTTTTTCTATTATTTCCATTCTGAAAGTGACTATTAACTGGTAGAGTGCTGAATTATTTTTGATCACCAAAATTTGTTCACATGTCTTTGCCTTGTTACAATTTATGGGAGAGTGCCTATGGGCACGCTCCCATAAATTATAACCAGGGAAATCCATATATATATATATAATAGTTTCACTTAAAAAATTATATGGAGCACTTCGACTGAATATGTAGCCATTAAGTTACTGTACCTACACTTCAGAGTAAAGCCCAAATATGGGCATCCAGCACTCTACCAGTTAAGGCTCAACAGAATAGCTCTAGTCTCCAGATAGACTTTACATTTTTTTGATTATTAAAAAATAATGTCTTTGCTCAAACCTTGATTCTGTTCTAATTTAGGACTGGAGATTCACAGTAGGCGCTTGTAACAAAGCAATGATTGGATAACAAATTCTGACTCCAAAATTAAACTAACACTCTAGCATTTGATATACAATAACATGCAATGTTTTCATTTATTTGTCTTACGTTAAGTGCAGACAACACTGAAAGAAACAGAACATCTCACAGTTTCTCATATAACATTATATACATAATATTTCTTCCTTGATCAATCTTGGTTATATATATATGTGGTAACCATGTACACAATGTAATTTGAATAACGATATAATATATATATACTTTTCACAAAACAAAGAACATACAACATTTATACAAACTATTTCACTTCAGACATTTAATATATTTACGTAAATCCATGTATTGAAATCTAATTCTACACACAGTATGCACAATTTTTATAATGGAAAGTTAAAAAATTTATAGTAATTTATATATTTTTTATACTTACCAATGACCCAGACATAGCTGGTGCTAACTCTTAAAATATAGGGCCAAACACAAATTTTGCCCCCCAATCCCCAAAATTTGCATCTAAACTAAAGAAAACATGTCCAGAGAGGCCCTCCACACCTCGCCCCCACTGCGCATGCGCAGTGTCAAGGACGTTCCGAAATTGGCGCCATTTATCATTCTAATAACCAGTGCCTGGTAAGCGCTATGTACTCAGCGGGGAGGCAAGAGTTCCCAACTCCTGGGAGGGCCATCCCCGTCTGGGTCATTGGTAAGTATAAAAAATATATAAATTACTATAAATTTTTTAACATTTTTATACTGTACCAATGACCCAGACATAGCTGAATAGTAAAAAGGCTGGAGGGCCAAGGACATAGAGCAAAATGGAATACGCTCAATAAAATAAAATAGAGTCATCCCCTGTAGGGAAAAGAAGTAATAGGCCTTACATGTATCTTTCTTATTTATGATAAATTAGAAAGATACAACACCTTCCAAAAATTGAGCTTCATACATCCATGTACTCTATTAATATCCAATAATCCTTATACTAATAATTTTTAAAGTAAGCCAATAATAAAGTAAGTCTAGAGAATAGAGACTCTTATACTCCTAAAAGTGTGTGAGAATTGCATAATCATGTCCGTTGACATATGCAATATTCAAAAGCTATACTTTAAAAACTAAGACTTGAATGAATTTTATAAACTTAAACTTCTCACTAAACAACCATCCTAAAAACAGCTCAGAATTACTAACTCCGGAGGAGGTATCCCCTTGTTTTCATAGTAAAAACAGGTGACCCAAGGGAACACCCTCCCCCCCCCTTTTTCTTGCCCTGGGTCAAATAGCCCAGAGCGAAGAGGGCAGCCGAACGGAGACACTGCCGAAACAGACAGCCTACCTAGCTATAGTAGCAACTGTTAAGTGAATGACATTCTGAGCAGTAGATAATAGACCTAACAATAGAGGCCTCCAGAAATGGACTCGATATTTCTGAGATAAAATTCATGAATGGATGGCTGAGCGCAATGAGCAGCCTTCAAAAATCTATAATAGAACACTATTAATGTAAGCCCAAGAAGTAGAAGAACTCTTACTTCATGAGCCGAAATCTTAAGCACAACTGCTAAGCCAATGATATACCATAAGCAGTACGCTAGTTAATAGAATCCATTAACAATAAAATGGAGCGTAACGTCCTTCTACTAGACATCAAAGACAGAAGAAGCTTACGCCCTTGTAATAAACAGATATCTGTTTATAAATACATAAACTGTACCCGGAAAGAGTAAAGGCCTATGCCCATACGAAGACGGAAGGACCTTAAAATAATAGGTTCCGGATAATAGGAGCCTAACTCTTATGCAACAATCCAACCTAAATAGTAACGGAAGTATTGATTCCGAAACTATGAAAGTGAAAATCATCCATCGATAGTGCATGAAACTCACTGACTCTACAGTAAAAGAGAAACCAACAGAATTACTGTCTAAAAGGTCAGAATTTGAAAACTACTGTTTCCAGAGGCTCAAATGATTACTTAGCTAAATAAGAACCTGAAGTTAAAATCCGTATAGGAATTTAATCTAAAGATTCTAAGTCTATTTATCAAAAAGTTACTAACTGACTTAGATAAAGAGACAAAAGACTCAATTGTAAACTATCGTAGAGTGCATAGGTATGAGGTAACATAAACCTATAACCTAAATAACAACAGGCTGCAGTAGATCTTGTGAAACAAGTATACTAAAAAATAGCAATGAGTAGTATGGAGGGATCAACCATATGAACATAATGATCCCTACACCACGACGGAAGAGCCTCCACTTTAGTCGCATAGAATAGCGAAGAAGAGGATCTCCTATAGTAAGAAATCGCGTCCAAAGCTCGTCCAGTACAGTGCTTACAATGCAATATGGACCACACAACGGAAAACATGAAGGTTGCGACCTTGCTGGTTGTGATAAAAATGACACGATTTACCCAGTGAAAAAAGATCCTCACATAGAGGAAGATTTCACGTTAAGATCCACAGTAGACAAGAGAGTAAATTACTCATGATCTCTGTGAAGATAGAGATGCTATCAACAGAAATATATTGTGGTTGTTTATCTTAGCAATACCTGCTAAAAACAACAGCGCCGGAGGATACGCGTATCCTATCATTCTGTCCTATAGATCAATAGAGCGTTAACAGTATTAGCTCAGAGATCTGGACAAGCCAACACATACGTCTGCAATTGATTAGCCAACTGTGTCATAAATAAAACATCATTGGGCGCTCCCATAGATAGCAAATCTGATTGAATACTTGTTTGTTGAGAGTCCATTCTGACAGCAACAAGCGACCCGTAAGAGAACGGGAGTGCGATAAAACAATCAGACGACCCAGAATATGACGGACCAAAACTGAACTTGGTGTACTATAACCAACAGACGGATTCTTTCCATTAAATTGAATAACGGAAACGAAAGAGTGCCTCCCTGGTTCCGGAGATACGCCACTACTGTCGAATTAAAGGACAGGAATTTGGGCATGCGTTTCTGAATAATGTTCATGCAATGACATAAAGCAAGCCTAAAAAACATTATTCCGCGGAAGTTAACTGATAGCTAAAAGACTGCGGAACCCAAAGACCCTGGCACTTCGAATCCGTAGGGATCAGTATATATCCCAATCTGTTTGACTGGCAACCGTCATAACAGCCACACTCGGGTCCGGCAACTGCGGCGGCACTCTCTGAGTCAACCACCGAATGTTTGCCCCAGTCTGAATCTCTTGTAACACTAGATAGACAAGAGAATGTATAAATCAAGCAATTCATGGATTGCCGGAAAGTTGCCGTCGAAGAGAAGCTCCTCCGAGAACGAAGCGACTCTGAGAGAGTTCTTAACCTACTATCCACGCGTGGATGTAGCTAGGGCTGCCTCACGTCTAACCAACTCCAATCAGCCACTGAAGGGCGGAGTTATACGTGAACAAACTACTGCCCTCAAAAGAAATTACATTGAGAATAATATCCCGTAAATCTTTTCTTGAAGACGTAATGATAACGCCTCAGTAAGGCGGATTACGTATAATAAAGCGTCTAAGTTAAGTCTAATATACATAATGTCGTTCCCAACATTGAAATTGGAAAAGACATAAACGGTGAAAAAGAATATATGCAGTCTTTAATCACACCGTCTAGACGCATATGAACTCTCGGTATGCCCTGCTCTGCCAAAATAAACTATATGTAAAAAAGATAAAATGGCAGAAATGAGCCACGCGGACAAGAAACTAAACTATCATGCTTAGTAGCCGTCTTGTATATATATAAATATATAGCGTCGAAAAATAAAACACATGTTGTAATGACAATATTGGACTGCGTCGGTAAGTCAGGGACAAAGTCCCTGTACCGATCGAAAAATCCGAGTCCAATGACGCTATAAGTCTCTTATCCAAGATCGCAGCAATGAAGTCCGAAAAATAATCACTGGAAGAAATGCCAGAAGATATGAAAGGCATCTTCCGATACTACTAAAGGGAAAACTCGAAATCTTTCGAATCCCTTTCGCCATCCTGTCGGACCCTATAAAGCGTTCGGTCGTCCGTAGCTTGATGCAACCGCGGACCGCACCGACCCAGCGCCGTCGGATAATTCCTGATTCGACCGAGAAACCGTCAATTGCTGGGATGCTGCGAAACAACTGTGCTAACTCGGATAGCACGTCCGTCACTGAGGCCTGAGGAGCAGCGGTCTTACGATGCATTGCCGCAGGAAGCTCCGAGATCGTTACCCCGTGCATACTTCCAATATGCGAGCGAACGGAGTGTATAGGCCTCGTGTCCCTTGGCTACCGGATGGCGCGACCTATTCGCTGTGGAATCACTGAATGCCGAAACTGATCGGATACTCGAGGTCACGTAGCCAATGTGCGGTCGTGTGCCCTGCTGTGAGGATGAGGAAGCATTAAAGACAGTCTCTCGGACTGTCAATATAACGGAGCGTCCCGAGCAACGGACATATGCTCCGAATGTAAAATATCTGAACCACAACATGCGGTCCCCTATGTTGTTGGCTTCCTCCGATCTGTCCTCAATCTGCCGTCACTGGGTGAGTACTAAAGTAATTAAAGTGCTCGCATCACCCAAATCTCCTTCCTAGACCGCAACGGACGAACCCGGCAGCCGAACCATTCGATGAATGTACGCTACACCGGGTGAGCTAGCGAATGTCACTCCGTAAGCGATAGACATATTCCATGAGCACTTATTGCCGCTAACTCTTCATTAACTATGACGACAGAGGCACACTTTTGAAAGACATCTCCATAACTCTTCGAACAAGAAACCAGAAATGCTTGGATAGCAAGCATAAAATAATAATATATATAGCGTCGTTCAATAATTCGAAAGTTTGTGTGACATTATTGGACTATGTCGGAACTGAGGGACGATGTCCCTGAACCGAACCAAAAATTTCTAAGTCCACCGACGCTATCAGTTTCTTATCCGGCATCGCAGCATATGTTGTTCCGAAAGGGAAAGCTTGAAATCCACCGAATCCCTTTCGGTATCCCGTCGGACCGGATGAAACTTTCGGACGTCCGTACCCGCTTCCGCGGAGCGTCCCGACCCAGCATCGTCGGATAAAATATATGCGACAGATTCAGTTGATGCTGGGATGCTGCGATAAACTGTGCTATTAAGGAAAGCACGTTCGTTCCCGAGGCCTGTGCAGTAGCGGACTTACGATGCATTGCCGCTGGAAGCTCCGTGTACGTTGACTCCCGCATACTTCCTATGCGAACGTCCGGAGTCTGCAGACCTCGAGTCCCCGGCTACCGACCCAGCGCTGTCGGATAATTCTCGATCCGACACCGTTTCTGTCGGCTGCTGGGATGCTGCGATAAGCTGTGCTATGTGCACAAGAATGTCCGGCGTCGAGACCTGCGGAGGCGCAGTCTATCGCTGCTTCGCCGAGGGCAGCTCCGCATCAGATGGCTCCCGCATACTTTTCCTATGCGAACGTCCGGAGTCCATCGGTCTCGAATCCCTGGCTGCCGGATGGTGTGACCTGGTCGCCGAAGAATCCTTGATCGGCGAAGCTGGTAATATATCGGCGGTCACGCAGCCAAGGTGCGGTCGTGTGCGCTGACGAGAAGAGGAAGCCTTAGCAGTCTCAGCGGACTGCCTATACAACGGAGCGTCCCGAGCGACGGACGTATGCTCCGCTAACGACACATTTGTACCACAACATCTGGGGCCAGATGTTGTTGAACGAGAGAGGGGCCTCTCTCGCTTGCCGTCCGGATGGACCGGAACGAGCTATGAACCGGACTAAAAGGCTTCCTCCGTTCTCCCTCCGATCCGCCGTCACTGGGTGTGCATTAAGTTAATTTTATAGTGCTCGCATCACCCCAAAATTCCTTCTAGACCGCAACGGACGAACCCGGCTGCCGAACCATTCGGTGAATGGACGCTACACCGGGCGAGCTAGCGGACGTCAAAGGCCGTCGAACCTACTAGGGTCCTCTTAGGCAATTGGCGTATTACATGAGCACTTTTCCGCTAGCCCTTCATTAATTGTGACGACGGAGGCACACTGTTGGAAGACATCACAGATACATCACCCTAATCTTGATCGTCTGAAATAGAAATTGATAAAGTAGAGTGACCCTGCGGGGAAAGGACCGGAGTGTCCAAATCCCCAACAACATACCGTGACATACGCTTCCCATATTGTCATCGAAATCATACGATACAGAACCGGAGTTAATGCGAGTACACTGACCACATATAGAATGATAATAAGGTCAGAGGAAGACTTCCTCTTAAAACAATAGATCAATATCCTTTCAATGTGAAAAGAAAACAAGTCCTGGTACTCGCACTAACCCCTGGCAATCAAAATACATAATAATAATATGATCCATTAATATAGAAAAAATAATTGAAATCAAAATATTTTGAAAAAATATTTTTTCAGAACAGCCCAAGTTTCTGAAAAGTAACGTTGAGCCCCAATGGATCCCAAGCCTAAGTGTGGACAAAAATTTTAAAAATATTTTAAACAATTTATTCAACACTTACGAACAATAATAATGTATCTAGTTATGATTGAAATAACATAAAGATATTATTATTTAGAAATCCCCCCCTCACACAGAGGGCTGTTGTAAATGTAAACAATGAGTGTAAAAACACTAAAATAAGACTCCAGGCACCCAGGCCCGAAATCAGTTACCAAAAATACACCATCTGATGCAAAACAGAGACTTCCAGGGAAGAAACTGCAGAACATCAGATGGTAGATGCAGAACACAACGCCTAACCACCCGTAGGTGAAGACGTAAACATGGGGAAAGAACAGAATTCATTCTGTTATTCAGCTAAACTCCCAAGAAATTTTAGTAATAATAATTACAGAAATTATGCCAAAAGCATGGGAGAATAGCAAGGGGGAACTTAAAGGACAGGGAGAGAGGAAAAACACTTGTAAAAACAGTGTAACTAAATAATCAGAATGACAACAAAATGGCTGCTGCCTTGAAAATAGGTAACTTAACATAATTTCATTAAAAAATTTTAAGTTACAGCCCTGATAATATTCTGTCACACATTCTTTTCCTCTCCTCCTTTTCTATCCTCCTTAGAATCACCATTTCACTAATATTTATTTGTCTGGCATCATTTAAACTGAGATTTAAAAGCACAAAGATCAGTCAGATGTTAACTGATGAAGGGCCAAACTTAGAATGATAAATGGCGCCAATTTCGGAACGTCCTTGACACTGCGCATGCGCAGTGGGGGCGAGGTGTGGAGGGCCTCTCTGGACATGTTTTCTTTAGTTTAGATGCAAATTTTGGGGATTGGGGGGCAAAATTTGTGTTTGGCCCTATATTTTAAGAGTTAGCACCAGCTATGTCTGGGTCATTGGTACAGTATAAAAATATGTGAATTTGTACTCAGCCATTCATTGTATGTTTGGAACACCCACAGAACATAGTAATTCTGAAAATATGAGTAAAAGCCTAGGAAACACAGGCAAGATTTCAGCTAATGAACCTCTGGAATTAGCTCAGAGGTCCCTTGGCTGAAGTTTTTCCCGTGCTCCTTTTCTTATTCCACACAAGTTTTTATTTGGGTGGAAACTTCATTCTGGGGGTGTTTTTTGACAATCAACTCTCCACACTAACTTTATTACTTGGCCAGTAGAAACAAATGGGGCCAGCAAGCGAATTTGCAATTCAAGACCCATCAGATACACAAGTTTCTATTTGGTTAGCAAATTAAGGTGTGGAAAGATATCCACTCACCAGGTGGCCATACCAAATTACCCTGTGTGCATTATACATGCAATGCAACTATAAAATAAATATATATTCTCAACTGAGACATTTTGTCAAAATTATTTATACCCAAAGTCCAGTAGAACCCTGTTGCTGAATAGACATTTAGTTATTAATATATTCACACTTTAAATATTCCTGTAAACCAGTGATCAACTGAGCATTTATAATATCTTGTTTGGCAGATCTCCAGGAGCTCTGTTAAACAGGATAATATAGATTAAATGCTCATACTGGAAGCACTGGGGCCTGATCAGTCTACAAGCACAGGGAATTAAGTGGATGTTAGCGTAATTCTTTGATTTATTTATTAAGGTTTAACAACACATCAAAAGCCAAGGTCGTATCGTGTCGGTGACAATTTTATGGGTGGAGGGAGCCAGAGAGAACCACCGACGAGCAGCTGCCAGCTCCCCAACATCGTAACTCCGTACTGCAGCACAGGCAGGGTAGATTGGTTGAAGACATGCGCACCATAGATGTGCAGTATGCCTTAGTACATGGTGTCATCATGCCCTCATGTAGACAATCGGAATTCTTCAATAGATCTAAATATTTTTTATTCAACCAACAGGCGTTTCCTCTATAATCTATTTGTAATCATCAGGTGAACTTTGTACAAGTTCAGTAAATGGCTTGGTGTTAGGAAGATATATGCAATCAACAGAGCTTTTCAATTTTAAAATATCCATTTAATTAGATTTTACCGTGTACTTACCTGGTAGTAATATGATCTCAAAAGTGATATTTTCATAGATCAGTTTTGCTGTTCAAGAATGTTTCAGGGTAATTTTAAACCTGTTACCTAATGTAATGTCCATTGTCTGACATGTACTATTCACAACAATCACCCTTCAAATTAACATTAATTTTTCAAGTTTTCCTTCCAATACATAGCTTACAAACCTCTCATTGGAATAAGCTCGTTCTAATGAGAGACCGTAAGTTATGTTTTGTTTGCTTGTTTTTTGTTGGTTTTTTTTTTTTGGGGGGGGGGGGGGGGGGTGGTGGGGTGGATTC
The DNA here is from genome assembly GCA_031216915.1 of Pictodentalium vernedei. Classification (NCBI taxonomy): domain Eukaryota; kingdom Metazoa; phylum Mollusca; class Scaphopoda; order Dentaliida; family Dentaliidae; genus Pictodentalium; species Pictodentalium vernedei. The sequence continues at coordinate 390,154,013 of CM062293.1, read as the reverse complement.
AACAAAAAAGAAAATTGTGTCATTTTCTGACCTAAGGGAAAAGTTGAAGTCTCTAAACACCTACTGAAACTAAAAATGTTAGGAAATGTTTCCATCAAGGTCCTGGAATAATTTAATGAATACAAGAAGTACCATCTAGTCCAAAGATATCTGAACCTCAGTAAGTAATTCATTCTTGAAATTCTGTTCCTGTTTTAACCTCTTACCCAATTCGCACAATATCAAAATTTGTTATTTATATTAATTTTTTCTCAAATTTTTCACAAAATTTAAACAAAACCAATCATGTGACCCATCATTTGATCGAGTTCATTCCAATGAGAGGGTCACATGATATGGTTTTGTTTAAATATTTTGTTAAATAATCCTTTTTCAATTGCTCAGTTTCTAAATTATGTTGGCGAATGCAACCAATTGGTAAGTTAAATGGTTAATATCACCTGAAGAATGTAACTCTGTCCATTTCATTACCACCTCTAGGAAATAGTATAAGTTATCTCTGCCAACATGTATGGTATATGCAGATTTAATACCTGGATGTCAGTTTTTAAACTCTGAGCTGCTGGCGAGGTGTTTAAATGAGACATCCAGGTATTAAATCTCCATATACCGTACATGTTGGCGGAGATAACATTTTTGTCCCGTTTGAAACACAATACAAACATAGTGGAAATAAATTTGTGGACACATTTCTCAGCTCTACAATCACTTGGACCAAATTCATGATAATTATTTTGTTTTTATAATCGCAGAAGACAACAAATAGAATTACAACCCTTGGGTCATCAAGGAAACGAGTAAACAGTATTTTGTTAACATATCGTTCCCTGAGTTCCAATGTGCCTACTGGCACATAGAACACATTGGTACTCAGGGGATGAATTATTTGCTCTTATTTTATTTTTATTCTTGGAAATCTGATGATATTTGTGACTATTTTCGGGTTTTTTGGTTTGATTTTTATTTTGAGGCAAGCAAAAGCAGTAGGCTTTCATTTAAACCATATACCCTTAGTTTCGTGTGTGCTTATACACTAGATGTTGCACGCTCTCATATACCTTGGATGTTGGGTGCATCCCTTGCCATGGCTATTTGTCCAAAGCATTCTGACCAATCAAAAGACTGAATTTATCGGGATATAGGGACAATGCTATTTAGGCATATTTGACTCTTTGGTAAAAGATTGTCCTTCCATAAACAAGTGTTTACAGTTTATTGGTGTTTAAGTTCACTTTCAGCATCTACAGCTAATCATATATGAAATCAAATTCAACCAGTCGTTTATAGCCATGATTAATGCTTTAGAAGACTTCCACCCCAGGTATTGGTTACCAGAAGTTAAACAAGCAATTATCCACTTCCCAGGGTTACCACATGAAAAGGGTTTATGGTACATTGATCCTAGAGGTACAGATTCATTACAAGAGAACATGGAATGATCATAGATATATTTTTTTCACAGCCTTATGATTATATGTACATATGAATAAAAAAAAAACAAAAGAACAGAAATACAGAAAACACTGCGATGCTGAGAGATAAAAAAAAGTATTGCAATAAACAAATAAATTTGTTTATTGGCAATTTTCCTTTTTTGACAGATTACTTTTGTCTGACAAACCTGTGAAATGAGTTTGAAATTTGTTTGTAGACAGCATAATTGGATTTCAAAAACAGACTTGAAAAAAGCTTTAAACTTTTACTTAAATGGCCATAACTGACCTACACCATCCAACAAGCTCATTCCATTATATTTATTGGACATCAAAGTTTGAAAAAGAATTTGCTTCAGTCATAACATTTTTTTATGTCGAGGGAATTTTTTTTGTAGACTTTTAATGATGCAGGATGTGCCTGAGAAACAAAAAAAATTTCTAATAGTTCAATATACAAACATACATGATTTTACTGTCCTGGAAATGTATTTCTTCAGAGACATTGATTATTACATGAAAACTGTCCAACAACCTCCACATTCAATGCATTAACCCATTGAACCTTTGGTAGTATCTTCCATTTCAGTTCAATGGCAGCAAGTAGACGAGTCAGGATTCCTGCAGGCAAGGACTGATAAATTTATTTATTTATTTATAGGTGTTTAAAGTCACATATTTCTGCACAATGGCAAATCATGACCACGACAGTTTTACGGGTAGAGGAAGCCGGAGTATCCAGAGAGAATCACCAAGCAATGGCAAGCAACTGTCATCCCCCAACATACTAAGTACACACAAGCAAGGTTAGCGTTGGTTGAAGGCAGGTGCACCATTGGTGTGCAGTACGCCTTAGTACACAACGTCACCGTGCCCCCACATGGGCAATGAGGGTGAAGTGTCTTGCCCAAGGACACTATGTGGTTGCTGCAGAAGGATTTGAACCAGGGACCTCTTGGCTTTCAGTCTGCACCTCTACCAACTGGCCACTGTGCCCCTAAGGACTGATAAAATTTGAGGTCGTTTCTCAATCTATTTCAGCATTTTACAAGGCCCTATAATAGCCAAATTCAATAATTTTCAAGGCCCTGCTTTCACTAGTCCTAACTAGGATCCTCCAGTCATTATCCCCTCCTCCCACTTCCCTTCTAGGAAAGTGGGAGGAGGAGTAATCACTGGAGGGTCCCTGTTAGCACTGTGCCATCATGAACACTGGCAGATAAAACTATCTAGTTATGATTATGTGCTTCAACAGCATTTTTATTTCATGAATATTCAAGGCTCCTCAAGGTCTCCTGACACATTTTCCAGGATTTCAAGGCCTTGAATGATCCTTAGTTAAATTCAAGATAATTCCTTGAATTCAAGACTCTGCAGGAACCCCGAGAGTGCATATTCATTATTTGTGAGTAGACCCATTAATATTTTCAACATGCAGCCTTGGGGCTACACTGTGAAAATATTAATTGGTCTACTACACACATTACCTTAGCAGGCATCAAACTTCATTAAATTATGTAGTGTTCTATTCCTGGGCGGAAGAAAGTCCTCTTGGGCTCGTAAAGGGTTAACATCTCCAAAAATGTTACATAAACCCAATCGAAAACTCCTCTTCCCAAGCTCCCTCATTTCCTTACTTCACCTATATTATGAACAATTATAGCTATTACAGCTTTTGTGAACCCCCTAAAACCTAAAACAATTTCAATTCTGCAAGTTGAAATAGTGATATACTAACTGCAGTGCATGGAGAGTGGATTATAATTAAAACACAAATAGTGTGAGACTATAGTTTTTGACCTATTGTTTGTGTGGAAATGTCACTCTATGGGTGTTTTAATTATCTACTCTCCAGGTACTATATAATCCCCAAAATGCATCAGAACAGTTCTTTCTATCTTCTACTGTTGAGTGTTGACTTTCTATATTCAGTTTCTCTATGGTTTCCCTTGCATCTTGGCATTTGAAGTCTGAAAGAAATATGAATAATTTATTATGAAGAAAAGAATTTTTGTAGTTTTGAAAATCGTTTATGTCCTCCTGAAGTAAGATTTAGGAGCGGTTGATTGCTGTAAAGCAGCCATGACTGCATTTGAAAAGAAATTCATTGAAAGGAAGACCAAAACCATTCATAAAAACATTGGTGGGCTTCTAACCCTTTACCCAACGAATCGCCCGCCTCCGCCCACGTAATATTCAAATTCAGCATATTATTTTTCGAAAAATTTCAACAAAACCATATCATGTGACCCCTCTTTGGAACGAGCTCATCGAGTGGTCACATGATAAGGTTTTGTTGAAATTTTTTGAAAAAAATTAAAAAATGGTATTTAAAATAATAAATTTTGATATCGTCTGCGTTGGATAAAGGGCTAAAAGGTTGTATCTTCCACTTTTGTCGTGAAATACTACAGATCTGATTACATAAGATGTACAAGAACAGAAGCAATTGATACATACAAATTCTCAGGGGGAAGGGGGGGGGGGGGGTCCAAAATGTTCAGATACAGTTCCTAAATGTCGTATCTTCAAAGCATTTTTCCAAAAAAACAGTTTTGATTCTAAAATGTATCTCAAAATTCCTATTTTGAACAGGGAGGCAATGAGCTTGTTTCTGATAGGTTGAAATAAAATGGGCGGGAAGCCTTGACAAATCAATTCCCGGCCTGAAAGGAACAGGTCATAAAATGACATGAGATTGAATCAATTGAATATCATATAATTTCTATCACAGTAAATGAACTCTCAAAATGTTGTACACCACCTAAAAGTCACTTTTCTCACAGAAAACACATCTAATAGATTCTAAATATTCTCTGAAACAATGAATGTGACTCTGTTTGAGGAGCCACAATTACTCTGTTCTGTGTTCCCCATATTTGAAGTTATTCAGTTTTTTATCTCTCCTGAAAACATGGAAAATTGAGATACGACATTGTGCAAGCCCACCTACAAAATGATGGATCCAATTATGGGGATAATTGTGTTAAATTGTAGGAGGATTATACCTAGTGATGTACTGATCACCAGCATCAGCTCACAGCCGTTAATGACCAATCAGTATCGGTTCAATACTTACGTTAAATCATTGGCAATGCTAATGAATCTCAACCCTACACCTCCTCCCCCCCCCCCAAAAAAAAATAAAAAAAATGGATAGGCCTACGCAACTCGGGTTGATTTAATTATTGCAACCGTATTTACATATTAAATAAACTTTCCTTGAAATGACCAATGCAAAACATCACCCCATTCGGTTTGACGTTGAAAACAAATATTGAATTACCACAATGACAACATACTTCACTTAAATGCAATTTATTTACTGGAACATTCATCGGTATCAGCATCGGTATCGGCTGCTTAATCTGACTGCCAGTGTGGTGGAACAGTGACACTATGCAGTAAGGCATACTGCATGTCTGTGGTGCACTTGTCTTCAACCAATACTAATCCTGCTTTGGAGGATTAAGTTGGTTGGGGAGTCTGGAAATTGCTCCCTGTTGTTCGGTGGTTCTCTCCGCATACTCTGTCTTCCTCCACCCATAAAACTTTCAACACGAGGTGTGATCCTAGCTGTCAAAAGTATCATTAAACCCCAAATAAATAAATAAATAAATAAATAAATAAATAAATAAATAAATAAATGATTTGACTAACAGTTTCACTGGACACAATGAATATATGTACTGCTGTAGCTTTCTAATTTGATGTATCAATCTGAAGGTAAACCATCATTAAAAAATGTAAACCATTTATTATTACCTGAAGAATTCCTACAATCACCCCAAATAGACCAATAGCACTTCCAAAAATTTCTATGATTAATATCTTTACAAACAAGCTGCTGTTCTGTGCATCAGCTAGGGCAGCACCAGATCCAACAATTCCTACACATACTCCACATGCTAAGTTACAAATACCAACTGTAAGTCCAGCTCCAAACATCATGTATCCTGAAAGTAATAAAAATAGTTTTCGCTTATCACTCTGCACCAGACTTTCAAGCAGCGAATTTTTTCCATAGTACAACTAAGAATTTAACCACATCAACCTTGTTAGACAGACAGAGCTCACTGAGCTCAGTCAAACAAGACTAAAATGGTTATGTTTTAATGACACATCTTCCAGATAATCATCCAGGAAGCAATAACCCCAGCCACAATTTACCTAACATGACTAAATAAGGCAAGTACAGGATGTCTTCCAGTTTATAACTATTTCACACCTTTACCCACTATACTGACCTATTCCCTCAACATTATTCACTATAAGTTACATGGCATGTAGCTGGCCAATACATTTCCATACAAGGTGATGAGAGTTCATATCAGGTGAGGCAATGCCGAACCTGATATCAACACTCAGAGCCTTGTATGGAAATGTATCAGCTAACTACACACCCATGTAACATATGTAGAAAATCCATGTGATTAATAAATTTTTACGAGAAACAAAGAACAACCGAACATTTATTTTTTAGAAACTGCTATTGACATCACCGCACAGAATCATCAACAGTAACTAGCACTGGTACTTATCCATGGTGGCAGTAAACAACCGTCGCTGTGTTCGTAGTGCAATATTTGTTTACGAAATACAACCTATCGCTACAAGCATATCTGAAATACCCTTACATACATTTACTGCCATTACCACCTGAATAGTGTTAACAAAGCACTTTTAAACATACAAATCAAAATATGATTAATCACGTTCAAGTTACCGCATTCACATTTATTAGACCAACACCAATTTTTCACAACAAGGGACATAACTCCTACAGAAATCAACAAAAATGGGTGAATATCTGATGGGAGCAAGATCTTCCCACAATGTATACCAATACCAAGTTTTATCAGAAGCCGACTATTGTTTTATTGGGGTTTAACAACACTTTCAACAGCCAGGGCCATATCGTGATGGACAGTCTTGCCGGCAGAAGAATCTGGGATACCAGAGAGAACCAAGCCAGAAAATAAGCAGACTGTCATCTGCAAAATGAGGTCCCCAGAGGGTGAATTTAGTAATGTGACCCTGCACAGCAGGGTAACATCAATAAATTTACCCTCTGTGAACCTCAATCTGAATCAGGGTCTCAAAACTAAACAGAAAGAGGTACCCAGAGGATAAATTGGCCCACTGTATGGGATAGCATTATCAAATTCACCCTCTTGGGACCTCATTCTGCAAATAGACTGCTTATTTTCAGGCTTGGAGAGAACCAGTGAGCAGTGGCATGTAACTCTCAGACTACCAAACATACTAACTCTGCACAAGCAGGATTAGAAACAGATGAAGGCAGGTGCACAATCGAAATGCAGTACATCTCAGTACACAGTGCCACCATGCCCCCAATCAGGATTAGATGTCTTGCTCAAGGACACAACACAGTTACCGCTGGTCCGGATTGAACTGTCAACCTTTCGGTTTGAAGTTTAACGCTTTACCAACTGAGCCACCATGCTCCCCATTTGTTTAAATTAACAAAAAATCCAATTACATATATCATTTTTTCAAGTTATCACATTCAAAACACTATCAGACAAACACCAACATTTTAAACAAAAAGGGGCAATGATCCTTCAAAAATCATCAAAATTTGGCAAATATTTAATATTCTCACAATGTGTGCCTACAGAGTTTCATAAAAATCTGATTAAATTTGTTTTATGTTATCACGTTTATAGTCATTATCAGATAAACAGCAATTTTTCAACAAAAAGGGGAATAACAACAAAAAATGACAAAATTGGGCAAATATCAAACAAGAACATTTTCTAACAATGTATACATGACTTGTAGCAAATTTCCTGAAAATCCAATTACAGTTTTTCAGGTTAACATGTTCACAAAATTATAAATTTGTAATTTGTATATTTTTATACTTACCAATGGCTCAGACAAGCTGGTGCTTTACTCAAAGTTATTAAGGGCCAAACAAAAATTTTGACCCCCCCAATCCCCCAAATTTGCTTGCAAAACCGAAAATTAGAAGTCCTATCTGTCCCACCATACATTTTTACTCTCCACGCATGCGCAGACATCAGGAAGTGACCGGAATTGGCGCCAACATCATTCTTTGTAGAAGAGAGTACTACATAAAAAGTCAGATGGGAGGTATGAGTGCCCACTCATGGGAGGGCCATCTCCGTCTGGGCCATTGGTAAGTAAAAATATACAAATTACTTTGAATTTATAATATTTTTACACTATAACCCAATGGCCCAGGCTAGCTGAATCGTAAAAAGGTGGAGGGCCTAGGACTTCAGAATTAGTAGATCAACATAGTTCCAATCTTGTAATCCAAGGTGAAAGGAAATTAAAATTATTAGGAATTACATGTATGTCTCTCTATACAGTAATAGAGAAGAAATGTCATAAAAAAGGAGCCCAATTCAAGTAATTCTGTATACTTAGCATGAAGACTATGCTAAGTGGATGTAACGAGTGAGAGTTCCCAATTTTTAACGTTAGCTCGGACCAAGCCCCAAAAATTAGGATGGCGTATTTGAGAATGAGAGAATATCTTTCACAAACATACGCCATATACGATAAAACTCCAGCTGTATGCAGGATATAATTACAGACAAACCACCTTCACTTATAGTTACATACTTATCAAACCAGAGGAGAGGTAAAAAAAGGAATCTTCAAAAAGAAAGAGTAGGGGGGGGGGGGCGCTCTGGAATAAGTAAAAGCTATCTGATATCTATGAAACTATAAACGTGCGAATATACGAGAGTGTAAAACAAGGTGTATTCGATTGGGTACCCACATTAATAGAAACCTGGATCTAGAAATGGAAGTAGGTATGATTAACAGGCTCGACACGGACCGCCCCTGAAATAATTTATGAATTCTAAGGTCCATAATATACAATAATGCGTCTGCCTACTATTTATTTATTTATTGGTGTTTAAGGTCACATATTTCTGAACAATGGCTAACCATGATCATGACAGGGTGGAGGAAGCCGGAGTACCCGGAGAGAACCACCGAGCAACGGCGAGCAACTGTCGGCTCCCCAACATACCAACTCCACACAAGCAGGATTAGCATTGGTTGAAGACAGGTGCACCATCAACGTGCAGTACGCCTTAGTACACAGCATCACCGTGCCCCCACGTGGGCAATGGGGGTGAAGTGTCTTGCCCAAGGACACAACGCGGTTGCCGAAGGTGGGATTCGAACCGAGGACCTCTCGGCTTGCAGCCTGCACCTCTACCAACTGAGCCACCGCGCCCCCCGCGTCTGCCTACTAATTCATTATTATGCGCCTGAGCATTGAAATCCCACATATAATCATTTGAATACCAGTTAACTGGCTAGGCAGCCTCCGAGGTACTCAAAGACTAGCAATTTATTTATGATGAATCATGCGCTCGTATATGGCATATAGATGAACAATCACAGGAAACCAACCAACTAAAATGTGGATGTGTCCATAAGGACACCATAGAACACGACCCAGTCACCAATCGAGTAGTCATGAAATGCATGTATGTAATTAAACTCATACAAGGCTTACGGGAAGAAAACTATATCTTTGCTTGGTAATCACCTCTAAACACATTGGGGGAGGGGGAGGGGGGATTTGAAGTCAGATCGAACCCTCCTCACCCGCATTACTTTAATCGTTCTTGTGTTAGTCATAAAATAATATAAGAACCGCAATGGTTCCCTCATGTCTAACCGACTCCATTATGCCACTATGGGCAGAGAAGGACGCGAAGAACAAAAACATCCCCTGATAAAGAAGGTCCTTTCGTGGAGGAAGCTTCTGGGGAATGTCCCATAACGGACACCTCAGAAGAGTGATTCAAGGTTTCTGTGACGACAGAGGTGCTACTAGTAGGATTCAGAACAAGACTGTTTGATCTTAAACATAATCTACTGAATCAACTGAATTGGAGGATACACATATCCTATAATTCATCCCCATGAGATCGACAGAGCGTCTACTGCATACACTCTATGGTCTGGGCATGGCGACAGGAATGACGGCAACTGATTGTTCTGGTGGGTCGCAAACAGATCTATCATCTTTCAGGGTGTGATCCCTCTGGTAGCAAATCTGCCAATACTCGCTTGTTGAGTGTCCATTCCAATTGCAACAGGCGACCTTTCAGAGAGAGCGACCTGCTAGTATGTTCAGATGACCCGGTATATGACCGATAGAAAGTTGAACATGATGATTCATGACATATAGGAAAATCTTCTCCGTTAGTTGGCATAACGGAAATGAATGGGTGCCGCCCTGGTTCCCGATGTACGCTACAACTGTCGAGTTGTCTGACCAAATCTGAACATGGATGTCCGTTATTATGTGAATCCAATGTTGTAGCCCTAGCCATATTGACATCATCTCTTTGATATTTATATGTTTCTCCTGGAACCGAGGGTCCTAAAGACCCTGACACTTTAAGTCAGCAGGACTTAGGGTCGTGCCCCAACCCGTCTGACTCGTATCCGTTATAATCATGAAAGCCGGATCCGGCAGTTGCAGCAGAACTCCCTGAGATAACCACTGAATATCTGCCCAAATCTGATCCCTTCTTTTACTAGGTCTGTTAAAACAATACTGGTTCAAGCGAAAACGTCTTCACATTCAAGTTCTGAGTAAAGAATATCTGGAGGGGAAGTGCGTGCAGGCGGCCCATCAGAATGAGATCCACAGCCGCTCCGTACAGCTCCAACAGTTGCATGAATTCCTTCACTATTAATGTGTCTGAGTGTAGACAAAAGTGAGCATAACAACTAATTTCGCTCTGGGTAACGGCAGACGAACCAGATTGTTGAGTCTCAAAGCTCATTCCCAAGTGAACAGATGACCTGTACGGAGCTAGATCAGACTTTTTCTCGTTTACGATGAAACTGAGACGTCAGAGTAATAGAAGCAGATTCTGAACATTGTTCTGAAGTATAATTCTGTTGCCGTATCCCTGTAGGTCGTCCATGTAAGCCGACGTTACCATAGACGAATGAACTCGTAAGTATGACATTACCAAGTTCATTACTCGAGTGAACACCCAGGGGATCAGGTTCAGACCAAAGCATGTTGCTCTGAACTGATACACCTTCTCTTGTACGGCGAACAGCAGGCAGGTACTTTCACACTCAAACGCTCGCTTTTACCAACCGAATGGTCTCCATAAATAAATTTTTTGAGCCATGATAAGCTTGTTATCCAGCTCAAGTCTATTACCATTCGGAAAGAGCCGTCTGGCTTCAGTATGACAAACAGGCGACTATAACAAGAGGCCCCAAAGGGCCTTAATCGCTCACCGGGCAAAGTGATTCAAACAAAGTGGTTCAAAGAAGTATTTGGGGTCACACTCAGTTAGACATGGTTCATCAACACTACAAAGGAATGAAGTCATGAGAGACAAATTTTATGGAACTGGGGACATGACTTGAACAAACTTGAATCTTATCCCCCTAAGGATGCTGCATACCAAATATCAAAAGCATTCATCTGCTGGATCTGAAGAAGAAGATTTTTAAAGAAAATTCCTAATTTTGAACTAAGTTATCATTCGGGCTCCCACAGTGAGCCCAAATATGAACCCAGGAACTTGGCTTGAACAAACTTGAATCTCACCCCTAAGGATGCTGCATGCCAAATATCAAAACATTCCGACTGATGGATCTGAAGAAGACTTTTAAAGAACAAGAATTGTGACAAGAGGCCCCAAGGGAGAATTGTGACAGGAGGCCCCAAGGGGCCTGAGGGCGCTCACCTGACATGGTAGCCTAAATATCAACCCAGAGAATTGATTTCAACAAATTGCATCTGCTCCTCCTAAGAAAAGCTTATACGAAATATCCAAAGATTCTGACCAGTGGATCTAAAAATGAAAGTGTCAATGGCACTGTAGCTTAACTTGTGTGTTGTGTTTGATGAAAAGGATAATGTTCAATGTTTATGAAAGGATTATGAAATAAGACAAGAATTGTGATAATTGGGAATATGTTCATTTCTGTTCCCTGTGTGCTATGTTTATGATAAAAATAATATGAGGTGTACACTGTACTAAAGAGCTGAGGGGTGGGTTAATATGACCTCACAGTTAATGTATGTGGCCCACACAGTTAACATATATCAACAAAAGTTACCAAGTTACAGTGAAATTATTCCAAAACAAGTCATCCTATCAAGTTACATTAAAATCTCCTCATAAATATGGCCTGTAGACTGTGCTAAAGGTTTTTGGGCTTTGGGCCCCTGTAGCCGTCATTTTCCCAATTGCGTCCAAAGGGGACGTTCTCATCTAGACATTATATGAAGTCAATCTACCAAGTTACAATGAAATCCCTTAATAAATATGACCTGTAGACTGTGCTAAAGGTTTTTGGACTTTGGGCTCTGGCAGCCATCATGGTCGAATGATCGCAACCAAAAGGGGACATTCTCATCTGGACACTATTTGGAGTCATCCTACCAAGCTACAATGAAATCCCTTCATAATTATGACCTGTAGACTGTTCTAAAGGTTTTCAGGATTTGGGCACCTGTAGCCATCACAGCTGACCAATCACGACCAAAAGGGGATGTCATCATCTAGGCATTATATGGAGTCAACCTAACAGGTTACAATGAAATCCTTCTATAAATATAACCTTTTGCCTATGCTAAAAGTTTTTGGGCTTGGGCACCCATCAAGGCTGAATGATCACGGCCAAAATGGGACGTTCTCATCTAGACATTATTTGGAGTCATCCTACCAAGTTACAATGAAATCCCTTCATAAATATGACCTGTAGACAGTGCAAAAGGTTTTCGGGCTTTGGGCACCTTTAGCCGTCAAAGTTGCCCAATCATGTCCAAAAGGGGACATTCTCATCTAGACATTATATGAAGTCAACCTACCAAGTTACAATGAAATCCCTTCATAAATATGACCTGTAGACTGTGCTTAAGGTTTTCAGGCTTTGGGCTCGGGCAGTCATCATGGTTGAATGATCGCAACCAAAGGGGACAATCTCATCTGGGCATCATCTGGAGTGATCCTACGAAGTTACAATGAAATCCCTTCATAAATATGACCTGTAGACTGTGCTCAAGGTTTTTGGGCTTCAGGCATTTGTTGCAATCACAGCTGACCAATCACGACCAAAAGGGGATGTCATCATCTAGGCATTATATGGAGTCAACCTAATAGGTTACAATGAAATCCTTCCATAAATATGACCTTTTACCAATACTAAAGGTTTTTGGGCTCAGGCACCCATCAAGGCTGAATGATCACGATCAAAATGGGATGTTCTCATCTAGACATTATTTGGAGTCATCCTACCAAGTTACAATGAAATCCCCTCATAAAGATGACCTGTAGACTGTGCTAAAGGTTTTCGGGCTTCGGGCACCTTTAGCCGCCACAGTAACCCACTCATGTCCAAAAAGGGACGTTCTCATCTGGACATTATATGAAGTCAACCTACCAAGTTACAATGAAATCCCTTCATAAATATGACCTGTAGACTGTGCTTAAGGTTTTCAGGCTTTGGGCTCGGGCAGCCATCATGGTTGAATGATCGCAACCAAAGGGGACAATCTCATCTGGGCATCATCTGGAGTGATCCTAAGAAGTTACAATGAAATCCCTTCATAAATATGACCTGTAGACTGTGCTCAAGGTTTTTGGGCTTCAGGCACTTGTTGCCATCACAGCTGACCAATCACGACCAAAAGGGGATGTCATCATCTAGGCATTATATGGAGTCAACCTAATAGGTTACAATGAAATCCTTCCATAAATATGACCTTTTACCAATACTAAAGGTTTTTGGGCTCGGGCACCCATCAAGGCTGAATGATCGCGATCAAAATGGGATGTTCTCATCTAGACATTATTTGGAGTCATCCTACCAAGTTACAATGAAATCCCTTCATAAATATGACCTGTAGATAGTGCAAAAGGTTTTTGGGCTTCAGGCACCTTTAGCCGTCAAAGTTGCCCAATCATGTCCAAAAGGGGTCGTTCTCATCCAGACATTATTTGAAGTCAACCTACCAAGTTACAATGAAATCCCTTCATAAATATGACCTGTAGACTGTGCTTAAGGTATTTGGGCTTTGGGCTCGGGCAGCCATCATGGTTAAATGATCACAACCAAAGGGGACAATCTCATCTGGGCATCATCTGGAGTGATCCTGCGAAGTTACAATGAAATCCCTTCATAAATATGACCTGTAGACTGTGCTCAAGGTTTTCGGGCTTCGGGCACCTGTAGCCATCACAGTTGACCAATCACGACCAAAAGGGGATGTCATCATCTAGGCATTATATGGAGTCAACCTTACAGGTTACAATGAAATCCTTCTATAAATATAACCTTTTGCCTATGCTAAAGGTTTTTGGGCTCGGGCACTCATCAAGGCTGAATGATCACAGCCAAAATGGGACGTTCTCATCTAGACATTATTTGGAGTCATCCTACCAAGTTACAATGAAATCCCCTTATAAATCTGACCTGTAGACTGTGCTAAAGGTTTTCGGGCTTCGGGCACCTTCAGCCGTCACAGTAGCCCAATCATGTCCAAAAGGGGACGTTCTCATCTAGACATTATATGAAGTTAACCTACCAAGTTACAATGAAATCCCTTCATAAATATGACCTGTAGACTGTGCTAAAGGTCTTCGGGCTTTAGCAGCCATCATGGCTGAATGATCGCAACCATAGGGGACAATCTCATCTGGGCATCATCTGGAGTGATCCTAAGAAGTTACAATGGAATCCCTTCATAAATATGACCTGTAGACTGTGCTCAAGGTTTTCGGGCTTCAGGCCACTAGTAGCCATCACAACTGACCAATCACGACCAAAAGGGGATGTCATCATCTAGGCATTACATGGAGTCAACCTAACAGGTTACAATGAAATCCTTCCATAAATATGACCTTTTGCCTATGCTAAAGGTTTTTGGGCTCGGGCACCCATCAAGGCTGCATGATCGCGATCAAAATGGGATGTTCTCATCTAGACATTATTTGGAGTCATCCTACCAAGTTACAATGAAATCCCTTCATAAATATGACCTCTAGACTGTGCTAAAGGTTTTCGGGCTTTGGGCCCTTGTAGCCATCACAGTTGCCCAATCATGCCCAAAAGGTGACTTTCTCATCTAGACATTGTATGAAGTCAACCCACCAAGTTACAATGAAATTCCTCAATAAATATGACCTGTAGACTGTGGTAAAGGTTTTCGGGTTTTGGGCTCGGGCCGTCGTCACGGTTGGCAGATCATGCCCAAATGGCGAAATTCTCATCTAGACATCATAAGGAGTCATCCTACCAAGTTACAATGAAATCCCTCCACATTAAACATCACCTGCAGACTGTGCTAAAAGTTTTTGGGTTTCGGGCTTGGGCAGCCATCACGGTTGATAGATCATGCCCAAAAGGGGACGTTCTCATCTAGGCATTATACAGAGGTATCCTACCAAGTTACAATGAAATCCCTTCATAAATACGACGACCTGTAGACTGTGCTAATGGTTTTCGGGTTTTGGGCTCGGGCAGCCATACCGGTTGCCCGATCGCGACCAAAAGGGGACGTTCTCATCTAGACATGACCCCAAACATGCATATGAAATTTCGTGACGATCAGACAAGAACTGCGGGGTGTAGCCCATGCTAAAGGAAAATGTGAATAGACGTCACAGACTCACAGACGTCACAGACTCACAGACTTCCGCACGCGTGATGGCAATAGCTTATCTTGACTATGTCAAGTTAAGCTAAAAAGAAGAAGATTTTTAAAGAATATTCCTCATATTGAACTAAGTTATAATTCGGGCTCCCACAGGGAGCCCATATATGAAACCAGGGACTTGGCTTTAACAAACTTGAATCTCACCCCTCTAGGGATGCTGCACATCAAAAATCAAAACATTCTGACTGCTGGATCTGAAGAAGAAGATTTTTAAAGAAAATTCCTCATTTTGAACTAAGTTACAATTCAAGCTCCCACAGTGAGTCCAAATATGGACCTAGGGACATGGCTTGAACAAACTTGAATCTCACCCTCCTAAGGATGCTGCATACCAAATATCAAAACATTTCGACTGCTGGATCTGAAGAAGATTTTTAAAGAAAATTCCTCATTTTGAACTAAGTTATCATTCGGGCTCCCACAGTGAGTCCAAATATGGATCTAGGGACATGGCTTGAACAAACTTGAATCTCACCCCCCCCCCCCCCCCCCCCCCCCCAAGGATGCCGCATACCAAATATCCAAACATTCCGACTGCTGGATCTGAAGAAGATTTTTAAAGAAAATTCACCCCCCCCCCCCCCCCCCCCAAGGATGCCGCATACCAAATATCCAAACATTCCGACTGCTGGATCTGAAGAAGATTTTTAAAGAAAATTCATCATTTTGAACTAAGTTATAATTTGGGCTACCACAGTGAGCCTAAATATGAACCCAGGGACTTGGCTTTAACAAACTTGAATCTCAACCCCCAAAGCATGTTGCATACCCAATATCAAAAGATTCTGCCTGCTGGATCTTGAGAAGAAGATTTTCAAAGACATTTGCCTGAAATGCACTAAGTTCAAATTCGAGCTTCTATAGTGAGCCCAAATATGAATCTAGGGAGCCGATTTGAAGAAACTTGAATCAAATCCACCCCACAATGTTGCATACCAAATATCAAAAGATTCTGCCTGCTGGATCTGGAGAAGATTTTTGAAGAAATTTGCCTGAGATGCACGAAGTTCGATTTCGAGCTTCTATAGTGAGCCCAAATATGAATCTAGGGAGCCGATTTGAACAAACTTGAATCAGATCCACCCCACAATGTTGCATACCAAATATCAAAGGATTCTGCCTGTTGGATCTGGAGAAGAAGATTTTTGAAGAAATTTGCCTGAAATGCACTAAGTTCGAATTCGGGCTTCTATAGTGAGCCCAAATACGAATCTAGGGAGCCGATTTGAACAAACTTGAATCAGATCTACCCCACAATGTTGCATACCAAATATCAAAGGATTCTGCCTGCTGGATCTGGAGAAGAAGATTTTTTAAGAAATTTGCCTGAAATGCACTAAGTTCGAATTCGGGCTTCTATAGTGAGCCCAAATAAGAATCTAGGGAGCCGATTTGAACAAACTTGAATCAGATCCACCCCACAATGTTGCATACCAAATATCAAAGGATTCTGCCTGCTGGATCTGGAGAAGAAGATTTTTTAATGTTTTTCCCATTGCCTACAGTGTTAAAAAGTGCTGACTCAGCACTTTTTCAAAGTCCTGAAAAAAGTACCTTGTGATCAAACCGATAGGGATTTTTTTTAACCACTCTATTCTACTGGATAAAAGTAAGCTTTATACAAAGTAAGAATTCTCTGTGCCGTGTAGTTTTGGAGATATGGCAGTTTTAAGGTTTTTCCTATTTTTAGCTCCCGAGGTTCCCATGGGGCAATGAGAAAATTTTTTTTTGCATCAATTAACTACTTATGACCCATTATCATCTCATATCAAATTTGGTTCAAATCGACCTCACGGTTCTGAAAATAGAAATTTTAGGCGTGGCCAAAATTTTTGCCCCTCCCATAATGATAACAAATAATGCCCGACAAACTTCTCTTGAACAAACTTGATTCTAAACCTCAAAAGTACTCTGTATACCACATATCAAGTCTCAGCTACTGGTGGTTCATTAGAAGAAGATTTTCAAAAAATTTGGCCATTTTTTCCCCACACCTCTGCTCAATATGAGCTGAAACCTAATTTGGATAAAAATCAAAATGCCCTTATATAACCTCTACTCACATGAAATTTCATTAATATGCGGCCAGTGGTTTGAGAGAAAAAGGCCCAAACACCACCTTCACGGCGGACGACAGACGACGGACGACGGACGACAGACGAAAAGTGATCAGATAAGCTCACCCTGACTTTCAGTCAGGTGAGCTAAAAATTCCTCATATTGACTAAGTTATAATTTAGGCTCCCACAGGGAGCCCAAATATGGACCCAGGGACTTGGCTTTAACAAACTTGAATCTCACCCCCCTAAGGATGCTACACACCACATATCAAAATATTCCGACTGCTGGATCTGAAGAAGAAGATTTTTAAAGAAAATTCCTCATTTTGAAATAAGTTACAATTCAAGCTCCCACAGTGAGCCCAAATATGGACCTAGGCATATGGCTTGAACAAACTTGAATCTCACCCTCCCCCAATCTCCCCAATCTCCCCCTCCCCCCCCCCCCCCCCCCCCCCCCCCCCCCAACCAAGGATGCTGCATACCAAATATCAAAACATTCCGACTGCTGGATCTAAGAAGATTTTTACAGAAATTTCCTCCTTTTGAACTAAGTTATCAGTTGGGCTCCCACAGGGACATGGTTTGAACAAACTTGAACCTCACCCCCCCCTAAGCATGTTGCATACCCAATATCAAAAGATTCTGCCTGCTGGATCTTGAGAAGAAGATTTTTAAAGACATTTGCCTGAAATGCACTGAGTTCAAATTTGGGCTCCTATACTGAGCCCAAATATGAACCCAGTGGGCCGATTTGAACAAACTTGAATCAGATCTACCCCACAATGTTGTATACTAAATATCAAAAGATTCTGCCTGCTGGATCTGGAGAAGATTTTTGAAGAAATTTGCCTGAAATGCACTAAGTTCAAATTCGAGCTTTTATAGTGAGCCCAAATATGAATCCAGGAGGCCGATTTGAACAAACTTGAATCAGATCTACCCCACAATGTTGCAT
Source organism: Pictodentalium vernedei (assembly GCA_031216915.1). NCBI lineage: Eukaryota > Metazoa > Mollusca > Scaphopoda > Dentaliida > Dentaliidae > Pictodentalium > Pictodentalium vernedei. Next base: position 390,135,842 of record CM062293.1, on the reverse strand, counting down.
ACCAAATATCAAAAGATTCTGCCTGCTGGATCTTGAGAAGAATTTTTATGAAATTTGCCTGAAATGCACTAAGTTTGAATTCAGACTTCTATACTGAGCCCAAATATAAATCCAGGGGGCCGATTTGAACAAACTTGAATCAGATCCACCCCACAATGTTGCATACCAAATATCAAAAGATTCTGCCTGCTGGATCTGGAGAAGAAGATTTTTGAAGAAATTTGCCTGAAATGCACTAAGTTCGAATTCGGGCTTCTATACTGAGCCCAAATGTGAATCCAGGGGGCCGATTTGAACAAACTTGAATCAGATCCACCCCACAATGTTGCATACCAAATATCAAAAGATTCTGCCTGCTGGATCTGGAGAAGAAGATTTTTGAAGAAATTTGCCTGAAATGCACTAAGTTCGAATTTGGGCTTCTATAGGGAGCCCAAATATGAATCCAGGTGGCCGATTTGAACAAACTTGAATCAGACCCATACCAAGAAGCTGCATACCAAATATCAAAAGATTCTGCCCACTGGTTCTGGAGAAGAAGATTTTTTAATAATTTTTCTATAATTCATACATTGCTATCAGAGTTATGCACAATACAGAGCCCCCATGGGACTTGGCCATTTCATTTGAACAAATATGAATTGCCATATAGTAATGAACATCCACATGAAGTTTCGTGAAAATGAGACCAGTGGTTTCAGAGGAGAAGTCGTTTGAAAAATGTTCACGACGACGGACGCAGGACGACGGACGGCCGGTGATATGTTAAGCTTCGGTGAGCTAAAAATCTTGAGAATCTCGATTCTTGATGACCTGTATTGCTTCCTTTGATAAAAGAGCTTATACCTCCGGTAGGCGAAACTCTCTTGTACAAGAATTTGATGGAAGATTTGCCCAACGCGGACAACTTGTTAGTGGGGTTTTTGCTTGGAATGATAGCCATAAGCCGTCCGAGACTACACTTCTCACCCACTGATCTTCTGTGATTGTTATCCAGTTTTTTGTGGAGCTTGATAACCTTCTGCCAACTGGCCAGCAATAGAGGTCTAAACCATCATCTGTATGAACTGCGAGGCTTACGGGAGGAGAAACCACTTCTTCCCTGCAAAAAATCTTGTCTCGTTAGCCTAGGGAAGCTGACATATAGTCCCGATCAGACCTACGCCCCTTTCCTGAGTCGCTATACTGACAGCCTCCAGAGAAATCATAAGAGGTTTCTTGTACCCTTGTGAGGAGTTTCCTTTTGATGATTTTTGTCTGGAATGCCCTCCTTTACTCTTGTCTGCTGAAGCGGGTCGTTGATACGCCAACTTCAAAAGCAGAGCACTAGACGCTTTCTTCGTAGCCTGTTCATAGACTTATGAAAGCTAGTTGTCAAAAATAAAATGTCCGGAATCTGGAGCGACTTGGAGAGAGCTTTTAACCTTGTCATCTTATCAGTGATGACGATGCAAGGGCAGCATCTTATCTGATTAACTCCAGATTAGCGACTGTTAGGGTAGAGTTATACGCGGAAAACATAATTGCCCTGGAAAAAACTCTAGGAGAGGTACAAACGTCTTCAAATTCCTTTCCCTTGAGATGTTGCACCATAGCTCTTGTAAGGTGATCCGCGTAAGACATTATGTCCAAATTCTCCCTATTTGAAGCAAATAGTAAATGATACAGGTAAGGATACCTCAAGATCCCCGGCCTGCTCATCCAAATGCAGAAGAACTCTCTGCACATCTTTCCCGACCGTTTTTAAATGAATGTGGTCCCAAAAATGGTATGTATATGGAAGATGAAGATAAGAAACCGCCTTCTTCCTCGCACTCAAGAGGCCTGCGACACCTGCATAAACTGAACCGAAAAGAAAGGACTTCCTCCTTTGTCCAGATAAAGTCTGCGTCCAACAATATCAGCGGTTTCTGTCTTGTCGTCGCAGCATTCTGATTCGGCGGAACAAATTCAGGGTAGTATTGATGGATGAAAACCATCGCAACCATGTACTGTTCCGAAAGGGAAGGGTAATCCTCTTCCTTATCCCTTTCACAATCCGAGAGTATAAGTTGCGAATCTTGGTCCATTGCTTCTGCTTGAACAGAGGACTGGACCGACCCAGCATCGTACGACAGCTCAGATTCTGAGTCTGAGGGAAGCTGCATCTGCACTTGCTGGGATGTTGCGATGAGCTGCATAATCTGCAACAGCAGTCCGTCATCGAGGCCTGAGGAGTAGCAGTCTTCCACTCCTCAGCTGCGTGCTGCACCTGGGATGGTGTGTCGGAAACGGATCCTTTCTCCGAAAACGTTCCAATGATTGAGGCCTTATCTCCCTAGCTACCGGATAGTCCAACTTCATGGGCGAAGAGTGGTTCCTTCTTTGTGCAACAGGCTGGATATCCGAAGTCGGGTAGCTAGGATACGGCTGTGTGTGCTTAAATAACATAGCGGAGGAAGCTGTGACTGAAGCCGACCCCGGCTGCAGACTAGACGGAGTGCCCTGAGCGGCGGGCGGACATATGCTCCGTCTCGTGCAAGTTTCCAATCAGAAAATTTCATTTTGGCCTTGTGAAACGTAGTGAAGGAAGCCTTGACTGAAGCCAACCGCGGCTGCAAACTAAACAGAGCATCCCGAGTGGAGGGTGGACATATGCTCCGGCTTGTGCAAGTTTCTCAAAACAACATCTGACCCCAGACGTTGCTAGATTAAAGAGGGGGGCCTCTCCCGCTTGCAGTCTATCAGACCTTGCAGAGTACAAGAACTTGCAGACTTCCTCTCTATTTCCGTTGTCGCTGGGTGAGCTATTTATATTATAGTGCTCTACCCAATCCACTTCTTAGACCGCAACAGACTTAACCGGCACCCACGGATGGAGTACCGCTTCACCGGTCGAGCTAGCTGCTTGCATGAGATTAAAACCTTGAACAAAAGGCCCTAACACTTGCAATAATGAGCACTGCAGCTAGCTCTATATGCTCCACGGAGCGCGACGATGGTAGCACTCTTGGATGGGTGTCAGGATATCATCACCATGTTCATGTTCCTCTGAAATAGAAACTGACATAATAAATTAAAATGCGGCGAGAGACCTGATCCTCAGAAATTCACCACCAACAACGTACCATGACACCGACTCCAACATCAGTCATCCCAGTGTAACACAAGAATGACAAGAGTCCGCAGGAGTGTATCAACTAAAGTTGATATCAGTCCTTCAAACTCGACAACAATATATATAACTGAGATACATGAATAATAGCATATCATAATTGAATTCAAAATATTTTTTGTAAATAATGTAAATAAAAAGGGAACATTGAGAGCCCAAGGGCATCCCGATAGAGCCTAAGTGCGGACAAAATCCCAATTTTTGGAGCTACACTACCGGAATAATAATCCATGTATCCTACAGTATCCTGCAGTAATAGAATATAAAGAAAGTTAAAAAATTTATAGTAATTTATATATTTTTTATACTTACCAATGACCCAGACATAGCTGGTGCTAACTCTTAAAATATAGGGCCAAAAAGAAATTTTGCCCCCCAATCCCCAAAATTTGCATCTAAAACTAAAGAAAACATGTCCTGAAAGGCCCTCCACACTTCGCCCCTACTGCGCATGCGCAGTGTCAAGGACGTTCCGAAATTGGCGCCATTTATCATTCTAATAACCAGTGCCTGGTAAGCGCTATGTACTCAGCGGGGAGGCAAGAGTTCCCAACTCCTGGGAGGGCCATCCCCGTCTGGGTCATTGGTAAGTATAAAAAATATATAAATTACTATAAATTTTTTAACATTTTTATACTGTACCAATGACCCAGACATAGCTGAATAGTAAAAAGGCTGGAGGGCCAAGGACATAGAGCAAAATGGAATACGCTCAATAAAATAAAATAGAGTCATCCCCTGTAGGGAAAAGAAGTAATAGGCCTTACATGTATCTTTCTTATTTATGATAAATTAGAAAGATACAACACCTTCCAAAAATTGAGCTTCATACATCCATGTACTCTATTAATATCCAATAATCCTTATACTAATAATTTTTAAAGTAAGCCAATAATAAAGTAAGTCTAGAGAATAGAGACTCTTATACTCCTAAAAGTGTGTGAGAATTGCATAATCATGTCCGTTGACATATGCAATATTCAAAAGCTATACTTTAAAAACTAAGACTTGAATGAATTTTATAAACTTAAACTTCTCACTAAACAACCATCCCAATAACAGCTCAGAATTACTAACTCCGGAGGAGGTATCCCCTTGTTTTCATAGTAAAAAACAGGTGACCCAAGGGAACACCCTCCCCCCCCCCCCCCTTTTCTTGCCCTGGGTCAAATAGCCCAGAGCGAAGAGGGCAGCCGAACGGAGACACTGCCGAAACAGACAGCCTACCTAGCTATAGTAGCAACTGTTAAGTGAATGACATTCTGAGCAGTAGAGAATAGACCTAACAATAGAGGCCTCCAGAAATGGACTCGATATTTCTGAGATAAAATTCATGAATGGATGGCTGAGCGCAATGAGCAGCCTTCAAAAATCTATAATAGCAACACTATTAATGTAAGCCCAAGAAGTAGAAGAACTCTTACTTCATGAGCCGAAATCTAAAGCACAACTGCTAAGCCAAAGATATACCATAAGCAGTACGCTAGTTAATAGAATCCATTAACAATAAAATGGAGCGTAACGTCCTTCTACTAGACATCAAAGACAGAAGAAGCTTACGCCCTTGTAATAAACAGATATCTGTTTATAAATACATAAACTGTACCCGGAAAGAGTAAAGGTCTATGCCCATACGAAGACGGAAGGACCTTAAAATAATAGGTTCCGGATAATAGGAGCCTAAGTCTTATGCAACAATCCAACCTAAATAGTAACGGAAGTATTGATTCCGAAACTATGAAAGTGAAAATCATCCATCGATAGTGCATGAAACTCAATGACTCTACAGTAAAAGAGAAACCAACAGAATTACTGTCTAAAAGGTCAGAATTTGAAAACTACTGTTTCCAGAGGCTCAAATGATTACTTAGCTAAATAAGAACCGAAGTTAAAATCCGTATAGGAATTTAATCTAAAGATTCTAAGTCTATTTATCAAAAAGTTACTAACTGACTTAGATAAAGAGACAAAAGACTCAAATGTAAACTATCGTAGAGTGCATAGGTATGAGGTAACATAAACCTATAACCTAAATAACAACAGGCTGCAGTAGATCTTGTGAAACAAGTAAACTAAAAAATAGCAATGAGTAGTATGGAGGGATCAACCATATGAACATAATGATCCCTACACCACGACGGAAGAGCCTCCACTTTAGTCGTATAGAATAGCGAAGAAGAGGATCTCCTATAGTAAGAAATCGCGTCCAAAGCTCGTCCAGTACAGTGCTTACAATGCAATACGGACCACACAACGGAATACATGAAGGTTGCGACCTTGCTGGTTGTGATAAAGATGACACGATTTACCCAGTGAAAAAAGATCCTCACATAGAGGAAGATTTCACGTTAAGAACCATAGTAGACAAGAGAGTAAATTACTCATGATCTCTGTGAAGATAGAGATGCTATCAACAGAAATGAATTGTGGTTGTTTATCTTAGCAATACCTGCTAAAACAACAGCGCCGGAGGATACGCGTATCCTATCATTCCGTCCTATAGATCAATAGAGAGGTAACAGTATTAGCTCAGAGATCTGGACAAGCCAACACATACGTCTGCAATTGATTAGCAAGCTGTGTCATAAATAAAACATCATTGGGCGCTCCCATAGATAGCAAATCTGATTAAATACTTGTTTGTTGAGAGTCCATTCTGACAGCAACAAGCGACCCGTAAGAGAACGGGAGTGCGATAAAACAATCAGACGACCCAGAATATGACGGACCAAAACTGAATTTGGTGTAGTAAAACCAACAGACGGATTCTTTCCATTAAATTGAATAACGGAAACGAAAGAGTGCCTCCCTGGTTCCGGAGATACGCCACTACTGTCGAATTAAAGGACAGGAATTTGGGCATGCGTTTCTGAATAATGTTCATGCAATGACATAAAGCAAGCCTAAAAAACATTATTCCGCGGAAGTTAAACTGATAGTTAAAAGACTGCGGAACCCAAAGACCCTGGCACTTCGAATCCGTAGGGATCAGTATATATCCCAATCTGTTTGACTGGCAACCGTCATAACAGCCACACTCGGGTCCGGCAACTGCGGCGGCACTCTCTGAGTCAACCACCGAATGTTTGCCCCAGTCTGAATCTCTTGTAACACTAGATAGACAAGAGAATGTATAAATCAAGCAATTCATGGATTGCCGGAAAGTTGCCGTCGAAGAGAAGCTCCTCCGAGAACGAAGCGACTCTGAGAGAGTTCTTAACCTACTATCCACGCGTGGATGTAGCTAGGGCTGCATCACGTCTAACCAACTCCAATCAGCCACTGAAGGGCGGAGTTATACGTGAACAAACTACTGCCCTCAAAAGAAATTACATTGAGAATAATATCCCGTAAATCTTTTCTTGAAGACGTAATGATAACGCCTCAGAAAGGCGGATTACGTATAATAAAGCGTCTAAGTTAAGTCTACTATACATAATGTCGTTCCCAACATTGAAATTGGAAAAGACATAAATGGCGAAAAGAATATATGCAGTCTTTAATCACACCGTCTAGACGCATATGAACTCTCGGTATGCCCTGCTCTGCCAAAATAAACTATATGTAAAAAAGATAAAATGGCAGAAATGAGCCACGCGGACAAGAAACTAAACTATCATGCTTAGTAGCAGGCTTGTATATATATATAAATATATAGCGTCGAAAAATAAAACACAAGTTGTAATGACAATATTGGACTGCGTCGGTAAGTCAGGGACAAAGTCCCTGTACCGATCGAAAAATCCGAGTCCAATGACGCTATAAGTCTCTTATCCAAGATAGCAGCAATGAAGTCCGAAAAATAATCACTGGAAGAAATGCCAGAAGATATGAAAGGCATCTTCCGATACTACTAAAGGGAAAACTCGAAATCTTTCGAATCCCTTTCGCCATCCTGTCGGACCCTATAAAGCGTTCGGTCGTCCGTAGCTTGATGCAACCGCGGACCACACCGACCCAGCGCCGTCGGATAATTCCTGATTCGACCGAGAAACCGTCAATTGCTGGGATGCTGTGAAACAACTGTGCTAACTCGGATAGCACGTCCGTCACTGAGGCCTGAGGAGCAGCGGTCTTACGATGCATTGCCGCAGGAAGCTCCGAGATCGTTACTCCGTGCATACTTCCAATATGCGAGCGAACGGAGTGTATAGGCCTCGTGTCCCTTGGCTACCGGATGGCGCGACCTATTCGCTGTGGAATCACTGAATGCCGAAACTGATCGGATACTCGAGGTCACGTAGCCAATGTGCGGTCGTGTGCCCTGCTGTGAGGATGAGGAAGCATTAAAGACAGTCTCTCGGACTGTCAATATAACGGAGCGTCCTGAGCAACGGACATATGCTCCGAATGTAAATATCTGAACCACAACATGCGGTCCCCTATGTTGTTGGCTTCCTCCGATCTGTCCTCAATCTGCCGTCACTGGGTGAGTACTAAAGTAATTAAAGTGCTCGCATCACCCAAATCTCCTTCCTAGACCGCAACGGACGAACCCGGCAGCCGAACCATTCGATGAATGTACGCTACACCGGGTGAGCTAGCGAATGTCACTCCGTAAGCGATAGACATATTCCATGAGCACTTATTGCCGCTAACTCTTCATTAACTATGACGACAGAGGCACACTTTTGAAAGACATCTCCATAACTCTTCGAACAAGAAACCAGAAATGCTTGGATAGCAAGCATAAAATAATAAAATATATAGCGTCGTTCAATAATTCGAAAGTTTGTGTGACATTATTGGACTATGTCGGAACTGAGGGACGATGTCCCTGAACCGAACCAAAAATTTCTAAGTCCACCGACGCTATCAGTTTCTTATCCGGCATCGCAGCATATGTTGTTCCGAAAGGGAAAGCTTGAAATTCACCGAATCCCTTTCAGTATCCCATCGGACCGGATGAAACTTTCGGACGTCCGTACCCGCTTCCGCGGAGCGTCCCGACCCAGCATCGTCGGATAAAATATATGCGACAGATTCAGTTGATGCTGGGATGCTGCGATAAACTGTGCTATTAAGGAAAGCACATCCGTTCCCGAGGCCTGTGCAGTAGCGGACTTACGATGCATTGCCGCTGGAAGCTCCGTGTACGTTGACTCCCGCACACTTCCTATGCGAACGTCCGGAGTCTGCAGGCCTCGAGTCCCCGGCTACCGACCCAGCGCTGTCGGATAAATCTCGATCCGACACCGTTTCTGTCGGCTGCTGGGATGCTGCGATAAGCTGTGCTATGTGCACAAGAATGTCCGGCGTCGAGACCTGCGGAGGCGCAGTCTATCGCTGCTTCGCCGAGGGCAGCTCCGCATCAGATGGCTCCCGCATACTTTTCCTATGCGAACGTCCGGAGTCCATCGGTCTCGAATCCCTGGCTGCCGGATGGTGTGACCTGGTCGCCGAAGAATCCTTGATCGGCGAAGCTGGTAATATATCGGCGGTCACGCAGCCAAGGTGCGGTCGTGTGCGCTGACGAGAAGAGGAAGCCTTAGCAGTCTCAGCGGACTGCCTATACAACGGAGCGTCCCGAGCGACGGACGTATGCTCCGCTAACTACACATTTGTACCACAACATCTGGGGCCAGATGTTGTTGAACGAGAGAGGGGCCTCTCTCGCTTGCCGTCCGGATGGACCGGAACGAGCTATGAACCGGACTAAAAGGCTTCCTCCGTTCTCCCTCCGATCCGCCGTCACTGGGTGTGCATTAAGTTAATTTTATAGTGCTCGCATCACCCCAAAATTCCTTCTAGACCGCAACGGACGAACCCGGCTGCCGAACCATTCGGTGAATGGACGCTACACCGGGCGAGCTAGCGGACGTCAAAGGCCGTCGAACCTACTAGGGTCCTCTTAGGCAATTGGCGTATTACATGAGCACTTTTCCGCTAGCCCTTCATTAATTGTGACGACGGAGGCACACTGTTGGAAGACATCACAGATACATCACCCTAATCTTGATCGTCTGAAATAGAAATTGATAAAGTAGAGTGACCCTGCGGGGAAAGGACCGGAGTGTCCAAATCCCCAACAACATACCGTGACATACGCTTCCCATATTGTCATCGAAATCATACGATACAGAACAGGAGTTAATGCGAGTACACTGACCACATATAGAATGATAATAAGGTCAGAGGAAGACTTCCTCTTAAAGCAATTGATCAATATCCTTTCAATGTGAAAAGAAAACAAGTCCTGGTACTCGCACTAACCCCTGGCAATCAAAATACATAATAATAATATGATCCATTAATATAGAAAAAATAATTGAAATCAAAATATTTTGAAAAAATATTTTTTCAGAACAGCCCAAGTCTCTGAAAAGTAACGTTGAGCCCCAATGGATCCCAAGCCTAAGTGTGGACAAAAATTTTAAAAATATTTTAAACAATTTATTCAACACTTACGAACAATAATAATGTATCTAGTTATGATTAAAATAACATAAAGATATTATTATTTAGAAATCCCCCCCCTCACACAGAGGGCTGTTGTAAATGTAAACAATGAGTGTAAAAACACTAAAATAAGACTCCAGGCACCCAGGCCCGAAATCAGTTACCAAAAATACACCATCTGATGCAAAACAGAGACTTCCAGGGAAGAAACTGCAGAACATCAGATGGTAGATGCAGAACACAACGCCTAACCACCCGTAGGTGAAGACGTAAACATGGGGAAAGAACAGAATTCATTCTGTTATTCAGCTAAAACTCCCAAGAAATTTTAGTAATAATAATTACAGAAACTATGCCAAAAGCATGGGAGAATAGCAAGGGGGAACTTAAAGGACAGGGAGAGAGGAAAAACACTTGAAAAAACAGTGTAACTAAATAATCAGAATGACAACAAAATGGCTGCTGCCTTGAAAATAGGTAACTTAACATAATTTCATTAAAAAATTTTAAGTTACAGCCCTGATAATATTCTGTCACACATTCTTTTCCTCTCCTCCTTTTCTATCCTCCTTAGAATCACCATTTCACTAATATTTATGTGTCTGGCATCATTTAAACTGAGATTTAAAAGCACAAAGATCAGTCAGATGTTAACTGATGAAGGGCCAAACTTAGAATGATAAATGGCGCCAATTTCGGAACGTCCTTGACACTGCGCATGCGCAGTAGGGGCGAAGTGTGGAGGGCCTTTCAGGACATGTTTTCTTTAGTTTTAGATGCAAATTTTGGGGATTGGGGGGCAAAATTTGTGTTTGGCCCTATATTTTAAGAGTTAGCACCAGCTATGTCTGGGTCATTGGTACAGTATAAAAATATACCTATATATGAAGACGTTGACAATGTAAACAACGTCAATGTAAACAAGACATCAGGCACACAAAAAGGCTCAAAGTCAGAACCAATTGAAATGCTATCAGATGCAAAGCTAGATCTTCATACAAAGAAAAAACGATACATCGGTCAGAAGATGCAAGACTAAATGACCTAACACCCCTAGGGTGAGGACATACTCCTGGGGAAAAAACAGAATAATATTCTGCAATATATGTTAAACTCCCAAGAAATTTAATAAAAAATTTCAATAAAAAATAGCCAAAAAGCTTGAGTTTAATTGGAAGGGTTCATTGAATGGTTAGGGAAGGAATACTAAACAAACAGTGAAATAATCATTATTAAAAATGATGACATCAGGCATATGTCCCGAAATTGGGAAACATAAAGTTAAAAAATTTATAGTAATTTATATATTTTTTATACTTACCAATGACCCAGACTTAGCTGGTGCTAACTCTAACAAAACCAGGGCCAAACACAAATTTTGCCCCCCAATCCCCAAAATTTGCATCCAAAACAAAAAGAAATCATGTCCTAAAGGACCTCCATACTACGCCTCTACTGCACATGCGCAGTGACGCAGACGTCCCAAAATTGGCGCCAATTATCATTCTTACTGGCAGTGCCTGGTCAGCGCTATGTACTCAGCGGGGAGGCAAGAGTTCCCAACTCCAGGGAGGGCCATCCCCATCTGGGTCATTGGTAAGTATAAAAAATATATAAATTACTATAAATTTTTTAACATTTTTATACTGTACCAATGACCCAGACTTAGCTGAATAGTAAACAGGCTGGAGGGCCTAGGAGATAGAGGAAAATCCAATAAGCTCAACTATATAGTAAAGAGGAAACCCCTTAAGAAGAAAAGGAGTATTAGGCTTTATATGTATCTTTCTTATTTAATATTAAATTAGAAAGATACACTACCCTTAATAATTGAGCACAATAACATTCATGTTCTCTATTAACATCCAGTATATCCCTTATACTAATTATTTTTAAAGTAAGCCAATAAATAAAGTAGTCCAGAGAATTGAGACTCTTTATAGTCATTTAAAAGTGTCCGAGTATTGTATATTAAAGCCCGTTTGACACTTGACATATACAAATGCTTCACACCGAGCTACACTTTAAAAATAAGACATGAATGAAAATTAACATTAATATTACACTTTAAAACCATCCCGGAAGCGACTCAGAAATACTGACTTGGAGGAGGCATTCCCTTGCTTTTCACTATAAAGCAGGTGACCTAAGGGAACACCCCCCCCCCCCCTTCCCCTTGCCCTGGGTCAAATAGCCCAGAGCGAAGAGGGCAGCCGGACGGAGTCACTGCCGGAACAGAAAGCCTGCATAACTATAGTTGCAACTGTTTAGTGGACGACATTCTGAGCAACAGATAACGGACCTAAACAATGCAGGTCTCCAGAAATGGACTCAATATTTCTGAGATAAAAATTCGTAAATGTGGATGGCCGAGACCAATAACCAGCCTTCATTAAATCTGTAATAGCAACACTATTAGCATAAGCCCAGGAAGTAGAAAGAGCTCTCACTTCATGAGCGGAAATCTTAAGCACAGACTGCTGAGAAGAAGATAAACTCTCATAAGCAGTACGGATAGCTAATTGAATCCATCTAGCAATAGAATGGACCGAAATGTCCTTTCTATTAAGCATCAAAGACAGAAAGAAACGTTTCCAGCCCTTTCTGATAAACTGAGATCTCTGTTTATAGATACGTAACGCTCTAACAGGACAGAGTAAAGGCCTACGCCCGTCTGAAGACGGAAGAGCCTTAATAACAATAGGTTCCGGATATTTATTAGGAGCCTGATTCTTAGCTAAAAAACCCACATTAGTAGTGAAGGTGATAGTGTTCCCGACACTACGATAGTGAGAATCATCCACCGACAGTGCATGAAGCTCACTGACTCTTCTAGCAGAAGAGAAAGCTAAGAGAAAAGCTGTCTTATAAGATAAGAATTTGAAATCTACTGTCCCAAGAGGTTCAAATGGCTTTTCCTTCAATTTAAGAAGAACCCAAGCTAAATTCCACTTAGGAATTAATCTAAGAGTTCTGGGTCTATTTATCGAAAAGTTTCTAACCAACTTAGATAAAGAGACATTAGATCCAATTTGTAAACTATCATGATGTGCATAGGTATCAGATAACATAGACCTATAACCCTTTATAGTAACAGGCTGCAGTTTGATTTCGTCAAACAAGTATACTAGAAAGTTTGCAACGTCTGGTGTAGAGGGATCGAATATATCTACAGAATGATCCCTACACCAACGACGAAAAACCTTCCACTTAGCCGCATAGTTTAGCGAAGAGGAGGTCCTCCTACAGTTAGAAATCGTGTCCACTGCTCGTCCTGTAAAGTGCTTGCCATGCAAGAAGGACCGCACAACGGAAAAACATGAAGGTTGAGACCTTGCGGGTTGTGATGGAGTTGGCGCGATTTCCCCTGCGAAAGAAGATCCTCCCGTGGAGGAAGCTTTCGCGGTAGGTCCCACAACAGACACCTGAGTAGATTTATCCACGGTCTCTGTGGCGACAGAGATGCTACCAACAGAATCTTGCATTGAGATTGTTTTATCTTTAGCAATACTTGTTGAATTAACGGCGCTGGAGGATACGCATATCCTATCATTCCGTCCCAAGGGATCGACAGAGCGTCTACTGCAAATGCTCTTGGGTCCGGACACGGAGACACATACGTCTGCAACTGATTGTTGAGATGTGTCGCAAATAAGTCTATCATTGGCCGTTCCCATTGGTAGCAAATCTGATTGAATACTTGTTTGCTGAGAGTCCATTCCGACGGCAACAAGCGACCCTTTCGTGAAAGGGAGTCTGCTAGCACATTCAGACGACCCGGTATGTGACGGACCGAAAGAAGAACGTGATGTTCTAGCGCAAACAGAAGGATTCTTTCCGTTAGATTGAACAACGGAACTGAATGAGTGCCTCCCTGATTCCGTATATACGCCACTACTGTCGTATTGTCGGATAGGATTTGGACATTGTGAATAATGTCCATCCAGTGACATAACGCAAGCCAAATTGACATCATTTCCTTGATGTTTATGTGCTTGCACAGGAATTGCGGATCCCAAAGACCCTGGCATCTCGAATCCGTTGGGATTAATGATGCACCCCAACCTGTTTGACTGGCATCCGTCATAATGGTAAAACTCGGATCCGGCAACTGCAGCGGAACTCCCTGAGTTAACCACTCAATGTTTGCCCAAGTCTGAATCTCTTGTTTCACTTGATCTGACAAGAGAACGTCTACGTCGAGCGAATGAATTTTCACACTCCAATTCTGAGTCAAGAAAATTTGAAGAGGACGTGTGCGTAACCGCCCCATCGGAATGAGATCCGCAGCGGCTCCGCACAGACCTATCAGTCTCATAAATTCTCTCGCCGTGACTTTGTCTGCGTGCAGACAATAGCGAGCGTAACAACTGACTAATTTCGCTCTGGTTAACGGCAGACGAACGAGATTGTTGTGCGTCTCGAAGCTCATTCCCAGATGAGTGAATGACTTGGACGGCACCAGATCCGACTTCTCCTCGTTTACTATAAAACCGAGACGTCGGAGCAATAGAAGAAGATTCTGAACATCGTTCTAAAGCGTTAACTCGTTGCCGTACCTCTGAAGAATGTCATCCAGGTAGGCCGACGTTACCGCAGACGAATGAGCTCGGAAATATATCATTACCGAGTTCATTACACGAGTGAAAGCCCAGGGTGCTAGATTCAATCCGAAGCACATCGCCCGGAATTGATACACCACTCCTAGGACTGCGAAGCGTAGGTACTTTCGGAATGTCGGATGTACCATGACGTGAAAGTACGCATCTTTGAGATCTATGCTTGTTGCATAATCGTTCACCCGAATACTCGCTCTGACCGACCGAATCGTCTCCATATAAAATTTCGGAGCGACGATCAGCTTGTTTATCCAGCTCAAATCTATGACTGGTCGGAACGAGCCATCTGGTTCCGGAACCAGAAACAGATGGCTGTAGAATCCCGGAGATTCCTGGTTTTCTACAACCTCTACCGCGTTCTTCATTAAAAGAGACTGCACTTCTGATAGCAGAGTGTCTCTTTTCTGTGGATTTGACGGAAGATGAGTCCACTTTGGACTTCGAGTTAATGGAGGCTTTCGTTTGAAGGATATCTTTAGACCTTCCGAAGTCACTCCTCTCACCCAAGGGTCGTCCGTAATCGACGCCCATTCTTGTGAAAAGCTCGACAACCTTCCGCCAACCGGTACGCGATAGAGGTTTAAGCCATCACCTCCTGGACCTGCGAGGCCTGCGGTAGGAGAAACCACGTCCTCCACGACCCGCACCTCGCCCCGTCGACCTCAGGGCATCCGACCGATTGTCCCGGCCCGAAGGTCGAGAGTCGCTACCCTGACGGTCTCTCGAATAAGACCAAGAGGACGCACCGGAACCTCTATAGGAACCTCTCTTGGGCGCATTAGACCCAGAAGTGCCTGTCTTATTCTTGTCTGCTGTATCCGACTTCTTAGAAGCAGATTTGAACAACAGAGAATCCGAAGCTTTCTTTGTAATTTTATCATAAATAGCAGAAAGCTTGCCGTCAAAGAGAAGTTCTCCGGAGACCGAAGCGACTCTAAGAGAGTTCTTCACCTTAGTATCCACGAGTGTGGATGTAGCTAGGGCTGCGTCACGTCTAACCAACTCCACATTTGCCACTGAAAGGGCGGAGTTACACGTGGAATAAGCTACTGCCCTTGAAAGAAGTCTTAAAGAGGATTGTATATCCTGAAACTCTTTCCCTTGAAGGCGCAGTGATAACGCCTTAGTAAGGTGATCTGCGTAAGATAAGGCATCTAAATTGGCTCTGTTAGACGCAATAGCTGTTTCCAACACCGCGGTTGGAATAGAAGCCGACGACGGTAATGATAGCTCTAAGTCTTCCGCCTCGTCGTCCATATGCAGAGGAACTCTCGGGATACCCTGTCCTGCCATATCGAATTTATTCCTTGCATTAATGAAAGGCAGGTTGAGAGTATTAGCGGACAAGAAACCTGCTTTCCCCGTCTTGGAAGCAAGTTTAAATATAGCGTCGTTTAATAATTCAAATGTTCTTGCAACATTATTGGCCTGCGACGGAAACTCGGGAGCGATGTCCCTGAACCGCTCAAAAAATTCAGAGTCCAATGACGCTATAATCCTCTTGTCCGGAACCGAAGCAGTCTGGCCCGACAGAACAACTTGAGGGAGAAAGTGCCGGATGAAGTCCACGGCAACTTTATGTTGTTCCGAAAGGGATAGCTCCAAATCATCCGTATCCCTTTCACCATCCGGACGGACCTCATGATGTTCCCGGTCGTCCGCCCCCGATGCTTCGGCGGAGCGTACCGACCCAGCGCCGTCGGATAATTCTCGATCCGACACCGTTTCTGTCGGCTGCTGGGATGCTGCGATAAGCTGTGCTATCTGCACAAGAATGTCCGGCGTCGAGACCTGCGGAGGCGCAGTCTTTCGCTGCTTCGCCGAGGGCAGCTCCGCATCAGATGGCTCCCGCATACTTTTCCTATGCGAACGTCCGGAGTCCATCGGTCTCGAATCCCTGGTTGCCGGATGGTGTGACCTGGTCGCCGAAGAATCCTTGATCGGCGAAGCTGGTAATATATCGGCGGTCACGCAGCCAAGGTGCGGTCATGTGCGCTGACGAGAAGAGGAAGCCTTAGCAGTCTCCGCGGACTGCCTATACAACGGAGTGTCCCGAGCGACGGACGTATGCTCCGCTTGCGACACATTTTGTACCACAACATCTGGTCCCAGATGTTGTTGTACGAGAGAGGGGCCTCTCTCGCTCGCGGCCCGGCTGGACCTGGACGAGCTAGGAACCGGACTCAAAGGCTTCCTCGGTTCTCGCTTACTATCCGCCGTCACTGGGTGTGCATCTATTATGTTTATAGTGCTCGCATCACCCAAAATTTCCTCCTGGACCGCATCGGACGAACCCGGCTGCCAAACCATTCGGTGAATGGATGCAACACCGGGTGAGCTAGCGGACGACATTTGTCTAATATCCATGAGCACTTTTGCCGCTAGCCCTGAATTCATTTGTGACGACGGACGCACACTTGTAGAAGATAACATGGAAACATCACCCTGTTCTTGTTCCTCTGAAATAGAAACTGAGAGAGTAGAGTGACCTTGCGGAGAAAGAGCCGGCATTGCCCTTTCTCCAGAAACAACATATCGTAACACACGTTTCCAATGTTTCTCATCCCAAAATTCACATATAGGACAGGGATTAATGCGAGAACACTGACTACAATTAATACAATGATCATGAAAGTCAGAGGAAGATTTCTTCCTATTACAATTTGAACAATGTCCCTTCATTGTGAAAGGACAACAACAAGTCCTAGTTAATCGCACAAACCCCTGACACAAAGATACATAATAACATGATCCATTAATAAATGAAAAAATAATTGCAAATCAAAATAATTTTGAAAAAATATTTTTTCAGCGAAGCCCAAGTTGCTGAAAAGTAACGTTGAGCCCCGATGGATCCGACGGCAAAGTGTGGTCAAAAATTTTAAATTTATATTAAATAATTAATGAGACACTTACGGATAATATAAATGTATCTTATAGTGAGATAAACTACAGCAAAGGCAAACAGCCCCCCTCAAAAAAGGCTGTTGCCAATGTAAACAAACAGTGTAAAACACCAGAAAACATGACTCCAGGCACTGAAAAAACTGGCCCGGAATCAGTCATCAAACTTACACTCTATCTGATGCAAAACAGAGACTCCCAGGGGAGAATCTGCAGAACATCAGATGGAAGATGCAGAACACAACGTTATACACCCATGGGTGAAAACGTAACTATGGGGAAAATAACAGAAAACATTCTGTATCCAAGCAACTCTCCCAGGAAATTTTAGAAATGAACTTTCTCAAAAATATGCCAAAAGCATGGGAGAATTGCAAGGGGGGACTTTAGAAGGCTAGGGAAGAGGAAACACTGAATAAGCAGTGCAACATTTAGCAAGAATGACAACAAAAGGCCCATGCCTCGAAAATAGGCAACTTAACATAATTTCATCAAAAAATTTTAAGTACAGCCCTGATTATTTTTTGTCACTTCTTTTTCCTCTCCTCCTTCTATCCTCCTTAGAATCACATTTTCTCCAAAAATTACGTGTCTGGCATCCTTTAAACTGAGATTTACAAGCACAAAGATCAGTGAGATGTTGACTGATGAAGGGCCAAACAGAGAATGATAATTGGCGCCAATTTCGGGACGTCTGCGTCACTGCGCATGCGCAGTAGAGGCGTAGTATGGAGGTCCTTTAGGACATGATTTCTTTTTGTTTTGGATGCAAATTTTGGGGATTGGGGGGCAAAATTTGTGTTTGACCCTGGTTTTGTTAGAGTTAGCACCAGCTAAGTCTGGGTCATTGGTACAGTATAAAAATATAATTTTGTAAATATTATAAAGTTACAGCCCTGAACATCCAAAACCACCATTGAACACTTCCTTCATCCAATAACAGCCTTGTATCCACCAATTCTTTCATTGATTTGTGTCTGGCATCCTCAAATGACACTGTAGCTCAACTTGTCAAGACATGTACATGTATAGTATGTGACACAGCAATGACAAACATCTAGGTAATGACCTGATAACAAAGGTACATATAAAGTATTGTAACGGTCTGTACATAAATACTGACCGTAGCCTGTAACAAATGTATAGGTAAAGTATTGTAAAGGTGGGTGACAGTCAGATGCTAAACTAGAAAAGAAATCTTTGAGTCCCAGAGTGGATCTGACTGAACCCCAAAATATTTGTTCTCATAGCACAGTGATAACAAAGGCACCCCAAAACACACTCATTCCTGTCCCAAGGCAAAAACAAAGGTACCCAAGAAGTTTTGTGAAGATCAGTTCATAAATACGAGCTGTATAGAAGTTGTGACAAAAAACTGATTGGACCTAATTTCGGTACAAAATGGCCACTGGCAGCCATCTTGAATTTTGGACCGCACTCAGAAACACTCGTTCTCGTCCCAAGGTGATAACAAAGGTACCCAAGAATTTTCGTGAAGATCGGTTGATAAATACAGCCTCTAGCCCGAGCTGTATTGACATGTGCACTTACAGGGTATAAGTAGCACTAAATAAATCAAAATTCATCCAATTTGCATAATCTCTGCACGAGAAAAAAACTTGTATTGTATGTGATGTATTCCATTTTACTAAACATCCATACAAAAATTTATTCAAATCAGAACCCCCCCCCCCCCCCTTCCTTAAAATTATGTCAAATTAACTGTTCATATTCCATGGGGTAAATCTGTATAATGAACAGCATACCTGCCATATAATTCTTCTGCAACTGTGCATAGTTCAGTTCATCTGGGTTGAAATCCTGCAAATAGACATCATTTTTGTACAAAAAGACAATAAGACACATTTATATAGTGCATACATCTCATTGAAATAAAAAGTTCCATGGCACATTACAGTATAGATAAAACAAACAAGAAAATTAAACCATAAACAGTCACTCAGGTGAAGATGTTAAATTAACTTTTCAAAGATATTTGTGAAATAAGTGGGGTTATTAGTCTTGATTTCAATGTACCCATGAAAGGTAACCTGTATGTTTGTTTATTGGAGTTTAATGACACTTTAAACGTTAAGGGCTGCATCATGTCAGGCAGCTTTACGGATGGAGGAAGCTGGAGCACCCAGACAGAACCATCGAGCAGAGACGTGCAACTGTCAGACCCTCCAACTTAGTAACTTTGCACAAGTTGAGTTAAAATAATGCAATTTATGTTAATATAGAAATTACATTCTCTATCTTTATTTTCAGCACTATTTATGCACAAATTCCATCTGAACTATAAGCTTTTTGAGACGACGACAATGACTATATTCCCATGCAAAGAGTCAAAAGGAAACAAATCGGGCAGCTGATTTTGAATCGGATCGAATATCAACTTAAGATATGAAACTGAATTGAATCTCAAAGCTTCACATGGCCCTACGCTAGAACTGCTTTATTTCAACAGCAGATAAACTGCATTTTTACTTAACTGTTTAATTTACCTGCCAACAGATACATCTCAATAGGAGCTAAACGAAGCTTTACAGACCTTGTGGAGATTTACTGTACATAGCTGAATGCATATTAGCATTTTCTTTGCATTTCCCTGAAGAAGAGAAAATCTATCAAGTGCAAAATAAGCCCCAATGTGATTTAGTAGTAATCTGACTGATCTTCAGATAACATTTTGGTTCAAAGGATATCAACCCCTTGACTCATTTTGCAATGCATGTTTTACTGTAAAACATTTTGCTGGATGTGTCTTAAAATTTTCAAAGGGCTATTTTACTATTTTGGATAGAGCTGGGAGGTTGCAGGATTTACACTGCAGCTGCGGTTCAGTTTTTTAAATCAAAAAACCTCGGTTGTGGTTTCAGTTGTCCATGAGCATTTAAAAACTATCTGTATAGACTGTCCCTATAATTACAATATCTTCCATTAACAACTAACAGGTTGATTGTATCAGATGAGTAAATAATTGTAACATATCTATGCCTGTAATGTTAGAAAACGTCAAACCAAAAAACCCAAAACTGTGTTTAGGGTAACCCAACCGACCCTCAAAATTTTATCAAGTAAAAGTCGCTCATTTAGGTCATTGTAACCCTAAATTTCCATCCAACTTTAACTGTGAATTTGAAACCGATTTTAATGTTCAAGCTTTCAAAATGATTGATCCTTTACCCAATGCACACAATATTAAATTTACCAACTTAATTAATTTTTATCAAAATTTTCAAAAGATTTCAATAAAAGCGTATCATGTGATCCCCCATTGGAGCAAGTCTGAGGGGGTCATATGATATGTTTTTGCTGAATTGTTTTTGAAATATATTATTTTTTCAACTGCTCAGTTGATCAATTACAAGGTAGATGTGGGCGATTTGTTAGGTAAATGGTTAACCCCTTATCCATGATTAGTAGGCGACACTTGCAATTTTTCTTTTAAAATAATTAAATATTTTCACTTTTTGCTTTACAAAATAGTTTATGAACCTCATTGGAACAAGCCCAACATGCATGTTCCAAGAGGGGTCATAATCTGGTGTTCTCGAGACAAAATCTGAAAGGCAATTTTTTTGTGAACAGCCCTGACCAGACTAGGTTGTTCTGCTTGAAAAGGGATAATGCATCTGACAGATTATCAATGCTTTTTGGGGGACAAAATTAAAGCATATTTGTAAATCTCAAAAGCATTAATAAGGCATTTCTGCTAAATATCAAAACATTTAAATGGCTGTGCACTTTAATTAACCCTCTGCAATGATGTCAAACTAGGCAAATTTAAATACAAGCTGCAAATTTTTCCCATAATGCAACTAGAAATTTCACCAAGTCAATCTTGTTTGACAGAGCTCTATGAGCTCTATCAAACAAGATTGAATTGGTTAAATTCCTAGTTGCATTCTGGGAAAAAATTGCAGTTTGAAATTTTGGCCTTCAACATCAGTGTGCAGAGAGTAAATTATTTGAAGCTCTGATTCAATCTCCCTATCCTGAATTTTGGAAGAATATTTTAAGTTTTTCATAATAAAAGAGTGATTTCATTTATGAGATTTCTACGTCTGTGGCTGCTACTCATTTGGATTCAGAGCATAACATACATATGTATGATAGTAACATGTTGGCTCACAGAGAAAAATATGAGCACAAACTTTAAAAAAAAAAAAAAACTTACTTCTGCTAAGTTACTGATAACAATGGCCATGATGATACCATAAATAGCTACAGCCTCACAGAAAATGATGCTGATCAAATTTTTTGTCTTGATTCTTGGGGCTTTAACTCCACCTCCTAAAATGCTAGCACCTGTTGTATAAATCCCCCTATAAGTAAAAGAACATGTTGATTATAAAACCTTATAATATCAATTCAACAGCTGTGTCACATTATCAATGGTGGACAGTACCAAATTTCAACAATATTGAGCTGGCAACTTGACATCACTTTTCTGATGGAATAAGCCTGAGGCCTTGAGAAAAATCTTCCTACAAAATATTGTTCAGTTGATCATTCATAAATAATAAAACACGATTTTGAACCATCAGTGTAAGGCCCCACAAAATAGTTTCTCAGGCCATCTTTTGTAAAATTGCATGTGGGTGGGCAAGTTTTTATTTTATTTTTTTATTTTTGTAATAATTTCTTTGCCATCAAAAGTTCATGCTCTTGGTTTGTTTTATGTTTTAGGCCCCATAAGTTACAGAATAGCATGGGTGGTGGTGTATTCCATCCCGAGTGCAAGAAGGCTTTGAAATGCTAAAGTATTGCAAAGCCTTGTTGAACTCAAGGGACAAATTTATTAGTTTTATTAACTTGAGTAAAATATCAGGCATAAACCATTTAATTTAAATTTTTTCAACTTTGCATTGGTTATAAAAAGAGAGCATGCAGCTATCAAATGGACCATACAGGAGGGCCTGAGAAACAGATTTTTAACTTTTTTAGGCCTAAAGTACATACTTTTATCGTACAGCGGTGAAATCATAAAAATGGTCTCTCTCTTGATCAGACTGCTTTCTTGTCACTTCTTGTCACTTCACACTTACAGAAGTGGGTTGAGATTTCATGAATAAAATATTTTATCTTACAAAACAATATATTTCTCCCAATATAAGTAAAAACGTCTAGACAAAATACAAATCTGTATTGAGGGAAGCAACTGCACACGCAATCACCTGATTCAGAAAGAGAATGTTATTTACACCATTTCTGATAATACAGTAGAATCCTCTTAATTGAATATCCATTTTGCCAGTGAAATTTATTCAGTTAACAGGAGTATACAATTAACAGGGATTTGGTCAGTTTCCTGTGTTCTGGAGGTAAACTGAGCATTTATTCTCTTATATCTTGTTTGACAGAGCTCATACAGCTCTGTCAAACAAGATGTAATAGATCTAATAAATGCCTGTATTGGATGTAGTGAGGCCAAAAAGGTTGATAAATAAGGGGAATTTGGTGCGTGTCACAGTAATTTTTTTGACATATTACAAAAATTTATATACAATTAACAGGAGATTACTCTACAACCCATATGCAATTAACAGATCAAATTTGTACTAAAGGTATGGTAAATGGTTTTGTGTTTGAAAATTATATTCAATTAACAGGGATATACAATTAAGAGAGCTCCACTGTAGTAATTAAATATATCACCAACTCAACAAAATAAATTAGACTAGATTATTTTTTGCCATGATGATATTTTAAAATAGGCCTACCATGCGTTAAACCTGCAAAATTAACCCTTTACCCAACGTAACGGCCAAAACCAGCCAGCGTTATTCTCAAAAATCGCCAATTAATTTTCATTATTTTTTTCATTTTTTGTCTCAAAAACATAGGTTATGACCCCTCGTTGGAACGAGCTCGTCGAGCTCGTTCCAACAAGGGGTCATAACCTATGTTTTTGAGACAAAAAATGAAAAAAATTAGTTATTCAAGAATTATTTTTGCAAGTGTCATCTGCTTTTCAGGTTAGGTAAAGGGTTAAACAAGGAAACACACCAGCTGAATCACTGCTAAAGTACAAGTAGAATAATGACTGGGGATTATGTCATGCATTGCACAAGAATGAAATACCATGACAGGATGATTTTCATTCATAATGAAAGTGTCAATGACACTGTAGCTTAACTTGTTTAAGACACGTACATGTATAGTAGGTGACACAGCAATGACAAACATCTAGGTAACGACCTGATAACAAAGGTACATGTAAAGTATTGTAACTGTCTGTACATAAATGCTGACCGTAACCTGTAATAAATGTGTAGGTAAAGTATTGTAAATGTGGGTGACAGATGCTAAACCAGAAAAGAAATTTTTGAGTCCCAGAGTGGGTCTGAGTGAACCCCAAAATATTTGTTCTCATAGAACAGTGATAACAAAGGCACCCAAAAACACCTGTTCCTGTCACGAGGTGATAAGAAAGGTACCCCAAGAAATTTTGTGAAGATCAGTTCATAAATACAGACTCTAGCCCAGGCCGTATTGACATGTGCACTTACTGTGTATAAGTAGCACTGAACAAATCAAAGTTCATCTAATTTGCATAATTTCGGCACGAGAAAAAAACCTGTATTATATGTGATGAATTCCATGTTACTAAATATTCCTACAAAAATTTATTCAAATCAGAACTTTCATACAGAAGTTCTGTACAAAAAACTGATTGCACTAATTTTGGTACAAAATGGCTGCTGGCGGCCATCTTGAGTTTTGGACCACAACCAAAAACACTCATTCTCGTCCCACGGTGATAACAAATGTACCCAATAAGTTTCGAAAAGATCGGTTCATAAATACGGCCTCTAGCCTGAGCCATATAGAAGTTGTGCACAAAAAACTGATTGGACCTAATTTCGGTACAAAATGGCCACTGGCAGCCATCTTGAATTTTGGACTGCACTCAGAAACACTCGTTCTCATCTCAAGGTGATAACAAAGGTACCCAAGAAGTTTCGTGAAGATCGGTTCATAAATACAGACTCTAGCCTGTGCCGTATTAACATGTGCACTTACTGTGTATATGAGGCAATGAATAAATCAAAGTTCATCTAATTTGCATAATTTTTGCACAAGAAGAAAACCTGTTTTATATGTGATGTATTTCATGTTACTAAACATTCATACAGAAATTTATTCAAATCAGAACTTTAATACAAAAGTTCTATACAAAAAATTGATTGCACATATTTTGGTACAAAATGGCCTCCGGCAGCCATCTTGAATTTCGGACTGCACCCAAAAACACTCATTCTCAGTCCCACGGTGATAACAAAGGTGCCCAAGAAGTTTCGTAAAGATCAGTTCATAAATACGGCCTCTAGCCCGTGCCGTATTGGCAATTTCAGTTACAGTGCTAAAAGTAACATTAAATAGATCAGAGTTAGTCTAATTGGCATAATTTATATGCACGAGAAAAAAACATGTATTATATGTGATGTATCCCATGGTACTAAACATTCACACAGAAAATTATTCAAACCAGTGCTTTCATATGGAAGTCCTGCGCAAAAATCTGATTGCACCTAATTTTGTACAAAATGGCCACCAGCGGCCATCTTGAATTTCAGACCGGCTCAAAAACACTCGTTCTCGTCCCACGGTGATAACAAAGGTACCCAAGAAGTTTCGTAAAGATCGGTTCCTAAATACGGCCTCTAGCCCAAGCCGTATTGGCATTTGCACTTACATCAAAGTTAGTCTAATTTGCATAATTTACGCACGAGAAAAACCCTGTATTATATATGTTGTAGCCCATGGTACTAAACGGAAAAATTATTCAAATCGGAGCTTTCATATGGAAGTTCTGCGCAAAAATCTGATTGCACCTAATTTTGGTACAAAATGGCTGCCAGCTGCCGTCTTCAATTTCGGACCGGACCCCAAAACACTCTTTCTCGTCTCACGGTGATGACAAAGGTATCCAAGAAGTTTCATAAAGATCGGTTCATAAATACAGCCTCTAGCCCGAGCCGTGTGTACGTGACGGACAGATGGCCAGGCGGACAACGGGCCTTGGCAATACCTCAAATTTGGCTTTGCCAAAGTTGATCTAAAAATCAACTCATAGTTGCTGAACAATTGTTAAAATATATTCAAACAAGTCAACAAAGAGTGGAATAAAACAAGATAAATTGGTTATTACCACCAATTGAGTTTCCTAGTTGGTGTTTTGACGTCTCAACTTTGCCTCTGGATTATATATCGACCTGTCCTAATGCATGAGTCGATATATACTCAGAGACGAGGTCTCGACTTCAATAAAATAAAATGACAGTGTCAATGACACTGTTGCTTAACTTGTCTTAACTTGTCTGTGTTGTGTTTGATGAAAAGGGTAATGTTCAATGTTTATGAAAGGATTATAAAATAAGACAAGAACTGTGATAATTGGGAATATGTTAATTTCTGTTCCCTGTATGCTATGTTTTCAATAAAAATAATTTGAGGTGTAGACTGTACTAAAGAATTGAGGGGTGGGTTAATGTGGCCCTCACAGTTAATGTATGTCAACCACAGTTACCAAGTTATAGTGAAATTATTCCAAAACGAGTCATCCTATCAAGCTACAATAAAATCCCTTCATAAATACAGCCTGTAGACTGTGCTAAAGGTTTTCGGGCCTGCATAGCCACCATGGTTGACCGATCGCAACCAAAAGGGGACGTCCTCACCTCGACATTATACTGAGTCATGCAACCAAGTTACAATGAAATCCCTTCATAAATATGACCTGTAGTCTATGCTAAAGTTCTTCAGGTTTTGGGCTCGGGCAGCCATCATGGTTGAATGATCGTGACCAAAAGGTTTTTGGGCTTTGGGTCCCCGTAGCCATCACAGTTGACCAATCATGACCAAAAGGGGACGTCATCATCTTTACAATATATGGAGTCAACCTACCAAGTTGCAATGAAATCCCTCCATAAATACGACCTATAGACTATGCTTAAGGTTTTCAGGTTTTGGGCTTGGGCAGCCATCACGTCTGAATGATCATGACCAAAAGGGGACGTTCTCATCTAGACATTATTTGGAGTCATCCTACCAAGTTACAATGAAATCCCTTCACAAATATGACCTGTAGACTGAGCTAAAGGTTTTGGGGCTATGGGTCCCTGTAGCTGTCACAGCTGACAAATCGCGACCAAAATGGGACATTCTCATCTGGACATTATATGAAGTCAGCCTACTAAGTTACAATAAAATCCCTCTGTAAATACAACCTGTAGACTGTGTAAAAGGTTTTTGGGTTTTGGGCTTGAGCAGTTGTCACGGTTGACAGATCACAACCAAATGGGGAAGTTCTCATCTAGACATCATACTAAGTCATCCTACCAAGTTACAATGAAATCCCTCCATATTAAATATGACCTGCAGACTGTGCTAAAAGTTTTTGGGTTTCGGGCTTGGGCAGCCATCATGGTTGACAGATCATGACCAAAAGGGGATGTTCTCATCTAGATATTATACAGAGGCATCCTACCAAGTTACAGTGAAATCCCTTCATAAATACGACCTGTAGACTGTGATAAAGGTTTTTGGGTTTTGGGCTCGGGCAGCAATCATGGTTGATCGATCGTGACCAAAAAGGGGACGTTCTCATCTAGACATGACCCCAAACCTGAAATTTTGTGATGATCGGACAAGAACTACAGGGTGTAGCCTGTGCTAAAGGAAAATGCGAACAGACTAACAGACTTCGCACACGTGATGGCAATAACTCATCTTGACTTTGTCAAGTTAAGCTAATAAACCATTGCAGAAACCTGCATGTTGGTATTAACCTATATGCACAATCTGGGCCAAATCAAAAAGAAAAAAAACACAAAACAGCATCTAGAGTCAATGTTCTCACATTACTTTAGGGACAGGGGAAATTCTAGTGTTGTGAAGAGAGCAGAAGACAAATAATTTTGAGAGACGATCCAGTTTTTCCATCTTTGTAATCACAATTCTGTCAGTAAATGGAGAGTGGATTGTGCTACAACACTGATGGAGTGGATTTTCCAACCAGATAACAAATGCAGTCAAAAAAACACGAGAAGCAGGGATTTTCCAAATGTGAACAGAGTCTGTTAATTTTCTCAATTATAAATGACATTTGGTGTAGTTTCCCAATTACATGATGCATATCAACAATCTCCTCCCCCTAGATTATGTAAGGCAAAAATTGTTTATGGGCTTACAACTTGATGAGATCATTGAACCACGAAATCCATTACTGACAGCAGTCTCTGAAGACTTGGCCCAGGCCTACTTAGGCTGAAGGCTCAGGTTGCCTTTGGGAAAGGGGTGTTGGGGGGGGGGGGGGGAGGTGGGGCTGAGACTGACAGATTAGTCTGGCTGCAAATACCAATTCCCAATTTGACATATTTCAATGGATTTTTCAATGGGTCAGTTGCACCATTTCCTATAATACATAGCAAAATCTCTGGGAATACAAGCCAAGTTTTTGGACTGCTGGGTCACAGTCACATAAATGATCTGCAGGCCCAAACTTTACATTAGGCCTCTGATGTTTTTTCAAAAATAGAAAACCCAGAAATTTTTCCGTGAGTGGAAACTTCACTGAGGGGTATCATGATGAAAAAAACACCCTTAACGTTTAGTAATATTCAACAAAATATCATTTATTCTATGAGATTTGTTTTGTTTTTTTTTATTAGGGTTCATGTTAGGTAAAGGGATCAAGAAAGTACACAATCACTAGCAAGAGAGAATCGATATCTTAGACGACAATCCATGTGAAAATGTCCCGAGTGGAAAATAAAACCCTTATTTATTTATTTATTAAGGTCACATATTTATGCACAATGGCTAATCATGACCGTGACAGTTTTACGGGTGGAGGAAGCCGGAGTACCCGGAGAGAACCACCGAGCAACGACGAGCAGCTGCCAGCTCTCCAACATCGTAACTCCGCACTGCAGCACAGACAGGGTTAGATTGGTTGAAGACATGCGTACTATCGACGTGCAGTACGCCTTAGTACACGGCGTCATCGTGCCCCCACACGGGCAATGGAGATGAAGTGTCTTGCCCAAGGACACAACGCGGTTGCCGCAGGTGGGATTTGAACCGAGGACCTCTCGGCTTGCAGCCTGCACCTCTACCAACTGAGCCACCACGCTCCCAATAAAACCCTTAACGACGCCTCTGGCACCATAGTTTGCTTGGGATACTTACTGAATATTTAGGATAACTATTTATTTATTTATTTATTTATTTATTTATTTATTTATTATTTATTTATTAGGGTTTAACGACACATTAACAGCCAGGGTCATATCATGTCGGTGACAGTTTTACAGGTGGAGGAAGCCAGAGTACACGGAGAGCTGTCAGCTCTCCAACATCGTAACTCCGAACTCTGCACCGTGGCACAGGCAGGGTTAGATTGGTTGAAGATATGTGTACTGCTGATGTGTAGTACGGCTTAGCACACAGCGTCATCGTGCTCCCATGTAGGCAATCAGGGTTAAGTGCCTTGCCCAAGGACACAACGCGGGAGCGCGAATCAGTCGCTGAAATGGTCACCCATCCAGCTACTAACCGCATTTGGGGTTGCTTAACTTCAATGACCTGACGAGAACCGGTTACCGCGATGCCACCACGTCCCTTCTATGAGATTGAAAATGAAGAATTACTCACCACGCAGCTCCAGCAACTGACATTGATATAGCAAGACCAACACCAAGTTCAGCCCACATAAATGGAGATGTCGATTCTAAAAACCTACATGAGAAAATATATAAATATAATTAAATCGTATAGTATGTAGTGAATGGATGATCACTAAAACACGCACAGACTGGAATTTTCACTCGGAGAAAAAACATAAGAAGCACAAGCAATGTTCCAACTAATGAACATTTTGCATAGGGAGACTCCACTCTGTTAGTGTTTAGTGGTTAATGTTATCCCTTTCTAAAGAATAATAGCCAGATCTGTCCAGTACTATTCACAAAATGGACACCCACATTTTGTTACTTTTCCAATTTTTGTCTTCAAAATGATAAATTTAAAGTAATTTGTATATTTTTTATACTTACCAGTAGCGCAGACTTAGCTGGTACAAACTCAATATTATCAAGGGCCAAATACAAATTTTGCCCCATCCCCCCCCCCCCCCACCCCCACCCAATCCACAAAATTTTCATACAATACAGAAAATTGAAAGTCCTATCTGGCCCGCCATACTTTTACTATCTGTGCATGTGCAGTACTCAGGAAGAGACTGGAATTGGCGCCAACATCATTCTTTGTGGACAAGCCTACTAAAATAATAACTCAGCGGGGAGGTCTGGGCCATTGATAAGTATAAAAAATATACAAATTACTTTAAATTTATCATACTTTTATACTAATAACCAATGGCCCAGACTTAGCTGAATCGTAAAAAGGTGGAGGGCCTAGGAATTAAGAATTAGCAGACTAAATACAGCTCCTAAGCCTGCATTCCAAGGTGAAAAGGAGATTAAATTTAAAAGGAATTACATGTATGTTTCTCTATACAATAATAGGGAAGACATATCATAAATAAGGAGCCATAAGTAATTCAGTATTCTTTGCATGAAAGATTATGCTAACTGGGTGTAACAAGCCCCCAATTTTAAGGCTAGTCCAGACTAATCCCCTTAAATTAGGAAAGGCGTATTCAAGAGTGAGAGACTAACGTCCGCAAACACACACCAAATATTAATAATAAACAAGCTGTATCTGGCATCAGCAATAATCTACAGACAAAACAGCTTCACTCATAGTTACACACTTATCAAGCTAGAAGAGATGAAGAAAAATCCCCCCACCCCCTTTTTTTGAAGGAATATTCTTCAAAACAAAGAGGGAAGCGCTCTAGAATCAGTGAAAAGCGGTACCAAATAATCAATATTTTTCCGCCCAACAGGCAACCAGTTATTAATTATTATTAACTATTGGGGCTTAATGCCACTTCAGAAGCTAAGGCTATCATGGCAATGCCGGTTATTAAGAGCGCATGCTTCTAACGTTTTCCGGAATCGGAATACGTAGATAGGTCGAAAACCGGTGATATAACATGTACAACCATACACTTGTCCAATTGAATCCCAATGGAAAGTATCTGTTAGAGCAAACATTCTTCTAAGGCAACCAACAGGCGACTCCATTCAGGTGTAAAATTAATTCTAATAATAAAAGATTTTTAAAGAAAATTCTTCATTTTGAACTAAGTTGTCATTCAGGCTCCCATAGTGAGCCCAAATATGAACCAAGGGACTTGGCTTGAACAAACTTGAATCTCAGCCCCCTAAGGTTGCTCCATGCCAAATATCAAAACATTCCAACTGCTGAATCTGAAGAAGAAGATTTTTAAAGAAAAATTCCTCATATTGACTAAGTTATAATTTGGGCTTCCACAGGGAGCCCAAATATGGATCCATGGACTTGGCTTTAACACACTTGAATCCCCCCTCCCCCCCCCTACCCCCCCCCCCCCCCCCCCCCCCCCAAAGATGCTATTCACCACATATCAAACCATTCCGACTGCTGGATCTGAAGAAGATTTTTTAAGAAAATTCCTCATTTTGAACAAAGTTACAATTCAAGCTCCCACAGTGAGCCCAAATATGGACCTAGAGACATGGCTTGAACAAACTTGAATCTCACCCCCCTAAGGATGCTGCATACCAAATATCACAAGATTCTGCCTGCTGGATCTTGAGAAGAAGATTTTCAAAGAAATTTGCCTGAAATGCACTAAGTTCGAATTTGGGCTTCTATAGTGAGCCCAAATATGAATCCAGGTGGCCGATTTGAACAAACTGGAATCAGATCCACCCCACAATGTTGCATACCAAATATCAAAAGATTCTGCCTGCAGGATCTGGAGAAGAAGATTTTTGAAGAAATTTGCCTGAAATGCACTAAGTTCAAATTCAAGCTTCTATAGTGAGCCCAAATATGAATCTAGGGAGCCGATTTGAACAAAATAGAATCAGATCCAGCCCACAATGTTGCATACCAAATATCAAAAGATTCTGCCTGCTGGATCTGGAGAAGATTTTTTAAGAAATTTGCCTGAAAAGCACTAGGTTCAAATTTGAGCTCCTATACTGAGCCCAAATATAAACCCAGGGAGCCGATTTGAACAAACTTGAATCAGATCCACCCCACAATGTTGCATACCCAATATCAAAAGATTCTGCCTGCTGGATCTTGAGAAGAAGATTTTCAAAGAAATTTGCCTGAAATGCACTAAGTTCAAATTTGGGCTCCTATACTGAGCCCAAATATAAACCCAAGGGGCCGATTTGAACAAACTTAAATCAGATCCACCCCACAATGTTGCATACCAAATATCAAAAGATTCTGCCTGCTGGATCTGGAGAAGAAGATTTTCAAAGAAATTTGCCTGAAATGCAGTAAGTTCAAATTTGGGCTCCTATACTGAGCCCAAATATAAACCCAGGGGGCCGATTTGAACAAACTTGAATCAGATCCACCCCACAAAGTTGCATACCAAATATCAAAAGATTCTGCCTGCTGGATCTGGAGAAGATTTTTTAAGAAATTTGCCTGAAATGCACTAAGTTCGAAATCGGGCTCCTATACTGAGCCCAAATATGAACCCAGGGGGCCGATTTGAACAAACTTGAATCAGATCCACCCTCCAATGTTGCATACCAAATATCAAAAGATTCTGCCTGCTGGATCTGGAGAAGAAGATTTTTTAATGTTCTTCCCATTGCCTACAGTGTTAAAAAGTGCGGACTCAGCACTTTTTCAATGTCCCGAAACTGTACCCTATGATAAAACCGATGGCAATTTTTTTTTACCAATTCTTTCTGTTGGTCCTAAGGAAGCTTCACACCAAATAAAAATTTTCGGTGCCGTGCAGTTTTGGAGATATGGGCGTTTTAATTTTTTTCTATTTTTAGCTCCTGCGGTTCCCATGGGGCTACGGGAAAAAAAAAATCAGCATAAATTAGGTACTTATGACCCAATAAGCCCTCACATAAAATTTGGTTCAAATCAGCCTCTCGGTTTGGAAAATAGAAATTTTGGGCGGGGCCAAAAATTTTGCCCCTCCCATAACGACGCCAAGTATAGTCCCACAAACTTCTCTTGAACAAATCTGAGTCTACACCTCAAAAGGAAGCTGCACACCAAATATCAAGTCTCTGCTACTGCTGGTTCATGAGACGAAGATTTTTTAAGATTTCAGCACACTTTTTGGGTGTGGCCCTACCCACGTGCGGGGCAACTTGATTTGAACAAAATCAAATTGCGATGTCATAACAAACTAGAACTATCACTGAAGGTGATTAATACCCCCGCTTTGGGTTTTTAGAGGAATGCACTTCTGATCATGTAGGCAAAGGCCATAAGGAAATGTATACATAAAGATCATTTTTTGTTGTTGAAATTTGTATTTGCATGTGGCCTTCCACAGAACAGCACTGAATACTTAAAGAGCCCACACATATATGGTTTACATTTGGAAAAACACATTTACAATGTGCAACATGTATTCAAAATCGGTTCATTAATGTAGGAGTTGCACACACAAGAATCCCATTTGAAAACCCATAATAAATCCAAGTTAAAGGGAGATAACCTGGTTAAAATTGTCGCAGATCAAAAATTTGGGAATATGCGTATGTTCACTTAGTTGTGATAATGTTTGAAAGGTTTCGTCAAAATTGATTGATAAATGTAGGAGGAGTTGCACGCACAAGAATTTCATGTAGAAACCCATAATAAATCT
The DNA here is from genome assembly GCA_031216915.1 of Pictodentalium vernedei. NCBI lineage: Eukaryota > Metazoa > Mollusca > Scaphopoda > Dentaliida > Dentaliidae > Pictodentalium > Pictodentalium vernedei. The sequence goes on along the minus strand of CM062293.1, from coordinate 390,103,003 downwards.
AAGTTAAAGGGAGATAACCTAGTTAAAATTGCCACAGCTCAAAAATTTTGGAATATGCGCATGTTCACTTAGTAGTGATGATGTCTGTAAACTTTCGTCCAAATTGATTGATAAATGTAGGAGGAGTTGTGTACACAAGAATTTCATGCAGAAACCCATATTAAATCAAAGTTCAAGAGAGATAACCTGGTTAAAATAGTCGCAGATCAAAAAGTTTGGAATATGCACATGTTCACTTAGTAGAGATGATGTTTGAAAGGTTTCATCAAAATCGGTTCATTAATGTAGGAGGAGTTGCGCACACAAGAATTTGTTCGAACGGAAAGACATAATAAATCTAAGTCAAAGGGAGATAACCTGGTTAAAATTGTCACAGATCAAAAATCTTGGAATATGCGCATGTTCACTTAGTAGTGATGATGTCTGAAAAGTTTTGTCAAAATTGATTGATAAATGTAGGAGGAGTTGCACGCACAAGAATTTCATGTAGAAACCCATAATAAATCTAAGTTAAAGGGAGATAACCTAGCTAGTTAAAATTGCCACAGCTCAAAAATTTTGGAATATGCGCATGTTCACTTAGTAGTGATGATGTCTGTAAACTTTCGTCCAAATTGATTGATAAATGTAGGAGGAGTTGCACACACAAGAATTTCATGCAGAAACCCATATTAAATCAAAGTTCAAGAGAGATAACCTGGTTAAAATTGTCGCAGATCAAAAAGTTTGGAATATGCACATGTTCACTTAGTAGAGATGATGTTTGAAAGGTTTCATCAAAATCGGTTCATTAATGTAGGAGGAGTTGTGCACACAAGAATTTGTTCGAACGGAAAGACATAATAAATCTAAGTCAAAGGGAGATAACCTGGTTAAAATTGTCGCAGATCAAAAATCTTGGAATATGCGCATGTTCACTTAGTAGTGATGATGTCTGAAAAGTTTTGTCCAAATTGATTGATAAATGTAGGAGGAGTTGCGCACACAAGAATTTCATGTAGAAACCCATATTAAATCAAAGTTCAAGAGAGATAACCTGGTTAAAATTGTCGCAGATTAAAAAGTTTGGAATATGCACATGTTCACTTAGTAGAGATGATGTTTGAAAGGTTTCATCAAAATCGGTTCATTAATGTAGGAGGAGTTGCGCACACAAGAATTTGTTCGGATGGAAAGACACAATAAATCTAAGTCAAAGGGAGATAACCTGGTTAAAATTGTCACAGATCAAAAATCTTGGAATATGCGCATGTTCACTTAGTAGTGATGATGTCTGAAAAGTTTTGTCCAAATTGATTGATAAATGTAGGAGGAGTTGCACGCACAAGAATTTCATGTAGAAACCCATAATAAATCTAAGTTAAAGGGAGATAACCTAGTTAAAATTGCCACAGCTCAAAAATTTTGGAATATGCGCATGTTCACTTAGTAGTGATGATGTTTGTAAACTTTCGTCCAAATTGATTGATAAATGTAGGAGGAGTTGAGCACACAAGAATTTCATGCAGAAACCCATATTAAATCTAAAGTTCAAGAGAGATAACCTGGTTAAAATTGTCGCAGATCAAAAAGTTTGGAATATGCACATGTTCACTTAGTAGAGATGATGTTTGAAAGGTTTCATCAAAATCGGTTCATTAATGTAGGAGGAGTTGCGCACACAAGAATTTGTTCGAACGGAAAGACATAATAAATCTAAGTCAAAGGGAGATAACCTGGTTAAAATTGTCGCAGATCAAAAATCTTGGAATATGCGCATGTTCACTTAGTATTGATGATGTCTGAAAAGTTTTGTCCAAATTGATTGATAAATGTAGGAGGAGTTGCGCACACAAGAATTTCATGCAGAAACCCATATTAAATCAAAGTTCAAGAGAGATAACCTGGTTAAAATTGTCGCAGATTAAAAAGGTTAAAATTGTCGCAGATTAAAAAGTTTGGAATATGCACATGTTCACTTAGTAGAGATGATGTTTGAAAGGTTTCATCAAAATCGGTTCATTAATGTAGGAGGAGTTGCGCACACAAGAATTTGTTCGGATGGAAAGACACAATAAATCTAAGTCAAAGGGAGATAACCTGGTTAAAATTGTCGCAGATCAAAAATCTTGGAATATGCACATGTTCACTTAGTACTGATGATGTCTGAAAGGTTTTGTCCAAATTGATTGATAAATGTAGGAGGAGTTGCGCACACAAGAATTTCATGTCCGGAAAGACGTACGGACGGACATACGGACGGACGGACGTACAGGGCGATTCCTATATAGCCCCCACTTCTTCGAAGCGGGGGTATAACTATTATCTCAAATATCAATTAAATTGGTTCAGCGGTTTGGGAGGAGAAGACGCAAACACCATGTTCACGGACGGATGCCGGACGACGGACGATGGACGGTGAGTGATCACTATAGCTCTCCTGACTGAAAGTCAGGTGAGCTAATAAGGAATCATATGCTCGTATATGACTTATAAACGAACAATCACAGGAAACAAACCAACTGAATAGTGGATGTGCCCAGGGACCAGCCTGGAGGGTAATTTGAGGGAGAAGTCACTTCTCCCTCCACTGACTTTAGGGAGAAGTCAGATGAAACAGGGAGAAGTGAGAAGAAAATGTAGAGCGATGATTCTGCATTCGCATGATCTACCAGTATATTATATTTTCATTTCTCACAAAAATAAATCACTACAATTGGGAAATAACACATCTCTATGTGTAAATTTATTTGTACAAAGAATTGTTTATGAGAAAAAAACATTCCTCTCTGTATTAATTTATTTATAAAAAGAAAAGTTTACAATTCAAATGGGCATTTACTTTTTAGAAGAGACAGATCAGCCTTGAATTAAACAATTCAAGTGTGTCCATTTCTTGGTCCAGAGTGAGTAAAAAGTAGGTCAACATTAGTAGGTTTTTGCTGCACAAAAATAAAATCCAGATTGGAATTAAAACTTCAGCTTTTACAAAAAGTGTTGTTTCATAAAAAACTGCTCCCCAGAAAAAAAATTCTGAGTGTGAAAAATACTTATTTTAATCTAACTTAAATAAAAAATCGTGTCTTAACTTGACGACTTGTCACCTAATTTCAATGCAGCCAAGACGGTTTGCGATTACATTATTAACCGGGCATTGTTTTTAGATGCTGATTTTATTTTTACTATGAAAATTAATCACAATAACAATTAACCCTAGCAATAATACTCTTTTCAGATGGAAATTACTTTGTAAATTCTACGTGAATTCACCTAATTTCAAGGTAGGTCAATTGTTAATTCACAAATTACAGGGTGACACGATTTTGCTTTTTAGTGATGTCAGAGTGAAGTTATGCTATCCAAGGTGACTTTTTCGCCCCCAGTCGCCTGGTCGGCTGGTCTCTGGATGTACCTATGAGGTCGCCGTTAGAACATGACGCCCAGCCGCCAATCAAGGAGCCGTGAAAGGCATGCATATACTTGAATGCATTCAAGGCTTACAGGAAGAAAACTACGTCCTTCCCTATAATCGCCTCTTAACACATTGGCAGAGGGGGGGGGGAGGGGAGGGGTTCGACAAATAATTCCCATGGAACCCCCCCCCACCCGCATTCGCATTACTTGAATTGCTCGTGTTAGTTATCAAATAGTATAGGAACTGCAGGAATCCCTCACATGACACGTCTGACCGACTCCATGATGCTCATTGAATAGAGACTTACAATTATCATCACGCAAGGTAAGGAATGAAGAGCCGCTATTTTAACAGCCCTAAATTCCCAAGAGACAGTAGTCTCAAGAGAAAATTATTTCAGTTATGTCATTGCATAATTACTGAAAAACATCGCTCATGATTCTAGCAAGGCTACTATGGTGTAAACAATAAGACTCAAGTCTATAACACCTAGGGAAAAAACCGAAAAACACTTTTCCTTTAGCAGTTTTATTCCCAAAAGACAGCTGTTAGAGCCTAGCTAACATAGCTTAGAATTCATCTCCGCAAAAACAGATATCTCAGTGAAACTTGCGACCTTGAAAGCTCACTAAACGGAGACTTTAGTCGCGCAAGGTGGGAAATGACGAACCCCTATTCTAATAGCTGTAATTCCCAAAGAGACAGTAGTCTCAAGGTAGCTTCGCAGTTATGAGTCTTCCTCTGTGAGAAGACATATCTGTGTCACTTGCGGCCTTTGAAAGCTCACTAAATGGAGATTTACAACACTAGCCGCTAATGTATAAGAAAAGACTGCTGTAACAGTCAGGCTTGGGGTGAATACTTTGTAAATGTATTCAAATACAAATACCTTGAAATTTCATAAATATGAATACGAATACAAATACACAAATTTTCAAATGTATTTGAATACGAATACAAATACATTACAATGTATTCATGAATACATTTTTGAATACCTGAATACTTTTTAAATTAGTATTTATAGCAAGGCCTTTTAAGTTTTTTGTTTGTTGGGTAAAAAGTCATTTTTAAACTGATGGCCCTTTAGCTGAAGCTTTAATTGTGCTTACCATGCTTTGTGGAAAACTAAAGTAATTACCTGACGGGAAATAAACTCTATGGGTGTCATAGTAATTAGACTACTCTCCATGGACAACACATCACAAAATGTGAGTGGGTTACCTCAAAAAAATCACAGACTGGTGTTTCCCCCTGCACGTTAAGTATCAATTGCAATGACACCACATAAGAAGGACCAGTAAAGTTTTAGCCAATGCACTTTATGATTAAACCTGGAGGTCTGTTGACTGAAAGTTTACATGCTTTCACCTATTATAATTAGACATACTGAGCTGTACAAAGGTGACCTTAAACAGGAATAAATAAATAAATAAATAAATAAATAAATAAATAAATAAATAAATAAATATGTGTTTTCACTGTGAAATAATGGATAAATAGAAAAACTTCAAATAAATCCAAAAATTTTAGAATATAATATCATTGAATAACTGTGTTGTGTCCAATAACACAAGTTTGTTTTTTTTATTTTTATTGTCCATGTTTTCAACAATTTAAAAAGCCATGAGGATATGTGGCCATTGTTACATAAATAGGTTGTATTGTGACAAGTTGATAATTAAGTCTATTGTCTGCTTTCAATGCAAAAATTTCAGACAAGGTGTTTGGTGGTATATAAATAATATCGGGGATTTTTTAAGTCTTTAATATTGATATGAGGTGTGAATTTGTTGTCTGGAGTCCATGGGCTTGATCTGTGAATACCTTTTATTCAGTATATGGTTCTTTAATTCCAAAATATAGAAAGTATTCAAAATGTATTCATGAATACAGCTCAAATTTTAATGCATTTGAATACGAATACGAATACATGTATTCATCACATTCAGTGAATACAGAATACATGTGAATACTTGATAAACTGTATTCGAATACGACTGAATACGAATGTTGAATACAAATACCCCAACCCTGGTAACAGTACATAAGGCTACTGAGACGCCCACAATGGCATTAAATATCCTGATGCCGAGGAATACAACACCGAGAAGGAAAAGACATACTTATTACCAGGCCTGAAAGTTAAAAAATTTATAGTAATTTATATATTTTTTATACTTACCAATGACCCAGACTTAGCTGGTGCTAACTCTAAAATATCTAGGGCCAAAGGCAAATTTTACCCCCAATCCCCCAAATTTGCACCTAAAACCCCAAAATACATGTCCTATATGGTCCTCCATACTTTTACTCCACTGCGCATGTGCAGTGTCAAGGAGGTCTCGAAACTGCCGCCAAAAGTCATTCTTACAACCAGTGCCTGGTAACCGTTATGTACGCAGCGGGGAGGCAAGAGTTCCCAACTCCTGGTCATTGGTAAGTATAAAAAATATATAAATTACTATAAGTTTTTTAGCATTTTTATACTGTACCAATGACCCAGACTTAGCTGAATAGTAAAAAGGTTGGAGGGCCTAGGACATAAGGAAAATCCAATAGACTCAATTACCTATAACAGACCTATCCCCTCAATGAGAAAAGGAGAGATAGGCTACATGTATCTTTCTTATATGTATCAAAAAGAAAGACACAACACCATTCTGTAATTGAGCACAATAATATCAATGATCTCTATTAACATCCAGTATAACCCTTTATACTAATATTTTTAAAAGGAAAGCCAATAAATACGGGAGTCTAGAGAAATGAGACTTAATATACTCATTTAAAAGTGTTCGAGGATTGAAAATTAACATCCAATTGATCATGTGATATATACAGATACTTTACATCAATCAACACTTTAAAAAATATTACACAGATAAGTAAACATAGGCTTTACCCTTAAAATTATCTCGGAACCGATTCGGAATTACTTACTCTAAGGGATGTATTCCCTTGCTTTACACTATAAAGCAGGTGACCTAAGGGAACCCCTCCCCCCTTCCCCTTGCCCTGGATCAAATACTCCAGAGCAAAGAGGGAAGCAGGACAGAGTCACAGCTGGAACCGAAGGCCTATACACATATAGTTGCCACTGTTTAGTAGACGACATTCTGAGTAAAAAATAACGGACCTAAACAATGTAGATCTGCAGAAAGGACTCAAATATTCTCAGATACAAAATAGTGAAAATGGAGGGCTAAGACCAATATGCAGCCCTCAATAGATTCTGTAATAGCAACATTGTTAGTCGAAGCCATGATGTAGAAGAACTCTTACTTCATGAGCTTAAAACTAAAGCACAGACTGCTGAATGAAGATATAATCATAAGCAGAACTGATAGTAGATTGAATCCATCTGACCATAGAATGGACCGAAATGTGGAGGAAGCTTCCACTGCATGTCCCACAACAGACGCCTGAGTAAATTAATCCACAGTCTTTGTGGAGCTAGAGAAGCTACCAACAGAATTTGCATTGAAAAAATTACATTTGAGCAATATCTGTTGAATCAACGGCACTGGAAGATACGTATATCTTATTATTCCATGTCACAAGAACGATAGAACGTTTACTGCAAACGCTCGAAGATCGAAAAATTATGACACATACGCCTGCAACTGATTGTTGAGATGCGTCGCAAATAAGTCCATCACTGGCAGCTCTCCTTGGTAGCAATCTGATTGCATACTCGTTTGTTGGAAGTCCATTCTCGTGGCAACAAACGGCCTCTCCGTGAAGGGAGTCCGCTAATACATTCAGATGACCCGGAATATGACGGACCAATAAGAGAACTTGATGTACTAGTACCAACCGAAAGATTCAATCCGTTAACATAAATAACAGGATGGAATGAGTGCCTCCATAATTCCGAATATACGCTAATATCGTCGAGTTGTCAGACAAATTAGCATATGAACATTCTGAATAACGTTCCTCCAATAACATAGCGCAAGCCAAAATGACATCAATCTTGATGTTTGTGTGCTTGATAGGGAACTACGGAAACAAAAGACTTTGGCACTTTAATCCATCGGGTTCAATGAAACTACCCAATCTGTTTGACAGGCATCCGTCAAAACTGAAAACTCGGATCCGGCAATTGCAGTGGAACTACTTCGTCAGATCCGCACAACGTATCAGTCACATGAGATCTCTCGCTGAGACCTTGTCTGAGCGAAGACAATAGCGAGCATAACGACTGATTAATTTCGCTCTGGTTAACGGCAGATGAACGAGGAGAATGTTATGCGTCCCGAAGATCATCCCCCAGTGGGTAAATGACTTGGATGATACCAGATCCGACTTCTCCTTGTTTACTTCTGAAACCGAGACGTCGGATCAAAAGAAGCAGAATCTGCACATCGTTCTGAAGCGTTAACTCGTTGCCGTACCTCTGAAGAATGTCGTCCAGGTAGGCCGACATTACCGCAGACGAATGAGCTCGGAAATTAGTCATTACCAAGTTCGTTACTCAAGAGAAAGCCCTGGGGGCTAGATTCAGACCAGAACACATTGGTCGGTGCTGAAACACAATTCCTATGATAAAGAAGCAACGATACTTTCTGAACGCCTGATGTACCATGACATGAAAGTATGTAACTAGAAATCTATGCATGTAGCATAGTCGTACACCCAAATACTCGCTCTGACCGATCAGATGGACTCCATATAGAAACTTAGAGTCACGATCAGCTTGTTATCCAGCTCAGATTTTGAGTGGACGGAACGAGCCGTCTGGTTTTGAAACCAGAAAAGGATGGTTGTAGAAACATTAAAAATCCTGGATTTCTACAATCTCTATCACGATCATTCCAGAAAAGACTGGACTTCTGATGGAAGCGGGCCTCTATTCTACTGACTGACGGAAGCTGAGTCCATCTTAGATTCCGTGTTAACAGAGGATTTCGTTTGAGGAACAATATAGTCCGTATTCGTCCCAGAAGTACCTGTCCTACTCTTCTCTGCTGAATCTGGCTATATGGAAGCAAATTTAAATAGCAGAGAGTCTAAAGCTTTCTTAGTTAATTGATCATAAACTGCGGAAAGCTTGCCGTCGAAGAAAACTCACCAGAGACCGGAGCGACTCTGAGAGAGTTTTTCACCTTACTATCTACACGCGTGGATGTAGCCAGGGCCGCGTCATGTCCAAACAACTCCATAATGCCACTAAAGGACGGAGTTTACGTGAGGCCCTTGAAAGAACTCTTAAGGAGGTTGTACATCCTAGAATTCTTTTTGCTTTGAGACGTAATGATAACGTTCTGGTAAAGTGATCTGCGTACGATAATGTGTCTAAGCTGTCCCTGCTAGACAATATTGTTATTTCCAATATCACTGTTGGAATTGACAAAGATGAGAGATAAAACAATACTAGTTTCTGACCTGGTCGTCTAGACGCAGAGAACTCTCAGAATGCTCTGTCCTGCCGTTTCAAAATATTCGATGAATTGATGAAAGGCAGATGTAGAGCATATTGCCGATAAGAAACCTGACCTGCCCATTTAGGTAGCAAGTTATATAAATATAGCTTCATTCAACAGATCAAATGTCCGTGAAACATATCTGGACTATGTCGGAAACTGAGGGATGATGTTCCTAAACCAATTAAGAATTCTGTGTCCAGTGGCGCTATCCGCCTCTTATCCGGCAACGCAACATTTTGGTCCGGAGGAACAACGTCTGATGATAATGCCGGATGCACTCTACGGTCCTACGTGAATATCCACTGGAAGCTCCCGGACGTTCATTCCTGCATTTATATAATATGCGAATGTCCCAACTGGAAAGGTCTTGTATCCTTGGCTAGCAGATGGAGTGACCTGGTTGACGCGTATTCCTTGGTCGGCGAAGCAGGAGCACCAGGGACGTTCAATCCTGCATTTATATAATATGCGAAACGTCCCCCTGGAAATCTGTGGTCACATAGCAAAGGTGCGGTCGTGTGTGTTGACGAGGATGAGGAAGCCAATATAACAGCCTCGTTGGGCTGTCATGTGACAGAGCGTCCCAAGCAGGAGGAGTGGACGTAAGCTCCGACTAAGCGAACAACATACCATATCGCGGCGCAGATGCTAATGCAAGAGAGAGGGGGCCTCTCTTGCTCGCGGTCCGGGGGACCTGGACGAGCTAGCTATCTGACTGACAGGCTTCCTCCGTACTATCCTCGGATCCGTCGTTGCTGGGTGTGCACATCTGAAGTTTTATAGTGCTCGCATCACCTAATCTGCTTCCTTGGACCGCAACGGACTAACCCGGGTGCTGAGCCATTCTTCCCTGGTGAATGGTCTTAACATCGGGCGGACTAGCGGGCGACAATGCTTTCGACAGAACTAACTAACTCCCAGCAATTGTCGTAATATCTTGAGCACTTCCCGCTAGCCCTAATATAGCAACGACGGAGACACACTTATTGAAGACATCACAGAAACATCACTCCGAGTTCTGAAAAAGAAACTGATAATATATAGTGACCCTACAGAGAGAGGACCGTAATGGGCCTCTCACCGCAACAAAATAACGTGACACACGTCTCTAACGTTTTCATATCAATCAACACACACAGAGCAAGAATTCATGCAACTACATTGACCATAAGAAACACAATGAACTTGTGAATTTGAGGAAGATATCCTCGCATTACGATTGAAGAATATTTTTTCAACCAGAAAAAATATACACCGTCATATTACTCGCACTAACTCTTGAAATAAATATACATAATATATTATAATTCATTATAACATTTCAAAAGAAAATAATTTAAAAAAAAAAAAATTTTTGAAAAAATTTTCAGAAGAGCCCAAGTTCCCAATGGGAACTCTGAGCCCAAGGATCCCAAAAAAGCCTTAGTGTGGACAAATTTTTTTAATCATTTTAAAAATTAATGTAACACTTACGGACAATGTTAATGTATCTTGCTATGAACTAAATAAAGCAGAAGACAAGTAATCATTGTCAGAAGTAACAGTTGTCAACATAAGCAAAAGTGTCAACAAACCGGAAACATGACTCCAGGCACTGAAACAAACATGGCCCGAAATCAGTTACCAATTTAAACACTATCTGATGCAAAACAGAGGCGTCCAGAGAAGAAACTGTAGAACATCAGATGGGAGATGCAGATCAAAAAGCCTAAACACCCTAGGGTGAGGACGTCAACATGGGGAAAAAACAGAAAATAATTCTGTTTCCAAGCCAAAACTCCCAAGAAATTTTAGAAATAAACATTACAAAAAAAATAAGCCAAAAGCATGGGAGAATAGCTAGGGAGGGGGGGGGGGGGGAAATAAAAGAAAGGGAGAGAGGAAACACTGATCAAACAATGGAGCATTCATAGCAAGAATGACCACAATATGGTCATGCCACGAAAATAGATAACATGTAACAATTTCGTAAAATAATTATAAGTTACAGCCCTGAACATTTGTTTTCACTGTTTTCTCCTCTCCACCTTCTATTTCCACCATATATCCACCATTTCACTCATAAATATGCGTCTGGCATCTTTAAAACTGAGATTTACAAGCACAAATAACAGTGAAGTGTAACTGTATTGAGGGCCAAACAAAGAATGACTTTTGGCGGTAGTTTTGAGACCTCCTTGACACTGTGCATGCGCAGCGGAGTAAAAGTATGGAGGACCATATAGGACATGTATTTTTCGGTTTTAGATGAAAATGTTGGGGATTGGGGGTAAAATTTGCGTTTGGCCCTAAATCTTTTAGAGTTAGCACCAGCTAAGTCTGGGTCATTGGTACAGTATAAAAATATTAGCAATGTCAGGAATGGAGGGATCATATAAATCCACAGAGTGATCCCTACACCACTGGCGCAAGACCTTCCACTTTGCAGCAAAATTTAGCGAAGAGGAGGTCCTCCTGCAGTTAGAAATTGCGTCCACTGCTCGTCCTGTAAAACGCTTACTGTGCAAGAAGGACCGCACAACGGAAATACGTGAAGGTTGAGACCTTGCGGATTGTGGTGAAGCGTGTGCAATTTCCCCTGCGACAGAAGATCCTCCCGTGGAGGAAGCTTCCGCAGCATGTCCCACAACAGACACCTGAGTAGATTTATCCACGGTCTCTGTGGTGACAGAGATGCTACCAACAGAATCTTGCAGTGGGATTGCTTTATTTTGAGCAATATCTGCTGAATTAACGGCGCCGGAGGATACGCATATCCTATTATCCCATCTCATGGGATCAACAGAGCATCTACTGCAAACGCTCGAGGATCCGGACATGGGGACACGTAAGTCTGCAACTGATTGTTGAGGTGCGTCGCAAACAAATCTATCATTGGTCACTCCCATTAGTAGCAAATCTGATTGAAAACCTGTTTGTTGAGAGTCCATTCCGATGGCAACAGGCGACCCTTCCGTGAAAGGGAGTCTTTAACACATTCAGACGGCCCGGAATATGACGGACCGATAGTAGAACCTGATGTTCCAGTACAAACTGAAGGATTCTTTCCGTTAGCTTGAACAACGGAATAGAATGAGTGCCTCCCTGATTTAGAATATATACTGCTACCGTCGTATTGTCGGACAAAATTTGAACGTGTGTGTTCTGAATAACGTCCATCCAATGACGCAACGCAAGCCAAATTGACATCATTTCTTTGATATTTATGTGCTTGCCTAAAAATTGAGGATCCCAAAGACCCTGGCACCTCGAATCCGACGGGCATAGTGACATGCCCTAATCTGTTTGACTGGCATCCGTCATAATAGTAAAACTCGGATCCAGCAATTGCAGTGGAACTCCCTGAGTTAACCACTGAATATCTGCCCAAGTCTGAATCTCTTGTTTCACTTGGTCTGACAAGAGGATGTCCACATCGAGCGAATGAGTCTTCACTTTCCAATTCTGAGTCAGAAAGATTTGGAGAGGACGAGTGCGTAGCCGCCCCATTGGAATGAGATCCGCGGCAGCTCCGCACAGACCTATCAGTCTCATGAATTCTCTCTCTGTAACCTTCTCTGAGTTTAGACAATAGCGAGCATAACAACTGACTAATTTCGCTCTGGTTAACGGCAGATGAACGAGATTGTTGTGCATCTCGAAGCTCATCCCCAGGTGGGTGAATGACTTGACAGCACCAGATCCGACTTCTGTTCGTTTACCATGAAACCGAGATGTCGGAGCAATAGTAGAAGATTCTGCACATCGTTCTGAAGCATTAACTTGTTGCCGTACCTCTGAAGAATATCGTCCAGGTAGGCCGACGTTACCGCAGACGAATGAGCTCGGAAGTAAGTCATGACCGAGTTCATTATCCGAGTGAAAGCCCAGGGCGCTAGATTCAGACCGAAGCACATCGCACAGAACTGATATACAACACCTAGAACAGCGAAACAAAGATACTTTCTGAACGCCGGATGTACCAGGATGTGAAAGTACGCATCCTTGAGATCTATGCTTGCAGCATAGTCGTTCACTCGAATGCTCGCCCTGACCGATCAAATGGTCTCCACATAAAATTTTGGAGCCACAATCAGCTTGTTTATCCAGCTTAAATCTATTACTGGACAGAATGAGCCGTCTGGTTTGGGAACCAAAAACAGATGGCTGTAGAAACCTGGAGATTCCTGGTTTTCTACGACCTCTATCGCATTCTTCAGTAAAAGAGACTGAACTTCTGAAAGAAGTGCGTCTCTTTTTAGAATATTCGACGGAAGTTGAGTCCATCTTGCACTTCGAGTTAACGGAGGTTTTCCTTTGAAGGACAGTTTCAGTCCTTCCGCAATTACCCTTCGAACCCAAGGGTCCTCCGTAATGAATTCCCAATTTTGTAAATAACTCGACAACCTTCCGCCCACAGGAACGCGACAGAGGTCTACACCATCAATTCCTGGACCTGCGAGGCTTGCGGAAGGAGAAACCACGTCCTCCCCGACCCGCACCGTCGACCTAGGGGCGTCTGACCTATTATTACGGCCAGCTTTACGGCCCCTGCTAGAGTCGCTGCCTTGACCGTCTCGAGAATAAGGCCTAGAGGGGCACGTACGCACCTCTAAAGGAACTTCCCCTGGACGTGCTCATCCCAGAAGATCCAGGCCTACTTTTTTCTGCTGGTTCCGACTTATTAGAAGCGGACTTGAAAAGCAGAGAGTCTGAAGCTTTCTTAGTTAACTTAACGTAAATAGCAGAAAGCTTCCCATCAAAGAGAAGCTCTCCGGAGACCAGAGCGACTCTAAGAGAGTTTTTCACCTTACTATCTACTCTCGTGGACGTAGCTAGGGTTCCGTCACGTCTAACCAACTCCTGATTAGCCACTGAAAGGGCGGAGTTATATGTAGAATAGGCAATAGCCCTTGACAGAACTCTCAAAGACGTTTGTACGTCCTGAAATTCTTGCCCTTCAAGGCGTAACGACAATGCCCTGGTAAGGTGATCTGCGCACGAGAGTGTGTCTAAATTTGCTCTATTCGAAGATATTGTAGTTTCCAAGGTAGAGCTATGAATAGACATAGACAACGGCATGGATAATTCAAGGTCTTCAGCCTGGTCGTCTAGACACAGAGGGACTCTCTGAACGTGGCCTCGAATCCTTGACTATCGGATGGAGTGACCTGGCTGTCGAGGAATCTCTGGAAGGCGATGCCGGTTGGATATCGGCGGTCACATAGCCAAGGTGCGGTCGAGTGCGCTGACGTGAGGAGGAAGAAGCCCTTGATACAGTCTCTCCGGACTGTTTATACACCGGAGCGTCCTGATGGGTGGATGTAAGCTCCGACTGAGGAACGTTATGTACAACAACATCCGGACCGCGATGTTGTTGTATGAGAGAGACCTCTCTCGCTCGCAGCCCGTGCGGAGCTGCACGAGCTAGGGACCGAACCCAAAGGCTTCTTCCATCCTAAACCAAGTTCCGTCGTCACTGGGTGTGCCTGTGGAATGTTTATAGTGCTCGCAACACCCTTATTTCCTTCCTGGACCGCAACGGACGAACCCGGGTGCTGTACCATTCGGTAAATGGATGCAACACCGGGCGAGCTAGCAGACGTAGACGCCAACGCCGTCGACCCTACTAGGGGCTTCTTAGGCAATTGCCGTATATCCATGAGCACTTTTGCCGCTAGCTCTTCTCTGGATTCTGACGACGGACGTGCACTGGTAGACAACATCACCCAATTCTCGTTCCTCTGAAAAAGAGAGTGAAAATCTAAATTTTATAGTAAATTTCCTTTCTTATTATACCTACCACAATTGTTTACTACAGGCTTGCACTACAGTGGAAGTCCCTAACTCGGATAAAATACTCTCTATTTTTGTCTTTCCCAAGCAAGTTGGGAAAGAAAAGTGGTGCAAAAGCACCAATAAAAATAAGCCAAAACTGGGTCGAGTGCAACCGGCGCAGACCCAGTACGGGACGCTCTCTCCCAAGTACAATTCCACGACTTCCGTTGCCAGTGCGCATATACCGTCTCTAAAGACTCATTCTTTTGGAATCCGTAAACGTTAGAGTTATGTGATCAGCGGGGAGGAAAGATTCTTTACCCGTAAAGAAGACGGGAGGGCCTCCATGTAAACAATTGTGGTAGGTATAATAAGAAAGGAAATTTACTATAAAATTTAGATTTCTTATCAACCTACTCACAATTGTTTACTACAGGCTGAATAGACAAAAGGCTGGAGGGAATCGCATAACCAACCCCCACATAACCCTAGTGCACTGGAACCGTGAAGTAGAAGGAAGAGGTCCCGAGGCTTATCAACCATAATGTCGCAATCATTGGTAAAGGACAATGAAAAGAGACATATGAGCCTGTGTGACACACAGACAGAAAAAAGGGCAGTAACAGCACAAGGCTGAAACTGACCTTCAAGAAGCCTAATGGCTATGGCAGACAACAGCCTGAGCAGAAGAAAGAGGACCCAAGGCAAAAAGGTCCTCCGACTGCTCCTGCAACTGGCGTAAATAAAAGGTGGAGAAAGTAGAAGCATTTCTCCAGTAGGCTGCCTGCATAACATCTGACAACTTGACGGAGTTAGAATAAGCCCAAGAGGTAGACAGTGCCCGCACCTCGTGGGCAGAAATTCGACTGGTAATACAATCGCCAGCTGCTAAACGACTATAAGCCGTACGAATAGCAAGACAAATCCATCGAGAAATGGATTGAGGAGAGATCTTCTGTCGACCCGGAATGAGAGACAGAAAAAAACGTTTTCTGCCCTTCCGTATGAAGCGTGTCCGATCAAGATAAATGCGAATAGCACGGACCGGACAGAGCAAAGGGCGAGTACCCTCAACAGAGGGAAGAGCCCTGATACAGATAGGAGGAGGAGGAGTATCTGGTAACTGATTCTTAGCCAAAAAGGAGCAATCAGTGGTAAAAGTAACACTGTTGGGAGAACTCCTAAAAAAGGCCGGGTCAACCGAGAGGGCGTGAAGCTCACTAACCCGTCTGGCCGAAGCAAATGCCATCAGAAAAGCCGTCTTATATGTGAGAAATTGCATATCCACCTGGGATAAAGGTTCGAACGGCGCCCCCCCCCCCAAGCAAAGCAGCACCCACGAAAGATTCCATCGTGGAGTAAGCTGCAAAGTCCGAGGCCTTTTCAAAGAAAAGTGCCGAACAAGCTTGGAGAGGTAAGGATTAGTGCCAATACGACGCTTCCCCACATAAGAAAAAGTCTCTGAAAATATAGACCTGTAACCCTTGATGGTAACAGGCTGGAGACCCCGAGAATCAAACAGATATACCAGAAACTCCGCAATCTGTGAAATCGAAGGATTGGCATAATCAACAGAGTGATCAGCACACCATCGACAGAAGACCTTCCATTTAGCTGCATAAGCTAAACCAGTGGAGTGCCTCCTTGAAGAAGAAATGCACTCCACTGCTCGTCTCGAAAAACCTCTACGGAGGAGACAGGACCTGACAAAAGATATGCGTGAAGGCACAATGAAGTCGGGTCGACGTGAAACCTCCTCGGGCGACCTTGACAAAGAAGGTCGCGACGTAGCGGGAGACGTGCCGGAACCGCCGCCATCAGCGAGCGGAGCTGATTGATCCACACCCGCTGAGGCGACAGGGGAGCGATCAGAATGATTCGACAACTGCAGGTTCGAATTTTGGCGAGAACCTGAGGAAGAATCGGAACCGGCGGGAAGGCGTAGCCGACTAGACCGTTCCAATCGAGTGACAGAGCGTCCACGGCAAAAGCCAGAGGATCTGGACACGGGGACACGAAAGTGTCCACCTGATGGTTCCAACGAGTCGCAAAGAGATCGATGTGGGGACGTCCCCAGAGATCGCAAAGCGACCGGAACACTGCCCTGTGAAGCATCCACTCGGTGGAAATAACCCTGCCCTGTCGGGACAGGGAGTCGGCTAGGACGTTCAGACGACCGGGAATGTGACGAACAACCACTCCGGCGTGAACCTCCTGAGCGAGCAGTAAAAGATCCCGAGCTAACTCGTACATCGGAAGCGAGTGCGTGCCGCCCTGGTTCCGAATGTAAGCAACCACTGTCGAATTGTCGGATAGTAGAAGGACCTGGCGATTCGACAGGTGAGGGATCCACTGCCTGAAACTCAGAAGAAGAGCAAGAAGCTCCTTCTGGTTGATGTGTAGAGCTGCTTGATCCTGGTCCCACATCCCGTGTAGGGAAAGACCGAGAGGATCCAACATCGCACCCCATCCGAGATCGCTGGCATCTGCCGTCAGAACGCGATCGGACGTGGGTAAGTCCAGCGGAACACCCTGCGTAATCCACTGAACATCTGTCCAGGGAAGAAGGTGAGGATACAGAGAGTCCGGAAATGGAAGCACCTGATCCAGAGAATCTACATTCGGTCTCCAACGACTGAGCAGAAAGTGTTGGAGAGGTCTGACACGCAGCCGACCTAGAGGAATGAGATCCGTCACCGAACCGCAGAGACCGATCAGCCGGAGAAAACTCCGAGCGGTCGCGGACCTGGACTGGGACAGAGTCAGAGCAAAAGCTGAGAGAATCACAGCCTTGGCCTGGGGAACAGCCACCAAATTGAATTTGGTTTGGAAAGACATCCCCAGATGACAAAACGACTGAGAAGGGACCAGGTCCGACTTCTCCTCGTTGACTCTGAATCCTAGCGACGTGAGCAAGCTCAACAGAGTGGCGACATCCGATTCCAGTAAGGCAGCATTGGAATGCCTCTGGAGGATATCGTCCAGATATGCCGAAGTAGTCACCCTGGACTGTGTGCGATGGAACGCTATCACATGCGACATCAGTCTGGTGAACGCCCAAGGAACCAGGTTGAGGCTGAAAGGCATGGCCTTGAACTGGTAAACTCGCCCCAGAAAAGCGAACCTGAGATACTTCCGTGACGCCCGATGCATCGGAACGTGGAAGTAAGCGTCTCGCAGGTCGATGCTGGCTGCGAAATCTCCCTGGTGAATTGATTGGCGGACCGACCTGAAAGTCTCCATGCTGAACTTGGGAGCAATGATAGACTGGTTCAGGATGCTCAGATCGATAACCGGTCGGAGTCGGCCGTCCTTCTTCTGCACCTAGAACAGGCGGGAATAGAAACCCACTGACTGAACGTTCTTGACGACCTCGATCGCCCCCTTTGCCAGGAGATTGGCAATCTCCATGGACAAAAGTTCCCGACGTAAAACGTCTGAAGGAACTGTGGTTGGAAGAGGCACCCTTGACAGAGTGGGGTGCTTTCGGACGGATATGCGCACTCCGGACCGAACAACATCTAACACCTATGGATCGGATGTGATGGTGGTCCAATGGTCTGCGAACTCTGCTATCCTTCCTCCAACCTGGGACGAGTCGAGGTGAGGACCTTCATTTCGAGCCCCGACGAGGCCCGCGAGAGGAGAAACCACCTCCTCTGCTAAATGAAGAATCCTGAGACTTCCCTCGATTCTGCCGACCCCTACCTTTACCCCGTGAGTAAGAAGTAGAGGCGGCGGCAGAAGGACCAGCCTTTTGCTTCACAGAGGAAGCAGAAGGGTACTTGTTAGGCTTGGAACGGCCCTTGCCTCCCCGAGAAGGCTGATCAAGCCGACGAAACAGCAGCTGATCTTTGGCATGACGTAGGACGTCATCCGGACCGTCGACACGGAACCATGGAAAAGTTGCGGACCTGCCAAAGAAGCAGATCGAAGAGTAGCACGCCGCTCCTCGGGAAGGGATCGTCCTGTGTCCAGCACAGCGTCCCTTCGAACTAATTCCAAATTGGCCGTGTTACAGGCATGCGTGTGAGTAAGGTGCATAAGCGCCTTGGACAGCACACGCAAAGGAGCCTGTACCTCGTCAAACTTATCTGGAGGCAGATAAGCAGCCAAAGCTGAGACGACGTGATCTGAGAGAGAAAGCATGCCAAGCATCTCTCTAGATAAGCCCAACGTGGACTCCAGAGTCGTCATTGGAATGACGGCAGACTTGGGCTTGGAAAGCCCGAGGGAAGTGGAGTCCTGATCCAGAACCGTCAAAGTCTGGCAGACTGACGGATTGGTGGAATCGTAGGAACGATAACGCACAGGAGGCAAAAAGGTGTCAACCCTGGTGAAGAACGAAGTCTTCAAAGCCTTGGAATTCAGCTTGGCATCCAATGCTGAAAAAGCCTCAACCACCTGTACCGACTGGCATGGTCGAAGGCGCCCAGAAGCAGGTTGCTCCATAGGCTGTTGGCGCGCGACCGATGATCGCGGCCAGGCTCACACTGTCGGCTGGTTAGCAGGTTTGAGCTCAGGCAGAAACCCAAACACAAAGTCAAGAGCCGCCCCCAAGTCCGAAGACTGCTGGCCCTCGACCTCAAGCATGTCGGACTCCTCCCCAGAGTCGGAAGACACATAGCCCATCGTGGGCAAACCAGCCGACGCCTCCCATGGTGTTGGGACACCAGAGGAATCGGAAACCGGCCTGTTTCCAATCCCGGGAGGCGGCGCCATAGGAGGCGCCTGGAAACCACCCATAGCCTCGCTGGAAGCAACAGGAAGGCTCTTTGAGAGAACCTGAGTGAGTAAGGAGAGGGCCTCCCTAAGCTCACTGCCTGTACCGACCGGTTCGACAGGGGAGCAAACCGGCAAAGTGGCTTCACCTCTGACCCTCTTAACCAGCGAAGGGTCACGATCCTCCAAAACACCCGACGCGGGACGACGGGCGGCAGCCGAAACATCTGAAGGCAGACGTGTATAGGGGTACGATGCACCCCGAGGATCAATATTGCGAGAACTCATGAGAGTCACCGCGGACCTCTGCGGGGCAGAAGGTCCAGGCTGCACAAAAGGCGTTGGTCCCCCCAAAACTGGTTGTGTGACCAGAGTGAGTGGACGGAAACGCCACGGAGTTGATAGTGTCTCCACTACGAACATCCGAATCCAAAGACACAACTGTGGTACTCGACGGCGACGAGACCACAGCGATGGGCTCGGCCGGCAGCCCCTTCCGACTTCGCCGAGTTGAAGTCAGGGAAGGCTGGGGCCGATATCCCACGTCTACAGTATCGGACAGTTCTGCAGTCCCCTGCAGCGAAAAGCCGAGGCCGGCTGAAACAGACAACGAAGCAGACGGACCAGCAGCAGTAGTAGATACGTCGAGAGTCGTTGAGGCTGGTGAAATAGTGGAGAGAGCACACCGGCTCGGCTCCGAAGGAGGAGTCACAACCCTAGTGACAGCCTCAGATGTCGACTGGAGGGGGACCGTAGTCCCGGAACCAGGCATCTCTACACCAGAACACTCAACGGCTCCCGCAGTATCCACCACAGGAAAAGACTGCACATCCCCCACGGAGGAGGAATAACTCTCACCAGACAAAGTCGGCTCGGGAGGCCCCAAACGACCACGTTCTCCTTTCCCGCGGGAGCGGGAGGCACGGCCACGAGAACGAACGACACGATTTACTGACGCCCAAAAGGTGGAAGACCATGTTCCACAGACACCACACGGCCGCTCGGCCGAACACCCATTACAGGAGGAACACGACGAATGTACATCGTCCACATGCTTAGGCAGCAGACACTGCCCACAAGGAATTGTCCTAGGCATGAAAGAGGTGAGAGGAGCAGAGAAGGTGAGATCAGAAAACAGAACACCCCCAAAGAGAGAAAGGTGACAGAAACAAAGACCCCAGACGGTCGACCGGGAACCACCCAACAGGAAGACTACTCTCAACAGAAAGAAGAAACACTGTAGGAGTGGTACCCCGCTGACACCTAACTCTAACACAATTAGAAAAATTTGCAAAAAAAAGCATGAACAATAATTGTGAAAAACTAAGTCCGAACCGCGTGGCCCGCGAAAATCGCACATGACCCGAGAGAGAGCAAATAAATATACATTATGGACATATAATAGAAAAAAGAGAATATAAAACACTGTTCCTGAGAATACAAAGGATACACTGTGGTATAATGAATCAGGAAACATAAAACATCGAGCTGGTGGAACACTGATAAGCGTGCAAAAACATCTCGACACGAAGCGGATTTTAAAAAGAATGAGTCTTTAGAGACGGTATATGCGCACTGGCAACGGAAGTCGTGGAGTTGTACTTGGGAGAGAGCGTCCCATACTGGGTCTGCGCCGGTTGCACTCGACCCAGTTTTGGCTTATTTTTATTGGTGCTTTTGCACCACTTTTCTTTCCCAACTTGCTTGGGAAAGACAAAAATAGAGAGTATTTTATCCGAGTTAGGGACTTCCACTGTAGTGCAAGCCTGTAGTAAACAATTGTGAGTAGGTTGATAAGAAAACTTGAGTGACCCTGCGGAGAGAGGACAGGCATGTCATTCTCCCCGTTAACAACATACCGTGACACACGTGTCCAACATTTGTCATCCCAATTGATACATACAGAACAAGGATTAGTGCGGGTACATTGACTACAATTAATGCAGAAATCATGAGAATCAGAGGAAGATTTCCTTCCATTACAATTTGAACAATAATCTTTCATTGTAAAAATAATCAATCATAGCACCCGCAATAAACCTTGAAAACAAAGATACATAATATAACAAGAGGCCCCATGGGGCCTGAAGCGCCCATCTTGTACAGAACACAATTTAAACCGAGTCCAAGAATGAGTCTACAGTAAGCAAGCCATCTCCATAGGCTACACTGTCAATCCTTGAGTCCCTCAGGAGTGACAAAAATAATCTGGGCATCATGCCTTTTCTTCAGTTGATCATAAGTAAAATGTAGAGCTCCCCTATGAAGCCTCTCGATACAACCTATGTGGATTAATCTTAGTACCTCAAAATGGCCAATTCCGGCTCCCACAGAGAGCCCAAATATTAACCCAGGCTCTTGATTTGAACACAGTTAAATCTGACTTCCCTAGAGATGTTGTGTACCGAATATGAAAGCATTCTGACTGTTGGATCTGAAGAAGAGAAATTGTAAAGAAATTTCTTCGAATTGCACTAAGTTCAAATTTGGGCTACCATAGCGAGCCCAAATATTAACCTATGGATCCGATTTGAACAAACTTGAATCTGACCCCCCTAGAGATGTTGTATACCAAATGTGAAAGCATTCTGACAAGTGAATCTGAAGAAGAAGATTTTTGAAGAAATTCCCTCATATTGTACTAAGTTAAATTTCATGTTCCCATATGGAGCCCAAATATTAACCTAGGCACTCGAATTGAACAACCTGGAATCTGACCCCCCCCCCCCCCCCCCCCCCCCCCCCCCTAGAGATGTTGTATACCAAATATAAAAGCATTCCGACTGGTGGATCTGAAGAAGAAGATTTTTAAAGAAATTTCCTCATATTGCACTAAGTAAAAATTTGGGCTACCATAGTGAGCCCAAATATATACCTAGGGATCTGATTTGAACAAACTTGAATCTGACCCCCATAGAGATGTTGCATACCAAATATCAAAGCATTCTGACTGATGGATCTGAAGAAGATTTTTTTAAATTACCCTCCATATTGAACAAAGATAATATTTGGGCTTCCATAGGAAGCCCAAATAATAACCTAGGGGCTTGGTTTGAACAATCTAGAATCTGACCCTCATAACAATGATGTATACCAAATATTAAAAGATTCTGACTGGTGGTTCTGAAGAAGAAGATTTTTAAAGAATATTCCCCATATTACCCTACTCTCTCCTGTAGAGAGCCCAAATATGAACCAATGAGCTTTATTTCAACAAACTTTTATCTGACCCCCCTATGAATGCTGTATACCAAATATCAAAAGATTCTGATGATTGGTTCTGGAGAAAAGATTTTTTAAAATTTTTGCAAATATGCTGACTCAGCATTTTTTTCGATGCCCATTACAGAACACCCTAACATAACCGATGGCAATTTTTTTTTACCATTCAATTCTACTGGTCATAAGGATACTTCATACCAAATAAAAGCTCTCTGTTCCGTGGGGTTTGGGAAATATGGGCGTTTGAAAATATTTCTATTTTTAGCTCCCAGGGTTCCCATGGGGGTGCGGGAATTTTTTTTTTTTTTTTGCATGGGTCAAGTGCTTATGACCCAATACTACCACAAACCAAATTTGGTTCATACCGGACCATTGGTTCAGAAAATAGAAATTTTGGGCGGGGCCAAAAATCTTACCCCTCCTATTACAAAGCCAAATATTATACTTCACGAACTTCGTTTGAACAAACTTGATTCTACACCTCATATGGAAGCTCCATAGCAAATATCAAGTCAATGTACACATTGGTTCTTGAGAAGAAGATTTTTAAAATATTTTGGAGCATTTTCCCCCACTCCCTCCCTATGGGGCTGGGCATGCTGAGTTGAACAAAAATGAAATGCCCCTTTGGGACCATCACTCACACAAACTTTCACTTGAATTGGCCCAGTGGCTTTGGAGGAGAAGACCAAAACATGGTGTTGACGGACGACGGACGGAGAGCGATGAGATTAGCTCAGCTTGACTTTGTCAAGATGAGCTAAAAATCCATTATAATAATATGAAAAAACAATTCAAAAAGAAACAAATTTTTTTCTGAAGAGCCCAAGTTCCCAAAGGGAACCCAGAGCCCAAATGGATCCCCGAAAAGCCTAAGTGTAGACAAAAATTTTAAATCATTCTGAAAAATTAAAGTAACACTTACGGACAATATTAATGTATCTTACTATGAAATAATCAAGGCAGAAGACAAGGAATCACTTATCAGAAGTAACCGTTGTCAACATAAACAAAAAGTGTAAACAAACCAGAAAACTGACTCCAGGCACTGGTAAACATGGCCCAGTAATCAGTGTCTAATTTAAACTAGTGTTGAAACGATTAGCCGACTAATCGATGTCGACGCGATTATTAAATTAGTGGATCCCTAAATCTGCTAGTCGATTAGTCGGAACATCTGCCTCAATCATATACCATCCCCTTAAATTCACCCAACATTGTTGCGAACGTCACAAGTAAACTCCCGAAATAAAAAAACAACCCACGGAAATAACCCGTTTGATGTTTCCGACTGCATGAATAACAACCCTAGTTTGGCAACTGACCAGAGATTGAATAAGACCAGGGGTGCGTGAAGTAAACAGGGAAAAATATATGGGTGAGTTTATTCTCGAGGGAGCAGCCTGCAGGAAAGTTAAAAAATTTATAGTAATTTATATATTTTTTATACTTACCAATGACCCAGACATAGCTGGTGCTAACTCTTAAAATATAGGGCCAAACACAAATTTTGCCCCCCAATCCCCAAAATTTGCATCTAAAACTAAAGAAAACATGTCCTGAAAGGCCCTCCACACTTCGCCCCTACTGCGCATGCGCAGTGTCAAGGACGTTCCGAAATTGGCGCCATTAATCATTCTAATAACCAGTGCCTGGTAAGCGCTATGTACTCAGCGGGGAGGCAAGAGTTCCCAACTCCTGGGAGGGCCATCCCCGTCTGGGTCATTGGTAAGTATAAAAAATATATAAATTACTATAAATTTTTTAACATTTTTATACTGTACCAATGACCCAGACATAGCTGAATAGTAAAAAGGCTGGAGGGCCAAGGACATAGAGCAAAATGGAATACGCTCAATAAAATAAAATAGAGTCATCCCCTGTAGGGAAAAAGAAGTAATAGGCCTTACATGTATCTTTCTTATTTATGATAAATTAGAAAGATACAACACCTTCCAAAATTGAGCTTCATACATCCATGTACTCTATTAATATCCAATATAATCCTTATACTAATAATTTTTAAAGTAAGCCAATAAATAAAGTAAGTCTAGAGAATAGAGACTCTTATACTCCTAAAAGTGTCTGAGGATTGCATAATCATGTCCGTTGACATATGCAATATTCAAAAGCTATACTTTAAAAACTAAGACCTGAATGAATTTTAAAAACCTAAACTTCTCACTAAACAACCATCCCAATAACAGCTCAGAATTACTAACTCCGGAGGAGGTATCCCCTTGTTTTCATAGTAAAACAGGTGACCCAAGGGAACACCCTCCCCCCCCCCCCTTTTTCTTGCCCTGGGTCAAATAGCCCAGAGCGAAGAGGGCAGCCGAACGGAGACACTGCCGAAACAGACAGCCTACCTAGCTATAGTAGCAACTGTTAAGTGAATGACATTCTGAGCAGTAGATAATAGACCTAACAATAGAGGCCTCCAGAAATGGACTCGATATTTCTAAGATAAAATTCATGAATTGGATGGCTGAGCGCAATGAGCGGCCTTCAAAAATCTATAATAGCGAAACTATTAATGTAAGCCCAAGAAGTAGAAGAACTCTTACTTCATGAGCCGAAATCTTAAGCACAACTGCTAAGTCAATGATATACCATAAGCAGTACCGATAGTTAATAGAATCCATTAACAATAAAATGGAGCGTAACGTCCTTCTACTAGACATCAAAGACAGAAGAAGCTTACGCCCTTTGTAATAAACAGATATCTGTTTATAAATACATAAACTGTACCCGGAAAGAGTAAAGGCCTATGCCCATACGAAGACGGAAGGACCTTAAAATAATAGGTTCCGGATAATAGGAGCCTAACTCTTATGTAACAATCCAACCTAAATAGTAACGGAAGTATTGATTCCGAAACTATGAAAGTGAAAATCATCCATCGATAGTGCATGAAACTCACTGACTCTACAGTAAAAGAGAAACCAACAGAATTACTGTCTAAAAGGTCAGAATTTGAAAACTACTGTTTCCAGAGGCTCAAATGATTACTTAGCTAAATAAGAACCGAAGTTAAAATCCGTATAGGAATTTAATCTAAAGATTCTAAGTCTATTTATCAAAAAGTTACTAACTGACTTAGATAAAGAGACAAAAGACTCAATTGTAAACTATCGTAGAGTGCATAGGTATGAGGTAACATAAACCTATAACCTAAATAATAACAGGCTGCAGTAGACCTTGTGAAACAAGTATACTAAAAAATAGCAATGAGTAGTATGGAGGGATCAACAATATGAACATAATGATCCCTACACCACGACGGAAGAGCCTCCACTTTAGCCGCATAGAATAGCGAAGAAGAGGATCTCCTATAGTAAGAAATCGCGTCCAAAGCTCGTCCAGTACAGTGCTTACAATGCAATACGGACCACACAACGGAATACATGAAGGTTGTGACCTTGCTGGTTGTGATAAAGATGACACGATTTACCCAGTGAAAAAGATCCTCACATAGAGGAAGATTTCACGTTAAGACGCACAGTAGACAAGAGAGTAAATTACTCATGATCTCTGTGAAGATAGAGATGCTATCAACAGAAATGTATTGTGGTTGTTTATCTTAGCAATACCTGCTAAAACAACAGCGCCGGAGGATACGCGTATCCTATCATTCCGTCCTATAGATCAATAGAGCGTTAACAATATTAGCTCAGAGATCTGGACAAGCCAACACATACGTCTGCAATTGATTAGCAAGCTGTGTCATAAATAAATCATCATTGGGCGCTCCCATAGATAGCAAATCTGATTGAATACTTGTTTGTTGAGAGTCCATTCTGACAGCAACAAGCGACCCGTAAGAGAACGGGAGTCCGATAAAACAATCAGACGACCCGGAATATGACGGACCAAAACTGAACTTGGTGTACAATAACCAACAGACAGATTCTTTCCATTAAATTGAATAACGGAAACGAAAGAGTGCCTCCCTGGTTCCGGAGATACGCCACTACTGTCGAATTAAAGGACAGGAATTTTGGGCATGCGTTTCTGAATAATGTTCATGCAATGACATAAAGCAAGCCTAAAAAACATTATTCCGCGGAAGTTAAACTGATTGCTAAAAGACTGCGGAACCCAAAGACCCTGGCACTTCGAATCCGTAGGGATCAGTATTATATCCCAATCTGTTTGACTGGCAACCGTCATAACAGCCACACTCGGGTCCGGCAACTGTGGCGGCACTCTCTGAGTCAACCACCGAATGTTTGCCCCAGTCTGAATCTCTTGTAACACAAGATAGACAAGAGAACGTATAAATCGAGCAATTCATGGATTGCCGAAAAGTTGCCGTCGAAGAGAAGCTCCTCCGAGAACGAAGCGACTCTGAGAGAGTTCTTAACCTTACTATCCACGCGTGTGGATGTAGCTAGGGCTGCGTCACGACTAACTAACTCCAATCAGCCACTGAAGGGCGGAGTTATACGTGAACAAACTACTGCCCTCAAAAGAAATTACATTGAGAATAATATCCCGTAAATCTTTTCTTGAAGACGTAATGATAACGCCTCAGTAAGGCGGATTACGTATAATAAAGCGTCTAAGTTAAGTCTACTATACATAATGTCGTTCCCAACATTGAAATTGGAAAAGACATAAACGGCGAAAAAGAATATTTGCAGTCTTTAATCACACCGTCTAGACGCATATGAACTCTCGGTATGCCCTGCTCTGCCAAAATAAACTATTTGTATAAATGATAAAATGGCAGAAATGAGCAACGCAGACAAGAAACTAAACTATAATGCTTAGTAGCAGGCTTGTATATATATATATATATAGCGTCGAAAAATAAAACACATGTTGTAATGACAATATTGGACTGCGTCGGTAAGTCAGGGACAATGTCCCTGAACCGATCGAAAAATCCGAGTCCAATGACGCTATAAGTCTCTTATCCAAGATCGCAGCAATGAAGTCCGAAATAATAATCACTGGAAGATAATGCCAGAAGATATGAAAGGCATCTTCCGATACTACTAAAGGGAAAACTCGAAATCTTTCGAATCCCTTTCGCCATCCTGTCGGACCCTATAAAGCGTTCGGTCGTCCATAGCTGATGCAACCGCGGACCGCACCGACCCAGCGCCGTCGGATAATTCCTGATTCGACCGAGAAACTGTCAATTGCTGGGATGCTGCGAAACAACTGTGCTAACTCGGATAGCACGTCCGTCACTGAGGCCTGAAGAGAAGCGGTCTTACGATGCATTGCCGCTGGAAGCTCCGTGATCGTTACCCCGTGCATGCTACCAATATGCGAGCGAACGGAGTGTATAGGCCTCGTGTCCCTTGGCTACCGGATGGCGCGACCTATTCGCCGTGGAATCACTGAATGCCGAAACTGATCGGATACTCGAGGTCACGTAGCCAATGTGCGGTCGTGTGCCCTGCTGTGAGGATGAGGAAGCATTAAAGACAGTCTCTCGGACTGTCAATATAACGGAGCGTCCCGACCAACGGACATATGCTCTGAATGTAAAATATCTGAACCACAACATGCGGTCCCCTATGTTGTTGGGCGAGAGAGGGACCTCTCTCGCTCACAGCCCGGACGGACCTGGACAAGCCAGGAACCGGACTAACAGGCTTCCTCCGATCTGTCCTCAATCTGCCGTCACTGGGTGAGTACTAAAGTAATTAAAGTGCTCGCATCACCCAAATCTCCTTCCTAGACCGCAACGGACGAACCCGGCAGCCGAACCATTCGATGAATGTACGCTACACCGGGTGAGCTAGCGAATGTCACTCCGTAGGCGATAGACATATTCCATGAGCACTTATTGCCGCTAACTCTTCATTAACTATGACGACAGAGGCACACTTTTGAAAGACATCTCCGTAACTCTTCGAACAAGAAACCAGAAATGCTTGGATAGCAAGCATAAAATAATAATATATATAGCGTCGTTCAATAATTCGAAAGTTTGTGTGACATTATTGGACTATGTCGGAACTGAGGGACGATGTCCCTGAACCGAACCAAAAATTTCTAAGTCCACCGACGCTATCAGTTTCTTATCCGGCATCGCAGCATTCTGGTCCGATGAAAGAAGCTGTAGAAGACCAAGTCAGATGACATACACAACAGCATATGTTGTTCCGAAAGGGAAAGCTCGAAATCCTCCGAATCCCTTTCGGTATCCCGTCGGACCGGATGAAACTTTCGGACGTCCGTACCCGCTTCCGCGGAGCGTCCCGACCCAGCATCGTCGGATAAAATATATGCGACAGATTCAGTTGATGCTGGGATGCTGCGATAAACTGTGCTATTAAGGAAAGCACGTCCGTTCCCGAGGCCTGTGCAGTAGCGGTCTTACGATGCATTGCCGCCGGAAGCTCCGTGTACGTTGACTCCCGCACACTTCCTATGCGAACGTCCGGAATCTGCAGGCCTCGTGTCCCTGGCTACCGGATGGTGTGACCTGGTCGCCGAAGAATCCTTGATCGACGAAGCTGGTAATATATCGGCGGTCACGCAGCCAAGGTGCGGTCGTGTGCGCTGACGAGAAGAGGAAGCCTTAGCAGTCTCAGCGGACTGCCTATACAACGAAGCGTCCCGAGCGACGGACGTATGCTCTGCTTGCGACACATTTGTACCACAACATCTGGGGCCAGATGTTGTTGAACGAGAGAGGGGCCTCTCTCGCTTGCCGTCCGGATGGACCGGAACGAGCTATGAACCGGACTAAAAGGCTTCCTGCGTTCTCCCTCCGATCCGCCGTCACTGGGTGTGCATTAAGTTAATTTATAGTGCTCGCATCACCCCAAAATTCCTTCTAGACCGCAACGGACGAACCCGGCTGCCGAACCATTCGGTGAATGGACGCTACACCGGGCGAGCTAGCGGACGTCAAAGGCCGTCGAACCTACTAGGGTCCTCTTAGGCAATTGGCGTATTTACATGAGCACTTTTCCGCTAGCCCTTCATTAATTGTGACGACGGAGGCACACTGTTGGAAGACATCACAGATACATCACCCTAATCTTGATCGTCTGAAATAGAAATTGATAAAGTAGAGTGACCCTGCGGGAAAAGGACCGGAGTGTCCAAATCCCCAACAACATACCGTGACATACGCTTCCCATATTGTCATCGAAATCATATGATACAGAACAGGAGTTAATGCGAGTACACTGACCACATATAGAATGATAATAAAGTCAGAGGAAGACTTCCTCTTAAAACAATTGATCAATATCCTTTCAATGTGAAAAGAAAACAAGTCCTGGTACTCGCACTAACCCCTGGCAATCAAAATACATAATAATAATATGATCCATTAATATAGAAAAAATAATTGAAATCAAAATATTTTGAAAAAATATTTTTTTCAGAACAGCCCAAGTTTCTGAAAAGTAACGTTGAGCCCCAATGGATCCCAAGCCTAAGTGTGGACAAAAATTTTAAAAATATTTTAAACAATTTATTCAACACTTACGAACAATAATAATGTATCTAGTTATGATTAAAATAACATAAAGATATTATTTTTTAGAAATCCCCCCCTCACACAGAGGGCTGTTGTAAATGTAAACAATGAGTGTAAAAACACTAAAATAAGACTCCAGGCACCCAGGCCCGAAATCAGTTACCAAAAATACACTATCTGATGCAAAACAGAGACTTCCAGGGAAGAAACTGCAGAACATCAGATGGTAGATGCAGAACACAACGCCTAACCACCCGTAGGTGAAGACGTAAACATGGGGAAAGAACAGAATTCATTCTGTTATTCAGCTAAAACTCCCAAGAAATTTTAGTAATAATAATTACAGAAACTATGCCAAAAGCATGGGAGAATAGCAAGGGGGAACTTAAAGGACAGGGAGAGAGGAAAACACTTAAAAAACAGTGTAACTAAATAATCAGAATGACAACAAAATGGCTGCTGCCTTGAAAATAGGTAACTTAACATAATTTCATTGAAAAATTTTAAGTTACAGCCCTGATAATATTCTGTCACACATTCTTTTCCTCTCCTCCTTCTCTATCCTCCTTAGAATCACCATTTCACTAATATTTATGTGTCTAGCATCATTTAAACTGAGATTTATAAGCACAAAGATCAGTCAGATGTTAACTGATGAAGGGCCAAACTTAGAATGATTAATGGCGCCAATTTCGGAACGTCCTTGACACTGCGCATGCGCAGTAGGGGCAAAGTGTGGAGGGCCTTTCAGGACATGTTTTCTTTAGTTTTAGATGCAAATTTTGGGGATTGGGGGGCAAAATTTGTGTTTGGCCCTATATTTTAAGAGTTAGCACCAGCTATGTCTGGGTCATTGGTACAGAATAAAAATATTAGGACCCAAAGTTGACATGAAATTAGGCCACCTACGGACATCAATTTGTTCACCAGGCATTGCTGGTAAGTTTGAAATGTCTTACAGAAACATCAAAGAGAAATTATGGAAGAACACATACCAGTTCGTATTTGGAACAATTTGTTATCACTAAAGAACCAACTACAAAATCCATGTGCTTTTTATTTTCATTTTGTAAATACGTGAGGCAAATTCCTGGAAATCTGCGAGTTTCCGGGAAATTGAAAGTGAAACTAGCTTTTCCTCGAACTGCAACTGAGTTAAGAGGAAACCCAATATGGTCAGGTGATGATTTTCAAAGCAGACAATATGGAAATTAGTAGGCGTGTTCGATGTATGCATAATTATGGACAGATAAGAGGTTAAGTCATAATACGAGAAGTTGTGTGGGAGTGTTCGGTGTACAATTGTTGACAGGCTGATGACTGCTGTGGGCGTTAACTGTGCTTAATTTTCGACAGGGGATGTACATCACGCATGCGTAGAGAGCACTTCCTTTTGTTAACATTCAATGGGATGGAACGAATAATATAAAAAAAACCCTGAATAATGATTTATTTTATTAAAATATCAGTGACTATATTGAGAAAAAATGATTTTAAACAGAAGCTACCAACATTAATTCTCTCTCGAAACTGAAAGAGGTTTTGGGGACTTTGAAAGCTTCACTTGCCACTGTTTCATTGCAAGTATTACTGTTAGTTTCAACCAGGGAAGAACGGTGATACACGTGTTTGATAACAATAACATGGGGGCTTCGACTAGTCGATTAGTAACCGATTACTGCTGGCGACTAGTCGATTCCTGAAAATCACTAATCGTTTCAACACTAATTTAAACACTATCTGATGCTAAACGGAGCCTTCCCCAGAAGAGACTGCAGAGCATCAGATGGTAGATGCAGACCAAAACGCCTGAACACCCCTAGGGTGAGGACGAAAACATGGGGAAAGAACAGAAAATAATTCTGTTTCCAAGCCAAAACTCCCAAGAAATTATATTAGTAAAGATTACAAAAAATAAGCCAAAAGCATGGGAGAATAGCTAGGGGGGAATGAAGGAAAGGGAGAGAGGAAACACTGAACAAACAATGGAACATTCATAGCAAGAATGACAACAACAGGGCTATGCCTCGAAAATAGGCAACATGAATAAATTTTCATAAAAATTTTTTAAGTCACAGCCCTGAACATCAGAAACCACTGCTTTTCTCCTCTCCTCATCCTAAATGCACTTCATATCCACCATTTCTCTCATAATTATGTGTCTGGTATCATTGAAACTGGGATTTACAGCACAAATATCAGTCAGGTGACACTATTTACAGGGCCAAACAAAGAATGACATTTTGGCGGGAATTTCAAGACCTCCTTGACACTGCGCATGGGCAGTGCAGTAAAAGTATGGAGGGCCTACCAGGACATCTAATTTTTGTTTTTGATGCAAATTTTGGGGATTGGGGGGGGGGGGGGGGCAAAATTTGTGTTTGGCCCTGAATTTAATGGAGTTTGCACCAACTAAGTCTGGGTCATTGGTACAGTACAAAAATATTAATGTAACACATACGGACAATATTAATGTATCTTGCTATGAATTAAACTAAGCAGAAGACAAGTAATCACTATCAGAAGTAACTGTTGTCAACCTAAACAAAAAGTGTAAACAAACCAGAAACATGACTCCAGGCACTGGTAAACATGGCCCAAAATCAGTTACCAATTTAAACAGTATCTGATGCAAAACAGAGACATCCCAAGAAGAAACTGTAGAACATCAGATGGTAGATGCAGACCAAAACGCCTAAACACCCAAGGGTGAGGACGTAAACATGGGGAAAAAACAGAAAATAATTCTGTTTCCAAGCCAAAACTCCCAAGAAATTTTAGTAATAAACATTACAAAAAATAAGCCAAAAGCATGGGAGAATAGCTGGGGGAATAAAGGAAAGGGAGGGAGGAAACACTGATCAAACAAAGGAACATTCATAGCAAGAATGACAACAACAGGGTCATGCCTCGAAAATAGGCAACATGAAATAATTTCGTAAAATAATTATAAGTTACAGCCCTGAACATCTCTTTCCACTGTTTTTCCTCTCCTCCTTCTATTTCCTCCTTATATCCACCATTTCTCTCATAATTATGCACCTGGCATCATTTGAACTGAGATTTACAAGCACAAATATCAGTGAGGTGATACTGAATTGAGGGCCAAAAAAATATTTTTGGCGCCAATTCCGAGACCTCATTGACACTGTGCCTGTGCAGTGGAGTAAAAGTATGGAGGACCATATAGGACATGTAATTTTCAATTTTTGATGTAAATTTTGTGGATTGGGGGGTAAAATTTGTGTTTGGCCCTAAATATTTAAGAGTTAGCACCAGCTAAGTCTGGGTCATTGGTACAAGTCTAAAAATATAATTTAGCACTCTACCAATTAAGGAGTCATAAGCCAGGTTTTGCAGCGAAAAATGAAAATTTTCAGTTATTCAATACTTTTTTTGAAAGTGTTACCTTCTGAACTTCATTCACTAAAATCAATCTGAGTTTTGGTAAACCTTGGCTCAGATTAATCTTAATGAACTTCATTTGAGCATGATGGCTCAAGTCCCGATTGTGGTACATATGTTCAGATATCTGAACAGTCATTCAACATGTCGGTAGTTTTTTACTTACTGATACCAGTATTCAGTTTATAATATCATGCAGCATTAACAACCAGAATGTCTGACTGACTAACCCTGTGTATTGCGCAGGGTCAGTCACACATTCTGGTTATAAAAATGCTTCATTTTAAACTGAGCTAACTAACCATGTGCACTGTACAACTTTCGTGTAACTCTCATCTATTGCAACTCTTTACACAATGTAATGGATGAAACCAGCCAGTAATATTCTCAAAGCATTTAAACTCAGCTTATGACCCCTCAATGGAATGGAATGTGGAAAGGGTTGGGGTTTTTTTAAACTAAATTCTAACTCTTAATTTGCTGAGTATTTTCAAGATATTTTTCAGCAAGTCTAGTGGACTGGATTTGATGAAAAATGCGTGTAAATTTATATCAAGAAACCATTGGTGAAAAAATCGATGCAATTTACTGGGGAAAATTGATTAAATGGGGCCAAACTATACTTATTTCAGTGGCAGGAGAATCCGCCAGCAGCATGCAAGGAGGTAATAGCTTGTTCAAGTTGCCTACACTTACATTATGGGAAGAGCGGAATACTAAAAGTAAAAACTCTTTCTGTTTAGTTTTGAGACCCTGATTCAGATTGAGGTTCACAGAGGGTAAATTTAGTGATGCTACCCTGCTGTGCACGGTAATATCGCTAAATTCACCCTCTAGGGACCTCATTTTGCAGATGTCGTCTGCTTATTTTCTGGCTTGTTTACAATCCCCTTCATGATATTACAATGTATTACCAAAACAGCTACCTGTATATCTGAAAAAAAAACTCCCAACAGTTTTCTTTGAAATGTGATTACAATAAATGGTAATATGATGACAAGAGAAAGACTAACTCTTGAAGACATGCTAGTTCGCAATCCCATTAATGATATTATCACCAAAAGGCTATATATTAAATTGGGGCACAATATTTCAAACAGTTTTCTTTAAAACGTAATGACTCCCGGGATAATAACTACTATTTCTCTTCAAATAACTTTCCAGGTTACATGTAAAACCATCAATGAATGCAAAAAAAAAATCCAGAAATGTAGATGCAGAGTTTCCGCTAGGGGAAAATTTGTGGGTCCGTTAGTTTAAAGAAAGTGAAACTCAGACGCCAAAGGCATCTGAGTGAAACTCAGACACCAAAGGCACCTGCCGCACATGCCAAAGGCACGTGCGTATAGAGGGGGAGCAGGGGGGGGGTCTCCCCCCCCCCCCCCCCCCCTTAGGAAAATTTTGATTTTTAGGCGCTCTCTGGTGGCCTCTGGGGGCATTCTGGTCGCTAAAATGCTGAATAATTTAAGTGGAAAGTTAAAAAATTTATAGTAATTTATATATTTTTTATACTTACCAATGACCCAGACATAGCTGGTGCTAACTCTTAAAATATAGGGCCAAACACAGGGCCAAACACAAATTTTGCCCCCCAATCCCCAAAATTTGCATCTAAAACTAAAGAAAACATGTCCTGAAAGGCCCTCCACACTTCGCCCCTACTGCGCATGCGCAGTGTCAAGGACGTTCCGAAATTGGCGCCATTAATCATTCTAATAACCAGTGCCTGGTAAGCGCTATGTACTCAGCGGGGAGGCAAGAGTTCCCAACTCCTGGGAGGGCCATCCCCGTCTGGGTCATTGGTAAGTATAAAAAATATAGAAATTACTATAAATTTTTTAACATTTTTATACTGTACCAATGACCCAGACATAGCTGAATAGTAAAAAGGCTGGAGGGCCAAGGACATAGAGCAAAATGGAATACGCTCAATAAAATAAAATAGAGTCATCCCCTGTAGGGAAAAAGAAGAAATAGGCCTTACATGTATCTTTCTTATTTATGATAAATTAGAAAGATACAACACCTTCCAAAATTGAGCTTCATACATCCATGTACTCTATTAATATCCAATATAATCCTTATACTAATAATTTTTAAAGTAAGCCAATAAATAAAGTAAGTCTAGAGAATAGAGACTCTTATACTCCTAAAAGTGTCTGAGGATTGCATAATCATGTCCGTTGACATATGCAATATTCAAAAGCTATACTTTAAAAACTAAGACTTCAATGAATTTTAAAAACCTAAACTTCTCACTAAACAACCATCCCAATAACAGCTCAGAATTACTAACTCCGGAGGAGGTATCCCCTTGTTTTCATAGTAAAACAGGTGACCCAAGGGAACACCCTCCCCCCCCCCCCCCCCTTTTCTTGCCCTGGGTCAAATAGCCCAGAGCGAAGAGGGCAGCCGAACGGAGACACTGCCGAAACAGACAGCCTACCTAGCTATAGTAGCAACTGTTAAGTGAATGACATTCTGAGCAGTAGATAATAGACCTAACAATAGAGGCCTCCAGAAATGGACTCGATATTTCTGAGATAAAATTCATGAATGTGGATGGCTGAGCGCAATGAGCGGCCTTCAAAAATCTATAATAGCGACACTATTAATGTAAGCCCAAGAAGTAGAAGAACTCTTACTTCATGAGCCGAAATCTTAAGCACAACTGCTAAGTCAATGATATACCATAAGCAGTACCGATAGTTAATAGAATCCATTAACAATAAAATGGAGCGTAACGTCCTTCTACTAGACATCAAAGACAGAAGAAGCTTACGCCCTTTGTAATAAACAGATATCTGTTTATAAATACATAAACTGTACCCGGAAAGAGTAAAGGCCTATGCCCATACGAAGACGGAAGGACCTTAAAATAATAGGTTCCGGATAATAGGAGCCTAACTCTTATGCAACAATCCAACCTAAATAGTAACGGAAGTATTGATTCCGAAACTATGAAAGTGAAAATCATCCATCGATAGTGCATGAAACTCACTGACTCTACAGTAAAAGAGAAACCAACAGAATTACTGTCTAAAAGGTCAGAATTTGAAAACTACTGTTTCCAGAGGCTCAAATGATTACTTAGCTAAATAAGAACCGAAGTTAAAATCCGTATAGGAATTTAATCTAAAGATTCTAAGTCTATTTATCAAAAAGTTACTAACTGACTTAGATAAAGAGACAAAAGACTCAATTGTAAACTATCGTAGAGTGCATAGGTATGAGGTAACATAAACCTATAACCTAACTAATAACATGCTGCAGTAGATCTTGTGAAACAAGTATACTAAAAAATAGCAATGAGTAGTATGGAGGGATCAACAATATGAACATAATGATCCCTACACCACGACGGAAGAGCCTCCACTTTAGCCGCATAGAATAGCGAAGAAGAGGATCTCCTATAGTAAGAAATCGCGTCCAAAGCTCGTCCAGTACAGTGCTTACAATGCAATACGGACCACACAACGGAATACATGAAGGTTGCGACCTTGCTAGTTGTGATAAAGATGACACGATTTACCCAGTGAAAAAGATCCTCACATAGAGGAAGATTTCACGTTAAGATCCACAGTAGACAAGAGAGTAAATTACTCATGATCTCTGTGAAGATAGAGATGCTATCAACAGAAATGTATTGTGGTTGTTTATCTTAGCAATACCTGCTAAAACAACAGCGCCGGAGGATAAGCGTATCCTATCATTCCGTCCTATAGATCAATAGAGCGTTAACAATATTAGCTCAGAGATCTGGACAAGCCAACACATACGTCTGCAATTGATTAGCAAGCTGTGTCATAAATAAATCATCATTGGGCGCTCCCATAGATAGCAAATCTGATTGAATACTTGTTTGTTGAGAGTCCATTCTGACAGCAACAAGCGACCCGTAAGAGAACGGGAGTCCGATAAAACAATCCGACGACCCGGAATATGACGGACCAAAACTGAACTTGGTGTACTATAACCAACAGACGGATTCTTTCCATTAAATTGAATAACGGAAACGAAAGAGTGCCTCCCTGGTTCCGGAGATACGCCACTACTGTCGAATTAAAGGACAGGAATTTGGGCATGCGTTTCTGAATAATGTTCATGCAATGACATAAAGCAAGCCTAAAAAACATTATTCCGCGGAAGAAAACTGATTGCTAAAAGACTGCAGAACCCAAAGACCCTGGCACTTCGAATCCGTAGGGATCAGTATTATATCCCAATCTGTTTGACAGGCAACCGTCATAACAGCCACACTCGGGTCCGGCAACTGCGGCGGCACTCTCTGAGTCAACCACCGAATGTTTGCCCCAGTCTGAATCTCTTGTAACACTAGATAGACAAGAGAACGTGTAAATCGAGCAATTCATGGATTGCCGAAAAGTTGCCGTCGAAGAGAAGCTCCTCCGAGAACGAAGCGACTCTGAGAGAGTTCTTAACCTTACTATCCACGCGTGTGGATGTAGCTAGGGCTGCGTCACGTCTAACTAACTCCAATCAGCCACTGAAGGGCGGAGTTATACGTGAACAAACTACTGCCCTCAAAAGAAATTACATTGAGAATAATATCCCGTAAATCTTTTCTTGAAGACGTAATGATAACGCCTCAGTAAGGCGGATTACGTATAATAAAGCGTCTAAGTTAAGCCTACTATACATAATGTCATTCCCAACATTGAAATTGGAAAAGACATAAACGGCGAAAAAGAATATATGCAGTCTTTAATCACACCGTCTAGACGCATATGAACTCTCGGTATGCCCTGCTCTGCCAAAATAAACCATTTGTATAAATGATAAAATGGCAGAAATGAGCAACGCGGACAAGAAACTAAACTATCATGCTTAGTAGCAGGCTTGTATATATATATATATATAGCGTCGAAAAATAAAACACATGTTGTAATGACAATATTGGACTGCGTCGGTAAGTCAGGGACAATGTCCCTGAACCGATCGAAAAATCCGAGTCCAATGACGCTATAAGTCTCTTATCCAAGATCGCAGCAATGAAGTCCGAAATAATAATCACTGGAAGATAATGCCAGAAGATATGAAAGGCATCTTCCGATACTACTAAAGGGAAAACTCGAAATCTTTCGAATCCCTTTCGCCATCCTGTCGGACCCTATAAAGCGTTCGGTCGTCCGTACCTGATGCAACTGCGGACCGCACCGACCCAGCGCCGTCGGATAATTCCTGATTCGACCGAGAAACTGTCAATTGCTGGGATGCTGCGAACAACTGTGCTAACTCGGATAGCACGTCCGTCACTGAGGCCTGAGGAGAAGCGGTCTTACGATGCATTGCCGCTGGAAGCTCCGTGATCGTTACCCTGTGCATACTACCAATATGCGAGCGAACGGAGTGTATAGGCCTCGTGTCCCTTGGCTACCGGATGGCGCGACCTATTCGCCGTGGAATCACTGAATGCCGAAACTGATCGGATACTCGAGGTCACGTAGCCAATGTGCGGTCGTGTGCCCTGCTGTGAGGATGAGGAAGCATTAAAGACAGTCTCTCGGACTGTCAATATAACGGAGCGTCCCGACCAACGGACATATGCTCCGAATGTAAAATATCTGAACCACAACATGCGGTCCCCTATGTTGTTGGGCGAGAGAGGGACCTCTCTCGCTCACAGCCCGGACGGACCTGGACAAGCCAGGAACCGGACTAACAGGCTTCCTCCGATCTGTCCTCAATCTGCCGTCACTGGGTGAGTACTGAAGTAATTAAAGTGCTCGCATCACCCAAATCTCCTTCCTAGACCGCAACGGACGAACCCGGCAGCTGAACCATTCGATGAATGTACGCTACACCGGGTGAGCTAGCGAATGTCACTCCGTAGGCGATAGACATAATCCATGAGCACTTATTGCCGCTAACTCTTCATTAACTATGACGACAGAGGCACACTTTTGAAAGACATCTCCATAACTCTTCGAACAAGAAACCAGAAATGCTTGGTTAGCAAGCATAAAATAATAATATATATAGCGTCGTTCAATAATTCGAAAGTTTGTGTGACATTATTGGACTATGTCGGAACTGAGGGACGATGTCCCTGAACCGAACCAAAAATTTCTAAGTCCACCGACGCTATCAGTTTCTTATCCAGCATCGCAGCATTCTGGTCCGACGAAAGAAGCTGTAGAAGACCAAGTCAGATGACATACACAACAGCATATGTTGTTCCGAAACGGAAAGCTCGAAATCCTCCGAATCCCTTTCGGTATCCCGTCGGACCGGATGAAACTTTCGGACGTCCGTACCCGCTTCCGCGGAGCGTCCTGACCCAGCATCGTCGGATAAAATATATGCGACAGATTCAGTTGATGCTGGGATGCTGCGATAAACTGTGCTATTAAGGAAAGCACGTCCGTTCCCGAGGCCTGTGCAGTAGCGGTCTTACGATGCATTGCCGCCGGAAGCTCCGTGTACGTTGACTCCCGCACACTTCCTATGCGAACGTCCGGAGTCTGCAGGCCTCGTGTCCCTGGCTACCGGATGGTGTGACCTGGTCGCCGAAGAATCCTTGATCGGCGAAGCTGGTAATATATCGGCGGTCACGCAGCCAAGGTGTGGTCGTGTGCGCTGACGAGAAGAGGAAGCCTTAGCAGTCTCAGCGGACTGCCTATACAACGGAGCGTCCCGAGCGACGGACGTATGCTCCGCTTGCGACACATTTTGTACCACAACATCTGGGGCCAGATGTTGTTGAACGAGAGAGGGGCCTCTCTCGCTTGCCGTCCGGATGGACCGGAACGAGCTATGAACCGGACTAAAAGGCTTCCTGCGTTCTCCCTCCGATCCGCCATCACTGGGTGTGCATTAGGTTAATTTATAGTGCTCGCATCACCCCAAAATTCCTTCTAGACCGCAACGGACGAACCCGGCTGCCGAACCATTCGGTGAATGGACGCTACACCGGGCGAGCTAGCGGACGTCAAAGGCCGTCGAACCTACTAGGGTCCTCTTAGGCAATTGGCGTATTTACATGAGCACTTTTCCGCTAGCCCTTCATTAATTGTGACGACGGAGGCACACTGTTGGAAGACATCACAGATACATCACCCTAATCTTGATCGTCTGAAATAGAAATTGATAAAGTAGAGTGACCCTGCGGGGAAAGGACCGGAGTGTCCAAATCCCCAACAACATACCGTGACATACGCTTCCCATATTGTCATCGAAATCATACGATACAGAACAGGAGTTAATGCGAGTACACTGACCACATATAGAATGATAATAAAGTCAGGGGAAGACTTCCTCTTAAAACAATTGATCAATATCCTTTCAATGTGAAAAGAAAACAAGTCCTGGTACTCGCACTAACCCCTGGCAATCAAAATACATAATAATAATATGATCCATTAATATACAAAAAATAATTGAAATCAAAATATTTTGAAAAAATATTTTTTCAGAACAGCCCAAGTTTCTGAAAAGTAACGTTGAGCCCCAATGGATCCCAAGCCTAAGTGTGGACAAAAATTTTAAAAATATTTTAAACAATTTATTCAACACTTACGAACAATAATAATGTATCTAGTTATGATTAAAATAACATCAAGATATTATTTTATAGAAATCCCCCCCTCACACAGAGGGCTGTTGTAAATGTAAACAATGAGTGTAAAAACACTAAAATAAGACTCCAGGCACCCAGGCCCGAAATCAGTTACCAAAAATACACTATCTGATGCAAAACAGAGACTTCCAGGGAAGAAACTGCAGAACATCAGATGGTAGATGCAGAACACAACGCCTAACCACCCGTAGGTGAAGACGTAAACATGGGGAAAGAACAGAATTCATTCTGTTATTCAGCTAAAACTCCCAAGAAAATTTAGTAATAATAATTACAAAAACTATGCCAAAAGCATGGGAGAATAGCAAGGGGGAACTTAAAGGACAGGCAGAGAGGAAAACACTTAAAAAACAGTGTAACTAAATAATCAGAATGACAACAAAATGGCTGCTGCCTTGAAAATAGGTAACTTAACATAATTTTATTAAAAAATTTTAAGTTACAGCCCTGATAATATTCTGTCACACATTCTTTTCCTCTCCTCCTTCTCTATCCTCCTTAGAATCACCATTTCACTAATATTTATGTGTCTGGCATCATTTAAACTGAGATTTATAAGCACAAAGATCAGTCAGATGTTAACTAATGAAGGGCCAAACTTAGAATGATTAATGGCGCCAATTTCGGAACGTCCTTGACACTGCGCATGAGCAGTAGGGGCGAAGTGTGGAGGGCCTTTCAGGACATGTTTTCTTTAGTTTTAGATGCAAATTTTTGGGATTGGGGGGCAAAATTTGTGTTTGGCCCTATATTTTAAGAGTTAGCACCAGCTATGTCTGGGTCATTGGTACAGTATAAAAATATATGTATTTCTTCCTCCTACAATTCTCTAAATTCCCACAGGACACACAATAGTACATCTGGATCGGAGGTTTCATAAAACTACAAACCCAAAACAACATAAAATCCACGAATCCTGACAGTGACTGCGACGCTTGATCTCAATTTTTTTTATACTACCCTATACATGCCAACGCAAATAATTGGAAATGCAGAGAGAACAAAATATTCGAAAAGAATCATGATGTGGACGTGTGATGTCATACACGTGCAATTACATCATTTATCGCTCGAAATAAAAGCCAGTGATTTTGGACCAAACACGACAATTTGATCCGAAATTTTATAGGCGACGTTTAGGATTTGAACTTTGTTTCCCCCTCTCGTCTGGGGGTTATAAAGTACCAGGTTGTCGCCAGTAATAGTAGGCATAGTATACAACATAATTATGCCTATATTACGTGGAAACAAAGGATCCTGAGTGTCGTTATGATACAGCATTGTACTCGACATTTTAACCATCAGCTTTTCTGACTGATTAAAGTATGATCGGTGGGGGAATGGGTCCGGTCGACGGACCTGCAGCCGGTCTAGCGGAAACGGTTAACCCTGGTACATGTGTGCTTGAACCGTTTGCTTAAGATCTTGTATAGTTTGCTTTTCATATTTTGACAAAACATCTGTCAAATAAGCCAGATAAACTCACCAACCAACATCAAACTGTTCTCCTCTTCCTGTCAAAACGTAATATAACCCTAAAAAGAGAAAAGAACACTCTTGATTATTAAACTGCATGCTGCTGTAGAGGGAAGAGAACATGCCTCATTCAAGAATCATAAATAACCTAGACTCTTCTTGCAAGAAGAATACAGAGAATGTGAGGAATCACATACCAAATACATTGTACGCAACAAAGATTAAGTAATATTCATGTGCATGTAGGTCTGCTGTACAAAAAGTGATCAAACATGTTGATGTGGGCCTGGGAATAACCTACAAATGACACAAATGGGTTACATGAATTGTAAAATCTGTAAATGAACTACAGGTTACGACAACGTAATATAACATAACTTTATTAAATTACTAATCTCACAGGTTTTACCAAAAAAACTTGACAATCATTGGAACTATCCCAACTCAAAGGTTGAGAATTGTATCCAAATATGAATGGAATAGCATACTGTTTCCATCTTAACTGGTTGAGTGCTAGAAGCCACTATTAGGACTTAATAAAAGCCAAGAAGCCCCAAGGGGCCCTAATCGGTCACCTGCCAGTTAGACATGGTTCATCAACACTACAAAGGAATGAAAGCCTGAATTGCAAGTTTTATGAAAAAACACTAAGAAATGGATTTGAACAAACCTGATCATAACATACCCCCCCCCCCCCCCCACCACCCCAACCCAGAGAACTCAAATATTATGCCAGGGACTCAAATTGAACAAACAAACTAGAATCCTTGTGATGTTCCATACGAAATATGAAAGAATTCTGACTGGCGGATCTGAAGAAGTTGTTTTTAAAAAGAAATTCCCTCATATTGCACTAAGTTAAAATTCAAGCGCCCGCCCATAGTTAGCCCAAATTAATAACCCAGGGGCTTGATTTGAACAAATTGTTGTATACCAACTATGAAAGGATTCTGATTGGTAGATCTGAAGAAGAAGATTTTTATAAAGAAATTTCCTGTTATTGCACTAAGTTAAAATTGAGGCCACCACAAGGAGCCCAAATATCAACTCAGGGATCCAATTTCAACAAACTTGAATCTGCCCCCTCTAGAGATGTTGCATACCAAATATCTGACGATTCTAATTGATGATGATTCTGGAGAAGAATATTTTTTAAGAAATTTCCTCATATTGCACTAAGT
This sequence comes from Pictodentalium vernedei, assembly GCA_031216915.1. Classification (NCBI taxonomy): domain Eukaryota; kingdom Metazoa; phylum Mollusca; class Scaphopoda; order Dentaliida; family Dentaliidae; genus Pictodentalium; species Pictodentalium vernedei. The sequence continues at coordinate 390,059,358 of CM062293.1, read as the reverse complement.
TAAAAATCAGGCAGGTAGCCAGAGGGCACTCACCTGACATGGTAGCCTAAATATCAACCCAGGGAATTGATTTCAACAAGTTGCATCTGCACCGACCAACCCTAAAAAAAAACTCAAAATTTTATCGTGTAGAAGTTGCCCATTTAGTTCATTGTGACCCTAAATTTCTATCCGACTTCAACTGTGAATTTGAAACCAATTTTGAAGTTCTAGGTTTCAAAATTACGTGTAGCAATCAGGGATCACCCAAGAGGGGAAAAAAGGGCACTATTTTCGCATTGGCACTGCTCTCTTTGTCTAATTTTATGCCCAATTCCTAAGTTTGGGTGAAATCAAAGCTGCCATGTGATTTTGAGAAGCAGCCGTAACTCATAAGAAAAGTGGTTTGTCTTGAGACATTTCAACACAATCCTTATCATGTTTACTGACAAAACAAAGGCAGGGGTGCAGGAATTCAAATTTAGCCTAATCTGAAAACTGGTTATGCAAATTCTTTTTTGCATAACCCAATTTTTTTTGCATAACCCATTGTAGATGCCGAAGGCATCTACAGCGAGTGCCGAAGGCACGAGCAGATTAAGGGGGTCTGGAAAAATTTTGAAATGTGCTATCAAATTAAGTCTTCTGGTGGCTTTGGGGCTGAAAATTCACTTTATTTTTTGGTTACCAAAATCACCTTTTTTTAAACAGCACGTTTCAAATTTTCATGATTGTTACATGTACTAACTTGGAAATTTTATTTTTTAAACAAGCTTTGAAATTGACAAACATGAAACTACTAAGAAATGTGTTTTTGCCATTCAATGACATTCATTGTCGAATGTGATGTGGGTGACAATATCTCACTTAAGTTAAGGCTTTTGACGTGCAATGAACCAGGTTTGCAGTGCCTTGAAACATTTGCGCGATGCACATAATTCACGCCGTCAATGTACGTTTTCACATTGTTCAGGGCACTGCCTTTCAACCCTCTTAATTTCGCTTCCTTCTGTATATAATCCCACATTTCGCTGCATATTGTACAACGTAAGTTTTCAATTTTCCCGTTCTCATTGAGATCATATAAAAATAGTTCGGAACTTGACCACTTTTTAAAAGTATTTTCGGTCACAGACTCTTGCTTATTTGCCATTTTGAAAATTCGCGGTACACATGTTTTTTTATTTACTATAAAAGCCGGGTATATTCTCTTTATACAATCATGTTTTCACTGATAACCACTTTTATGTGGATCACAAAACACGATTGTAGAAATAGTCTATACCTATTGACCAATCGGCGATGCGTATCGTGTGAAATTAGATCACTTGTTTATTTGTCATGACAACCCAGCCACTTCGAAAAACAATGAAACCCAGTCTCAGCTTGTCGACTCAATCCGACTGTGGTCGATGCACATTGCTTTTAACTGATAAATAATAACGAAACACCCAAACTTGGAGAATTTTTATTTCATTAAAATCATGTAAATGCAGACACTTTTTATTGAATGCAAATAACAACATGCACGATTTATTTCCGGGCACATCAAAGTGGGTAGGCCAAATTTGAAGAAGAACGGAAACACGGTTTTGCCAATTGCAGTTTGCACGAACGAAACGGTCGTTCGTGCAATTTCTGCACCCCTGAAAGGACATAAAACTATTTGATTCTCCAACTTACATTTGTTTTTAAAAGAACAGATTATAAATACAAAGAAATGAAACTGAAAAAATAATTCTGTAAAAAACAAACCTTTACACTCGAAATTAGGAGAGATATTGGTGAAAGTTAAAAAATTTATAGTAATTTATATATTTTTTATACTTACCAATGACCCAGACATAGCTGGTGCTAACTCTTAAAATATAGGGCCAAACACAAATTTTGCCCCCCAATCCCCAAAATTTGCATCTAAAACTAAAGAAAACATGTCCTGAGAGGCCCTCCATACTTCGCCCCTACTGCGCATGCGCAGTGTCAAGGACGTTCCGAAATTGGCGCCATTTATCATTCTAATAACCAGTGCCTGGTAAGCGCTATGTACTCAGCGGGGAGGCAAGAGTTCCCAACTCCTGGGAGGGCCATCCCCGTCTGGGTCATTGGTAAGTATAAAAAATATAGAAATTACTATAAATTTTTTAACATTTTTATACTGTACCAATGACCCAGACATAGCTGAATAGTAAAAAGGCTGGAGGGCCAAGGACATAGAGCAAAATGGAATACGCTCAATAAAATAAAATAGAGTCATCCCCTGTAGGGAAAAGAAGTAATAGGCCTTACATGTATCTTTCTTATTTATGGTAAATTAGAAAGATACAACACCTTCCAAAAATTGAGCTTCATACATCCATGTACTCTATAAATATCCAACAATCCTTATACTAATAATTTTTAAAGTAAGCCAATAATAAAGTAAGTCTAGAGAATAGAGACTCTTATACTCCTAAAAGTGTGTGAGAATTGCATAATCATGTCCGTTGACATATGCAATATTCAAAAGCTATACTTTAAAACTAAGACTTGAATGAATTTTATAAACTTAAACTTCTCACTAAACAACCATCCCAATAACAGCTCAGAATTACTAACTCCGGAGGAGGTATCCCCTTGTTTTCATAGTAAAAACAGGTGACCCAAGGGAACACCCCCCCCCCCCCTTTTTCTTGCCCTGGGTCAAATAGCCCAGAGCGAAGAGGGCAGCCGAACGGAGACACTGCCGAAACAGACAGCCTACCTAGCTATAGTAGCAACTGTTAAGTGAATGACATTCTGAGCAGTAGATAATAGACCTAACAATAGAGGCCTCCAGAAATGGACTCGATATTTCTGAGATAAAATTCATGAATGGATGGCTGAGCGCAATGAGCAGCCTTCAAAAAATCTATAATAGCAACACTATTAATGTAAGCCCAAGAAGTAGAAGAACTCTTACTTCATGAGCCGAAATCTTAAGCACAACTGCTAAGCCAATGATATACCATAAGCAGTACGCTAGTTAATAGAATCCATTAACAATAAAATGGAGCGTAACGTCCTTCTACTAGACATCAAAGACAGAAGAAGCTTACGCCCTTGTAATAAACAGATATCTGTTTATAAATACATAAACTGTACCCGGAAAGAGTAAAGGCCTATGCCCATACGAAGACGGAAGGACCTTAAAATAATAGGTTCCGGATAATAGGAGCCTAACTCTTATGCAACAATCCAACCTGAATAGTAACGGAAGTATTGATTCCGAAACTATGAAAGTGAAAATCATCCATCGATAGTGCATGAAACTCACTGACTCTACAGTAAAAGAGAAACCAACAGAATTACTGTCTAAAAGGTCAGAATTTGAAAACTACTGTTTCCAGAGGCTCAAATGATTACTTAGCTAAATAAGAACCTGAAGTTAAAATCCGTATAGGAATTTAATCTAAAGATTCTAAGTCTATTTATCAAAAAGTTACTAACTGACTTAGATAAAGAGACAAAAGACTCAATTGTAAACTATCGTAGAGTGCATAGGTATGAGGTAACATAAACCTAAACAGGCTGCAGTAGATCTTGTGAAACAAGTATACTAAAAAATAGCAATGAGTAGTATGGAGGGATCAACCATATGAACATAATGATCCCTACACCACGACGGAAGAGCCTCCACTTTAGTCGCATAGAATAGCGAAGAAGAGGATCTCCTATAGTAAGAAATCGCGTCCAAAGCTCGTCCAGTACAGTGCTTACAATGCAATACGGACCACACAACGGAATACATGAAGGTTGCGACCTTGCTGGTTGTGATAAAGATGACACGATTTACCCAGTGAAAAAAGATCCTCACATAGAGGAAGATTTCACGTTAAGATCCACAGTAGACAAGAGAGTAAATTACTCATGATCTCTGTGAAGATAGAGATGCTATCAACAGAAATGTATTGTGGATGTTTATCTTAGCAATACCTGCTAAAAACAACAGCGCCAGAGGATACGCGTATCCTATCATTCCGTCCTATAGATCAATAGAGCGTTAACAGTATTAGCTCAGAGATCTGGACAAGCCAACACATACGTCTGCAATTGATTAGCCAGCTGTGTCATAAATAAAACATCATTGGGCGCTCCCATAGATAGCAAATCTGATTGAATACTTGTTTGTTGAGAGTCCATTCTGACAGCAACAAGCGACCCGTAAGAGAACGGGAGTGCGATAAAACAATCAGACGACCCAGAATATGACGGACCAAAACTGAACTTGGTGTACTATAACCAACAGACGGATTCTTTCCATTAAATTGAATAGCGGAAACGAATGAGTGCCTCCCTGGTTCCGGAGATACGCCACTACTGTCGAATTAAAGGACAGGAATTTGGGCATGCGTTTCTGAATAATGTTCATGCAATGACATAAAGCAAGCCTAAAAAACATTATTCCGCGGAAGTTAACTGATAGCTAAAAGACTGCGGAACCCAAAGACCCTGGCACTTCGAATCCGTAGGGATCAGTATATATCCCAATCTGTTTGACTGGCAACCGTCATAACAGCCACACTAGGGTCCGGCAACTGCGGCGGCACTCTCTGAGTCAACCACCGAATGTTTGCCCCAGTCTGAATCTCTTGTAACACTAGATAGACAAGAGAATGTATAAATCAAGCAATTCATGGATTGCCGGAAAGTTGCCGTCGAAGAGAAGCTCCTCCGAGAACGAAGCGACTCTGAGAGAGTTCTTAACCTACTATCCACGCGTGGATGTAGCTAGGGCTGCATCACGTCTAACCAACTCCAATCAGCCACTGAAAGGCGGAGTTATACGTGAACAAACTACTGCCCTCAAAAGAAATTACATTGAGAATAATATCCCGTAAATCTTTTCTTGAAGACGTAATGATAACGCCTCAGTAAGGCGGATTACGTATAATAAAGCGTCTAAGTTAAGTCTACTATACATAATGTCGTTCCCAACATTGAAATTGGAAAAGACATAAACGGTGAAAAAGAATATATGCAGTCTTTAATCACACCGTCTAGACGCATATGAACTCTCGGTATGCCCTGCTCTGCCAAAATAAACTATATGTAAAAAAGATAAAATGGCAGAAATGAGCCACGCGGACAAGAAACTAAACTATCATGCTTAGTAGCAGGCTTGTATATATATATAATATATATAGCGTCGAAAAATAAAACACATGTTGTAATGACAATATTGGACTGCGTCGGTATGATGTCCAATGATGCTATAAGTCTCTTATCCAAGATCGCAGCAATGAAGTCCGAAAAATAATCACTGGAAGAAATGCCAGAAGATATGAAAGGCATCTTCCGATACTACTAAAGGGAAAACTCGAAATCTTTCGAATCCCTTTCGCCATCCTGTCGGACCCTATAAAGCGTTCGGTCGTCCGTAGCTTGATGCAACCGCGGACCGCACCGACCCAGCGCCGTCGGATAATTCCTGATTCGACCGAGAAACCGTCAATTGCTGGGATGCTGCGAAACAACTGTGCTAACTCGGATAGCACGTCCGTCACTGAGGCTTGAGGAGCAGCGGTCTTACGATGCATTGCCGCAGGAAGCTCCGAGATCGTTACCCCGTGCATACTTCCAATATGCGAGCGAACGGAGTGTATAGGCCTCGTGTCCCTTGGCTACCGGATGGCGCGACCTATTCGCTGTGGAATCACTGAATGCCGAAACTGATCGGATACTCGAGGTCACGTAGCCAATGTGCGGTCGTGTGCCCTGCTGTGAGGATGAGGAAGCATTAAAGACAGTCTCTCGGACTGTCAATATAACGGAGCGTCCCGAGCAACGGACATATGCTCCGAATGTAAAATATCTGAACCACAACATGCGGTCCCCTATGTTGTTGGCTTCCTCCGATCTGTCCTCAATCTGCCGTCACTGGGTGAGTACTAAAGTAATTAAAGTGCTCGCATCACCCAAATCTCCTTCCTAGACCGCAACGGACGAACCCGGCAGCCGAACCATTCGATGAATGTACGCTACACCGGGTGAGCTAGCGAATGTCACTCCGTAAGCGATAGACATATTCCATGAGCACTTATTGCCGCTAACTCTTCATTAACTATGACGACAGAGGCACACTTTTGAAAGACATCTCCATAACTCTTCGAACAAGAAACCAGAAATGCTTGGATAGCAAGCATAAAATAATAATATATAGCGTCGTTCAATAATTCGAAAGTTTGTGTGACATTATTGGACTATGTCGGAACTGAGGGACGATGTCCCTGAACCGAACCAAAAATTTCTAAGTCCACCGACGCTATCAGTTTCTTATCCGGCATCGCAGCATATGTTGTTCCGAAAGGGAAAGCTTGAAATCCACCGAATCCCTTTCGGTATCCCGTCGGACCGGATGAAACTTTCGGACGTCCGTACCCGCTTCCGCGGAGCGTCCCGACCCAGCATCGTCGGATAAAATATATGCGACAGATTCAGTTGATGCTGGGATGCTGCGATAAACTGTGCTATTAAGGAAAGCACGTCCGTTCCCGAGGCCTGTGCAGTAGCGGACTTACGATGCATTGCCGCTGGAAGCTCCGTGTACGTTGACTCCCGCATACTTCCTATGCGAACGTCCGGAGTCTGCAGGCCTCGAGTCCCCGGCTACCGACCCAGCGCTGTCGGATAATTCTCGATCCGACACCGTTTCTGTCGGCTGCTGGGATGCTGCGATAAGCTGTGCTATGTGCACAAGAATGTCCGGCGTCGAGACCTGCGGAGGCGCAGTCTATCGCTGCTTCGCCGAGGGCAGCTCCGCATCAGATGGCTCCCGCATACTTTTCCTATGCGAACGTCCGGAGTCCATCGGTCTCGAATCCCTGGCTGCCGGATGGTGTGACCTGGTCGCCGAAGAATCCTTGATCGGCGAAGCTGGTAATATATCGGCGGTCACGCAGCCAAGGTGCGGTCGTGTGCGCTGACGAGAAGAGGAAGCCTTAGCAGTCTCAGCGGACTGCCTATACAACGGAGCGTCCCGAGCGACGGACGTATGCTCCGCTAACGACACATTTGTACCACAACATCTGGGGCCAGATGTTGTTGAACGAGAGAGGGGCCTCTCTCGCTTGCCGTCCGGATGGACCGGAACGAGCTATGAACCGGACTAAAAGGCTTCCTCCGTTCTCCCTCCGATCCGCCGTCACTGGGTGTGCATTAAGTTAATTTTATAGTGCTCGCATCACCCCAAAATTCCTTCTAGACCGCAACGGACGAACCCGGCTGCCGAACCATTCGGTGAATGGACGCTACACCGGGCGAGCTAGCGGACGTCAAAGGCCGTCGAACCTACTAGGGTCCTCTTAGGCAATTGGCGTATTACATGAGCACTTTTCCGCTAGCCCTTCATTAATTGTGACGACGGAGGCACACTGTTGGAAGACATCACAGATACATCACCCTAATCTTGATCGTCTGAAATAGAAATTGATAAAGTAGAGTGACCCTGCGGGGAAAGGACCGGAGTGTCCAAATCCCCAACAACATACCGTGACATACGCTTCCCATATTGTCATCGAAATCATACGATACAGAACCGGAGTTAATGCGAGTACACTGACCACATATAGAATGATAATAAGGTCAGGGGAAGACTTCCTCTTAAAACAATTGATCAATATCCTTTCAATGTGAAAAGAAAACAAGTCCTGGTACTCGCACTAACCCCTGGCAATCAAAATACATAATAATAATATGATCCATTAATATAGAAAAAATAATTGAAATCAAAATATTTTGAAAAAATATTTTTTCAGAACAGCCCAAGTTTCTGAAAAGTAACGTTGAGCCCCAATGGATCCCAAGCCTAAGTGTGGACAAAAATTTTAAAAATATTTTAAACAATTTATTCAACACTTACGAACAATAATAATGTATCTAGTTATGATTGAAATAACATAAAGATATTATTATTTAGAAATCCCCCCCTCACACAGAGGGCTGTTGTAAATGTAAACAATGAGTGTAAAAACACTAAAATAAGACTCCAGGCACCCAGGCCCGAAATCAGTTACCAAAAATACACCATCTGATGCAAAACAGAGACTTCCAGGGAAGAAACTGCAGAACATCAGATGGTAGATGCAGAACACAACGCCTAACCACCCGTAGGTGAAGATGTAAACATGGGGAAAAAACAGAATTCATTCTGTTATTCAGCTAAACTCCCAAGAAATTTTAGTAATAATAATTACAGAAATTATGCCAAAAGCATGGGAGAATAGCAAGGGGGAACTTAAAGGACAGGGAGAGAGGAAAAACACTTGAAAAAACAGTGTAACTAAATAATCAGAATGACAACAAAATGGCTGCTGCCTTGAAAATAGGTAACTTAACATAATTTCATTAAAAAATTTTAAGTTACAGCCCTGATAATATTCTGTCACACATTCTTTTCCTCTCCTCCTTTTCTATCCTCCTTAGAATCACCATTTCACTAATATTTATGTGTCTGGCATCATTTAAACTGAGATTTAAAAGCACAAAGATCAGTCAGATGTTAACTGATGAAGGGCCAAACTTAGAATGATAAATGGCGCCAATTTCGGAACGTCCTTGACACTGCGCATGCGCAGTAGGGGCGAAGTGTGGAGGGCCTCTCAGGACATGTTTTCTTTAGTTTTAGATGCAAATTTTGGGGATTGGGGGGCAAAATTTGTGTTTGGCCCTATATTTTAAGAGTTAGCACCAGCTATGTCTGGGTCATTGGTACAGTATAAAAATACAATGAATCAAGTAACTAACAAAAGCGAATGGAAAATCGCCACTTACTTTAATAAAAGTTAACAAAATGGAAAGAGATTTGATTTGTGTTGTGTTTATTGTATTTCACTGGCATTTGAAGCAGGTATTTTGAAGCAATGTCAAATTACCGAAATATGCACAACAACTGAATATCATCCCCTAAACCAGTGATGGAGCCATGATCTGAAATCGGGAGGGGTGGGGGGCAAGGGGCAGGGGGTCCTAGTGAAGAGTGGGGGGGGGGGGGTGACATCAGGATTGAGGGAACTGTACTTGTGCTGATGGCAGGAAATCAAAAGAAAAATTCTTTTCAAATGTGGGGGGTGAGACCGTGAGAGAAACAAGTGGGATTTGGGGGCTCCTTAGAAATCCCATGGCTCTTCCACTGGATCCCACTCACTAACATGATTTATTTATTTATTGGTGCTTAAGGTCACACACCTCTGCACAATGGCTAATCTTGACCACAACATGAAGATAAAGCCAAGGTCAGTCAATCGTTTTTTCCCCATGTTGCCTATTTTAGTAGACTTGCACTCCAAGCATTAGTGTCTCGGTCCTATTTTACAAGTAAAACGGTGTATTTACCGCTGTAAACAAGCACAGACTAACTTTCGGGGTTCCCATGGGGGCACTAACTTGATTTTCACTGTTTGTCATGTCTATTGACAAATAATTTTAAAATATTAAATTAAATTCTTTTCTCAGCAATTCTTTCTTTAGAAATTTTACTTCTCCCTGCTGAAATCATTGGGGACCATGCTTGTGAAGAGTGGCGAAATTTGGGGAGAGGGGGGACAGAAGGTACTGTATTTGTACTAATGGCAGGGGAAATAATAAAAAAAATCTTTTCAAATTTGGGAGTGGGAGGAGCAAGTGGGATTGGGGGGGGGGGGGGGGGGGGGGGGGGGAAGGAAAGGGAAAAGATCCCTTGGCTCCTTTTCTGGATCCCAGTCCCACTAACTTGATTTTCAGAGTTTGAAGGGTCTGTTGAATTTTTAAATATTAAATTCTCTTCTCTGCATTTTTATCTTTAGAAATTTCACTTCTCCTAAAAGCGCTCCTGCTTTTTCTCTTTTTCAGAGAGGGAGAAGTCACACCTCCGTAAAATTCTCTCAAAGGCAGGTCCCTGGTAGAAATGAATATATTTGACATTATAAATGTTGAGCAAGTGACAAATTCCAGTTCTGAAACTGTGTTTGATAAGCTGATTAACATTTTACAATGCTTCACCCTTGGTGTTGACTGAGAAAGTGTCACCATTCAGGCTGGGTTTTTTTTTTCATCAAATTTTCCAATGAAAAGATAGCAAAATTTATTTTATATCGATTTCTACTGCAGTTACCAATTAAGTTTATAATACATATTTTTATTAATAGTCGTGGCACGGTTGTCGAATCGACCAGAAATTGTGTTTGGCAATTCCTTGGCAAGTCAGTTGCAGCACAGGGAGGCCACATATTTTGGAACTCATGTGAAATTAGTCGAGTTTGCAAGCCAGCAAATTCATTGTGCACCAGCACTATTATTCATTTAGTTATTGGTATTTAAGGTCATATATTTTTGCATAATGGCTAATCATGACCACAACATGAGTATCAACTCAAGACCAGGGGTGAGCATTAATAAACCATGTTGCCCATTTTAGAGAGGGTTAAAGGTTTGCACCTCCCAGGCACTGATGACTGGGTCCTATTTTATCAGTAAAACATAGCCTGTTTACCGCAGTGAACAGACACTGCTTCACTTTCTGGGGTTACCGCGGGGAGCACTATTATTCTTTCAAGTGTAAATTGTTACCCAGCACTCTTATTCGGCCAGCACTTTTTATTCGGCACCTGAGAGTATGTGGGGAGAGCAGGGTTTCTGCTATGGGAAAGGGAATGAGGCTGCTAGTGTGGCGGCCGATGATCGGCGACACTACGGGCCGACCATGGTTCGACCCGAGTTAGGAAAATTTTGAATTCCGGAATCACAAAACACCCATTTGATTTCCTTGCATCTGAGAGGATATTTTGCATCTTTTCACGGAGATATTTCTGTCCGATTTTACACATTGACAGCCAGTAATTTCCGATGAATAAGACGAAGAGAAAATGGTTGCTCAACCGAAAAATAATTCGTAATATATGCAACTTTCTATTCGCACAGGGCTTTTCGTCCCAATAAAACTGTCAAGCCTTGGCATTTTCATTGGGACTAAACGTCCAGGGTGAATAGAAAGTGTGAATAGGAAGGGTAGATTAGCCCATAATGCCATTTTACCACCACCACGATGCTTGTGAGATATTTTAGCAGAGTACAACAATAAAAGAGTAGTAGGCCGAGCAAATTCCTCAGCGTTCTTGAACATGTTTGTGGACTTTATGTGGATATACTGGAGTGCATGTGGCACAATATTATACACCTTTGAGATATCTCTTTAAAATGTGAGTTTATTACCCGGAAAAAACATACAACATCTCCAAGACGCACCCAGTCATACGTCCAAGAATTCATACAGACACACAGTGCTTCCCCAGTAGTTATTTACATGAAATAGTCATTTTGTAAAAACTGCAGAGGAAAACTCGATTTTTACCGAGGATACTCATTTATCATCGGCAAAGTTTTTGCCGAGGGAAAATTTGCTAATTACAGGGGCTGCTATTGCTTGATGTCTTTGATCTTGAAAAATGCTTTGAAATCAATTACTCTCCAGGTGCCGCTGAAACGGACATGCATTTTTTTGTCAATGAAATGTGTGTACGTAAATCAGCGAAAGAAGCTTAGAAATGGCAATTCTACAAACTAGGAACTAAATGTATTCTCGGAGGACAGGCAGATCAATGCAAATTTTAAAGATTCTGTTATGTCAGGAAGGTGACCTGGTGGGGGAATGCAGCCGTTTGACGGACGCTGTGTAGGTATAGCGGAAACCCTGGGAGAGGAGTGCCTCTCCAATACTCTCACAGAATGCGGTCACTCTTGAGTATATGGGTAGAAAATTGTTTTTGATTTTGATCCATGTTTTGGACACTTATATGGGTGGACTTCCACTCCTTGGAGTTATACAACTTTTCACTGCTTATGAAAATAGAGTACGCACTATCAGATGTAGCCTGGGCTTAGTTACAGGTTACTCATTTGGTGCCTGATACGGTGCATTGTTTGTGGATTTTGAGTAACTACTGTGTGTGCGGATATGTATTTCACTAATTGGATGCAGTTCGAATAAACACTGTTTTATTTGTGAGATCGTATCAGAATCTGGTATGCGTGATAGTCAATGGCAGTGTTGGAAGACCAAAGGTTAATGGCTTAGCTACCTGTTTCCTCCATCCACCCCTAGACCCTGCTTTAGGGCTCATCTATAAGTGCATGCTACATTGCTGAAAGCATGTGCTTTCCATGATACAATGTCGAGGCCGTCAGTGTTTCCAATAAAAGGATTCAACCCTATTTTGGGGTCGGTATAAATGAAATTTGAAAACCTCCCATCTCTATCGCATTCGACAGGAGGGAGGGGGAGGGGGGGTCAATTATGATCACTGCGAGGCCCTGGGGACTTTTTATTAAGAGTTACCATTACCACATCGATATTTGTTTTGGCAGCAACTCTGGGTTGTGCAAAAAACATGGACGAGATCTAAGCTCTGTTGATGCTTCACCACTCTTCAAATCTTGATAAGTGAAGGATGAAACATAGTTTGGATCAATAAACTCTGCCCAAATGTAAGGAAATATGTGCACAATCGAAAGCAGCTGGCAATAAGGGCGAAAGCCTGATATATATTCCTATTTTCGTGTTTTCACTTCCCGATAAAACTTATTGGGGAATTTTACAACAGATTTGAATGGGAGGAATGTGAACAGAGAGGGATAGCCTCTACATTCAGATCACTTAACTAGCCTACGACAAGGTAGCTAATAAACTTCATAATCCCAAATGCCCGAAAATGCAGCGATGTATTTATGCACCAACAGGCAACTTTTGTAGGAAAGCTAGTGGATAAACGCAAAATAACAAGGGACTGACAAATACAACAAAACCGATTTGAATTGAAAAACTGACTAAAAACTGCTTTTATTTTAAAATTATTTTGATTAATTATGTATACAGCACTCTAGCCAAAGCATATTTTATGGTAACTGAACATAGGTGGGCGAATAATAATTTAAGGACTGTGTTACCCTAAATTTAAAAAAAAAAGCACAGTGCCAAAACACACAATTGAAACATTTCGGGTTGATGTTTAATATCTGTTGGATCACGGCTATTTGATTAGTACATCAATGATAAATGAAAGGACCAAAAATTGATTTTGAAGTTAAAAAAAATGACTTTTAGTTGAAAAAAAGCAGCTACAGCTGAATACGTGGGAAATATCACAGAAATAGTTAAACCAAAATAGCATGTAAACATCCATCTCATGCCAATTACCAACCAAATGATTTTTAAAATATCTAAATAATTTTAAAAATGAAAAGATCAAATTATGTTTTGTTTCACTGTAAACAAATGCCCAAAGCACAACCTCCTGAATGCTAAAAAAAAAAACTGGTACAGTTGTGATTAAAATGCAAAGTTGTTTGAGAATACTTTGTTTTAAATCAGACATGTAGGAAGAAGGGGAGGTGAGAACATTCAATATGAAATGAGAAAAACTTGTCTGTTAAAATGAACTTCACTTGTTAGTTCTAAATCAGTTAACTTTTGAAAACAAAAAACGAAGGATAACCAATTTTGCATGAGTGGTACTAAGTGTAAAGTGAAAAAAGTTTCAAGAAGGTCCTTCTGTATCTTTTGTAAAACAACATGTAGATAATTTACCATTTTCTGTGCCAATTTTAAAATACTTTGCTGGGGTTTTAAAATTATTTAGTTGGTGATTGCCACTAGATGAATGTTCACTGAATAATTTGGTTTAACTATTTCAGTGATATTTCCCATGTATTCACCTGTAACTGTTTTTATCACCGCATTTTAAAAAATGCGGGGATATTGTCATGATCTCCGTCCGTACGTCCGTACGTCCGGTTTTGTAATTCGAAACGCTGTAACTTTCTACAGTTGTTCGGTAGGGTCTGTGCAACCCAAAAATGAAACTTTTAAATTTTTGTGCCACCAGGTGGCTTCTGTGGAGCCACTTAAAAAATGCGTTATTTTTTCACTTTTTTGCTGAATAGTCCCAACCTATGTAATTCAGAGTTCTAAAATTACACTAGGGTGTTGCTAAATGATCTGTAGATATGTAGGAAGGTTTCGGATTTTTTGGGTGCCACGTGGCTGTGCCACCGTAGCCACTTTTGTGTTTTCTTAGACCGTTTCCAGCAAAAGGCTCGTAGGATATGTAATTCGAAATGCTAAATCCATGCTCAGATGTTGCAGTAGGGTCTATAGATGCGCACGAAGGTTTCAGATTTTTCGGGTGCCACGTGGCTGTGCCACCGTAGCCACTTTCGTGTTTTCTTAGACCGTTTCCGGCAAAAGGCTCCTAGGGTACGTAATTCGAAATGCTAAAACCATGCTCAAATGTTGCAGTAGGGTCTGTAGATGTGCACGAAGGTTTCAGATTTTTCAGGTGCCACGTGGCTGTGCCACCATTGCCACTTTTGTGTTTTCTTGGACCGTTTCCGGCGAAAGGCTCCTAGGGTATGTAATTTGAAACGCTAAAACCATGCTCAAATGTTGCAGTGGGGTCTGTAGATGCGCACGAAGGTTTCGGATTTTTCAGGTGCCACGTGGCTGTGCCACCGTTGCCACTTTTGTGTTTTCTTAGACCGTTTCCGGCGATAGGCTCCTAGGGTATGTAATTCGAAACGCTAAAACCATGCTCAAATGTTGCAGTGGGGTCTGTAGATGTGCACGAAGGTTTCGGATTTTTCAGCTGCCACCTGGCTTCGCCACCATTGCCACTTTCGTGTTTTCTTAGACCGCATCCGGCGAAAGGCTCCTAGGGTATGTAATTCGAAACGCTAAAACCATGCTCAAATGTTGCAGTACGGTCTGTAGATGTGCACAAAGGTTTCCGATTTTTCAGGTGCCACGTGGCTGTGCCACCATTGCCACTTTTGTGTTTTCTTAGACCGTTTGCGGCAAAAGGCTCCTAGGGTATGTAATTCGAAATGCTAAAACCATGCTCAAATGTTGCAGTAGGGTCTGTAGATGCGCACAAAGGTTTCGGATTTTTCAGGTGCCACGTGGCTGTGCCACCGTTGCCACTTTTGTGTTTTCTTAGACCGTTTCCGGCGAAAGGCTCCTAGGATATGTAATTCGAAATGCTAAAACCATGCTCAAATGTTGCAGTGGGGTCTGTAGATGCGCACAAAGGTTTCAGATTTTTCAGGTGCCACGTGGCTGTGCCACTGTTGCCGCTTTTGTGTTTTCTTAGACCGTTTCCGATGAAAGGCTCCTAGGGTATGTAATTCGAAATGCTAAAACCATGCTCAAATGTTGCAGTGGGGTCTGTAGATGCGCACGAAGGTTTTGGATTTTTCAGCTGCCATGTGGCTGCGCCACCATTGCCACATTCGTGTTTTCTTAGACCGTTTCCGTCGAAAGGCTCCTAGGGTATGTAATTTGCAACACTAAAACCATGCTCAAATGTTGTAGTGGGGTCTGTAGATGCGCACGAAGGTTTCCGATTTTTCAGGTACCACGTGGCTGTGCCACCGTTGCCACTTTTGTGTTTTCTTAGACCGTTTCCAGCGAAAGGCTCCTAGGGTATGTAATTCGAAACGCTAAAACCATTCTCAAATGTTGCATTGAGTCTGTAGATGCGCATGAAGGTTTCAGATTTTTCAGCTGCCATGTGGCTGCGCCACCATTGCCACTTTCGTGTTTTCTTAGACCGTTTCCGGCAAAAGGCTCCTAGGGTATGTAATTCGAAATGCTAAAAGCATGCTCAGATGTTGCAGTAGGATCTGTAGATGCGCACGAAGGTTTTGGATTTTTCAGGTGCCACGTGGCTGTGCCACCGTTGCCATTTTTGTGTTTTCTTAGACCGTTTCCGGCGAAAGGCTCCTAGGATATGTAATTCGAAATGCTAAAACCATGCTCAAATGTTGTAGTGGGGTCTGTAGATGCGCACAAAGGTTTCAGATTTTTCAGGTGCCACTGTTGCCGCTTTTGTGTTTTCTTAGGCCGTTTCCGAAGAAAGGCTCCTAGGGTATGTAATTCGAAATGCTAAAACCATGCTCAAATGTTGCAGTGGGGTCTGTAGATGCGTACGAAGGTTTTGGATTTTTCAGTTGCCATGTGGCTGCGCCACCATTGCCACTTTCGTGTTTTCTTAGACCGTTTCCGTCGAAAGGCTCCTAGGGTATGTAATTCGAAACACTAAAACCATGCTCAAATGTTGTAGTGAGGTCTGTAGATGCGCACGAAGGTTTCCGTTTTTTCAGGTACCATGTGGCTGTGCCACCGTTGCCACTTTTGTGTTTTCTTAGACCGTTTCCGGCGAAAGGCTCCTAGGGTATGTAATTCGAAACGCTAAAACCATTCTCAAATGTTGCATTGGAGTCTGTAGATGCGCACGAAGGTTTCAGATTTGTCAGCTGCCATGTGGCTGCGCCACCATTGCCACTTTCGTGTTTTCTTAGACCGTTTCCGGCGAAAGGCTCCTAGGGTATGTAATTCGAAATGCTAAAAGCATGCTCAGATGTTGCAGTAGGGTCTGTAGATGCGCACGAACGTTTCGGATTTTTCAGGTGCCACTTGGCTGTGCCACCGTTGCCACTTTTGTGTTTTCTTAGACCGTTTCCGGCGAAAGGCTCCTAGGGTATGTAATTTGAAATGCTAAAACCATGCTCAAATGTTGCAGTGGGGTCTGTAGATGCGCACGAAGGTTTGGGATTTTTCAGGTGCCACGTGGCTGTGCCACCGTTGCCACTTTTGAGTTTTCTTAGACCGTTTCCGGCGAAAGGCTCCTGGGGTATGTAATTCGAAATGCTAAAACCATGCTCAAATGTTGCAGTGGGGTCTGTAGATGCGCACAGAGATTTCGGATTTTTCAGCTGCCACCTGGCTGCGACACCATTGCCACTTTCGTGTTTTCTTAGACCGCTTCCGGCGAAAGGCTGCAAGGGTATGTAATTCGAAATGCTAAAACCATGCTCAAATGTTGCAGTAGGGTCTGTAGATGTGCACGAAGGTTTCCGATTTTTCAGGTGCCACGTGGCTGTGCCACCATTGCCACTTTTGTGTTTTCTTAGACCGTTTCCGGCGAAAGGCTCCTAGGGTATGTAATTCGAAACGCTAAAACCATGCTCAAATGTTGCAGTGGGGTCTGTAGATGCGCACGAAGGTTTCGGATTTTTCAGGTGCCACGTGGCTGTGCCACCGTTGCCACTTTTGTGTTTTCTTAGACCGTTTCCGGCGAAAGGCTCCTAGGGTATGTCATTCAAAACGCTAAAACCATGCTCAAATGTTTCAGTGGGGTCTGTAGATGTGCACGAAGGTTTCAGATTTTTCAGCTGCCTGGTGGCTGTGCTGTTGCCATTTTCACATTTTCTTAGACCGTTTCCGGTTAAAGGCTCCTAGGGTATATAATTCGAAATCCTAAAACCATGCTCAAATGTTGCAGTAGGGTCTGTAGATGCGCACGAAGGTTTTGGATTTTTGGGGTGCCACGTGACTGTGCTACCGTTGCCTCTTTCATGTTCTCTTAGACCATGTCCGGCGAAAGGCTCCTACAGTATGTATTTCAAAATGGTAAAACCATGCTCAAATGTTGCAGTAAGGTCTGTAGATGTGCACAAAGATTTCGGATTGTTCAGGTGCCATGTGGCTGTGCCACCATTGCCACTTTGATGTTTTCTTAGACCGTTTCCGGCGAAAGTCTCCTAGAGTATGTAATTCGAAACGCTAAAACCATGCTGAGATATTGCAGTAGAGTCTGTAAATGCGTAGGAAGGTTTTGGATTTTTTGGGTGCTAAGTGGCTGTGTCACCGTTGCCACTTTTGTGTTTTCTTAGACCGTTTCCAGCGAAAGGCTCCTAGAGTAAGTAATTCGAAATGCTTAACACATGTTCATATGTTGCAGTAAGGTCTGTAGATGCGTACAAAGGTTTCAGATTTTTCAGATGCCACGTGGCGGTGCCACCGTTTTTCTTTCGTGTTTTCTTAGATCATTTCCGACGAAAAGCTCCCAGAGTATGTAATTTGAAAAGCTAAAACTATGCTCAAAAGTTGCAGTAGGGTCTGTAGATGTGCACGAAGGTTTCGGATTTTTGGGGTGCCACCGTTGCCACTTTCATGTTTTCTTAGACCGTTTCCGGCGAAAGGCTCCCAGGGTACATGTATGTAATTTAAAACGCTAAAACCATGCCCAAATGTTGCAGTGGAGTCTGTAGGTGCGCACGAAGCTGTGTCACCTGTGCCACTCAATATGATTTTAGTGTGTCATATAATACATTTCTTCTTTGTATCAAGCATTCATACAAAGTCAAGGATGCAAATGCGGGGATACACTATAGTGTGTTTTGCACACAAGTGACACCATCTAGTTTTTTAAATTCGATAACTAAAATACATTTTTTTCACTTTAAAATCACTTTTTGTTCTCTTCATTTATCACTGATGTTTTAAACAAATAGCCGTAATCCAAGAGATATGAAACATCAACATCAGAAACTGGACAGGCACTTAACCTATTAACCTAGTTCAGCGATCCAAAAGTAGTGGCTACCCCTGTACAGACAGAATCTTATCATTCAATCCTATAGAAAAAGTTCACATCAAGTTTTCATAGGAACTCAAAACTCAAAATTAGGAATATATATCAAGCTTCCACTCTTATTACCAGCTGCAATCGATAGTACATGTATTTCCTTACATTTGTGCAGAGTCTCTTGATCCAAACTATGTTTTATCCTTTACTTATCGATGAATGAATACTGACCAGGCATCAACGAACATTTCGAAATCGGCCATGTTTTTGTATAAATATAAAGCAGTGAAAACAATAAGCCAGTAATGGCGCCTAAACGAATAGACCTTTTCATTGATGCGTGAATCGGAATCTCAATCTCATTCGCACAGAGGAGGTTATCAAACTCCTCTGTGAAATTGCAATCGAATTTCTGTTTCTGCATCGATGAAAAAGTCTGTTCATTTCTGCGATAGGATAGAATAGCAAGAATCTGAACGTAGAGGGGTAGGGGTAGCCACTACGTTCAGATGGCTGAACTAGCACTTAACCCCGATTGTCCAGATGGGAGGGGAGGGTCAATACGACGCTGTGTACTAAGGCACACAGCATGTCGATAGTGCGCAAACCTTCAACCAATCTAACCCTGTCTGTGCTGCAGTGTGGAGTCATGATGTTGGGGAGCTGGCAGCTGCTCGCCGTTTCTCGGTGGGGTTCTCCAGGTACTTCGGCTTCCTCCACCCAAAAAAATGTCACTGACACGATATGACCTTGGCTGTTAAAGTGTCATTAAACTCTAATAAAATCTGATCTATAAATGCAAATGTCTGTATCTATATCTCTCTCTATCTTTGTTCCGGGTGAACTCCTCTGTTTCTCGACCGATCAATCTCAAATTTTCTACACAGAGGTAATTCGTCCCTGCGAGTAACATGGGATGGGTGCCATGCCATTGCGGGGTGACCTTGACATTGATTACCATGACCTTTTATTTCGAAAACGGCTGGGCCGATCGGGCTAAAATTTCATATGTGCAAGTATATTGACCCATTGATCATTTTGACTTTATCGGGGTGTCCGTGTGGGGTGACCTTTTACCTTATAGTTCGAAAAAGGCCAAGCCGATCATATCTGAGGGTATATTGTCATTATTGATATAACCATCTTCTCCCGTGCAACGCTGGGTAACACCCGTTAGTAAATATATAAATGACATCAGAAATGTTTCAATAGTGTGTTTTAGCACTGTGCATTTTGGTTGAAATTTTTTTATGGTAACACTGGAAATCCACGGTGGCATTGAGTGCGGATGGGTGAAAACGTCACCACGCGAGTGATTTACTTGGAATCCACCTTGCACGTACTACTACTGGATGTGGTCATGGTTAGCCACTGTGCAAAAATATGTGACCTTAAACACCAATAAATAAATTTAAATTACAACTGGACGCCAAAAATTCCAAAATGCAAAAAGACAGATCTACAGACTACACATACGTTCAGAGTTACGCCTTACGGACTCATCGAAATTTCGCTTACCAATTAAAATTAACACGGATATAAAGACGCCTATAAGCACATCATATATTAATCTGGCTGAGTATCCAGCGCTCTTTGTTGGTGGGCGCTCAGTAGCTGATTCCATAATGATATTCGGTCGATTTCTGTTCAGAAAAAAAGCAAAAACGGACACAGGAAATGCTGCTCATGTGACCTTCCGGTTCCACGGAGAATGCATTCGTTTACGAAAATAAGAACAGGTACGGCGACGTTTGTGCGTTCGGAATAGGAATTAGAGCGTGTAGAAGAAATGCGACTTGAAATATCAGGTCTGAATTTGAATACTGTGTACAAACCGCGTTTTCGCGTATTTTAACACAGGGGGGAGGTGTTGATGTTTAGTTTATATGCGCATGGCGAAGTTGCCGCAAACTGCATCGATGGCGGCCTAACTGCTGGCATTCCAATCCACAATAGTACGTGGAAAAAAGGAATTTTTAAATTCTGTTGTTGTTGTTGTTGTTGTTCTGTAAATGGTAAAGCTGAAGAATAGGGGACTTTAACTTTTATGTAAAAACAACGCATTTTTCTCACCTTTTTTCTACATTTTCCTATTATTAGTCATGTTTTCGATAAAAATGACCGAAAGATATTCACTTTTGACTGAGATTTGAGATAATTTAAACCCTCTCAATGTTACGGTGCCAGAGATTCTTCTGCATTCTCGCCATTTTGAAGTGTGCGTTTACATAATTTTTTTTCTTCTCTTTGGTTGGCGATTGTAGGTCTAGGGTCAGTGTAGTTAGGGTTAGCCTACCGGTAAGCTAACCCTAGCCCTCACTAGACTGACCCTAGACCATGTCGGGAACAGAACAAACAAGAGTACCAAAAACAAACAATGCACAGAGCAGACGCCGAAAAACACAAAAAAATATGGAGGGAAGATGAATGTGAATGTCACAAATCGCACAGGTAAAAACAATTGTTGTGCGGTTATAATTGCCAGTAAAAGTGAATATCTTGAGGTCATTTTATCGAAAACATGACTAGTAATAGGAAAATACAGAAAAAAGGTGAGAAAAATGCGTTGTTTTTACGTAAATGGAAAAGTCCTCTCAGTATTCTTCAGCTTTACCCTGTAAATTGCCAGCTTGGTGTTGTTATTGCTTTTTGTGCGTGACTGGCCCACTTGGATGTACTGTGCCTTAGGGATCGCATCGCTTCCAGGGATGATATTGTGTTGTGTTTTGATGCGTTTGTTTTTTCGGCGTTCCTGTAGTGTTGGCCAATTTAGGGCACTGAGCATATCACTAACGCTGCTTGTTTTGCGGTATTCGTTGTATATCAAACATGCAGCTCGCCTTTGTGTCACCTCAAGTTCCTGGATACCTCTTTTGATGGAATGTCGGCTTTTTCGGCACATGGCTCATTCGACCTACGGCTTATTCGACACATGGCTCATTCGACCTACGGCTTTTTCGACCCATGGCTCATTCGACCTACGGCTTATTCGACCCATGACCAATATTTTTCGCCCCTGTTAAGTATTTCAATAGCAATACTATTGTAGTTATACTGAACTGGGTCGGAAAAGCACTGGCCATACGTCGGATAAGCCATGGATACAGGGGCTAAGGTTTTACGGATCTCGGTAAAAGTTTGGGTGATAGACAATAACGCGCAGTTTCAGAAAAAAACTGTTTATTAAATTAAATAAAAGTATATAACATAAAACAAAAAATAACATCACATTATAATATCACGTTAGCATGAACACTATTACCAAGATAAATTCCCATCAATCACAAAATATACTTGCACATAATTATATTTTTAACATAAAAATCACCTTAGCACATGAGTTACAGATAGCACATTTTGACATCGTACAGCACACAATCAATAGTTCAATCAATGAATAACAATGTTAGCAAATTAACAAAAAGCACCTAACCTCAACACAATTCATATTGGAGCATACAGCTTGGCGGATTCCTTCAATAGACGACTCGCTGAGATTTCTTTTCTGGTGTAGTCCTCCCACAGCGCCATCAACCTACCTGTTGTCTCTGAAGTTCGAGACAACTGTCTTCGTCGTAACTTCCCTTCTGAAACCATCTTAACCGAAGTTGCTATCTTCTTTGCTTCTTGATGTAGCAGCCCCAAACATAAATAGAATGGTAAGTTCCCCTTTTTTGCTCTCTGGTTTATCCTGTTATGCCATCCTTCACAATCGTTGTTTGTTCTGATACTTCTTCCAAAAACCGTCCACGAATCGACTGACCATGTTGTACCATTGATCCATGTTGACTCCAAATACTCAATAAAATCTCGAAGTGCACTGCCGACTGCTGTTGTTGATTGCCTAACTTCACCCAAAGCTTTTTCTTTCAGTTTTTCAAACGCTGGCTCAATATCAGCTGAAGGCAAAAATGGTAAAGCAAAGAGTTGTCGGAGAATCTTATATATCCTGTCTTTCTTGTTATAGGAACACTGGAGACCCTTCTGTTGTACGTTTCTCCATAACGCTTGTCCAAAGTGGAAAGCACAGCCGTGAATTGTTGGGTTCTCAAATATAGACCTCAGTGCTTGCCACATAGCAGCTTCAAAGTCCACTACGAAGGAGGATACCTTAATTTCTTCTGGCAGGAGCTCACGGATTTTTTTCAGCACCTAAAACAAATAACAAAAAAAATTAGTATGTTATTTAAAACGTAAAGCCCACTTTCATTATTATTACCTCTTTTAAAATCTGACATGAAACCTGATAACGTTGCTAGATAAAACCCCAATTTTTTTTTTTTTTTTAAGACTAGACTAGACAGGGTGTTAAGATATATACCCTGCACTCTCGCCCATAATATTCATTGTAATTAACACGATGTGTGAAAGAGTGAATATAATTACCTTTTTGTAATCCTTCTTTTGACGTCTTGACATCATCACAAAACACAGCGGGAGTTGTTTCATGTCATCTCCCGATCTGACGAAGCCGTGGACTGATAGAAGTTGCACAAATGGGCGCTTGACAATTTTAAAGGTGCCATCCAAATACCACGTTTTGCAAGAAGCCAGTAGTTCAATCTGCTTGTCTGTAGCGAAGATGAGGTGCCGCTGATCGTCTACTCTGACGTCGTGCCTGAAGAAAGTGTCATCCGATGTGCTGGCTATATAATCTTCATCAAGCTGGAAGACAGAACAACATGCTCGATTAGCTACAGGTACAAAAAGTTCTTCTTTTTTTTTAAAAAAAATTACTCGATTTTAGTTTTGGAATATTACTCAATTTGTATTTTCACTTAACCTATATACATTTTTGAAGGATGAATTACATTAATTTATGTCCTTTTTTTCATTTGTTTTATTTATCATTTTTTAGAGACGGTTGGAATAAAACAAATACTTACTTCAAATTTCAAGTCAACAGGATCTTTTGGGCGAGCTGAAGACCGTGCCCGGCGGCATATTCTCTCCAATGTGGCTTCCACTGGACGCGAAGCTTCTGGAAGATCTGTGCCCATATATTTGTTGGTGACTTCCTGGACAGTTGTGCCGGCTGTTTCAAAATGATTAACGTGAGCAGCTTTCTTCACGTCGGCAAAAATCTGAACGGCGACATCTATATCAGGTTTTGATGGATGGCTATGTGTCGATGCATTGGGCTTAAAAGTCCCACCATTTTCATTCACTACCACAGGACATACGTTTTGTTTCTCTGTTGAAAAAAAAACAAAGTTAATGATTAATTATGAAATAATGAAATTTATTCATTTTAATTTTAAATTTACTTAAAATTTTTATTATTGTTAATAAAATAATGTAATTACCTCTTTCGTTGCACCCAGACAAAATAATTATGTTTAAATTTTAAAAAGCTTTGAAAACTATTTTTTAATGAAATTTATTCGTTTTGATTTTAAATTTAATTAAAAGTTTTATAACTGTCAATAAAATAATGTAATTACCTCTTACACTGCATCTCCAGACAATGGTCCCGTTCTTAAGTGTCATCTTCTGAACGTAAGTATAGCCGTCGCTGCTTACAAGTTTTCTTTTCCCTCGTTTTGATCCATTGTCCACCAACTTGTAGCTGGTCTCATTCTCTATATCCCTGATGTCTTCGCGGTTAATTGTCTCATCTTCCACAGATCTAGAAAACAATATAGAACAGCTTAGTACAGCAGAATACCAGAACATACAGAGTATCTAATGAATATCACTTCAAGCTTCCCATGCCAGCCCCCCCACCCCCAACACGCCCCCCCCCCCTCCCCTACAACCCTTCCATACCTTTCCTTCCTTCTCCACACTCATAACAAAGACAAGAAAAAAGCAATTGTTAAACTCACTGTTCAAGAGGCTCGGCAGCTAGTGACCTTTCCGGTCTTGAAACATCGAAGGTTGAATTGTTGTTTAAACCTAAGCTGAACTCTCCATATTGATGATCGGGTGATGACGATGTCCTTGTACTCTCCAAAGGCGCACTGGGACCAGCTTCAAACTCAGCACTTTGTCTTGAGTTGTTGATGACAGAAACATCAGGTTGTTGCGCTAATCTGCAAGTTGTACAAATGTAGTCAATAGATCCATTTTGGCGATTTGCAAGACGATACGCTTCTCTTGAAATACCTGAAAATATGATAACAAATTAGGTTAAAGAAGGGCTCGTCAGAAAAAACAGTCGTCAGACAGCTGTTTCAGATAAGCGAATAGTCATAGTCAATGGATATGAAATTTCAAAACAGACACAAACTTACCAGTTCCACATGTCCTGTGAGTCCATCTTTTACATGTGTCGCACTCTATTGCTTCCTGCCTTGGGCGTACTGTATTCTCACACGAAACACAGATGTGATTTGTGGTAGACATATTGAGGATGAATATCGAACAAATGATGCTGTGACTTCAAATTCATGACTTTTTTATAGTATTCTCTGTGTGAAGTAATGTATACACATTCAGCTGTTCAAACACAATCACAGAAAAATGTTCAACATGTTTTCATAACGCGGAATTAACAATCATAAGTGAAAGGATCAATCGCATATCCTCCAAACACCGTGATATGCTGATCAATCGCTTAACCTATCAATGAAAAATGTTCATAATGTATTTACAATTATACAATTATACCAAAAACATACTAATATAAATATCTATAAAAGTTTTTGGATTGAAAATATTGAAATTATTATTATTTGTAAATCGGGTCGAATGAGCCGCGATCGTGGGTCGAATGAGCCGTAGGTCGAATGAGCCATGTGTCGAATCAGCCGTAGGTCGAATGAGCCATGTGTCGAAAAAGCCGTATACACTTTTGATGTAGGGGTCCCAGACAAGCAACCATATTCTAATTTTGACCGAACTAAAGATTTGTATACTGTTTCTTTCAGGGCTCTTGATGCGTATTTTAAAGTTCGCTTGATGAAACCTAAGGTCAATAAATCACCCCATTTTCTCACCTAGTTATTTCGGTAGCCGGTGATTTCGACCCGCCGTAATTTCGACCCACTGAAAAAAGTAATTTCGACCCACTATTTTTTAAATTTTTAGAGGTAATTTCGACCCGAACAGGCATTTTCGACCCAAAAGTGTATTTTCGACCCAAAAGTGTATTTTATTTTTTTTTTATTATAAATAACATTTATTTGCCCTGCCACTGTGACACAGGAAGGCGACATTCTCACCGCCGGACCAAGAGGCCACAACCATCCAGCAGTATCGGGGATGGGTACTGCCGCAAGAATAGCCAGAGATGTCAAATCCTTAGCCAAACAGCAGCTCAACCGACCAGCACCACAGATAGTATCTGAGGTCCTACAACAACAATTGCAGAACCAGCCCTGCGTCGCTCTTCAGGATCCTATCTACATGGCTCGCAATGCCAACAACCTTCGTCAGAAACTTCGACCAAAAGACCCACAACAACTGGATTTCGACCTTCAAAAAGAGCACATCCCCGATGGTTTCTTCAAACGAGACATCAACATACTAGATAGACGCCACATTATTTTCGCAACAGATGAGCAACTAGATCTTCTCCAAAAAGCCAAGCGTTGGTACATAGATGCCACATTTAAGGTACGCATGTTACTTGATACTTTTTCGTTCATATTGCGCTATTATTTAGATAGCCTCTCATTTAAGTTATTTAACAGATTTTTCACTTAAATGTTTATTTAACCTTCAACCTCTTCGCCCTCCCCATCCCATGTATTTAATCCTTTACCTTACAAATAAGTATATCATTGGAATCGACACGCCCATTTTCGGGCTAAAAATTGACATTTTATAATAATTTTTAAAAGCTGTGTCAGGTAAACGATTAATAAATCCGCGACAAAACAGCGGATGGTGTTATTATTATTATTATTATTATTATTATTATTATTATTATTATTATTATTGGATGTGTTAAACATCAATAAATCATTTCATATTTTTTCTGTTTTCAGGTTGTATGAAAACCTTTCACCCAGATGTTTAGCATACATGCTTTTATCAGAAAGGGCGACAGCAGCAAACAAGTTCCTTTAGTGTTTGTGATGATGTCGGGAAAGAGGGAAGATGATTATGAAGCTGTTTTAAGAGCAGTAAGTGAGATGGCGCCGAATCCCAGGCTTCGTGAGGTGGTAATTGACTTTGAATCAGCAATGTGGAATGCTACGAGAAGGGTGTTTCCAGAAGCTACAATCAAGGGTTGTTCTTTCCATTTTGCACAGGCCGTGTGGCGTTGAATCAGGGCTTATATTTCGGCGAGAATCCAAAATCAAAATACTGAATTTTAAGAATGTTTTCAGTTAGAATCTTCTGATGTGCTTTCTGAGCTTTCAAACCTGAAATATCATAAGGAATATCAAAAGATTCCAACAGAAAATATTCTTCAAATTCAATTTTTTGTTTCGTGGATGCTCGCGAAATATAAGCCCCGACTGAATCGGATTTTGGGGTTTTACATATTGCTTTACGTATGCCATGTATGGACAGCTTGATGCCATTGTTGAATGTTAATGTTATTTATGATTTATGATAAATATATGATAAACATAAAAAAAATAAATTTTGTACCAAAACCACAATTTTATTATCCTTTATTACAGAAAAAAAGTGCGGGTCGAAGTTACCTACGACTGGGTCGAAGTTACTTACGACTGGGTCGAAGTTACTTACGACCGGGTCGAAATTACCGATGATTCTGGGTCGAAATTACCTTTTCGGGTCGAAGTTACTTCGGGTCGAAATTTCGTCCCAGTCTTCGTTCGCCAAGAGTTATTAATTTCAGGCGAGGATTCAAGGGGTTTCTCAAAAAGAAATTCTCTTATCCCGATTTCGTTAGCCGACCACTAACGGAAATATCCAGGAGAGAATAACTACAGTGTCATTTGCCGTATTTGACGTTAATTGCTTTCTTTAAAAAAGACGGGTGAAGTTTGTGTACACGTGTTGAATTTATAGCGCATAAATCCATTCAATTTGACCTGGATTGTCAATGGCGATATATATGCTTTTAGTTTTATTGGAAGCATAGCCGTGCTTAATTGGACAAAAATACAAAGTTATTCATCTTATAATGCCCAAATTACTGCTACAAATGCATATTTGTTCATTTATATGGCGGTCATTCCTTTGGATAGCAGCGAAAGTAAACATTATTTCCACATGTATTCAGAAAACTATGTTACGCTGTTGCGTTTACTTCCTATCCCTTTTTGGGAACTTGGTTTATATCTCCACAAAGTAGAACTTATGAAAATTCGTCTGCATTGAACTTTTTGTAATTCCAGATTTAAGTAATTCGCATTACTTCCATCTTGCCCTTTGCATTAGTTCCTAAACAACTCGTACCCTGGGCGAATCGTACCCTGGACGATTTGTACCCTAAGATACGAATTGTCTCTCCCAAATGTACGATTTGTCCCGCATAAAGGTACGAATCGTCCAATGTAAAGGTACGAAGTATCCAACGTGAAGGTACGATTGTCTAGTGCAAAGGTACGAACAGTCTCATGGATATCATAAAAATGTAAAACATGTTTCAGAGAGCTGAAGTCCAATGTCTCAGAGAGTGCAATTGAGTCTTCAACCTCCAGTGGTCAAATGAGTTCGACAAAATGAAAGAGATAAAAAGAAACATACGGAAAGGATGACCAATAAAAAGACATATGGTCAATTGTTTGTTTTGTTTTATTGAATGCAGTAGCCAACAGAAGGAGTGTTTACGCAACACTACCCCATTATTCACTTGTACTGATTTATTATCAAATTGAAATCACTTTGAAAAAAACTCCTGTAAAACTCCCGACTGATGTAGTAAACCCTTATCATAACACTAGCAGTCAGCAAGTATCCTTAAAAGAGAAAGGTTTTTTTTTCAACTGAATATATTCTGCAGAGTTGATATGTTTGTCATTCACCCCGTCACCTGTTCCCCCTGAAGGCAATTCAGGTGGTCAATGCTCAGCATCCATTTCCACTCTCCCTTATAGGCTGATGGATGACTGCCAGCTTTCAAAACACATATTGGTTGATTTTTTCCTCTTTTGTAATCGTTAAGGATAATATTCTGGGGCTGTTCCCAAACCAGCGATTGTTTGGGTTTTTTTTCTAAAATAACCACCAAACTGCGGTTTCAGTATTACCATAAATATGCCCACTTCTCAAAGCAAACACCGAGCAGAACTCTTATAATTATACAAAATTCCTAGCCATCTTCCAGTTCGAGATTCTCGGGGATCTCAACCCACTATCCGACTGCCATTCGCACACTCAAACTTAATAAGTTTATTGGCACTCGCTCCCGACTCTCGTGGGTTTATAAGCAAATAAAGCAATAAAGTAAATAAAGTTATTAGGGTCGCAAGGGATTTCAATCCCACATCGTTCCTGCGCGCCTTCGGCGCGCAAAACTTTTCATTCATCATCGTTTTGTCACTCATTGAGAACTTTAGGATTAAGGCTGTGAGGATTGCCTCCCAACTCTGCGTGAGAGGAGTGGACTCAGAAGACACCCACCCCTCACACCATCCACAGAAACAATCACACAACAGTCACCTTATACAATAGCGGATACAAATCTTTCTCTGTACCTATAAGTTTTTTAGCTGAACATTCTCAAATTTTCTTGCAACACCCTTATCAAAAAGACGCACGGAAATAGTAGACGAAGCGTAAGAGGAATTGGTCAACCTACCTTTCTGTTAACATACACAGGAAACCACTAAACACCAGGCAAGTATTGAAACAAGCTTGTCTGGCTGTGTTTTTCCCCCTCCAATCACCCCGTCATCCGTTCTCCCTGAAGGCAGATCAGATGGCCAAGTCTCTCTTAGAGGCTGATGGATGAATCCCAGCTTCAAAAACACACATTGATGGATGTTTGCCTTTCGTAACCGTTATGGATAACATGCTGGGGTTGCTCCCAAACCAGCGACTGATTGGGTTTCTTTTTCTTTTTGTATCCTAAGACTACCGACAAACCGCGATTTCAGTATTACCATAAATATGCCCACGTCTCTAAGCAAACATAGAGCAGAATTCTTGTACTTATGCACAATTCCTAGTCATCTTCCAGATCTCGGTTCTCGGGGATCCGCACCCACTACCTCCTTACTGCCAGTGCACAAACTCAAACCAAATAAGATTATTGGATTCTCGCTTCCGACTTTCGTGAATTCGTATGCAAATAAGTTATAGTGCAAATAAAGTTATTGGGGTAGCAAGGGATTTAAATCTCACATCGGCGCGCTGAAACTTTTCATTCATCTCATTTCATTATTCTCAAGATGGAAAACCACCCTTGTGTTTTGTGTAGTGAGAATGTCCGCCTCAGGCAAGAGGCTTTATATTACAATGATGTTTGTCAGAACTGGCAACATAGAAAATGTAAGACGGGCGTCACACGAGGTGTTTATCGTAGAGACAAGCCTGAAAACAGGCAATCTGTCATTTGCAATATGAGGTTCCCATTGGGTGAATTTGCAGATGCTATCCCGTAGAGCGGGTCAATTTATGCTTTGGCTACCCCTTTCTGTTTAGGTTTGAGACTAATTAATTAATTGCGATGAAATGGATCGATAGCATGTTAGAAAATGTGGCAAATAATTTCATCTCAAGCGATCCATTTAATCTCCGTTAAGTAAGCTCGGTTGCAGAAAATAAAATTCAGGAGAAAGGGGAATTAGCTCCACATTTCAGTTATTTATAAACATGTGTCGCTCAACTTTTAGTGCATTTGAGTTCTGTGGGGTTTTTTTTGTTTTTTTTTTTTGTTTAATTTGTTCGAACGAGGGTGTTTGTGTGTTATATCTTTGTTTTGTTGGTAATATATTTCTTGAAAAAATTAATGTCAAATTCGATTTTCATGAATAGTCATCCTTATTTTTTCACATAAAGTCTCCAGTCGTCTCAGGTATGAATCTTTTACGAGTCAGGGTAAGAGCTGTCCAAAGGTGGGGTACGTGTTGTCCAGGGGCTGGGTACGATTTGTTCATAGGCGAGTTGTCCAAGGGAAAGGTAAGAATTGTCCAAGGGAAAGGTAAGAATTGTCCAGGGCACGAGTTGTCCTGATACTTCACATTCAGTAAACCCAGCCCAAACCGACTGGGACAACCCGCCCCGGGACAACCTACACCAAGTTATTCACGCGTCGCAGTTATCAGCTATTTGTCTATGATATTGGAGGTGCGTAGACAAAATGCCAATGGACAAAACAGAGCCAACTATTAGGGTGCACGTGGAATAAGGTGGCGACGAGTTCTCAGCACTAGTTATATTTAGAGCTTTAAGCTGGTTGTTTATTTTAACCTTTTTGAAATGGCTACATCTCCGATAGTTGCTGGATGTTGCCCCGCAATTAGGGCATTTCAGAGTTGTGGCATTGCGCGCCTTCTAGCTTCGAGATGTGTTCATCACCGCATTTCATACATCGTTGTTCCCCGTTGCATTCTGTGACAAGAGCCCAGATTTCTGACATCTGTGACACTGAACGGGTTGCGAAAGTGCGCGATATACCTCTGTTTCGTGTTTTTTTTCGGTGATGTATACCCATTTGCTTAATAAATTCAATTTCATTACTCTATTGGTTTTAATAAGCAGAATGAAGAAAGTTAGAAGTCTTCACAACAGTTCTGCCAATCGGTATAATTAAAAGAGAAGCAACATGATGATTGTTAACAGCTCAAACAACGCATTTATTGTCTTAGTCTTGTATAGATTCGGACTTCCGTGTTGTGTCCTTGGGCAAGGCACTTAACCCCGATTGTCCACATGGGGGCACGATGGCGCCGTGTACTAAGGCGTACTGCACGTCGATGGTTCGCATGTCTCCAACCAATCTGTCCCTGCCTGTGTTGCAGTGCGGAGTTACGATGTTGGGGAGCTGGTAGCTGCTCGTCGTTGCTCGGTGGTTCTCCCCGGTTACTCCGGCTTCCCCCAACCGTAAAACTGTCATGGTCATGTTTAGCCATTGTGCATAAGTATGTGACCTTAAGCACCAATAAATAAATAATAATAAATAATAAATCTTATATAAAGGAAAAGATATCAACGCTGTGATGAATCCATATCTTCATCTGTATACCAGAATGCCTTCATACCTGATAGGTAATGGATATAAAAGAGATGACGAGATATTGTGTGGTACTTTCCTAACTGACCACAATCAAACTAATATGGGAAAACTCCAAAGGGTCCAAAATCACGAGCTTAGGGTCGCCCTTCGTGCCCCATGGGACACACCCATTAAAACACTCCACAACAGAGCCGACATCCCTACCATAAAAGACCGCCTTGCTTCTTTAGCCGCGAAGGATCACGATCGGCTAGCCGATAGCCAGCTAATATCCGAATTAAGGCAATTTGCGATAGTAGACAAAAGCCCCAAAACGTCAAACGCTAAAAAATACTAAAATAGGAAATAATATTAATAATCAGGATTTATATCAGCCAGCAAGAAAACATACATGGGGGAAAGATAGGGAGGCCAAGCTATTGTCAGCAACACTACTGCGACCCTACAGTACGATATGTCCTTTTTAAGGCATGGTACAATACGCTGAACCGAACTACTCTGCCACCACACGTAACATAAACTCAGCAATCACGCAATCAAAACGGAGAAAGCCTGGGGAGGCTAAGCTATTGTCAGCAACACTACTGCGACCCTACAGTACGATATGTCCCTTTTAAGGCATGCTACAACAGCTGAACCAAACCACTCTGCCTCCACCAGCACTTGCATAGGGGTAAGAAAGGGAGGCCAAGCTATTGTCAGCAACACTACTGCGACCCTACAGTACGATACGTCCTTTTTAAGGCATGCTACAATACGCCGAACCGAACCACTCTGACCCCTCACACAACATAAACTCAGCAATCACGCAATCACAACAGAGAAGCCTGGGGAGGCCAAGCTATTGTCAACAACACTACTGCGACCCTACAGTACGATATGTCCTTTTTAAGGCATGCTACAATAGCTGAACCAAACCACTCGGCAACCGACTAACACTGATAAGGAACACGAACTCAACAGTCACGCTCATCATAACCAGAACACGTACAAGCATTATACACATGCACACAAACACCGACACATTTCTTCTATCCTTTAAATATTATAATAAAATATTACAATTCCACCCAAACAAGGTCGCAGCCAGCGGAGGGTACAACAGGAAAGAAACACCCTCGGGTGTGGTTTACATGTGCTAAACATGTTACCCTCCCGCTGCAAACTCACTCTCAGCCTCAGAAGGTGGGCTAACAGGCAGATCAACAGCTTAACTGTGGCCTTCTACCAGAAAGGGCTGCCTTCACCGACTCAGCTAAAGATTAGATCATAAATTAAACAAAATGTGCTATTTTATCTTCTTATATCTTACACATTCTAATGAAAACTAATTCTGCCTTCTTCTTTTAAGCAGGTACACAGAAGATGTTTTTTGACCAGCACCCCAGTAACCGCTATGGACAGTCTAACCGTTATGGAAACAGTAACCCCCATGGTTCCTGAACATCCTCCACTCCATCCCAAAAAGTGGTCGACCACTTTAAGGGAGACGAGCGTTGGTCCTGCATCCCGCCTCTGCCCCTTTTTGTAAGAGCATCGCGCATCTTTTGTCCCAACCCAATAGGTTTATGATGCAGTCCAGCCCCCGAACCAGGGAAGTTCGGGTCTTCTTTCTGGTGGTCCCCGAAATGGGTCGTTGTTGTTTCTCTCAAAGACGTCCATCCAAACAGAGACAGCCTGAGGCAGATTATACTTGCCAGTGATGGCCATCACTCAATATCATCTCCGAAGTGGTAGACTATACTTGCCTGAAAACCCAGATCGACTGCACCCTCGGGGAGAGGTAGTACCTTTGTGAAAGGACCCAGCCTCCCACACTGGTCCTCACCCGAGGGTTCAACGGACATCAGCCAACTAGGCCACCATGCCGCAACAGAAGACACCGGCCGAGTACCGGAACCTTTTCCTCCTTCAACACGCCCAGACATGTGACAGC
Source organism: Pictodentalium vernedei (assembly GCA_031216915.1). Classification (NCBI taxonomy): domain Eukaryota; kingdom Metazoa; phylum Mollusca; class Scaphopoda; order Dentaliida; family Dentaliidae; genus Pictodentalium; species Pictodentalium vernedei. Next base: position 390,025,982 of record CM062293.1, on the reverse strand, counting down.
CAATCGTATACAGTCACCGAGGGTCGAAAGAGGCTTGCTCTCCAAGACCGTCCCTGCGCGCCTTCGGCGCGTGAAACCATTTTCGTTCTTTTTGTGGTACTTTCTAATTCATTCGATCAGTTACTGTTTATGAACAGTTGAACTTGCACCGTTGTAAATTGTGTTTCTGTAGGCATTGTCTGTTCGCCAAACCCCATTTCAAATGATGACATAAAAATATTGTTTAAAAAAAAAAAATTATCCCCAAAAAATAATTCAGAAATCAGAAAAAAAATTGGGACAACCCACCCCCGAAATGTGACAACCCGCCCCAAAAATAGGCCGGGGGCAAAATGCCAATGGACAAAATAGAGCCAGCCATTAGGGTACACGTGGAACAAGGTGAGGACGAGTTCTCGGCTCTACTTACATTTAGAGCATTAAGCTGGATGTTTATTTTAACTTTTTTGAAATGGCTATACCTCAGATAGTTGTCGGGGTGTTGCCCGCAATTGGGGCATTTCAGAGTTGTGGGATTGTACGGATTCGCGATGTGTTTGTCGCCGCATTTCATACATCGTTGTTTCCGTGTGACAAGTGACCAAATTTCTGACACGTGTGTGGGTGGTGGGGGGAGGGGGGGGGGGGGGGTCCGCGGTGGCGTTGCGGTATCCGGTTCTCGTCAGATCACCGAAGTTAAGCAACGTCGAGCCCGGTTAATCATTGGATGGGTTAGCGTTCAATTCGGACTTCCGCGTTGTGTCCTTGGGCAAGGCACTTAACCCCGATAGTTCACATGGGGCATAACGCCGCGTACTAAGGCGTACTGCATGTCGATGGTACGCATGTCTTCAACCATTCTAACCCTGGCTGTGCAGCAGTGCGGAGTTACGATGTTGGGGAGCTGGCAGCTGCTCGTCGTTGCTCTGTGGTTCTCTCCAGGTACTCCGGTTTGATCCACCTGTAAAACTGTCATGGTGATTGGTCATGATTAGCCATTGTGCACAAGTATATGACCTTAAAACACCATTAAATAAATAAATCTGACACTTGTGACGCTGAACGAGTTGCGAAAGTACACGATATTGAATTTCCTCTGTTTCGTAATTTTTGCCATCGATGTATACCCCTTTGCTTATTAAATTCAATTTCGTTACTCTATTGAATTTAACCCATCACCTAACGTAACGGCCAAAACCGGCCAGCGCTATTCTAAAAAATCGCCAATTAATTTTCAAAATATTTTCATTTTTTGTCTCAAAAAACATAGGTTATGACCCCTCGTTGGAACGAGCTCGTCGAGCTCGTTCCAACGAGGGGTCATAACCTATGTTTTTGAGACAAAAAATGAAAAAAATTAGTTATTCAAGAATTTTTTTTGCAAGTGTCGTCTGCTTTTCATGTTAGGTAAAGGGTTAATAAGCAGAATGAAGAAAGTCAGAAGTTTTCATAACTGCCAACCGGTATAATTCAAAAGAAGCAACGTGATGATTGTTAACAGCTAAAACAACACATTTATTGTCTTTGGGATCAACACTGTGATGAATCCATATCTTCATCTGAATACCAGAATGCCTCCATACCCGATAGGTAATGGGTATATAAGAGATGACGAGATATTGTGTGGTACTTCTCCATCCCTAAAAGTGGTCAACCACTTTAAGGGAGGCGAGCGTTGGTCCTGCGTCCCGCCTCTGCCCCTTTTTGTAAGCGCATTGCGCATCTTTTTGTCCCAACCCAATAGGATTACAATGCAGGCCTGCCCCCGAACCAGGAAAGTTCGGGTCTTCTTCTTGGTGGTCCCCGAAAGGGGTCGTTGTTGTTTTCCTTCAAAGAGTCCAACTATAACAGAGACAGCCTGAGGCAGATTATACTTGCCAGTGATGGCCATCACTCATTATCATCCTCGAAGCGGCAGACTATACTTGCCCGAAAATCCAGATCGACTGCACCCTCGGGGAGAGGTAGTACCTTTGTGAGAGGACCCAACCTCCCACACTGGTCCTCACCCGAGGGTCCAACCGACTTCAGTCAACGAAACCGCCTACCCACAACTGGAGCCACCTGCTGAGTACCGGATCCTTTTCCTCCCTCAACACGCCTAGACATGTGACAGCCATCATATACAGCTACCGAGGGTCAAAAGGGGCTTGTCCCCCATACCGTCCCTGCGCGCCTTTGGCGCGAAATCATCATTTCGGTGTGGTACTTTTTTTTAGGGATACGGTGTTAATATAGGCATTGCCTGTTCGCCAAACTCTATCTCATTGACGGAAATAAAAATATTGTTTTAAAAAAAAACTATCTCCCAAAAATATTTCTTAAAAAATCAGAAGAAATCGGGAGAACCCGCCCCCCCCCCCCCCCAAAAAAAAAAAGAACGGGACAAAACCGCCCCAAAAATAGTTATGGGACTGGTTTCCCTGGGGCGGGTTGTCCCTGGTGCGTTTTTACATGTTCTTTCACGTAAATGCAAAATCTAAGAGTCGATATTTTTTTTTCAAAATTTGAGGCTTATTATTCCCCCATAAAGACATACAACTGAATGAATACAGAAAGAAAGTTAAAAATCTTAAATAGGCTTTATACTGTGTAAACTTTCATCGGGAGCTCGGCGGCTCAGTGGTTAGACATAGCACTTTAGACTGAATGGTCCACGGTTTGATCCTTCAAGTGGCAAGGGCGTTGTGTCCCCGGGCAAGATACTTCATCCCGATTACCCATGGGGTTGGGAGGGGAGGGGGGAGGTATGGTGGAGCTGTATGCTGAGGCATACTATGAGTCTACTCTAAACTTGACTTCAACTGCTGCAAGCCCTAGCTGCATGTGTAGAATTAGTGAGCTAGGTAGTCTGCTAATTGAAAGCCGCTGCTCGGTGGTTTTCTCTGGGCACTCTGACTTCTTCCACCCGTAAAAACTGTCCGACACCATGGGACCCTAGCTGTCGGAAACCCAAAATAAATGATCGTCGGCTCTCAAAACACAGCTTGGTGAGGAGGTACATTTTTGGTGCCTGATCACAAAGCCGTATTTGTGAACTGGCACATACATATGTTGTCTTATGTTTTCCAAGTTAACTTAGCCCTTCGGGCGCCACACTACTATTATTACCACCTACAGGAATTTGTTGACAAAATTATGTTAGTGAACAAGCATAATCATAATGCTGAGTTGTGTTAGCCATGTTGGAGTCTAACACTCCTGGGTGTGAATATCGTCAACACCTATAGTAGACTATGAACATCTGTATCTTTCCATTACGTCTCAGCTACTTATCCTCTACAATTACAATAATTAACCCTTTACCAAACGTAACAACCAAACCGGCCAGCGCTTTTCACAAAAATGCCATTCAATTTTCATTGTTTTCACTATTTTACCCCCAAAACATAGCTTAGAATTGTGATTAGAACACATACTTGAGGCAGATTGCCAGTTTTACAATAACATTATAGTGATATAATGAAATAATATAAAATGAAATGAATAAAAAAGTATCTTGGACAATGAAGAAACGACAGATACACCCACGTTTATGTATAAAATCAAACAGTCAGAAATTAACTGGTTGAGGGCTAGATTATTTTTTGGTGGACTGAATTTGTTGTTCAAAATGACCTCGTTCCAATGAGAGGGCAAAAGCTTGTTTTTTTACGCAAAAAATAAAAAAAAAAGTTATTCAATAATTTTGTTTGAATGTGTCGTCTGTTTTTCATTTAGGTAAAGGGTTAAAGTAACAGACGTAGCAGCAAACATTGATTGACCAATGGAAAAATGTACTCGGCTTGTGTTTGCACTGTTATAAATCAGACAACATGAAATAAAGGTTTTAAAAAGACGCTTCATGGTAGTCGATATAGCGAAAATTGAGCAACTTAGATTTCTGTGCTGTTTGTTGGTGGTACTCGCGAAATAGGCCGGTACGCCAACTTAAAAGCTTTGGACATTGACATCTTGAATGGTATCGTAGCGTTTTGTGAACTACCGCCGGCATGGATATTGACGAGTCTATTTCGTATCTACAGCGAGTTTCAGAGATATTTTTATAGGACAGCTATGCGTAGCATTAAATTATTACTAACCCTTCTCCCAAATTAGTAGTTACTTTGTTACCTGTCAAGTGAGGGTTAATTTTTTCTCCACGCAAAATTAACGCCAGGTGCACCCCCTCTGAATCCGCCTATCAATTGTGATACGGAAATAACACAATCACACTGATTCTAACTTTGATAAAGAGGTTGGAGACTATAGAATGATGCAAGCAAGTGGATAACAAAACCAAGTGGTGCTGAAGCACAAGGGGTCATCGAGGAATGCCTTGGGGAAATGAACCAAAGACAGTGTTAATATAGAAAAACTGTTATCCTAGGTGTGGGGGGGGGGGGGGGAGGGGGGGCGGTGGTAACCGGTACTTGTCAGATCACCGAAGTTAAGCAACGTCGAGCGCGGTTAGTAGTTGGATCAGTGACCATTTCAGCGACTGATTCGTGCTCCCATATTGTGTCCTTGGGCAAGGTACTTAACCCCGATTGCCTACATGGGAGCACGATGACGCTGTGTACTAAGGCGTACTGCACGTCGATGGTGCGCATGTCTTCAACCAATCTAACCCTGCCTGTGCCGCGGCGAGGGGGTTCAGAGTTACGATGTTGGAGAGCTGACAGCTACTCGTCGTTACTCGGTGGTTCTCTCCGGGTACTCCGGCTTCCTCCACCCGTAAAACTGTCACCGACATGATATGACCCTGATTGTTAATGTGTCGTTAAACCCTAATAAATAAATAAATAAATAAATAAATAAATAAATAAATAAATAAATAAATAAATAAATAGTTATCCTAAATATTCAGTAAGTATCCCAAGCAAACTGTGGTGCCAGAGGCGTCGTTAAGGGTTTTATTTTCCACTCGGAACATTTTCACCTGGATTGTCGTCTAAGATATCGATTCTCTCTTGCTAGTGATCGTGTACTTTCTTGATCCCTTAGATTAGATTAAACATATTTTATTTGCAAACAAGAAAGCAAAGGGATGGGAGGCCAAATGCTCAACACTTAGCTAAGCCTCCTCTCCATTACATTAACAATCCAGTATGTTATGATAGCAGTTGATAATGTAGAGAAATAATAATGTTTTTTGCAGATTAAAAAGAGAAAAGGAAAAGAACAAAGGCATTAACGAACAAATGTGTAGCAGAAAGATAAGGCAAAAGCGAAGGGGAAAGGGCTCTAGTTGATTTAGATACATTTATTAAATAATTGGTATATAAAACTTTCCACTAAGCTAGGTCAATTTTGTATGGGTTGGGCTGGCTCAGGGGCGCATGCACACACTCACGCACCCACACGTGCAACCACCAGAAATCACTCTCACACACGCACGCAGATCCACACACTTACACACTCACATACATCCAGATCTTCTTCTATTCTGACTGCAGCTCGTACACGTCAGCGGACAGAGAGCAAAGTGCAACAGCACAACTCGAAGCTGGTTAGACACCTTTTAAGTCCGGAAGGAGTGCAAGTAGTAGAAAACAGGTTATCCCTGGCGAAGTTTGGATAACGTTCATGACTGCAGAAACCGGACCACATCCACCTAGGCCTGTCGAGCTTCGCGAGCTGAATTAAGCTTAGTGTTCCTTAACCACACAGAGAAGTACCGAAAATTATTTATTTATACGATAATTTAAAAACGGTTTGAATCGCGGATAAATCTTTGGACATTTTTGAACAAACATGTGTTTACATCATTACTCAGACTGGCAACGCCATACAACAGTCGGGACGTATCTGTGATGTGGTACGGTCGAATGCTCTCAAATAATTCATTTCTGATCGCATTATACTTAGGGCATGTCATAAAAAAGTGATGAGCGTCTTCAACGGTTTCTCCACATAAGCACGAGGATGTTTCCGATATATGGTTCTTGAACTTGTGTGCATTGAGATCACTACATTCATTTCGAATCATGCATTGAAGAATGTCAAGTTTTCTTCTACCCAGATTAAAATGTGTGGGAGGCTTATAAATTGGAGGTCCTAACTTCTTTTTGAATTCGAGCACTGAAGTAGAATTCTTTACTGACTCGGGTAGAATGTTCCAGATATCAACACAAGACGGGATGAAGGATCGCTTTAAAAGTTCAGTTCGTGTCCTAGTGGGTACAAAATTTGAAGCCCCCCCCCCCCCCCCCCCCATGAGGTTGTATGGGGAAATTTCATTAAAGCGTGGAGGTAACAGTTCAACAAGGAAATCGGGAGCAGAGCCACTTACAATTCGATAAAATAGGCACATCTTTTGGGCATATCGTCTGCTCTCGAGACTCTGCCAACCAAGTTCAAACAATAAATTTTGACGTGAAACGGACCTAGTCAGCCCACTAACAATTCGAGCTGCATCGCAATGAATGTCATCAAGACGTTTCAGCAGATATGCGCTTGCGCAACCCAACCCTGGACTTGCATATTCCAGAATAGGCAAGATGAAAGATAGATACATGCGTTCAAGTGTTTTTCTGTTAAGGGTATATTTTAGTTTTCTGAGCTGTGACAGTCTACAACTCTCTCTTTTGCAGATAATGTCGATATGGTGATCTCAGGACAGGTTACCCTGTAAGGTTAGTCCCAAATGTTTGTGTGTTTCAGCACATGTCAGAACAGTGTTCGAAAACACGATATCTGGACAGGAAACATCTCTCTGAAGGGTAAATTTAACCAGGTTTGTTTTATCGGGATTAAACCTAACAAGCCAGTTATCAGCCCACAGGTTTATCTGATTTAGATCTTCCTTCAGGATGTTAGCTACATCAGTTTCCGAAGGTGCGCTTTTGCTGAGGCACATGTCATCAGCAAAGAGTCTGGCGAGAGAGTCCAGATTGTCTGCAATATCGTTGATATACACCAAAAACAGGAAGGGACCAAGCACTGAACCCTGTGGGACACCTGCTTCAATAGTTCCGTAGTTGACCCCTTTACCTAACGCGAAAAGCAGACGACAGTTGCGAACAAAATTCCTGAATAACTAATTTTTTTCATTTTTTTGTCTCAAAAACATAGGTTATGACCCCTTATTGGAACGAGCTCGTTCCAAAGAGGGGTCATAACCTATGTTTTTGAGACAAAAAATGAAAAACGGTTTTGGCCGTTACATTGGTTAAAGGGTTAAAAACTAGATTTGATACTTTGACTTGTGTCACATGAGACATCACAGTTGGGACAAATCAGGTTTACATCCTCAAAAGGACATTTTACGCGGTGACACGCCTGTATGGAGCAAACTCACGCTCCATAATGTTTGAAGCTCCAATACAAGGGCGGCAGAATGTACAAGAAACTACTCAAAAATCATCATCAATAAATTTGAATTGATCAAGCACCGGGATGTAACAATATGTTCTCTACAAGGCGATTTCTTTGCACCCGACTGACCTGAGAGGAACTTCGTTAGTCGTCCCCGTAGGAGATTTGCATCAGGCCTTCAAATTCTTTCCCAACTAACGACGGTAAACGGTGTGTCCAAATAAGATAATTGCGCCCAACTTATGGGGAGTTTGAAACTTTTGCTTCGGTAATATATGATGATACTCGCATAATAGCTTTGAGCTTACCTTCGAATCAAACAATGCAACATATAAACAATTTTAACCCCCCCCCCCCCCAACCTCGAGTTCGCCACCGAAAAGCAATCGGCGTTGACAGTGTCGCATACGACATTGTAGACGCCGATTGCTTTTCTGTGGCGAGTTCCATATGATCATGCACTTAAAGCTTGAGGTCTATTATATTCGTGTTTGTGGCATTTCTCAGTAAACGCCATGCGTATTTACATTCACATAGACCTTTGCTCGACACCGAGAAACTAAGAAGCCTTCTTGATTTTGTCGAGTAAACTTACGTCAGATGCTGGTGGGAGGGAACCATGATAATGGTGAAGACCTATAACAAGGAATTGTCAACTAGCATTTTAAGACGGGGGTGCTAAAACCTAAAACAGACGCCAAGAAGAATAACACACCGGTGCTTTTTCTCAACCATGCAATCCACATCCATATTTGCCTTTGTGTTCAAATTAGACTGACTTAACGGTCTTATTTGCACAAAAAAGTTTTGAAAAGTTTATTTCCTTGAAGTAGAGGATATAATTTGGTGTTTTGTTTATTCATCTTATGGGTAGTGAAGGCTCAAGTTCCGACCTATGCATGTATGAGTGTAATAATATGATGTTGGGCCTTTGGAGAGAAAAGAAGTTGGAATATCTGATAGTCAGGAAGCTACAATTCAAAACCCACTCGAGGTGCAGGAAAAAAGGTCTATATTGGTCTTTCGCCTCTGTTACTTTAATCCATGAGCTACCAGGGTGCCTTCCAGGAATTTTATGCACCCATGTTTCTAAAAACACAATGTCTTTAGAGCCTTTCACATTATCTCACACCTGGAGACCGGTAAGATGTCCTTTGTAAATTAAATTAGGGCTTGTAATATACGCCACCATAAAAAGTTGCCCCCCAAAATTCGGAAATTGTAAAGTTAAAAACAGTAACCCGATTAATTTAAAAAAAAAATCAACAGGAGAACTGCTTTACTTTATACATTAAAGTATTAACTTGTTTGTATAAAAAAGTTTCACTGCTTTATGTCTATTTTGCAGATTGTTTTGATTTACGTTACCGTACGTTACTTAAGAAGACAAGGAATACCTTTTCATTTATTATCTTAAATACTTTTTCTAAACAAACACATACGCCAAAAACACACCATTACCAAATAAATGAAGCATAACAATAAAGTGATTGATATTTTACCCCAGTTACCCGTGTATTTTCCCCGTGGTGACCCCGGGAAGTGGTCCAGTGCTCGTAAAAAAGTTTTGTTTCACTAGTAAAATTAGACCCGGCAACAACTGATTGCCGAGTGCCTCCCTGTAGGTCTTCGGCCTTCCCCTACCAGTAAATGTGTGCAGTTTGCTATGATACAGACTGTTAAAGGTGTCATTGCTCCTCAATAAATAAACAATTAATGTATACATTTTCCTTTCATGTACAAATTATGTCGACAAATATATAATAATAATACTTTGGCCGGCCGCTGATTTGTCGCGGTTCTCGTATGAGAAGGCCATGGTTACCCCTGTTCTACCAACTGCCCCCCTATTCCTACGCTTCTTCTCTCCTCCCAACACTCGGAGACGAACTGCTTGATGACATCCCTTGCCCCATTCTTCCCAATCTCTCCGATTAGCATATTAACCCTCTCCTTTGAGTCGCCCTCTAACCACATGTCCTTCATTCTCCCATCCCACTTCCCCATTATGCTCCCCGTGAATCTTGTTCTTTTAGACTGGTATTTTGGGCATTCTAGAAGAAAGTGTTCCAGGGTCTCCACCACGCCCAAATTACACATCTGGCACACCTTTTCACTGTTTTTCCCAATTTTCCCCCTCAGCTCCAGGGACCGCGACCTCAGCTTGAACAGCAGTGACCCCCAAAGGTGCCATCAAGGTACTCTTCAAAACCAGGCTTCTCTTTATCACGCAAGCCACCCAAAGATCTCTTTGATTTGACCCCCTCTCGCCAATTACGGTTATAATCCTCCATGACCCTTTCTTTGACGATCTTGTTATCCTGGTTTGCCCCAACGTCAAGGTCCGAGATCTCCAATGAGTAGTTTTCTACTAGCTCCCTCACTTGGACCATCCACCCCGTCTTGATATTTGAGTTGAAAGTTCTCAGGAACATTACTTTACACCATCGGCTATCGGGGAGATTTACCAAATAATTAAGATAACCGAGTTTCGATAGGTCTATCCTGTCCTTGATCCTCATCCACCCAAGCTCACCCCTGATTGCTTCTAGCGCTGCGGCATTACTCGACCCTGTTATCCATCGGCCTGCATCGTTCTGCAGGATTTCCAAGCTCTTAACAGCCGTCTGGTTTAGGGGTACAACTTCCGTACCGTATGTTATACTTAGCAGACCCACCATTTCCCAAATGGTTTTCCCCACGAAAACCTTATTGAAACTATTTCTCCCTATAAGTTTCATTTGGTTAAGGATTCGCTTCCCCCTCAGAATCAGTTTATTTGTGTGGTTTCGGTAGATGCCTCTTCCTGTGATGTTTATATTTACCCCCAGGTACTCATAGTCACTAGTCTCTTCTACACTAAGAAGTCTGCTGCTACCTTCCGGAATGCAGACCTCCCCCACTCTTCACCTTCGAGTGGGGTCCACGTTCACCTTTTCCCAGTGCTTGACTAGCCCACAGGTATAACTTTGCTCTTGCTTTCATTAAGTTGGAGTCTCCATTTGCTCCCATATTTCCCAACAATTCCCAGCATCTTCGCTAGCCCCTCTTCGCTTTCTGACACTAGCACCATATCATCTGCAAAAAATAGCCATGGGATCTTCAAGTCACCAACTGCAACCCCCTCGTCGCTATGCAGGAGTTCATCTCCTGAACCTTTGATGTACAGTTCAAAAATAATAGGCGAAAGGATACACCCCTGTTTTGGGCCTATCTTCATATATAGGCACACGTTTTGGTGCAATGTTTCCCAGGCTAAGTTAACTCTGTACATCTTTATATAATGCTTTCATAATCCCAACAAACTCGCCTCCCAAGCCTAGGGCCTCCAGCTTGCGCCACATACCCTCCCTCCATACTCCATCGTATGCCTTTTTAACATCCAAAAAGGCCATAAACATCTTTTTCTTTTTTGCTTTCACGGATTCTATCATTTGGGATAGCGTGAAAAGATGGTCAGTGACTCTCCCTCCCTTCTTGAAACCATTCTGGATTTCTCCCCAAAAAACCCTTCTCTTCAATCTCCCATGCAGGACTTTACAAAAGACTTTTCCAATGTTGCTGCTGACAGAGATCCCACGATAGTTATGCAAGACGTCTTTTTCCCCTTTTTGTGAAACTTTACTTTCCCTCCACTCCTTTGGGACCTCTTGTTTTTCTATGGCTAAATTGAATACGGCAGTTAGGCTTTCCAAGAGTTCCTCTCTCCCTTTTTTGATAAACTTGTTAAGAATTTCGTCCACCCCTCTCGCTTTTCCATTCCTTAATTTTGAGATCACCCTTCGCACCTCCTCAGTTTTGATTTCGCTGCACACGAAGTTCGATAGATTTTCCTCGACCTGGTTCGGACACGCTGGTGGGTTCTCCATGCCCCATCGCTTATCGTTCACCTTTTCCCAGTGCTTGACTAGTTCTAATGCGATTTGATCTCGCTCTTCTGTAACTCTGCCATCTACTTTAATACTCTGTGGGTTACACCCTTTGTTACATTTGTTCACCCATTTCCAAAATATGTTCGAACTCGACCCCCCTGTCGTTCTTATCGTCCTAATAAGACTGCTATTTCGTATTCTCCGATTATCGTCTTTAATCTTATTTACTTTGTTTCGTGCTTGGTGGTATTCTTCCTTTGCTACCATGGCCTCATTGCTTTCCACCCTCTTAAGTTTTCTACTTCTCCTGTATGCAGCACATTTAGTTTTTCTACCTTTTATGGCACTTTTCAGTTCTTCGTTCACTCTGTACCCAAGTTCCCTGTTAGTTTAGTGTTGGCTCCCTAATCTTTCTTACACTTTCCTTCCCTGCATCCACTAGGCTCGCAAATATGGCGTCGGTCATCTTCTGGATACTGCCCCCCCCCCCCCTTGTGTACGGTTGCAAGCTTTGGTTTCAGTTTTTCTTCGAACTTCGCCCAGTCGACATCCTTTTTGAGTTCCCAAAACTCCTTGAAGCTTCCTTTGCTTTTATCAAGGTTTTTGGCTCTGATCGTCACTGTAATCAAGTTGTGATCACTATCCAGCTCCATTTTGCCCTCATCATCCACTTCTCCCCCTATCACCTCCCTCCATAAATTAATATCTGTGAGAATGTAGTCAATTATTGATTTTCTGTCGTTTCTCTCCCAGGTCCATTTCCCCTTGCATCTCGCGTCCCTGTTCAGAATCTTCAGACCGAGCTCATTTGTGAAGTTCAACAGCTTCCTTCCATTCCTGTTGACTTTTTTGTCCCCACCCTCTATGCCTTCTTCCTTATCACCTATGTGTCCATTAAAGTCGCCCATCAGAATTATACCGAGACCCCTGTTTTCGAGTTCAGTGATATTGGACCTTAGTGTTGAGTATATCGAGTCATTCCACTCGGGTTTCCTTCCCTCCACAGCACAGTACACAATCCCAAGGGCAATACTTTTGTTTCTCAGACTGATCTTCACCCATCCAATTTCTTTTGACACCTCAGCTGAGGTGATGATATCTTCCAGATCTGTGATCAGAGACGGTTTTAAATTCTCTTTAATGTACACGCCTACCCCTCCCCCTTTTTCTGGCCTTCCGTTCGCCCTACACCTATCCACACACACCCGCTTACTTGGTCTACCCGTTCCTCGTGTCTTACCCACGTCTCGCTTGAGCACATGACATCACACTCCTCTGCTTCGATCAATGGAGCAATTTCACTTACTTTCCGGTGGAGATCCTGGATGTTGCTATAACCCACTTTCAGGGTACCGAGTTTCATTGGCTTCCACCTACTGGGCCCCCCATTGTTTTCTGGCGATAGCCTTGGTAAACTTATTCTGCCCCCCTCACTCTTATTCACCCCACCTATGTCCACTCTTGCTATACTTGCCTCTGGTCTCCCACCCCACTCCTCTCCAAAAAAGGCTCTGCCACCCGTAGAATTTTATCCCTCAATACCCGTTTCCCCACCCTGCTAAGATGCAGCCCGTCACGCCCGTACATGCTCCCATTACCCCAAAACGTGCCCTAATGGTCGATAAAGGGTATTCCAAGATCAACACAGTAGTCCTTCAACTCTTCTTTTAGCGCCAAAATCCTTGAATTCCGTTCGTCCCCACCTCCAAGGACAGGAAGGACACCGGATACTACTACTTAACAGTTTGCCGACTAAGCCTCTATACGACTCCACCAAACTTACTGACCTTCTCTCTCTGATATTGTTGGTCCCCACATGGACCACCACTACCGGTTCCGGTCCTGACCCTGCCACAACGCCATCTACCCGGTCCCTGAGATCCTCCACCTTCGCCCCCGGAAAGCAGAAGACTGTTCGATTGAAACTATCAGGACCACAAACCACATTGTCAATCCCACGTACAATGCTGCTCCCCGCTACAACTAATTTTCTTCTTCTGGCCCCAGTTCTTCACTGCCCTCCTTACCCCATCTGGCCTATCAACAGCAACAACTATCTCATCATCCCCCCACATCCCCCCCCCCCCCTCACTCTCGTCCCCAGGGGTATCAGAATTTAAAACACTAAACCTATTTTCTAAACACCGCTACCAACCTTGGCAGCCTTTCGTCGACTCTGGTTTCCAGACTCGTCGGACTCGACGTAGGGGATGATCCTTAGAAATGTGTGAGACGTATATATATGTGCATGGGTAAGGCACGTGTTGTTATGTCTGTACAAGGTTTTTGGTATTTAATATGGGTATGTGATGGAAAACTAATGGAGAAGGTGGATTTTCTTGAAAGATTTCCCCTCGAAAGGTTGACGTTGCCAATGGTGTCGTGACTCCATGATCCGACATTACATTCGAGTCAGGATGTGTCAGGCTTCTCGTACTGGACTGATATGGTAGTATAATAAGGGCGGTATATACCTTGTATGTCTGTAAGCCCTTGGTACTACTAGCCCACCTAATGCTTTATACTATCCTATGACTGGCATTGGTAGTACCTAATTCTACGACAGGCAGTGTTATACTCGGTTGTTAGGAACGAGGTGCTACACGTTGGGCTACAAGTATGATTACAAGCTCCAAAACAGTTCCTAACACCTCATCGTCTTCTGGTTTCTAGACCACCCCACTCCTTCATAGGTCCAAGAACGTTACTTGTCCATAGTCGTCAACAGCTTTACTATGGTCAACAGTCACCTAGTACTGTAGTCCTCTACCATATGTACAGTCTTGTACGGTTACTACTGACTTATAGCGTTACTACAGGCTCGCTAACTATCTCAGATCACGACCTCTGTCCCCAGCGAGGTCTTGGAATGTCCATAAGACAACATATACTCTACTACTATACTAGAAACCAAGCATATACTCCACAATCTCATGACCTCTTATTCCGAACTACCCATGGAATAGTACAACCCAATAGGCGGTTTTGTAGGGACATCAGTAGATCACCAGGGTACCTAACGTACATCCTACACTACCGAATTTGATAACAAAACATATCCTACCACACCACAAGACTAGTAGAACCACGGGGTATACACAGTACGTCCTAAATTACCGCACTAAACAACCATACATATCCCATATAGCATTATGTACTACCTCTATCATATTTGAGCAAGCACAAAACGTTAGATGGATAGTGCTACCAAGGGTTAGTATTGAACCAGCAGGGGTACAGATCGCACACTCTTTACTACCGCACTAGACACCCATACATTACCCCCACCCCTACGTCGCAATATCGCTTGACCTAGCATAACGTACTGCCCATGCCAGTCGTAGGATAATACAAAAACATTCGGTAGGTTAATAGTAAAGAGTTAAGATGGGATCAACTGTGTACATGCCTCCCATACTATACGACCACACTAGATAACCAAGTATTGCCTCCACCCAGCCCACAATACCATCTGGTCTAGCAGCACGTACTTTCTATACTACCTTATGACCATGTAACGCCATAAGTGGATTGATAGTTCCAAGTGCTGACGGGAACTACAGGGGTGAAGACAGTACACGCCATACCGCAGTACCAGACAATCATGCGTTACCAACCCCACAACACCGCTTGACCTAGCATTAAGTACTACCTACATCATTCACAGAACAATACAAAGCTTTCGGTAGGTTAACAGTATCGAGAGTTAAGATGGACGGTACGGGGGTATATACATCCCATTCTATACTACCGATCTATACAACCAATAACCAAGTATACCTATACCAGTAAGAGGATAATATAAAACATTAGGAGGTTAGGTGACCTTCACCTTTTATTTCGAAAACGGCTGGGCTGATCGGGCTAAAATTTCACATGTGCTGGTATGTTGACCCATCGATCATTTTGACTTTATCGGGTGACCTTGACCTTGAAATTGGTGACCTTGACCTTTCATTTCGAAAACGGTTGGGCCGATCGGGCTAAAATTTCATATGTGCGGGTGTACTGACCCATCGATTATTTTGACTTTATCGGGTTGCGGGGTGACCTTGACCTTGAAATTGGTGACCCTGACCTTCTATTTCGAAAACAGATGAGCCGCTCATAACTGAGGGTATACTGATATACCTATCTTCTCCTGTGCAACGCCGGATTACACCCGTTAGTATTTTAATAATTGGAATTTTAGTAATATTTCACAACTGAATTCTTGCAGATTATCTGACAAATACATTACCTTATTTCAATAATTTTTGGTTACTAATTAAGATATTCTGTATTGTTTCCTGAAAATCTCAATAATAATTAATCTGTCTTATGATAGAAAATAACATAAAAATGCCATGCAGGTTGACATAAAATTAATTGAAATATTGAGCAATAAAGCCTGATTCTTCTAAATCTAATTATTAATGGATTTTATACAGGTTTCTTGAGTGTGTATAAGAATAAAGGATATTTTGTGCCAATTTACTAGAGAATGATCTAGGTCATTCTCCAATAAATTGTCACAAAACAAATTTCACAAGCATGAATACATTTTAATTTTTCATACGGTCTATACGGGAAGTGGTTGGTGAGATAGGAAAACATGCTTGTGAAATTTGTTTTGTACCAATGTATTGGATAATGATCTCCCTGCACTCAGACAGGCTGTTTTATTGGCGTGTGCATATAAAAAACGACACTTGCAAAAATTGGTCTTTATGCTGAGTAAAGGATTATATAATACATGTACACCCAATCCACCCCCACCTCTCTGACAATTTCTCAGTCCCTTCAACTGAAATATTAACGCTTCTACAGGTCCTTTTTCGTTGGCAGCTTGTTTATCCTAGCGTACAATCACGATAGCACTTCTAGGAGTAAGGGGATAGGGGACGGTATAAGGACAGCTGACCCACCTGGACACTTGTCTTCTATCTAAAACGCCCTCCACCGTGCAGAGGAGGGTGGGGATCAAGTCCTATGACATGGCCAGCATGGATGTGAACGACTGTCTTCATTTAAATCTCTCTTGTGCTCACAATTACCCATTGTTGCTGAAAAGTGCCCTTATACATCAAAAAATTATCAATATTGATGTTTAATTTCACCTCCTGCAACAGTGGTTAATTGTGACCACAACAAGGGTTAAACGGTGTGAAGACAAGTTTAGCCTATCTTTTATTGCGATGCTTCTCATTGTATGGTCCTTCGATTCCAGGAATTGGTTACCACAGTCAATAAGCACTACTTCACTTTCTGAGGTTCCACCCCCCACCCCCACCCCCTCCAGTAATTCTTATTGGTCCATACTGATATTTATAACTTAGGAAATTTTCCGGTACTCCCCGCCACCACCCCACAAACACATCCTGTTATATCTTTTCACCAGCAAGAGAAAATCAAATAGTTCTGTTATCATTTATTGGAAAGTGCCACAGCCATTCTCTGATAAATTGTAACACAATAGATAATTATGTATAAAGGCTTGCTAAATCTCTTTTGAAAAAATATTTACATGAACAAAAATAAATAAATATAAATATAAATAAAAAAATAGATTAAAATAAAATAAATAAAAATAATTATGTAAATAAATAACTATAAAAAAATATAATGAAGCAGAAAAATAAAGAACCAAAACAAAATTTATTCACATAAATACCAATGAAAACAGTTGTACCTGTATATAAATAAATATAATTAAGCAGATAAATAAAGAATCCTAACATAATTTATCAAGACAAATACCAATTATAACAGTCACACCTGGATATAAAGGGTATGTGGTACTAATCCTTTCCCTGCAAGATGACCCAGATAAAGTCAAGTTAGAATCAATCAGCGGGGGAAAGGAGCGGGAAACACCCTCGAGTGTGGCAAATAAGCGTCATAGTCTGCTCTCCCCTTTTAACTTGACCCTTTACCCAACGTAACGGCCAAAACCGGCCAGCGCTATTCTCAAAAATCGCCAATTAATTTTCATTTTTTGTCTCAAAAACATAGGTTATGACCCCTCGTTGGAACGAGCTCGTCGAGCTCGTTCCAAAGAGGGGTCATAACCTATGTTTTTGAGACAAAAATGAAAAAAATTAGTTGTTCAAGACTTTTTTTGCAAGTGTCATCTGCTTTTCATGTTAGGTAAAGGGTTAAACACAATTCACTCTACCAAAGATGTCCCCAACCCTTACTTTGTTAGCACCCTTACTCTGCTGTGTACAACCTACTCATTCTGCTTTTCTTTGAATCATTCACCTCCCAATAACCAATATGGATTAACTCTAACCGCAATGGAACATAGTAACCACTATGGATTTTGAACATCCTTCACTCCATCGCTAGAAGTGATCATCCACCTCCAGGGAGGCGGGCGTTGGTCCTTCGTCCCACTTATTACACTTTTTGTAAGCTCCAGTAGCGCGATTTCTTGCCCGGCCAAATAGGTTACCATGCAAGCTTGCCCCGAACCAGGGAAGCTCGGGTCTTTCTCTGGGTGGTCCCCGAAAGGGGCCGTTGTTGTTTTTTCTCAACGATATGATGCAATCCTAAAAACAGAACCCAACACAGAAGACAACTCAACCACCATCGATTGCCTAAGGCAGACTATACTTGCCAATGATGGCCCACCACAACAAGACCATCCCATAAGTGGCAGATTATATTTGCCTGAACATATCATCACTGCACCCTCGGGGAGAGGAAGCACCTTTGCTGAGAGGACCCCCCTCTCGCACTGGTCCTCACCCGAGGGTTTAGACCAAACGAACGTCAGAAAACCACCACAACTCCCAAGAACACCATAATCCCGGAATTCTGCTGAGTACCCCCACCCTTTTCCTCCTCTGACACGCCTGGACATATTGCTACAAACTATATTCAACAGTTAAAGGGGGTCGAAAGGGGCTTGCCCCACATAGTTCCTGCGCGCCATCGGCGCGCGAAACCATTTCATATAATTTCACTGTGGTTTGCTTATTTCCACATACGTATGTGGTACTAATGCATTCCCATGGGGTTTGCTTTTTTCCACATACGTATGTGGTACTGATGCTTTCCCAAGATGTTTGCTTTTTCCACATATACGTATGTGGTACTAATGCTTTCCCTGGGGTTTGCTTATTTCCTCATACGTATATGGTAGTAATGCCTCCCTTAAAAATGACCATGTCACTTCCCGGGCTCCATAGAATTCAGTCACGTATGATGAAGCGTGATAAACATTGAAAAGAATTTCCCGGGAGACCCCTCCCCAACCGCTACCATTGAGAGAGGGTACCTCTATCAAACCCTCCCCCTTCTAGAGCCCAACGCCCTCGGGACCTCGCTCCGGTGTGTCATTCTAGGAAGCCCCTGCAGTGGGACGTGTGCCCCCAAGATTAAAAATACTTGGGACGCCCCTAGGGTGTGTGACATATATGTTGGAGATCATTGAAAACTCAAAAGTCTACTTCGTCTAACCTCCATATCTGTTGGACTGGAAGCGCGGTGGCTCATTGGTATTGGTAAGTGCACTGGACTTCAGAGGTCGGTGGTTCGACCATGAACGGTGCGTCTGCGTTGTGTCCTATAGCAAGACCCGTAATCGCAATTGCCTAATTCTGAGGATGGCGGCGCTTTGTACCAAGGCATATGTATGTAGCACTTGCCTTCAATTAGTGCGAACACCACTTGTACCGGAAGATCGAGCCCCATAGTTATACACTGTTCCTTTGTGGTTCTCTCGGAATACTCTGGAATTATTCGTGTTACCAATTCACACCACGATGTTTCAGTGGTAGAGATAGTAAAGCAATGACTCTCCTTATACACGTCCCCGTAATCCCACTGACAGAAAGAGTGTTAAAAGTGTTCGAATTATGAAAATGACGCCCCCCCCCCCCCTCCACTCAGTGATGGCGTCACGGGTTACAGTCCCTCCGTGCGCGCGAGGTCTATCCCCTCCTCTCGAGAAAACTGCATCTTTTATTGTGACTTAAATATATCGGGGAAAACCCTACCCACACCCCACCTCTTCTCGGGTAGCACAATCCCCCTTGTCGGGAAAATCCTTACGCCACCCCTGACCCCCCCCCCCCCCCATGACCCCCCACCACCACCACCACCACCCGACCCCCACCCGACCGAACTGTTTCACTGCTTTACAATTCATCTTCATCTGGCTTGTTGGTCAATGTGTATCTAAATTGAAGAAAACTTCCCGTTTTGAACGATTCTAAAGTTTGAGTATACAAGACCGATCTGGTTTGGTTTACGCCAGTAGCTTGTTAGTCAGTTAGTTTCTATCAAAATTGAATAAGACCAACCGTTTTCGAACGAAGATATTGAGGATAGACCTTTTTGGTTTCCGTTTTCGTACCTCAATTTTTCAAAGTACATATTTGACACCCTGGCGATTGTGGCAAACCCACATATTTTTTGATGAATGAACAATTAGTCTAAATTTAACTCTTTGCCTAACACGAATAGCAGACGTCATTTATCAAAAGAAGTTCTGGAATAACTAAAGAAAAACGGGAATTTGTGTTGCCTCGAAAACATAGGACCCCTCATTGGAAGGAGATTCCAATGATGGGCTATAATTTATAATGTAGGCATATGGTTTAACATATTCATAGCTGCGTGGGGGTTCCATGTCTTGGATTAGACCGTGTGAGAATACTGTGATTGTGGATCTCCCATGGTCACATCACTGTGTGCATTATTCAGCAAACTTGAATTCCATATTAAAGATTACCTGCAGGGCTGAAACGGTTGACTCATTTTCGTAACCGACTAATCAAGTAGCCATTATTTCACCGAATATGGGGTCAAAACTCTAGGAATGGGAAAGCAGTATTCTCAAACTATTCCATGGTGTGTTTTCAAACGAACGTTGTCGAGTACTCGACAATGTTCGTATGAAAACACAAGTACGGAATAGTTTCTGCGATTACTCATTACTCACGGAAACTGATGATCATTAACGAAGTATTGAACGCCAAACTCGATTATTTCTCAATAAAAACAACGCTGCTTCAATCTGTAATCTATCACAAAGGAGAAGCGGCAGATTTACTACGTTTTAAACGTGGAATGGCAATCACTATCGATATTTCGGATAACCGGTTGACGATTTTTCTAACCGGTAAGGTGGCTAACTGGTTTCAAACCGATTATCGGGTTAACCATTTCATTTAACCTGTAAAAAAAATCATATTTTGATATATAGCCTATATTTTTTATCATAAGCCTATTCTATTTTAATAAGTCCAGGCGCGAAGCCAGGATATCAAAGTGTGTGTGTGTGTGTGGGAGCAATGGCGGATACAGAGGGGGGCAGTCGCCCCCCCCCCCCCCCCTTTAGCTCGTGTTTGTCTGACATGTAGGGCGTAGTCAGGATTTTCATTTGGGGGACAATACATGAATTGAAGTAAAAACATACAACGACATTTATTTCCTCCATCACCATTCGCTATGGAAAACAAATATACCGTTGAAATTATACAACATATATCTACTTGTCGCCTTCATTTATAGCGTCACCGACACAGCATGATTTTGAGGTGTTACATGCCCCTAGCCTCAGGTACCCCATGGCTATGCCAATTATTGGTCGGGATCTTAATTGGCATAGTCATGGGGTACCTAAACCTAGAGGGCTGACTGCTGAAAACTTTCAAACGCTGGCAGATCGCAATGTTCTCCTGAGGTTAAGTCAGTTATGACTGTAAACAGTGTGTCCAAAATACAATATTATGGTAAACGGATCTGAAGAGAATATTTCAAATTTTCTAATTCTGTCTTGAACGTATGACAGAATTTGAAATTCTGAAACATGCTGTTTAAAAAGTGTTAATTAGCCGTTCAAAAATTCAAGAGGATTTCCACCCCAGAAGCCACCAGAATGCCCCATTTGGTAGCTCATTTCCAAAAAATTTCTGGGGGGGGGGGGGGGGGAGAACCCCCCCCTACGCCACTGTGTGGGAGGGGGGGGGGGCAAGGGTAATATCTGGGGATCTAATTCATCGATCTGATCGCGCTGAACTACTAGGGGGCATAAAGAATAGGATGTCCAGCATCACCAGAGTCACGTAGCGGCGAAATGGGGACGAGCACAAGAAGTGGACAACCCTTCTCACCGGGGGGGGGGGGGGGGGGGGGGGAATTCGAGCCAAAAAACGCATCTTTCTTGACTCTGGTTCTGTTTGTGTCCATAAATTATAAGTTGTGAAAGACACCGGTAATTAGGCCATATCATCGGGGGCATGACTGAAACTGGGGGGGGGGGGGGGGGGGGGAGGCATCCCTTATAAAAAAGTACCATGGTAAACCATGGTAAATCCCAAAATACCCTGGTAATACCTGGTAATACCACAACAGTTTTACGGGTGGAGGAAGCCGGAGTACCCGGAGAGAACCACCGAGCAACGGGGACCAACTGTCAGCTCCCCAACATACTAACTCCACACAAGCAGGGTTAGCATTGGTCGAAGACAGGTGCACCATCGACGTGCAGTACGCGTTAGTGCACAGCGTCATCGTGCCCCCACATGGGCAATGGGGGTGAAATGTCTTTCCCAAGGACACAACGCGGTTGCCGCAGGTGGGATTCGAAACGAGGACCTCTCGGCTTGCAGCCTACACCTCTACCTACAGAGCCACCGCGCCCCCCTGCTCCTCCCCAACCCATGACTACGCCACTGGATAAGCCTATATAGGCTCATACGTTGCCATGTTGTCGAGCAAACTCTTAAAACAAGATGAAATTTGTGTGGATGATTTTTTCATCGGACATGGGTTAATGATAAAAAAAAATTGTTGTTTTCCATCAAAGTCTCAATTGAGGAATACAAATCACTGTCCCGCGCAACATTTTTTTTCAAATGAACAATCAGAGTAACTTCCCTTCGATATTCCAGGATGCCTTGACAGTAATGGCCGAAGCGGCAAGTTGCAATTTAATTTTTTCAGGTGAGCACATTTTTTCGCATAATCTACTTTCCTTTCGATTAACACGCTGAAAAAAGGATACATAATCAACCATGAAGTTCTGTTTTGGCTTGCTACGCATTAATCAATACGTTTTATTTGTTATGTTATTGAAAATAAATTGTTTTAAAAAATTATCAAATTCAATCGGTATCACATCACGTTGCCATTCTCACCGATTCATTCGGACTACTGATGTTTTCATGTCTTATCGAAAAGAGAAATTGTGTTTTCAGAAAACTGATTGTGTGCTGCGGAAATGGCTACTTTGCATCTTGAAGATGGATCCTCATATTCAGGTATCTCTTTTGGGTCAGAAAGAAATATTCCGGGAGAAGTTGGTAAGTTGAACTTTATTAAATTAATTTCTTTTTTTTATAATATTTGATTGACCATTCCCTTGACTTGTGCGCGAAGCAACTGGCGAATTGCGTAATTGGTGTGGGTACCAGGCATGCGCGCTGCTTGTTTGCATTTTGCTCTGTGGGCGTGGTAAAGTGACAGATATGTTGGGGATCGATGTGGGTTATAGAATTCACTGCTCTGTTTAAAGTCTAGGGGAACTGCTAGTGAATTTCACTGAATGGATTGCATTTCAGAGTGGAGATTAAAAATTTGTTTTAATTAATTTTAAAAGCACTTCACGGTTCATTTGTGGTAAATGCTACAGATGTAAGTTTTGGATTAATTTTGGTTTTAATAAAACTTTTATTAATTTAAGAATTCTGTGTGTGAATTTTCAGTTCTGTTATTGACATATTGTTAATTAGTGCAATTTCTGAATTAAAAGTTGATTTTCAACATTAAAATGACTTTTTTGTTTAAAACCACAGCACTCAATGTGTACTTTGGACCCAAACAGTCTTACTGCCTATCATTGTTTGTAGGAAAACTGTTTTTAAAATTATTTCTGAAACTTTTCTTTTTGTCTATTCTGGGCAATTCACCAGACACTGAATTAAAACCATTTTACATTTCCAAAAATATACTATTTTCTTTTGTTGTTTTTTTCTTTCCATTAGATCTCAGAATCCACTTTCACTTCATCGATGTTTTTTGAATTGAATCATTGCAGCTGTTTCACACCCCCCCCCCCCCTCCCAATGTGAACAGGGATAATCCGATCCAGCACCAGGGGCCCAGAAAAACGGCTCCTTTCCCAATTCCAAAATGGCCTTATTATTCCAAATTTCCAGCTTGAAAATTCTCTTTCCTCTGCCCTAAACCATTGAAACTTGTTGTGCATATACATGTAGTTCATGTCTGATAATTGTATTTTTTTTATTGAAACAATGAATTGTTCTTCTGAAATTTCTATTAGTTCATAACAACAAGACATCTGATGCATGAAGACAACAAATATCTATCAAAGTCAGGCTGTAATTAAAGAATTGTTTATTTGCTTATTCCCAACCTACTCGGCAAAATTACCCTACTCAAAAGTTTTTATTGCCAGTTTCTAGAAACTTTTTTTTTTTATCAAAAGTCCAAAAGTTGATATTAACTGGTGTGTCCATTAAATTTTTCCTATACATGTGAAATTGATATTAATGCTAATTTGATGACTAAACAAATGTTGTGAAAATTGTGTTGATATTGATCAGCAGTATGCAATGTCCAAAAGAAAGACATTTTTTCTCTATTTGTTATCAGCCCTTTGGCAAAAATATGTATCAATTTGTTGAGTTCCAATGCATTGTATGCAACAAAATTGCCTAGGAAAACTGAGAATGCTAAGGCAAAACCAGGGCTTGCCTTGAGTCGGGGCTGATCAGCCCAGGCCCCGAGATCAGCCCCGAAGAGCACTTGCTGGGGGCTTTTTTTCAAGCCCCGACATTTTCCACAAAAAAGCACTAACAATAATGGACAAAATGGAAAATCAGCCCCGAAAAGGCCCCGACCTCAATATGTGGGTGACTTTTTTTAGGCCCCGACCATTTTACTCAAGGCGAGCCCTGCAAAACCCCAGGCAGTGCAGGTTGCCTAGGCTAATTCCCAGGGCTGTGTTACCACCACAGAATTTTGTGTAATTTTGTAACATTCATTGTTATCAGGTATGTATAGAACCAGGGGGGGGGGGGGGGGGGAGTTGGTTGACCATCCCCTACTATGCTGGTTCTCAGGTGGCGGATAGAGGATAGTCTTCTCAGTTGAGCAGGTTTGGTGGTTTTAAATTAGCAGGTTTGCTCAATTGAGCTGGTTTGCTGTGGAATATACAAATATGCAGCCCTGGACCAAAATGATCAATCCTGCTAATAACATCTTGCAGGCACCTTGTTCTCCAAAGAGGCCCCGAGGGAAGAATCCTGGCAGTTGAGGACAGACGGTGGCCCCGGTTAGGGCAAATCTCCAGGATGTAGATCGGGTCTTAAACACTGCCTTTGCCCTGATCTCCATCTTGGAGATACAGTTAAAACTAGAAGTCCTGCCATGAAATGCACGCAAATAGCACGTCGATCTGCGCATTAATCTACGCGTTATGACCATAGTAAGGCTATCAAATTCTGTACATATGGCCTGTGCATAAGCAGTGTTTCAGCCAATGGACCTCCGGGTAACCCAGAGGTCCATTGGCAGAAACATTGCCTGTGTTTGGCACTGTTTGCTATGAGTAACCAGGAGAACCTGCTGTTCGTTGGATACCATTCGATATGGAAATTGCGCGCAATTAAGCGCACAGTTCCTGACAGGACTTCTTGTTTTAACTGTATCTGTCCAATACCCTACTTCGGCCCTAACTTTGGGGGTAGATGAATGGTCGGATGGCCAGTTCTGGCAAATTGTGAGCCCCACCCCAAAAAATACAGGGTGTCACGGGGGCATTGGGTGATCCTTCAATAAAGTATTTCTTTGAGTTTGATTTTAACATTACTACCCGATACTGACTTTTATTGATTTTGTAACCTTTTAACATCTTCCGTTTTGTTGCACTGTCTGCGGCGGTTGTCAGTAGTAGTTTTTGTCACACTTTTTGAATGAAATGGTTAGTTGAATGACTGCCACAACCTGTCACTTCTATCAAACTCTATGGGTCAATCAGCCATCGGATATGCAATTGCATGAATGCTGGTCAAGTATACTTACTGTTCATGTACTCTTGGTGTTGTTCTTGGGGATTCTGAGACATAACCTCCCAGGTTGGGCCCAAGAGTAAGAGCGGGAGCCATGAACAGAAGAATTTTAAACTTCAGTTATAATAGAAAACCGAAACCACAAAATTAAAAAATGGGGAAATTCATTAGACTGACTCTGACTCTGAATATTGTAATTCTATACTCTGATGAGGATTGAGGAAGGGAAACAAGCTACTCAGATAAACCCATTTGCATTGGAAAAAGGCCATCAAGGTACTGTCAATACTGTAAAAAAATTATGATCAGGAGGGTTATTAATAGAATGCAATAGAGAAAACCAGGCAAGAAATTTACTACAAATGACAAAGTTAGTTGATTTAAAAGTTAATGTTTCCCCCACAAAACATTCAACAACAGTAAGGGCGTAGTATGAACAAAAGAACTGCAGGGGAAATGAAACATGATTAAATGAGGCCAGCAACATCAGGTCCCATGTAATAACACCTTTAAATGCTGTAACTGTCTGGGATCGGCCCCAATACCGAATACAAGATCGGCCCCAGTACCGAATACAAGGTCGGCCCCAACACCGAACCCTGGGGTACGGTGTACCCCAGGGTTCGGTATTGGGGCCGATCTTGTATCTGATTTATGTTCTTCCTTTGGGGGATGTCGTTCGCCGCCATAATCTTAAGTGCCATTTCTATGCTGATGATACTCAGTTATATATTCGTTTCACACACAACAATGGAAAACTTGCCCGTGGGGTTATTGAAGCATGTATTACGTAGATAAGACTTTGGATGTCTAGTAATTTTCTCAAGCTCAACGACGAGAAGACAGGTTATCTACGTCGGAACGCCTAAACAGCTGTATAAGTCCCCGTGTTGCAGCATGTGTATTGGCGAAGCTGAGGTGTCTCCTGCATCCAAAGTTCGAAACCTGGGCTGTCTCTTTGACAATAGCCTCACATTTGACACACACGTTACCTAGATCTGTCGTTCAGCTTTGTTTCACCTTCGAAATATTGGTAAAATACGATGTCTTATTGATCCACAGATGTCGGAACAACCTGTTCATGCATTTGTTACCACTCGACTGGATTATTGCAACTCTTTGCTCTGTGGGGCTAAGCAATATAACATTGACAAGCTCCAGCGGGTACAGAGTTGTGTGGCTCGCCTCATTACGAAAACAGCAAAGTCATCGCATATCACACCTATTCTCATTAGTTTGCACTGGCTTCTAGTCCAACAAAGAATTGAATTTAAAGTACTGTTGCTGGTCTACAAGTGCTTGAATGGGTTGGCCCCGACATACCTAGCTGATTTAGTTGAATACTGCCGACCACCCAGAACAGTTAGATCCTCCAGCATGTTGAATCTCAAACAACCCAGTAGCAAGTTGCGTACAGCGGGTGACAGGGCATTTTCAGTCTGTGGGCCTAAACTCGGGAATAGACTTCCGCATGATATCAGACAGGCCAGTTCCTTGCCCGTTTTTAAATCAAAACTAAAGACATTTTTATTCAGACAGGCTTTTACTAACATGTTTTAACCTTTTTCATATGATTTTACCATTTGTGTGATGTATAGCCAAAGAGCATTTTTTAAATGGAATTTTAGGCTTAATAAATTATTATTAAATTTTTATTAACTGCCAGGGCAATCCTACTGCCTCTTCTGTGTGGAAAAAAGAAAAAATATGTACAGAGAATAAAATGTGAAAAGCAGATAAGTTTTAAAGAAGCCAGAGAAATAGTTACAGCAATGCCTGGTATGAGTTCATCAACCACGTAATCGTATGCAACCAAAGTAACACAAATAATCTATTGCGTGCCAGACGACACAACATACTTGGTTAAACGATATTGTTCTGCCAACTTTGATAGAGCCTTTTCTGATTTCACAACCTCAAGAAACTAAACCAAAATCAACTCAAAGTCCAACCACTACTCCAATAACAGCAGAAAAATCCAAAAACAACCCGAAGAAAGATCAGAATAAAACTAGGGCTGTCACGATTTTTAAATTTAGGAATCGATTAGTCGTCACAAATAATCGACGATAATCGATTAATCCTACCTAAATGCCCCCCTCCCTCCCTCTCTTTGAAGTCGATTAAAATTAAGTTCAAGTCAGCTGACTTACCTCAAGGAAACATCGAAGACGATCCTTTTTTTAGGTACATTCAAAGCTTTGATGTTCTGAACTTTTGAACCGCCAGTGTAACAATCAAGACCGGTCGGCAGTTGCGAACTTCGCAACTGCCGACCGGTCTTGATTATTACACTGACGGTTCAAA
Source organism: Pictodentalium vernedei (assembly GCA_031216915.1). Lineage (NCBI taxonomy): Eukaryota > Metazoa > Mollusca > Scaphopoda > Dentaliida > Dentaliidae > Pictodentalium > Pictodentalium vernedei. The sequence continues at coordinate 389,998,498 of CM062293.1, read as the reverse complement.
AGTTCAGAACATCAAAGCTTTGATGAATGTACCTGAAAGACAATTGCTTCCAACAGCTTCTTGGGGGTTTAACATCGATGTTCTTAACTCTTTACCTTTAGAAACAATAGTTTTTTCATCAAATTTTCTTTTAATTATTAAACGTCCTAAAACGGGATACAATTTACCGATTATTCGACAACGAAAAATACTAATCGATTTCTCCGTGACCGATCAACAGTCGATTAATTGAATAATCGTGACAGCCCTAAATAAAACAAATGAGATTAAAGAAAAGGAAACAAAATCAGACCAGAAAAATATCAAACTAAGTTGAAAACCAGTATTACAAAATCTTAAGAGTCAGAGAAGGAAAAACAACACAGATCAAAAGAGCAAAGAAAAAGAACAGCAAAAGTTAAGCAGAACGCCTAAATATAAAAATGTTTTTTCGAACATGTTCGATGGGTTGCAAGAAATTGATGTTGATGAATGAATCAACACAACTTTTTCCAACAAAATGCACCTGAGTTCGCCTCAGGGAGGGTCTCCAAACAGAAAATCACCTAGAAAACCTACTGGGGCATTATCGCCCATACATCCCCCTTCCAAATCTCCAACTAAACATGAATAATACAAATAATACTAAAATAATACAATGGAATTGCCGAGGTTTTAAGGCAAATTTTAATGAACTGGACCTGTTCTGTCAAAAATAAAAACCTGCTACTTTTTGCCTGCAGGAAACACTCCTGAAGAAACCTGACACTCATGATCAGTCTGTTTTCAAGGGTTATACTTAATATAATGCTTGGGCAGATGAAAATGACCTTCATGTACTGGAATGTCTGTCTTGGTCAGAAATGATATTATTAACAGTTTTGTACCTTTACAATCAAATTTACAGGCTATAGCTGTACGCTTGACATTAGGCAAGGCAGTCACGTTATGTTCAATTTATGTGTCGCCAAATAAACCACTTCTCAGCTGACTGATCTTGGACAACTGATTCAGCAGCTCCCAACTCCATACATTTTGTTGAGTGATTTTAACCCTTAAGCCCCCATATAGCCCCAAACCGCCACTTTTATATTGCATTGAAGCAGGTGCTCCCTTGTGTAATCTTTTTTATTACTCTTGTGTGTAGACTGAATTTTCCCTGGCAGTGGTTTACATCACTGCTGGCTGCCTGTATAGGCAGCCAGCAGTGATGTAGAACCACTGCCAAGTCATCAATAACTATGTAAGCAGATAAAGACCATAAATACTTCAAAATTAATCTGAGGACTTAAGGGTTAACGCTCATCTCCTCTTTGGGGTGATTCTTGCAACAAAGAAGAGTTGAAAGGCAAAACAGTTGAAGAACTTGTTACAAAATATGACTTGTGTTTGGTCAATGATGGGTCAGATCTTTCAATTGTATGCCCTTTTATCATCCTCGATTTTTCTTGGAAGGTAGAAAATGACTTGTGCGGGAGTGACCACTTTCCAGTTGTGTTGGAGAGTGTAGCTCCAGTGGACGATGAGAGGGTGTCTCAGTGAAACTTTAAAAAAGCTGACTGAGACATTGTCTCGTTGCTTTGTTCCGAACTCCAAACACGGGAGAAATTTGAGGAAAGTTCTGACCAAATAGAACACTTCACCACAGAGTTGCTTGCCATTGCAAACATAGTCATTCCTAAAACCTCAGCAAATCCAAAATGTTTCTCTAAACCATGGTTTGATACTGAGTGCAAACAGGCTATAAAGGATCGCAAAAAAATTGAATGAGAATCTAATAAGTCACCAACCACTCTAAATTTGGACAAACTACGTATAAATCGTGCAAAAACAAAAAAGAGGAAAGTTCTTGGGGAAACTGAAACTATCCGAAACTTGTGTTTCTTGGCTTAAACAAAACACCCCCATCACTAAAATTTGAAAGATGATTAAAAAGATTAAAGGAAAAGAAACAAAATCAACTGTACAACATCTGAAAGAGAATAACACCCTCATTACATGAATTTACATCCAAAAAAGAAATTTCAAACAAAAACAAAATGGCCTCCACATTTTCTGAACATTCATTGTCTGAAAATTGTAATCCAGACTTCATTAAAATTAAAAAACAACAAGAAAAACAAAAAAAAACAAATTTACCTCCAATAATGTAGAGGATTACAACAAACCTTTCTCTATGGAAGAGTTAAATAACTCTTTGCATAGAGCAAAGATTGGCCACCAATGTGCCGTCTGTGTAAAATTATGGAAAGGATGATCTTTGATTGACTTGTCTGGTTTCTGGAATTGGACAATCTTCTTGCGAATGTTCAGTGTTGTTTCAGAAGTCAGAGAAGTACTGTGGACCATTTGGTCAGACTTGAAATGATCATATGAAATGCCTCTTCCAGAAAAGTACTTGATTTTCCACCATCTTCCTTGAAAAGTTCTTGATTTTCTACTACAGGGGGCGCGGTGGCTCAGTTGGTAGAGGTGCAGACTGCAAGCCGAGAGGTCCTCGATTCGAATCCCACCTGCGGCAACCGCGTTGTGTCCTTGGGCAAGACACTTCACCCCGATTGCCTACATGGGGGCACGATGACGCTGTGTACTGAGGCGTACTGCACGTCGATGGTGCGCATGTCTTCAACCAATCTAACCCTGCCTGTGCTGCGGTGCAGAGTTCAGAGTTACGATGTTGGAGAGCTGACAGCTGCTCGTCGTTGCTCGGTGGTTCTCTCCGGGTACTCCGGTTTCCTCCACCCGTAAAACTGTCACGGTCACGATTAGCCATTGTGCATAAGTATGTGACCTTAAACACCAATAAATAAATAATAAATAAATAAATATTTTTCACTACCACCCTTGAAAAGTACTTATTTTCCCATCACATTCCTTTAAAAGTTCTCAATTTTTCTACCACCACCATTGAAAAAGTACTTGATTTTCCACTAACTTCCTTAAAAAGGACTTGATCTTAGTTTATTTTTAAACTAATATCTCTCCCAACTTTTTCCTGTGGGGACCCTGGGAAGTGATGCAGTGCTTGTTTACTATCGTAAACAAGCTCTGTTTTACTGGTAAAATAGGTAAAATAGGGCCCATTCACCAATGCATGAGTTGGAAATCCTCTAAATATATATATATACTAGCAGGGTTACCCGGCATTGTGTGGGAAAATGTAGGGATCATATGAAAAGTACCCCCAAAAAAACAAAATATTGGGGCCACATATTTTTCGACTCTGCCCACCCTATGGGTGGCACACTTGGGGCCTTCAATCCTGTCACCTTTTAAACCTCCACCATTAGATTCCTGGTAAAAAAGTTACCCCTAGTAGACCCATTTGAGGACCTATATCGGTGAAATCCATCAATTTTGCCCCTCCCCACCCCCACCCCACTTCTTTTTTAAACACCACCATTAGATTCCTGATAAAAAGTTACCCCAAGTAAACCCCTTTAAAGACCTTTATCGGTGAAAAAAAATTGGTCATAACTTTCGGCTGCCCCCACCCCGCACACTTTTTTAAACCTGACGAGGACCTCCGCCATAAAAAAGTACCCCTAGTAGACCCATTTTGGGCACTCTGGATGGCCCCATATTCATTTCTATAGCGGACAGACAGACAGAGACAGACATACAGACATTCTAAAATATAGTATAGATAAACGACTGACTACACTTGACTTTATCTCCATGTTGTGGTCATGATTAACCATTGTGCAGAAATATAAACCTTAAGCCAATAAATAAATAGGGTAAATAAAAAAATAAATGATAATCAGCCCCACATTCATGAGTTGTCACAAAATCGGTGATGAATCCCATCTCTTTGGTCTCTATATCGACCCTTCATTTGAATTAGGCACCATCTGCAATGCTATGGTAATGGCCATATATGGCCAGTGTTTATTCACATAAATTCCAATTTGATTTACATCAGACTTTATTATGTTCCCTATTTTTGCCCTCAAAGATTCTTAAAATACTAGAGTTTGCAAGAATCAAAATCTTGTCTCAGCACATGAATCCATTCTGAGTCTCCAACCTTAAAATTGGCCCCAATTCGCGAGAAAACATGTTCCATCATGCAGGCTTTTGGAGGACTTTTGTTAATGAAAGTTACAGTTCCTTGACTAATATATCTTGTGAAATCTTGACTGCCTATACAGGCAGCCAAGACTTCACTGGGCACGATGGCCAAGTCAAAGTATTTCCTTTTTAACCCTTTACCCAACGTAACGGCCCAAACCGGCCAGCGCTATTCTCAAAAATCGCCAATTAATTTTCATTATTTTTTTCATTTTTTGTCTCAAAAACATAGGTTATCACCCCTCGTTGGAAAGAGCTCGTCTAGCTCATTCCAACGAGGGGTCATAACCTATGTTTTTGAGACAAAAAATGAAAAATATTAGTTATTCAACAATTAATTTTGCAAGTGTCGTCTGCTTTTCAGGTTAGGTAAAGGGTTAAGAGGGAGCAAAAAATAAGTAGAATTCTCTAGGTCTTTAAACACACATTCAATATATCTATTGTGAAAATTAAATATTTTGAGTTTGATCCCTGTCGCGGACGACCCGTGTTGTGTCCTTGGGCAGGACACTTTATCATGGTTGCCTACATGGGGGCACGATAACGTCATCCACGTAAGGTGTCGATGGTGCACATGTCCACAACTGCTGTAACCAAGCTTGAGCTGAGCTTGAACAGAGTTAGAATATTAAGGAGCTGACAGTTGCTCATTGATGCTCGATGATTCTCTCCGGGTTCTCTGGCTTCTTCCACCCGTAAAAATATCACAGTCACGATTAGTCATTGTGCATAAGTATGTGATCTTAAACACCAATAAATAAATAAACAAACATTTTGCAAGAATCAAAGTTGATTTTCATTGTTTTCCCTGCAAAAATTATTTGAGAAAATTCATTCTGATTCTCTCTGAATTTTAAGTCCTGAGTTTTGCTGAATGATATGTCCTGCAAAACAGAGCTTATGAATGTTCACTAGAATGAGCTCACCAGGCTTGTTCCAGTGTGAGGTCATACAGTACCTGGAGAGTGGATTGTAACTAAATCACCCATGGAGTGGAGTTCTCACCCAAAGTATCACTTTCAAATTATGCACATATGGACAAGAAAAACACAAGCAATGTTTCAGCCAGTGGACCTCCAGGTTTAACCTGGAGGTCCATAGGCTGGAAGTTTGCTTGCGCTTGTTATGCTCTGCAACAAATATTCAATTATTGCTTGGGTGGAATCTCCACTTGGTGGGTGTTTTAGTGATAATACACTCTCCACATACTGTATGCTGTGTTTACGTAAACTGTAAATTGTTAACTGATTATTTTTTTCATTTTTTTTTCAGTGTTCCAGACAGGTATGGTTGGCTATGCAGAATCCCTAACAGACCCATCATATTGCCGGCAGATTCTGGTTTTGACATATCCTCTCATTGGAAATTATGGTATTCCTGATGATGAGAATGATGAGTTTGGCATCTCTAAGTGGTTTGAATCAACCAGCATCCATGTTGCAGCCTTGATTGTTGGAGATCTCACAGAAAAACACAGTCATTGGAGTGCAAAAAAGTCACTTTCTGATTGGTTGAAAGCACTTGACATTCCTGCATTGTATGGTATGTATCAGTGTTTTTAGCTTCGCCTGACAGAATATCAGTGGAGCTTCTCCGATGCTAAGTTGTCCATCATCCGTCTGTCTGTCTGTTCTCATGAGAGATACATTGTGTGGCGAGTAGTCTGCCCAAAGGTACACTGTGTGTCTAATTTGCATGTGTGGCTAACCACACATGCAAATATATTTAAAAAGACTCTATCATACTATGTGGCTAAATATGTGCTCTCAGTGCATTTTCTGAAATTAAACACACAGGTTATGGGTTATCCATAATCATGAGAGGTACATTGTGTGGCTAACCATTAGCATATAGATACATTGTGTGGCTGCATATGGTAGCCACAGAGTGTTATGGACTTAATTGGACACAATGTATCATTCGTTGGTCCGTCGCCATCAACATTTTGTTCGTCTGGGTCATAATTTCTTAACTATTGAATATTTTTTAATGAAACTTTATAACAACATGTAATATCAAAAGACAGTGTGCCGAAAATTATAATATGGTATGTGCACCTCAAGGTGAAGGTCACAGGCCCTATGATAAGGTGACACTTAGAAAAACTTTGACATTTGTTTTTCTGGGCCATAATCTCTTATCCACTGAATATTTTTGAATGAAACTTCATAACAATATGTAATATCAAAAGACAGTGTGTTGCAAATTTATTATATGGTATGTGGCCCTTAAGGTCAAGATCACAGGCCCTATTATAAGGTAACAGAAAAACTTTGACATTTGTTTGTCTGGGCCTTAATTTCTTAACCACTGAATATTAGCTCTGCACGACAGAATGTCAGTGGAGCTTTTCTAATGCTAAGTTGTCTCTTTTCCATCCATCCATCTATCTGTCTGTCTGTCCATCAAGGTCACAGACAACAAGACTTTGATATTGTTATACAGCCCTTGTCTGGTCTGTATAACTGAATCAATGTGACAGATCTTGTTCATATTTCATACAGTTTTTACCCTTAACCTAACCTTGTGTCATGACCTTGACCCACTGTCATATCATGAAGGTTAAAGTCACAAGCAGTAACACTTAGATTCTTGTCTTGTATTTAGCTTCCCCTAAAAGCATTGACCCTCGGCTTCCTATGGAAGCCCAAATTTTAACTTAGTGCAATATGGGGGATAATCTTTAAAAATCTTCTTCAGATCCACCAGTCAGAATGCTTTCATATTTGGTATACAGTATCTCTAGGGGGATCAGATTCAAAAATTTGTTCAAATCGGGTCCCTAGATTAATATTTGGGCTCTCTGTTGGAGCCCAAATTTTAACTTAGTGCAAAGTGCAGTATAAGGAAATTTCTTTAAAAATCTTCTTTAGATCCATCAGTCAGAATCCTTTCATATTTGGTATACAACCTCTCTAGGGGGATCATATTCAAGTTTGTTCAAATCGGGTTCCTAGGTTCAGTCCTTCATATGATTAAATTTTACGGGTGCAAAAAACTGCACTCACAAATGAAACTGCGAGTGCTAATTGCACTCGCAAAATTACAGAAAATCATCAGTTTCGTTTTGCATGTGTGGGAATACTTTAAACAAGATTTTGAAGTGTGTGGAAGGATGGTATTGATGAAAATGAGTGTCAACTCAGATTTGCTTTGGCTGGCTTGATTTATCCTGATGCCCATCACTGACAGAGGAAGTTGGTGAGGGAGAGGGGGGGGGGGGGGGGGGGGCTTCACCTGCTTGCGTAATGTCACTTCGATCCTTCTCAAAAGACAAAGCGAGTTCATGGCATGTACATTAGAACTTGTCTTGAGAGACCACCCCTTTTGCCAAGCAAAAGTGGTTTCTCAAAACATGTGGTCTCTCATTAGAGGTTTGAGGTTTTCGTTAGTCAGTGAATGACCAACCAGAGAATATTTGTTGCAGAAATGAAGAAGAATTGATTTTTAAACTTTTTTTATTATTGTTTTATTTTAATTCATCTTTAATACACGTGCAGAGGCATTGTTTGAGAAATTACAGTTAAAAGGACATATTAAATTGAAAAAGGTTTTGGAGACTATGATGTGAAGGGGCTGGTCCATTCACAATAGCAATTTCTTAACTTTATACAAAGTGTTTTCCTCTTCCTATCAATATTTTCAAATGAGTTATTTTTATAAAAATTTACAGTTATACCTTGAAAAGTCTGTTTTTTTGTGTCTGTCAAATTTTGTTTTAATAGAAAATAATTTCAGCCACACTTTAAGTAACTTGATGCACTGTCACAGTGCCAAAGCTGCGATGAATTGTGCAATGCCAAAAATGTGCAATTTGTGACACAAAAACTCGTTGGTGACAAAAAAAACTTGGTGACAAGTCCATAAATGTGACAGAAATTATCCAAACAAGGTGCACTCTTGGGAGGGTCTAGAAGTCATTAAAATACACTTGCAAACCAAGTATGGTGTCATTCCATGAAGTATCTTGGGAGTTATGGTGTTTGAAAACTCGTTGGTGACAATAAAACTTGTTGGTGACAAAAAAATTTTTTGGTGACAAGTCCATAAATGTGACAGAAATCATCCGAATGACATGCACTATTGGGAAGGTGTAGACATCATGAAGATCCACTTGCATCCCAAGTATGGTGTCATTCCATCAAGTATTTTAGGAGTTCTGGTTTTTTTTAAACTCAAGAGACTTGAGAGACCACTTTTGTGTGGCCCAAAGGGCGGTCTCTCAAGACAGGTTCTACTGTACAACATCTCTAGGTGGGTCAGATTCTCATTTGTTCAAATTAGATCCCTGGGTTAATATTTGGGCTCCCTATGGGAGCCAGAATTGGCCATGTAGCTGAAGAATTGCAATATGAGGAAATTTCTTTAAAAATCTAACTTCTTCAGATCCACCAGTTAGAATGCTTTGATATTTGGTATACAGGTGGAATCCTGTTAATTGAATAGCCACTTGGGAGGCGTGGAGGTGTTGCGGTAACCGTTCCTCATCAGATCACCGAAGTTAAGCAACGTTGAGTCCAGTTAATCATTGACCTTCTGAGCGATCAATTCAGACTCCCACGTTGTGTCCTTGGGCAAACCACTTAACCCTGATTGTCCATATGGGGGCACGATGATGCCGTGTACTAGGGCGTACCTGCACATCGATGGTGCGCATGTCTTCAACCAATCTAACCCTGCCTGTGCTGCAGTGTGGAGTTACGATGTTGGGGAGCTGGCAGCTGCTCGTCGTTGCTCGGTGGTTCTCTCTGGGTACTCCCGCTTCCTCCACCTGTAAAACTGTCACGGTCATGATTTGCCATTGTGCATAAGTATATAACCTTAAAACACCAATAAATAAATAAATGAATAGCCACTTTGCCAATGAAAATTATTTAATTAAGAGGGGTATTCAATTAATAGGAATTGTGTCACTTTCCAGTATTCTAGAGATAAACTTACCATTTATTCTACTATATTTTGTTTGACAGAGCTCCATGATAGATTAAATGCCTGTATTGGATGTACTGAAGCCATATAGTAGTGCTGTGCGGTATACCAAATTTTCGGTACGGTTTTGGTACTATAGGGATACCAAAAACCATATCGAAACCAAATCAAAATACCACATATTTCGGTATTTATATTTTTTTGCGAAATTGACAGAAAGTCAGCTCATCAAGGTGGATCGTAAATCTAAAAGCCTGTGGGCTGCATATTTTGATCGAATTGATAAGAAAACGTGTAAATGTGAACTTTGTAAGCGAAAAGTAGGTAGCAGACACTACGAATACATCGGAGAAATAAATACAAAAGTGACGGCAGAAAAACGAAAAATGCCAAGTTGTTATCTTGGGACTTCCGTTTGTGAAGAAATATGGCCCGGTTTCAGTGTTTCCAACATTCTGGCTGATTCAATATATTTTTTGGAAATTACTGTGCGATTTATTCACAGGGGACATTGGGGGTTACATTGGCAACATCTTAAATATATATAGTATTTAGATATTATATTACTGTAGGATTGTTATAAGATACCTTGATTGTGATTCCGGTAGTGTAGCTCAAAAAATTAGGATTTTGTCCACACTTAGGCTCTATCGGGATGCCCTTGGTCTCCTCATGTTCCCTTTGAGAACTTCGGCTTTTTCAAAAAAAGTTTGGAAAATTTTTTGAATTTAATTTTTCGATTTTCATTGCAATTATTTATGTATCTTTATCATATATTTTTTGTGGAGTTTGTAGGAGTACTATCGACTTATTTTGATTGAATCATGAAAGCTTACTGCTCTAAATGCAGGGCCAGGAAGTCTTCCTCAGATTTACATGCTTGTTGCCTTGCCTGTAGTCGATGTACTCCTACAGATTCTTGTCCTACATGTGTGAATAGGGATGACAGACGTTGGAAACGGGTGTCACAGTATGTTGTTGGTGGTGAGATGCCTATGCCAGTGCTCTCACCGCAAGATAATTTGAGTTTTTCAGTTTCTTCACATATTTCTGTTGTGTGGTCCTTCTCGCACAGAAAACATTTTACAGGACAAGCAGTGGACGCAATTTCTAACTGTAGGAGGACCTCCTCTTCGTTGAATTATGCAGTGAAGTGGAGGGTTTTCTTCTGTTGTTGTATGGATCAGTCAGTCGACATATATGATCCGTCCATTCCACATATTGCCAACTTCTTGGTCTACCTGTTTGACAAGCTCAAACTGCAGCCTGTCACAATTAAGGGCTATAGGTCTATTTTATCAGACACCTATGCTCATCATGATAACTTGGTTATTGGATCAGATACTTCTTTATCCAAGCTTGTTAGAAATTTTTCTTTTAATAGACCTAGAACCCTCAAATTAATTCCTAAGTGGAATTTGGCCTGGGTTCTGTTGAAGCTTCGAGAAGCTCCTTTTGAGCTGTTAGATGTTGTAGAGTTCAAATTCTTGACCTATAAAATGGCATTTCTCTTAGACTTTGTATCTGATAGAAGAGTCAGTTCAGTGAACTTCATGCATTATCTGTTGATGAATCTCATTGCCGTAGTGTGGGTAATACCATTACCCTCACTGCGGAAATGGGTTTTTTGGCCAAGAATCAGATTCTGGACAAGTGGCCGGAGCCTATTATCATTAAGGCTTTACCGTCGTCAGTTAACTGTAGACCTTTGCTGTGTCCAGACAGAGCTATGCACATTTATAAACGTTGATCAGATTTTAGCTCACCGAAGGGAGCTAAACTATCACTTGTCGTCCGTCGTCGTCCGTCCGGCGTTGTTAACATTTTTCAAACGACTTCTCCTCTGAACCGCTAGGTCGATTTGCTCAAAACTTTGTATGGATGTTCATTACTATATGTCAATTCAAGTTTGTTCAAATGAAATGGACATGCCCACTTGGGGCTCCATTCGGGCATAACTCCGATAGCACCCTATGTATATTAGAGAAATTACTAAAAAATCTTCTTCTCCAGCACAAGTGGGCAGAATCATTTGATATTTGGTATACAGCATTATGGGGTGGATCTGATTCAAGTTTGTTCAAATCGGCCCCCTGTATTCATATTTGGGCTCACTATAGAAGCCTGAATTCGAACTTAGTTTGTTTCAGGCAAATTTCTTAAAAAAAATCTTCTCCAGATCCAGCTGGCAGAATCTTTTGATATTTGGTATGCAACATTGTGGGGTGGATCTGATTCAAATTTGTTCAAATTGGCCCTCTGGGTTCATATTTGGGCTCAGTATAGGAGCCCGAATTTGAATTTAGTGCATTAGTGCATTTCAGGCAAATTTCTTTAAAAATCTTCTTCTCAAGATCCATCAGGCAGAATCTTTTGTTATTTGGGTATGCAGCATGCTTAGGGGGTTGAGATTCAAGTTTGTTCAAGCCAAGTCCCTGGGTTCTTATTTGGGCTCACTGTGGGAGCCTGAATGATAACTTAGTTCAAAATTAGGAATTTTCTTTAAAAATCTTCGTCTTCAGATCCAGCAGTCAGAATGTTTTGATATTTGGTATGCAGCATCCTTAGGAGGGGGGGGGGGGGGGGGGTGAGATTCAAATTTGTTCAAGCCATGTCCCTAGGTCCATATTTGGGCTCACTGTGGGAGCTTGAATTGTAACAGTTCGAAATGAGGAATTTTCTTAAAAAGTCTTCGTCAGATCCAGCAGTCGGAATGTTTTGATATGTGGTGTGCAACATCCTTAGGGGGGGTGAGATTCAAGTTTGTTAAAGCCAAGTCCCTGGGTTCATATTTGGGCTCCCTGTGGGAGCCTGAATTATAACTTAGTTCAGTACAAAGAGTTTGTCTTTAAATATTTTCTTCTTCAGATCCAGCAGTCAGAATGTTTTGATATTTTGCATGCAGCATCCTTATGGAAACAAATTAATGATAAATGATGATAAGACTGAATTCCTAATAATTGGTTCACGACAGCAACTCACTAAAGTTGACATCAATTCAGTGAAGGTAGGAGATTCAGCCATCAGTGCAAGTAACTGTACGTAATCTTGGTGCCTTCTTCGACTCTACCATGTCTATGGACAGACATGTTACAAATATGTGCAATAAGGCTTTCAGGGGTCTATACAAAGTTAAACAGATAAGACAGTTCCTCATGAAAAACTCCACAAAAACCCTAGTTCATGCCTTTTGTTACTTCACATTTGGATTATTGTAATGCCTTACTGTTCAACCTTCCACAATATCATTACTCTCGCCTGCAGATGGTACTAAATGCATCAGCCTGAGTGGTATGCAGGGTATCATGATCTCAACACATCACTCCTGTTCTGAGGGATATGCACTGGCTGCCAGTTAAGTACAGAATAATTTTAAAAACTTTATTATTAATTTTTAAGACACAAAACAACATGTCACCAGCCTACTTAGAAGAACTCCTTAATACCTAGAATGTGTGTCAATACAACCTGAGGTCCGATGGTAAAATGCTACTACATGTTCCAAAAAATAGGTGTAAGACATTTGGAGATAGGTCATTCTCATTTGCTGGCCCTCACTTGTGGAATAATTTACCAGAACACCTAAAAAGACTGTCAAATGTCAACTTTTTCAAGAAAGATCTCAAAACATACCTGTTTCAAAAAGCCTCTAAGTGATGTTGTGGACTGTAAGATACTGTATATATTCCGTTTGTATATTTGCATGAGCTCAGTAACATGTACAGCGCCTTAGAATATGGTTCTATATCTTCTGAACTATAATTTTGGCGCTATATAAATGTGTATATTATTATTATTATTATTAACTTAGTTCAAAATGAGGAATTTTCTTTAAAAAACTTCTTCAGATCCAGCAGTCGGAATGTTTTGATATTTGGTGTGCAGCATCCTTAGGGGGGTGAGATTCAAGTTTGTTAAAGCCAAGTCCCTGGGTTCATATATGGGCTCCCTGTGGGAGCCCGAATTATAACTTAGTTCAATATGAGGAATATTCTTTAAAAATCTTTTTTTTTTTTAGATCTACAGGTCAGAATCTTTGGATATTTTGTATAAGCTTTTCTTAGGAGGAGCAGATGCAACTTGTTGAAATCAATTCTCTGGGTTGATAGTTAGGCTACCATGTCAGGCGAGCGCCCACAGGGCTCAGGCCCCCTGGGGCCTCTTGTATTAGAAAGGGGAGAAAACGTTTCTTCCTTTCTTTGGTTCCTAACAGAAAAGATATTTCTGTTCATTCCGAAGCCAGATGGATTCAGTTGGCAATACGTATTGCCTATGAAAGTCTATCTTCAGATCAACGTTCTGTTAACAAGATTTCATTGCATGAGGTTAGAGAACTGGTCACTTCTTGGGCTTATTCTAACAGTATAGCCATTACTGATCTTATGAAGGCTGCTTACTGGACACAGCCCTCTACATTTACCAAGTTTTACCTGAGTCCATCTCCAGTGACCTTAGATCTTTGGGTCCTCTTTCTGTTGTTCAGAATGACGTCCATTAATGTTTCATCTATAAGGTCTTCAGGCAGTCTGCTCCAGCTCTGACGCTGTTCCACTGCCCTCTTCATTTTTGGGAATTTTACCTCATAACAAGGGGAAGGGGGGGGGCTTTTCCCTTATGATCATCTGGCTTTATAGTGAAAAGCAAGGGAAGACCTCCTCAGGTGTCAGTAGTCCCGCGTCGGTGTTGGGGTGGTTTTAATGTGTAGCTCGGTGTGAATCAATAACTATGTCTCATTTTAAAGTACAGCTCACTGTGAAGCATTTGTATATGTCATGTGTCAAACGAGCATTAATATACAATCCTTGGACACTTTTAAATGAGTATAAAGAGTTTCATTCTCTGGACAATCTTTATATATTGGTTTTCCTTCACCGAATTAGCATAATGGGTTATGCTGACATTATGGAGAATTATATATTATGTAATACTCAATTACATTGTTGGTGTTATGCCTTTCTCTTTTCTCGTAAAGGAGAATGACATATATAATTCCTATCTTCTCCTATTCTCCTATAGGAGCTATCCTTTACCGAACTAATTGAGAGATTGGATTTTACTTTTAAGTCCTAGGCCTTCCCGCCTTTTTACGATTCAGCTAGTCTGGGACATTGGCTGTTGTATAAAAATATGATAAATTTTAAGTAATTTGTATATTTTTTATACTTCCCAATGGCCCAGATGGGTATGGCCTCTCCCATGAGTGGGTACTCATACCTCCCCTCTGTTTATAACATTTAACAGGCAATCTGTAGAAAGAATGATGGTTGGGCGCCAATTTTGGTACCTTCCTGGATACTGCGCATGCACAGATCTAAGAAGTATGGAGGACCATTGTTGTATAAAAATAGGATAAATTTTAAGTAATTTGTATATTTTTTTATACTTATCAATGGCCCAGACGGGTATTGCCCTCCCATGAGTGGGCACTCATACCTCCCCGCTTTTTATAACATTTAACAGGCAATCTGTAGAAAGAATGATGGTTGGCGCCAATTTTGGTACCTTCCTGGATACTGCGCATGGGCAGATCTCAAAAGTATGGAGGCCCAGACAGGACTTGATTTTTTGGGTTTTGCATCCAAATTTTGGAGATTGGGGGGCAAAATTTGTGTTTGGCCCTGGATTAATTTTTGAGTTAACACTAACTAGTCTGGGCCATTGGTAAGTATAAAAATATACAAATTACATAAAATTTATCATTTTTGCAAGACAAGATCTCCCAGGTGCAATCCATTCACTGAAACTTGATTCCTATGGTGTGATTCAATGTGTTTTTCTGATATTTCATGCACTCATCCAACATTTCAACTCAAAATCAGTAAAACTACAGATAAGCAGCGTAACAATACACCAATTATCACTGTTGGTTGTGTGTACCGATAAATTGAACAACCATTCTTACGAGTTTTCCAATCAGCTGACAAAACTACATTAGTGTTTTCTAAGATGTCGATGCCTGCAGCCTCTAAATTAGCTTGGTTGATGTGCTCCAGTCATTCTCCATAATTCTCTTCCAGGACCTTTTTCATTTGGGTGGATTGATTTGAAAATTGCTGAGTGGAAGTTGAAAGTCGAATCATGAACTGCTGGAGCATGACTCAATTGTTCACTGTTCTATTTATTTTTCATTGCCAACCTACGGTACCAGGGTTCCCTAGCTTTTTATGAACCTAGTAAGGTTAGTTGCTACGATCATCAGATCGCTGCTTATATATTTTCGTCATAATTACCAGTATCGGTGACTAAAATATATTCCTTATTTTGAAACCTGAAACTGAAGAGGAGGAGGGACCACTTGGTAGGTCATGTTTGTAAATAGGGATTGGCTTATGCAAAAGTATGAGCTCAATACACAAGTGATCAGTCAAATTGATAGAAGTGGGGTGGGGGGGGAGGGGGGAGGGTGTTGAACTTAAAGTTGAAATTCAGAAAAAGTTGTCTTTTCCATGGCCCTGGAAAAGGGACCCATGCCGCAGCATGTACCACTATGTGGATGTCTAAAAACTTAGAAAGATATCAGACTAATATATTTAAAGGTTTGCAGCTGCCTGTCCCATATCCCCCTCCTCCCTCTCCCCATCTCCCTTCAGGACTGTGACAGTGACATTGATCGTCCAAGTCCGAACTGGCTGAAATTCAGTTAAACCCCATTTGATTTCATATGTTTGATTTTTGTTCAGTTTCATCAGATTTTGGTTCTTGTTAACGATAAAAACTATTATTTTGAAAAGGTGTATTTTTCTGAAATGTTTTAGTCTCTTTCTAACATCTAATCAATTTGTCCCTGAGCACTGCAAATCAATTTTCCAGGATAACGATAAAAACTGCTGATCAAATTTTTTAAAACAAAAAATACCCTGGACTGTTATTGTAAACAGAATCAACAAAACTCTAATTGCAAACAATTTTTTTCCCAAACACTTTTGCAACCCTTTGCATAACAGAATTTTTAAAACATAAATTAAATTTCACATTTTTAAAAAAAAAAATTCACAATTTTTCAATAAAACCATACAAAAATGGATATCATTAGAGCCAGCTTATCGAGCTGGTTCTAATGATATCCTTTTTTGTATGTTTTTATTGAAAAATAATATCCATTTTTGTATGATTTTAAAAAGATGAGCTGGTTCTCATGACATCCATATTTGTACGGTTTTATTGAGATACTTCCGCGATATTTTAGGTTGTGGGTGGCTTATTCTGGTCAGTTTTCTGGCCATTTTTGCTGCTATGTTAGGTAAAGGATTATGTATGTTGATGTGAGAGTTTCATGTATGTTTATTGTGCTGAAACATACAAATATTTGACCGAAGTTTTCATGTAACAATGTGGAAATATTTGTACGTTCGTTCCACAACTGATTCGCTATTCACTCATACCATGGTATTTTTTTTTTTAAATCCT
Organism: Pictodentalium vernedei; assembly: GCA_031216915.1. NCBI lineage: Eukaryota > Metazoa > Mollusca > Scaphopoda > Dentaliida > Dentaliidae > Pictodentalium > Pictodentalium vernedei. The sequence continues at coordinate 389,982,109 of CM062293.1, read as the reverse complement.
GAAACTCGATATCATAATTGCAATACTGTAAAAGCCTAACCCAGAGGTCTATCATTACTTGTGCTAAACCTTTCGGAAGTAATTTTTAAAGTTACCATTTTCTTGAATGCAGAATTTGAGTTGGTTAAAAAATAGCGATAGAGTGATGCCTGCTTAATTAAATAACTCTTAATAGAATATAATAATCCTGTTAATTGAATATAACTTTCAAACAAAAAATCATTTACCATGCCTTCCGTAAATTTGGCCAGTTAATTGTATTGAGGTAGGTTATAGAGTAAACTCTATAATATATGTATACTGCAATATCATTTTCTGAACACCGGGGTATTTAATTATCCTGATGTCATCCACCACATCTGTGCATAGGATCCAGTGTTGAGCAATAATAATTTTTCATATGGAAGAGTTGATGGAAAAAATTTTGTTTTACAGGCATTGACACACGAAGTTTGACCAAGAAGATAAGAGAGAAAGGAACAATGTTAGGAAAGGTGAATATCAAGCAACAGTTCTTATCTATTTTATCCCAGAGAAAATCTATCCATATTGGTTAAAGCTTTAACTTTTAGTGTTTGAATGACTAATCGATTAACTGTTACCGGAATGTTTTTTTTCCTGCTTTGATTTTTGCTACTGGTTAACCCTTAACCTGTCGCACACAATGTAAAAAATTTATATTTTTATACTGTACCAATGACCCAGACTTAGCTGGTGCTAACTCCAACAAAACCAGGGCCAAACACAAATTTTGCCCCCCAATCCCCAAAATTTGCATCCAAAACAAAAAGAAATCATGTCCTAAAGGACCTCCATAGTACGCCTCTACTGCGCATGCGCAGTGACGCAGTCGTCCCGAAATTGGCGCCAATTATCATTCTCTGTTTGGCATCAGTCAACATCTCACTGATCTTTGTGCTTGTAAATCTCAGTTTAAAGGATGCCAGACACGTAATTTTTGGAGAAAATGTGATTCTAAGGAGGATAGAAGGAGGAGAGGAAAAAAGAAGTGGCAAAAAATAATCAGGGCTGTACTTAAAATTTTTTGTTGAAATTATGTTAAGTTGCCTATTTTCGAGGCATGGGCCTCTTGTTGTCATTCTTGCTAATTGTTGCACTGCTTATTTAGTGTTTCCTCTCCCCTAGCCTTCTAAAGTCCCCCCTTGCAATTCTCCCATGCTTTTGGCATATTTTTGAGAAGTTTCATTTCTAAAATTTCCTGGGAGAGTTGCTTGGTTACAGAATGTTTTCTGTTATTTTCCCCATAGTTACGTTTTCACCCATGGGTGTATAACGTTTGTGTTCTGCATCTTCCATCTGATGTTCTGCAGATTCTCCCCTGGGAGTCTCTGTTTTGCATCAGATAGAGTGTAATTGATGACTGATTCCGGGCCAGTTTTTTCAGTGCCTGGAGTCATGTTTTCTAGTGTGTTTACACTGTTTGTTTTCATTGGCAACAGCCTTTTTTGAGGGGGGCTGTTTGCCTTTGTAGTAGTTTATCTCATTATAAGATACATTTATATTATCCGAAAGTGTCTCATTAATTATTTTATATAAATTTAAAATTTTTGACCACACTTTGCCATCGGATCCATCGGGGCTCAACGTTACTTTTCAGCAACTTGGGCTTCTCTGAAAAAATATTTTTTCAAAATTATTTTGTTTTGCAATTGTTTTTTCATTTATTAATGGATCATGTTATTATGTATCTTTGTGTCAGGGGTTTTTGCGAGTAACTAGGACTTATTGTTGTTCTTTCACAATGAAGGGACATTGTTCAAATTGTAATAGGAAGAAATCTTCCTCTGACTTTCATGATCATTGTATTAATTGTAGTCAGTGTTCTCGCATTAATCCCTGTCCTATATGTGAACATTGGGATGAGAAACATTGGAAACGTGTGTCACGATATGTTGTTTCTGGAGAAAGAGCGATGCCGGCTCTTTCTCCACAAGGTCACTCTACTCTCTCAATTTCTATTTCAGAGGAACCAGAACAGGGTGATGTTTCCATGTTATCTTCTTCAAGTGTGCGTCCGTCGTCACAAATAAATTCAGAGCTAGCGGCAAAAGTGCTCATGGAGATTAGACAAATGTCGTCCGCTAGCTCGCCCGGTGTAGCGTCCATTCACCGAATGGTTCGGCAGCCGGGTTCGTCCGATGCGGTCCAAGAGGAAATTTTGGGTGATGCGAGCACTATAAACATAATAGATGCACACCCAGTGACGGCGGATAGTAAACGAGAACGGAGGAAGCCTTTTAGTCCGGTTCCCAGCTCGTCCAGGTCCAGCCGGGCCGCGAGCGAGAGAGGCCCCTCTCTCGTACAACAACATCTGGGACCAGATGTTGTGGTACAAAATGTGTCTTTAGCGGAGCATACGTCCGTCGCTCGGGACGCTCCGTTGTATAAGCAGTCCGCAGAGACTGTTAAGGCTTCCTCTTCTCGTCGGCGCACACGACCGCACCTTGGCTGCGTGACCTCCGATATTTTGCCAGCTTCGCCGGTGAAGGATTCTTCGGCGACCAGGTCACACCATCCGGCAGCCAGGGATTCGAGACCGATGGACTCCGGACGTTCGCATAGGAAAAGTATGCGGGAGCCATCTGATGCGGAGCTGCCCTCGGCGAAGCAGCGAAAGACCGCGCCTCCGCAGGTCTCGACGTCGGACATTCTAGTGCAGATAGCACAGCTTATCGCAGCATCCCAGCAGCCGACAGAAACGGTGTCGGATCGAGAATTATCCGACGGCGCTGGGTCGGTACGCTCCGCCGAAGCATCGGGGGCGGACGACCGGGAACATCGGGAGGTCCGACCGGATGGTGAAAGGGATACGGATGAATTGGAGCTATCCCTTTCGGAACAACATAAAGCTGCCGTGGACTTCATCCGGCACTTTCTCCCTCAAGTTGTTCCGTCGGGCCAGACTGCTGCGCTTCCGGACAAGAGAATTATAGCGTCATTGGACTCTGAATTTTTTGAGCGGTTCAGGGACATCGCTCCCGAGTTTCCGTCGCAGTCCAATAATGTTGCAAGAACATTTGAATTATTGAACGACGCTATATTTAAACTTGCTTCCAGGACGGGGAAAGCAGGTTTCTTGTCCGCAAATACTCTCAACCTGCCTTTCATTAATGCAAGGAATAAATTCGACACGGCAGGACAGGGTATACCGAGAGTTCCTCTGCGTATGGACGACGAGGCGGAAGACTTAGAGCTATCATTACCGTCGTCAGCTTCTATTCCAACCGCGGTGTTGGAAACAGCTATTGCGTCTAACAGAGCCAATTTAGATGCCTTATCTTACGCAGATCACCTTACTAAGGCGTTATCACTGCGCCTTCAAGGGGAAGAGTTTCAGGATATACAATCCTCTTTAAGACTTCTTTCAAGGGCAGTAGCTTATTCCACGTGTAACTCCGCCCTTTCAGTGGCAAATCTGGAGTTGGTTAGACGTGACGCAGCCCTGGCTACATCCACACTAGTGGATTCTAAGGTGAAGAACTCTCTTAGAGTCGCTTCGGTCTCAGGAGAACTTCTCTTTGACGGCAAGCTTTCCGCTATTTATGATAATATTAAAAAGAAAGCTAATGATTCTCTGTTGTTCAGATCCGCTCCTAAAAGGTCGGATACAGCAGACACGAATAAGGCGGGCACTTCTGGGTCTAATGCGCCCAAGAGAGGTTCCTATAGAGGTTCCGGTGCGTCCTCTTGGTCTTATTCGAGAGACCGTCAGGATAGCGACTCTCGTTCGGGACGTCCTTCAGGCCGGGACAATCGGTCGGATGCCCCGAGGTCGACGAGGCGAGGTGCGGGTCGTGGAAGACGTGGTTTCTCCTACCGCAGGCCTCGCAGGTCCAGGAGGTGATGGCTTAAACCTCTATCGCGTTCCGGTTGGCGGAAGGTTGTCGAGTTTTTCACAAGAGTGGGCGTCGATTACGGACGACCCGTGGGTGAGAGGAGTGACTTCGGAAGGTCTAAAGATATCCTTCAAACGAAAGCCTCCATTAACTCGAAGTCCAAAGTGGACTCATCTTCCGTCAAATCCACAGAAAAGAGACGCTCTGTTATCAGAGGTGCAGTCTCTTTTAATGAAGAACGCGGTAGAGGTCGTAGAAAACCAGGAATCGCTGGGATTCTACAGCCATCTGTTTCTGGTTCCGAAACCAGACGGCTCGTTCCGTCCAGTCATAGATTTGAGCTGGATAAACAAGCTGATCGTCGCTCCGAAGTTTTATATGGAGACGATTCGATCGGTCAGAGCGAGTATTCGGGTGAACGATTATGCAACGAGCATAGATCTCAAAGATGCGTACTTTCACGTCATGGTACATCCGACATTCCGAAAGTATCTACGCTTCGCAGTCCTTGGAGTGGTGTATCAGTTCCGGGCCATGTGCTTCGGATTGAATCTAGCACCCTGGGCTTTCACTCGGGTAATGAACTCGGTAATGATCTACTTCCGAGCTCATTCGTCTGCGGTAACGTCGGCCTACCTGGACGACATTCTTCAGAGGTACGGCAACGAGTTAACGCTTCAGAACAATGTTCAGAATCTTCTTCTATTGCTCCGACGTCTCGGTTTCATAGTAAACGAGGAGAAGTCGGATCTGGTGCCGTCCAAGTCATTCACTCATCTGGGAATGAGCTTCGAGACGCACAACAATCTCGTTCGTCTGCCGTTAACCAGAGCGAAATTAGTCAGTTGTTACGCTCGCTATTGTCTGCATGCAGACAAAGTCACGGCGAGAGAATTTATGAGACTGATAGGTCTGTGCGGAGCCGCCGCGGATCTCATTCCGATGGGGCGGCTACGCACACGTCCTCTTCAAATTTTCCTGACTCAGAATTGGAGTGTGAAAATTTATTCGCTCGATGTAGACGTTCTCTTGTCAGATCAAGTGAAACAAGAGATTCAGACTTGGGCAAACATTCAGTGGTTAACTCAAGGAGTTCCGCTGCAGTTGCCGGATCCGAGTTTTACCATTATGACGGATGCCAGTCAAACAGGTTGGGGTGCATCATTAATCCCAACGGATTCGAGATGCCAGGGTCTTTGGGATCCGCAATTCCTGTGCAAGCACATAAACATCAAGGAAATGATGTCAATTTGGCTTGCGTTACGTCACTGGATGGACATTATTCACGATGCTCATGTCCAAATCCTATCCGACAATACGACAGTAGTGGCGTATATACGGAATCAGGGAGGCACTCATTCAGTTCCGTTGTTCAATCTAACGGAAAGAATCCTTCTGTTTGCGTTGGAACATCACGTTCTTCTTTCGGTCCGTCACATACCGGGTCGTCTGAATGTGCTAGCAGACTCCCTTTCACGAAAGGGTCGCTTGTTGCCGTCGGAGTGGACTCTCAACAAACAAGTATTCAATCAGATTTGCTACCAATGGGAACGGCCAATGATAGACTTATTTGCGACACATCTCAACAATCAGTTGCAGACGTATGTGTCCCCGTGTCCGGATCCAAGAGCATTTGCAGTAGACGCTCTGTCGATCCCTTGGGACGGAATGATAGGATATGCGTATCCTCCAGCGCCGTTAATTCAACAAGTATTGCTAAAGATAAAACAATCTCAATGCAAGATTCTGTTGGTAGCATCTCTGTCGCCACAGAGACCGTGGATAAATCTACTCAGGTGTCTGTTGTGGGACCTACCGCGGAAGCTTCCTCCACGAGAGGATCTTCTTTCGCAGGGGAAATCGCGCCAACTCCATCACAACCCGCAAGGTCTCAACCTTCACGTTTTTCCGTTGTGCGGTCCTTCTTGCATGGCAAGCACTTTACAGGACGAGCAGTGGACGCGATTTCTAACTGTAGGAGGACCTCCTCTTCGCTAAACTATGCGGCTAAGTGGAAGGTTTTCCGTCGTTGGTGTAGGGATCATTCTGTAGATATATTTGATCCCTCTATACCAGACATTGCAAACTTTCTAGTATACTTGTTTGACGAAATCAAACTGCAGCCTGTTACTATAAAGGGTTATAGATCTATGTTATCTGATACCTATGCACATCATGATAGTTTACAAATTGGATCTAATGTCTCTTTATCGAAATTGGTTCGAAACTTTTCGATAAATAGACCTAGAACTCTTAGATTAATTCCTAAGTGGAATTTAGCTTGGGTTCTCCTTAAATTGAAGGAAAAGCCATTTGAACCTCTTGGGACAGTAGATTTCAAATTCTTATCTTATAAGACAGCTTTTCTCTTAGCTTTCTCTTCTGCCAGAAGAGTCAGTGAGCTTCATGCACTATCGGTGGATGATTCTCATTATCGTAGTGTTGGGAACACTATCACCTTCACTACTAATGTGGGTTTTTTAGCTAAGAATCAGGCTCCTAATAAATATCCGGAACCTATTGTTATTAAGGCTCTTCCGTCTTCAGACGGGCGTAGGCCTTTACTCTGTCCTGTTAGAGCACTACGTATCTATAAACAGAGATCTCAGTTCATCAGAAAGGGACGGAAACGTTTCTTTCTGTCTTTGATGCCTAATAGAAAGGACATTTCAGTCCATTCTATTGCTAGATGGATTCAGTTAACTATCCGTACTGCTTATGAAGATTTATCTTCTTCTCAGCAGTCTGTGCTTAAGATTTCTGCTCATGAAGTAAGAGCTCTTTCTACTTCCTGGGCTTATGCTAATAGTGTTGCTATTACAGATTTAATGAAGGCTGCTTATTGGTCTCAGCCATCCACATTTACTAATTTTTATCTCAGAAATATTGAGTCCATTTCTGGAGACCTGCATTGTTTAGGTCCGTTATCTGTTGCTCAGAATGTCGTCCACTAAACAGTTGCAACTATAGTTATGCAGGCTTTCTGTTCCGGCAGTGACTCCGTCCGGCTGCCCTCTTCGCTCTGGGCTATTTGACCCAGGGCAAGGGGAAGGGGGGGGGGGGCGGGTGTTCCCTTAGGTCACCTGCTTTATAGTGAAAAGCAAGGGAATGCCTCCTCCAAGACAGTATTTCTGAGTCGCTTCCGGGATGGTTTTAAAGTGTAATATTAATGTTTAATTTCATTCATGTCTTATTTTTAAAGTGTAGATCGGTGTGAAGCATTTGTATATGTCAAGTGTCAAACGGGCTTTAATATACAATACTCGGACACTTTTAAATGATTATAAAGAGTCTCAATTCTCTGGACTACTTTATTTATTGGCTTGCTTTAAAAATAATTAGTATAAGGGTTATACTGGATGTTAATAGAGAACATGAATGTTATTGTGCTCAATTATTAAGGGTAGTGTATCTTTCTAATTTAATATTAAATAAGAAAGATACATGTAAAGCCTAATACTCCTTTTCTCCTTAAGGGGTTACCTCTTTATTTATAATTGAGCTTATTGGATTTTCCTCTATGTCCTAGGCCCTCCAGCCTGTTTACTATTCAGCTAAGTCTGGGTCATTGGTACAGTATAAAAATGTTAAAAAATTTATAGTAATTTATATATTTTTTATACTTACCAATGACCCAGACGGGGATGGCCCTCCCTGAGTTGGGAACTCTTGCCTCCCCGCTGAGTACATAGCGCTGACCAGGCACTGCCAGTAAGAATGATAATTGGCGCCAATTTCGGGACGACTGCGTCACTGCGCATGCGCAGTAGAGGCGTACTATGGAGGTCCTTTAGGACATGATTTCTTTTTGTTTTGGATGCAAATTTTGGGGATTGGGGGGCAAAATTTGTGTTTGGCCCTGGTTTTGTTGGAGTTAGCACCAGCTAAGTCTGGGTCATTGGTAAGTATAAAAAATATATAAATTACTATAAATTTTTTAACTTTCAATATTTTTTTTCAAATTTTTAAAAACGTTTCAACTAAACTATATTATGTTACCCCTTACTGGAAAGAGCTTGATGAGATCGTTGCGCTGAGGGGTCACATGATATGGTTTTCTTGAAATTTTTTGAAAAGAGAATTTTAAACTGCTCAATTTGTAAATTTGAGGTGGATGCTGCTGAATAGTTGACAAAAAGGGTTAACCATTCTGATTCATTCAAGACCGAAGTGTTGAAATTTTTTGTATTAGTCGATTCAGACAATGGGGGATATATAAAACATAACTGGAGGGCACTTGACGGAGATGTGTACCCACACCTACATACATTTTAACTTTGTCTACCAAAAACACAATATCTGTTTATATCAAACAAAGTACAGTACCTTTATAAAGTTTGGGAAGAAATGATGCAGCTGTTTTTTGCCAAGAGTACAAATAAACACATCCATTCCCCATCCTACTTCCCACACACACTGACAACTGAAAGCACCACCCATGTTTCAGTTATCATAAGTGTGATTAAATATGAAATGGCAATACAACAACTCCTCTGGAATTTTAATGGATGGATCAATTTGTGATAGTGAGTAATAAATTGCAAAAATACAAAATATTATGTGCTGAAGCACTATGACATGGATGTATCAAATATGTAACAGTAAACAGTAGCAGGTGCAAAAGTAATTAATGTCTGTTGAGGATCAAATAATAGCATGTGTAACTAGAGGGCACTTGACTGAGATGCGTACCCATTAGAGCTAAAACGGTTAACCGATTAATCAATGATCAACATCTTGATCGATCCAAAAACTAATTGATCGATTAACCGTTACTTTTGAGCTACTGTATTATATGGGTTAACAATAGAACAAACTTGCTCCAAAACAGGCAAACGTTGTCACACTGACTCACATCAATTATATGAGACAGAGTAAAGCATGCAAGTTACTTGCTGACATACTTGTCTACTTGAATGATCATCATACTGTATCAGTAGCTGGAAATGGTCATTCTTTATCTTTTACCCATTACGGGTAGCAGACGATACTTGCAAAATAAATTCATGAATTACTAAAAAATTGTAATATTTGTCTCAAAAACACAGGTTATGACCCCTCATTGGAATGAGGTCAATGAGATCGTTCCAATGAGGGGTCATAAGCTATGTATTTTTATACTGTACCAATGACCCAGACTTAGCTGGTGCTAACTCTAACAAAACCAGGGCCAAACACAAATTTTGCCCCCCAATCCCCCAAATTTGCACCCAAAACAAAAAGAAATCATGTCCTAAAGGACCTCCATACTACGCCTCTACTGCGCATGCGCAGTGACGCAGTCGTCCCGAAATTGGCGCCAATTATCATTCTCTGTTTGGCCCTTCATCAGTCAACATCTCACTGATCTTTGTGCTTGTAAATCTCAGTTTAAAGGATGCCAGACACGTAATTTTTGGAGAAAATGTGATTCTAAGGAGGATAGAAGGAGGAGAGAAAAAAGAAGTGGCAAAAAATAATCAGGGCTGTACTTAAAAATTTTTGATGAAATTATGTTAAGTTGCCTGTTTTCGAGGCATGGGCCTCTTGTTGTCATTCTTACTAATTGTTGCACTGCTTATTCAGTGTTTCCTCTCCCCTAGCCTTCTAAAGTCCCCCCTGGCAATTCTCCCATGCTTTTGGCATATTTTTGAGAAATTTCATTTCTAAAATTTCCTGGGAGAGTTGCTTGGTTACAGAATGTTTTCTGTTATTTTCCCCATAGTTACGTTTTCACCCATGGGTGTATAACGTTTGTGTTCTGCATCTTCCATCTGATGTTCTACAGATTCTCCCCTGGGAGTCTCTGTTTTGCATCAGATAGAGTGTAATTGATGACTGATTCCGGGCCAGTTTTTTCAGTGCCTGGAGTCATGTTTTCTAGTGTGTTTACACTGTTTGTTTTCATTGGCAACAGCCTTTTTTGAGGGGGGCTGTTTGCCTTTGTGGTAGTTTATCTCATTATAAGATACATTTATATTATCCGAAAGTGTCTCATTAATTATTTTATATAAATTTAAAATTTTTGACCACACTTTGCCATCGGATCCATCGGGGCTCAACGTTACTTTTCAGCAACTTGGGCTTCTCTGAAAAAATATTTTTTCAAAATTATTTTGTTTTGCAATTGTTTTTTCATTTATTAATGGATCGTGTTATTATGTATCTTTGTGTCAGGGGTTTTTGCGAGTAACTAGGACTTATTGTTCTTTCACAATGAAGGGACGTTGTTCAAATTGTAATAGGAAGAAATCTTCCTCTGACTTTCATGATCATTGTATTAATTGTAGTCAGTGTTCTCGCATTAATCCCTGTCCTATATGTGAACATTGGGATGAGAAACATTGGAAACGTGTGTCACGATATGTTGTTTCTGGAGAAAGAGCGATGCCGGCTCTTTCTCCGCAAGGTCACTCTACTCTCTGTTTCTATTTCAGAGGAACCAGAACAGGGTGATGTTTCCATGTTATCTTCTTCAAGTGTGCGTCCGTCGTCACAAATGAATTCAGAGCTAGCGGCAAAAGTGTTCATGGAGATTAGACAAATGTCGTCCGCCAGCTCGCCCGGTGTAGCGTCCATTCACCGAATGGTTCGGCAGTCGGGTTCGTCCGATGCGGTCCAAGAGGAAATTTTGGGTGATGCGAGCACTATAAACATAATAGATGCACACTTCATAGCTCGTCCAGGTCCAGCCGGGCCGCGAGCGAGAGAGGTCCCTCTCTCGTACAACAACATCTGGGACCAGATGTTGTGGTACAGAATGTGTCTTTAGCGGAGCATACGTCCATCGCTCGGGACGCTCCGTTGTATAAGCAGTCCGCAGAGACTGTTAAGGCTTCCTCTTCTCGTCAGCGCACACGACCGCACCTTGGCTGCGTGACCGCCGATATATTACCAGCTTCGCCGATGAAGGATTCTTCGGCGACCAGGTCACACCATCTGGCAGCCAGGGATTCGAGACCGATGGACTCCGGACGTTCGCATAGGAAAAGTATGCGGGAGCCATCTGATGCGGAGCTGCCCTCGGCGAAGCAGCGAAAGACTGCGCCTCCGCAGGTCTCGACGCCGGACATTCTTGTGCAGATAGCACAGCTTATCGCAGCATCCCAGCAGCCGACAGAAACGATGTCGGATCGAGAATTATCCGACGGCGGTGGGTCGGTACGCTCCGCCGAAGCATCGGGGGCGGACGACCGGGAACATCGTGAGGTCCGACCGGATGGTGAAAGGGATACGGATGACTTGGAGCTATCCCTTTTGGAACAACATAAAGCTGCCGTGGACTTCATCCGGCACTTTCTCCCTCAAGTTGTTCCGTCGGGCCAGACTGCTGCGCTTCCAGACAAGAGAATTATAGCGTCATTGGACTCTGAATTTTTTGAGCGGTTCAGGGACATCGCTCCCGAGTTTCCGTCGCAGTCCAATAATGTTGCTAGAACATTTGAATTATTGAACGACGCTATATTTAAACTTGCTTCCAGGACGGGGAAAACAGGTTTCTTGTCCGCTAATACTCTCAACCTGCCTTTCATTAATGCAAGGAATAAATTCGATACGGCAGGACAGGGTATACCGAGAGTTCCTCTGCGTATGGACGACTAGGCGGAAGACTTAGAGCTATCATTACCGTCGTCAGCTTCTATTCCAACCGCGGTGTTGGAAACAGCTATTGCGTCTAACAGAGCCAATTTAGATGCCTTATCTTACGCAGATCACCTTACTAAGGCGTTATCACTGCGCCTTCAAGGGGAAGAGTTTCAGGATATACAATCCTCTTTAAGACTTCTTTCAAGGGCAGTAGCTTATTCCACGTGTAACTCCGCCCTTTCAGTGGCAAATCTGGAGTTGGTTAGACGTGACGCAGCCCTAGCTACATCCACACTAGTGGATTCTAAGGTGAAGAACTCTCTTAGAGTCGCTTCGGTCTCAGGAGAACTTCTCTTTGACGGCAAGCTTTCCGCTATTTATGATAAAATTAAAAAGAAAGCTAATGATTCTCTGTTGTTCAGATCGGCTCCTAAGAAGTCGGATACAGCAGACACGAATAAGACAGGCACTTCTGGGTCTAATGCGCCCAAGAGAGGTCCCTATAGAGGTTCCGGTGCGTCCTCTTGGTCTTATTCGAGAGACCGTCAGGATAGCGACTCTCGTTCGGGACGTCCTTCAGGCCGGGACAATCGGTCGGACGCCCCGAGGTCGACGAGGCGAGGTGCGGGTCGTGGAAGACGTGGTTTCTCCTACCGCAGGCCTCGCAGGTCCAGGAGGTGATGGCTTAAACCTCTATCGCGTTCCGGTTGGCGGAAGGTTGTCGAGTTTTTCACAAGAGTGGGCGTCGATTACGGACGACCCTTGGGTGAGAGGAGTGACTTCGGAAGGTCTAAAGATATCCTTCAAACGAAAGCCTCCATTAACTCGAAGTCCAAAGTGGACTCATCTTCCGTCAAATCCACAGAAAAGAGACGCTCTGTTATCAGAGGTGCAGTCTCTTTTAATGAAGAACGCGGTAGAGGTCGTAGAAAACCAGGAATCTCTGGGATTCTACAGCCATCTGTTTCTGGTTCCGAAACCAAACGGCTCGTTCCGTCCAGTCATAGATTTGAGCTGGATAAACAAGCTGATCGTCGCTCCGAAGTTTTATATGGAGACGATTCGATCGGTCAGAGTGAGTATTCGGGTGAACGATTATGCAACGAGCATAGATCTCAAAGATGCGTACTTTCACGTCATGGTACATCCGACATTCCGAAAGTATCTACGCTTTGCAGTCCTGGGAGTGGTGTATCAATTCCGGGCGATGTGCTTCGGATTGAATCTAGCACCCTGGGCTTTCACTCGGGTAATGAACTCGGTAATGATCTACTTCCGAGCTCATTCGTCTGCGGTAACGTCGGCCTACCTGGACGACATTCTTCAGAGGTACGGCAACGAGTTAACGCTTCAGAACGATGTTCAGAATCTTCTTCTATTGCTCCGATGTCTCGGTTTTATAGTAAACGAGGAGAAGTCGGATCTGGTGCCGTCCAAGTCATTCACTCATCTGGGAATGAGCTTCGAGACGCACAACAATCTCGTTCGTCTGCCGTTAACCAGAGCGAAATTAGTCAGTTGTTACGCTCGCTATTGTCTGCACGCAGACAAAGTCATGGCGAGAGAATTTATGAGACTGATAGGTCTGTGCGGAGCCGCCGCGGATCTCATTCCGATGGGGCGGCTACGCACACGTCCTCTTCAAATTTTCCTGACTCAGAATTGGAGTGTGAAAATTCATTCGCTCGATGTAGACGTTCTCTTGTCAGATCAAGTGAAACAAGAGATTCAGACTTGGGCAAACATTCAGTGGTTAACTCAAGGAGTTCCGCTGCAGTTGCCGGGTCCGAGTTTTACCGTTATGACGGATGCCAGTCAAACAGGTTGGGGTGCATCATCAATCCCAACGGATTCGAGATGCCAGGGTCTTTGGGATCCGCAATTCCTGTGCAAGCTTATAAACATCAAGGAAATGATGTCAATTTGGCTTGCGTTACGTCACTGGATGGACATTATTCACGATGCTCATGTCCAAATCCTATCCGACAATACGACAGTAGTGGCGTATATACGGAATCAGGGAGGCACTCATTCAGTTCCGTTGTTCAATCTAACGGAAAGATTCCTTCTGTTTGCGTTAGAACATCACTTTCTTCTTTCGGTCCGTCACATACCGGGTCGTCTGAATGTGCTAGCAGACTCCCTTTCACGAAAGGGTCACTTGTTGCCGTCGGAGTGGACTCTCAACAAACAAGTATTCAATCAGATTTGCTACCAATGGGAACGGCCAATGATAGACTTATTTGCGACACATCTCAACAATCAGTTGCAGACGTATGTGTCTCCGTGTCCGGATCCAAGAGCATTTGCAGTAGACGCTCTGTCGATCCCTTGGGACGGAATGATAGGATATGCGTATCCTCCAGCGCCGTTAATTCAACAAGTATTGCTAAAGATAAAACAATCTCAATGCAAGATTCTGTTGGTAGCATCTCTGTCGCCACAGAGACCGTGGATAAATCTACTCAGGTGTCTGTTGTGGGACCTACCGCGGAAGCTTCCTCCACGAGAGGATCTTCTTTCGCAGGGGAAATCGCGCCAACTCCATCACAACCCGCAAGGTCTCAACCTTCACGTTTTTCCGTTGTGCGGTCCTTCTTGCATGGCAAGCACTTTACAGGACGAGCAGTGGACGCGATTTCTAACTGTAGGAGGACCTCCTCTTCGCTAAACTATGCGGCTAAGTGGAAGGTTTTTCGTCGTTGGTGTAGGGATCATTCTGTAGATACATTTGATCCCTCTATACCAGACATTGCAAACTTTCTAGTATACTTGTTTGACGAAATCAAACTGCAGCCTGTTACTATAAAGGGTTATAGATCTATGTTATCTGATACCTATGCACATCATGATAGTTTACAAATTGGATCTAATGTCTCTTTATCGAAGTTGGCTAGAAACTTTTCGATAAATAGACCCAGAACTCTTAGATTAATTCCTAAGTGGAATTTAGCTTGGGTTCTCCTTAAATTGAAGGAAAAGCCATTTGAACCTCTTGGGACAGTAGATTTCAAATTCTTATCTTATAAGACAGCTTTTCTCTTAGCTTTCTCTTCTGCCAGAAGAGTCAGTGAGCTTCATGCACTATCGGTGGATGATTCTCATTATCGTAGTGTTGGGAACACTATCACCTTCACTACTAATGTGGGTTTTTTAGCTAAGAATCAGGCTCCTAATAAATATCCGGAACCTATTGTTATTAAGGCTCTTCCGTCTTCAGACGGGCGTAGGCCTTTACTCTGTCCTGTTAGAGCACTACGTATCTATAAACAGAGATCTCAGTTTATCAGAAAGGGACGGAAACGTTTCTTTCTGTCTTTGATGCCTAATAGAAAGGACATTTCAGTCCATTCTATTGCTAGATGGATTCAGTTAACTATCCGTACTGCTTATGAAGATTTATCTTCTTCTCAGCAGTCTGTGCTTAAGATTTCTGCTCATGAAGTAAGAGCTCTTTCTACTTCCTGGGCTTATGCTAATAGTGTTGCTATTACAGATTTAATGAAGGCTGCTTATTGGTCTCAGCCATCCACATTTACGAATTTTTATCTCAGAAATATTGAGTCCATTTCTGGAGACCTGCATTGTTTAGGTCCGTTATCTGTTGCTCAGAATGTCGTCCACTAAACAGTTGCAACTATAGTTATGCAGGCTTTCTGTTCCGGCAGTGACTCCGTCCGGCTGCCCTCTTCGCTCTGGGCTATTTGACCCAGGGCAAGGGGAAGGGGGGGGGGGGGCGGGTGTTCCCTTAGGTCACCTGCTTTATAGTGAAAAGCAAGGGAATGCCTCCTCCAAGTCAGTATTTCTGAGTCGCTTCCGGGATGGTTTTAAAGTGTAATATTAATGTTTAAATTCATTCATGTCTTATTTTTAAAGTGTAGCTCGGTGTGAAGCATTTGTATATGTCAAGTGTCAAACGGGCTTTAATATACAATACTCGGACACTTTTAAATGATTATAAAGAGTCTCAATTCTCTGGACTACTTTATTTATTGGCTTGCTTTAAAAATAATTAGTATAAGGGTTATACTGGATGTTAATAGAGAACATGAATGTTATTGTGCTCAATTATTAAGGGTAGTGTATCTTTCTAATTTAATATTAAATAAGAAAGATACATGTAAAGCCTAATACTCCTTTTCTCCTTAAGGGGTTACCTCTTTACTATATAGTTGAGCTTATTGGATTTTCCTCTATGTCCTAGGCCCTCCAGCCTGTTTACTATTCAGCTAAGTCTGGGTCATTGGTACAGTATAAAAATGTTAAAAAATTTATAGTAATGTATATATTTTTTATACTTACCAATGACCCAGACGGGGATGGCCCTCCCTGGAGTTGGGAACTCTTGCCTCCCCGCTGAGTACATAGCGCTGACCAGGCACTGCCAGTAAGAATGATAATTGGCGCCAATTTCGGGACGACTGCGTCACTGCGCATGCGCAGTAGAGGCGTAGTATGGAGGTCCTTTAAGACATGATTTCTTTTTGTTTTGGATGCAAATTTTGGGGATTGGGGGGCAAAATTTGTGTTTGGCCCTGGTTTTGTTAGAGTTAGCACCAGCTAAGTCTGGGTCATTGGTAAGTATAAAAAATATATAAATTACTATAAATTTTTTAACTTTCGAGACAAAAATTGAAAACAATAAATTTGAATGGAGATTTTTGTATATAGGACTAGTCGGTTTTGTTTGTTACGTTGGGTAAAGGGTTCGTGCTGTAAATCATCAACAGTATGGCAATTATTCAAGATATCTATTTGGACAAGTGATTAATCGGTTAACCAAGGTTAATCCGTGTGATTAATCAATCAAGAAACCCCTCAACTGTTTCAGCTCTAGGACTCATGCCTGCATAATTTGGACTTTGACCACCAAAAACAATAGCTATTTAGATCTAACGAATACCATGTGTACAAAGTTTGGGAAGAAACAATGTAGATGATGATTGTCGTGAATACAAACAGACATCCCACGCGAACTGTCTGGATCGACGTATGTGGTTTATCCTCGAGTGTGATGTGGACGGTTTATTTTTTACGAGGCGAAGCCGAGTAAAAAATAATCCCAGCATCACACGAGAGGATAAACACGTACGTTGGTCCAGACAGTTCACTGTTGTGTTTATTATATTTCCCATTCATTTTTACCCACAGCAGGGATGAAATAGGTAACTAACTCTCGGAAACTGTGTGAAACTTGAATTGCCCCATGGCATGCGTAGAAATATATAAACCAACTGCTGTTAATTTTTGACATAACGTTTCATTATTCAAGAATCGAACAAATGTGCATTGGAAATCAACTGAATGTATCTGTATTGTGGTGAATTGGATTGTTTCTTGGAATATTTCATTCAGCATTTCTGGGAATAGTTGTTGAACGTAATGTTTATAATGGGATTGTTGATGGTAGCTTGGCCAAAAATATATTGTCAACCTTCACATGTCAATTAAAATAGTCCATCAACGCTGAGAGTTGAACAACATTTTGAGAGTGTAATATCACCGTAGAGTAGGATACGATATTTATAGTTCAGGGAAAAACAAGTGAAAATATAGGTGGTCAGTGTACTCGCATTAACTCCTGTTCTGTATCGTATGATTTCGATGACAATATGGGAAGCGTATGTCACGGTATGTTATTGGGGAATTGGACACTCCGGTCCTTTCCCCGCAGGGTCACTCTACTTTATCAATTTCTATTTCAGACGATCAAGATTAGGGTGATGTATCTGTGATGTCTTCCAACAGTGTGCCTCCGTCGTCACAATTAATGAAGGGCTAGCGGAAAAGTGCTCATGTAAATACGCCAATTGCCTAAGAGGACCCTAGTAGGTTCGACGGCCTTTGACGTCCGCTAGCCCGCCCGGTGTAGCGTCCATTTACCGAATGGTTCGGCAGCCGGGTTCGTCCGTTGCGGTCTAGAAGGAATTTTGGGGTGATGCGAGCACTATAAATCAACCTAATGCACACCCAGTGACGGCGGATCGGAGGGAGAACGGAGGAAGCCTTTTAGTCCGGTTCATAGCTCGTTCTGGTCCATCCGGACGGCGAGCGAGAGAGGCCCCTCTCTCGTACAACAACTTCTGGCCCCAGATGTTGTGGTACAAAATGTTTCGCATTCGGAGCATACGTCCGTCGCTCGGGACGCTCCGACATATAGTCAGTCCGGAGTAGACTGTCAATAAGGCTTCCTCATTCTCATGGTAGCGCACACGACTGCTCTTGGCTACGTGACCACGGATATCCAGTCAGCTTCGCCAGTCAGAGAATTATCGGCGACCAGGTCACACCATCCGGTAGCCAGGGACACGAGGCCTGCAGACTCCGGACGTTCGCATAGGAAGTGTGCGGGAGTCAACGTACACTGAGCTTCCGGCGGCAATGCATCGTAAGACCGCTTCTGCACAGGCCTCGGGAACGGACGTGCTTTCCTAAATAGCACAGTTTATCGCAGCATCCCAACATCAACTGATTCTGTCGCATATTTTTTATCCGACGATACTGGGTCGGGACGCTCCGCGGAAGCGGGTACGGACGTCCGAAAATTTTCATCCGGTCCGACGGGATACCGAAAGGGATTTGGAGGATTTCGAGCTTTCCCTTTCGGAACAACATATGCTGTTGTGTATGTCATCTGACTTGGTCTTCTACAGCTTCTTTCGTCGGACCAGATTGCTGCGATGCCGGATAAGAAACTGATAGCGTCGGTGGACTTAGAAATTTTTGGTTCGGTTCAGGGACATCGTCCCTCAGTTCCGACATAGTCCAATAATGTCACACAAACTTTCGAATTATTGAACGACGCTATATTTATTATTATTATATGCTTGCTATAACCAAGCATTTCTGGTTTCTTGTTCGCAAAGTTACGGAGATGTCTTTCAAAAGTGTGCCTCTGTCGTCATAGTTAATGAAGAGCTAGCGGCAATAAGTGCTCATGGAATATGTCTATCGCCTACGGAGTGACATTCGCTAGCTCACCCGGTGTAGCGTGCATTCATCGAATGGTTCGGCTGCCGGGTTCGTCCGTTGCGGTCTAGGAAGGAGATTTGGGTGATGCGAGCACTTTAATTACTTTAGTACTCACCCAGTGACGGCAGATTGAGGACAGATCGGAGGAAGCCTGTTAGTCCGGTTCCTGGCTTGTCCAGGTCCGTCCGGGCTGTGAGCGAGAGAGGTCCCTCTCTCGTCCAACAACATAGGGGACCGCATGTTGTGGTTCTGATATTTTACATTCGGAGCATATGTCTGTCGGTCGGGACGCTCCGTTATATTGACAGTCCGAGAGACTGTCCATAATGCTTCCTCATCCTCACAGCAGGGCACACGACCGCACATTGGCTACGTGACCTCGAGTATCCGATCAGTTTCGTCATTCAGTGATTCCACGGCGAATAGGTCGCGCCATCCGGTAGCCAAGGGACACGAGGCCTATACACTCCGTTCGCTCGCATTTTGGTAGTATGCACGGGGTAACGATCACGGAGCTTCCAGCGGCAATGCATTGTAGGACCGCTTCTCCTCAGGCCTCAGTGACGGACGTGCTATCCGAGTTAGCACAGTTGTTTCGCAGCATCCCAGCAATTGACAGTTTCTTGGTCGAATCAGGAATTATCCGACGGCGCTGGGTCGGTGCGGTCCGCGGTTGCATCAGGTACGGACGACCGAACGCTTTATAGGGTCCGACAGGATGGCGAAAGGGATTCGAAAGATTTCGAGTTTTCCCTTTTGTAGTATCGGAAGCTGCCATTCATATCTTCTGGCATTATCTTCCAGTGATTGTTATTTCGGACTACATTGCTGCGATGTTGGATAAGAGACTTATAGCGTCATTGGACTCGGAATTTTCGATCGGTTCGGGGACATTGTCCCTGACTTACCGACGCAGTCCAATAATTTTATTACAACATGTGTTTTATTTTTCGACGCTATATATGCATACAAGCCTGCTACCAAGCATGATAGTTTAGTTTCTTGTCCGCGTTGCTCATTTCTGCCGTTTTATCATTTATACGAATAGTTTATTTTGGCAGTGCAGGGCATACCGAGAGTTCATATGCATCTAGACGGTGTGGTTAAAGACTGGAAATATTCTTTTTTGCCGCCGTCTATGTCTTTTCCAACTTCAATGTTGGAAACGACAATGATGTCTAGTAGACTTAACTTAGACGCTTTATCATACGTGAGGCGTTATCATTACGTCTTCAAGAAAAGATTTACGGGATATTATTCTGAATGTAATTTCTTTTGAGGGCAGTAGTTTGTCCACGTATAACTCCGCCCTTCAGTGGCTGATTGGAGTTGGTTAGACGTGATGCAGCCCTAGCTACATCCACGAGCATGGACAGTAAGGTTAAGAACTCTCTCAGAGTCGCTTCGTTCTCGGAGAAGCTTCTCTTCGACGGCAACTTTTCGGCAATCCATGAATTGCTCGATTTACACGTTCTCTTGTCTATCTAGTGTTACAAGAGATTCAGACTGGGGCAAACATTCGGTGGTTGACTCAGAGAGTGCCACTGCAGTTGCCGGACCCGAGTGTTGCTGTTATGACGGTTGCCAGTCAAACAGATTGGGATATTATACTGATCCCAAAGGATTCGAAGTGCCAGGGTCTTTGGGTTCCGCAGTCTCTTAGCAACCAATTATCTTCCGCGGAATAATGTTTTTTAGGCTTGCTTTATGTCATTGCATGAACATTATTCAGAAACGCATGCCCAAATCCTGTCCGTTAATTCGACAGTAGTGGCGTATCTCCGGAACCAGGGAGGCACTCTTTCGTTTCCGTTATTCAATTTAATGGGAAGAATCCGTCTGTTGGTTATAGTACACCAAGTTCTGTTTTGGTCCGTCATATTCCGGGTCGTCTGATTGTTTTACCGGACTCCCGTTCACTTAGGGGTCGCTTGTTGCTGTCAGAATGGACTCTCAACAAACAAGTATTCAATCAGATTTGCTATCTATGGGAGCGCCCAATGATGATTTATTTACGACACAGCTTGCTAATCAGTTGCAGACGTATGTGTTGGCTTGTCCGGATCTCTGAGCTAATGTTGTTAACGCTCTATTGATCTATAGGACGGAATGATAGGATACGCGTATCCTCCGGCGCTGTTGTTTCAGCAGGTATTGCTAAGATAAACAACCACAATACATTTCTGTTGATAGCATCTCTATCTTCACAGAGACCATGGGTAATTTACTCTGTTGTCTACTGTGGGACTTAACGTGAAATCTTCCTCAATGTGAGGATCTTTTTTCACTGGGTAAATCGTGTCATCTTTATCACAACCTGCAAGGTCGCAACCTTCATGTATTCCGTTGTGTGGTCCGTATTGCATTGTAAGCATTGTACTGGACGAGCTTTGGACGCGATTTCTTACTGTAGGAGATCCTCTTCTTCGCTATTCTATGCGGCTAAAGTGGAGGCTCTTCCGTCGTTGGTGTAGGGATCATTATGTTCATATTGTTGATCCCTCCATACTACTCATTGCAATTTTTTAGTATACTTGTTTCACAAGATCTACTGCAGCCTGTTATTATTAAGGTTATAGGTTTATGTTACCTCATACCTATGCACTCTAGGATAGTTTACAATTGAGTCTTATGTCTCTTTATCTAAGTCAGTTAGTATCTTTTTGATAAATAGACTTAGAATCTTTAGATAAAATTCCTATATGGAATTTAACTTCGGTTCTTATTTACCTAAGTAATCATTTGAGCCTCTGGAAACAGTAGTTTTCAAATTCTGACCTTTTAGACAGTAATTCTGTTGGTTTCTCTTTTACTGAAGAGTCAGTGAGTTTCATGCACTATCGATGGATGATTTTCACTTTCGTAGTTTCGGAATCACTACTTCCGTTACCATTTAGGCTGGATTTTTGCATAAGAGTTAGGCTCCTAATATCCGGAACCTATTGTTATTAAGGTCCTTCCGTCTTCGTACGGGCATAGGCCTTTACTCTTTCCGGTTAGAGTTTATGTATTTATAAACAGATATCTGTTTATTACTATGGGCGTAAGCTTCTTCTGTCTTTGATGCCTAATAGAAGGATGTTACGCTCCATTCTATTGTTAATGGATTCTATTAACTATCGGTACTGCTTATGGTGTATCATTGACTCAGCAGTTGTGCTTAAGATTTCGGCTCATGAAGTAAGAGTTCTTCTACATCTTGGGCTTACATTAATAGTGTCGCTATTATAGATTTTTGAAGGCTGCTCATTGCGCTCAGCCATCCACATTCATGAATTTTTTATCTCAGAAATATCGAGTCCATTTCTGGAGGCCTCTATTGTTAGGTCTATTATCTACTGCTCAGAATGTCATTCACTTAACAGTTGCTACTATAGCTAGGTAGGCTGTCTGTTTCGGCAGTGTCTCCGTTCTGCTGCCCTCTTCGCTCTGGGCTATTTGACCCAGGGCAAGAAAAGGGGGGGGGGGGGGGGAGGGTGTTCCCTTGGGTCACCTGTTTTACTATGAAAACAAGGGGATACCTCCTCCGGAGTTAGTAATTCTGAGCTGTTATTGGGATGGTTGTTTAGTGAGAAGTTTATGTTTTAAAAATTCATTCTAGTCTTAGTTTTTAAAGTATAGCTTTTGAATATTGCATATGTCAACGGACATGATTATGCAATCCTCAGACACTTTTAAGGAGTATAAGAGTCTCTATTCTCTAGACTTACTTTATTTATTGGCTTACTTTAAAAATTTTTAGTATAAGGATTATATTGGATATTAATAGAGTACATGGATGTATGAAGCTCAATTTTGGAAGGTGTTGTATCTTTCTAATTTATCATAAATAAGAAAGATACATGTAAGGCCTATTACTTCTTTTTCCCTACAGGGGATGACTCTATTTTATATTATTGAGCGTATTCCATTTTGCTCTATGTCCTTGGCCCTCCAGCCTTTTTACTATTCAGCTATGTCTGGGTCATTGGTACAGTATAAAAATGTTAAAAAATTTATAGTAATTTCTATATTTTTTATACTTACCAATGACCCAGACGGGGATGGCCCTCCCAGGAGTTGGGAACTCTTGCCTCCCCGCTGAGTACATAGCGCTTACCAGGCACTGGTTATTAGAATGATTAATGGCGCCAATTTCGGAACGTCCTTAACACTGCGCATGCGCAGTAGAGGTGAAGTGTGGAGGGCCTTTCAGGACATGTTTTCTTTGGTTTTAGATGCAAATTTTGGGGATTGGGGGGCAAAATTTGTGTTTGGCCCTATATTTTAAGAGTTAGCACCAGCTATGTCTGGGTCATTGGTAAGTATAAAAAATATAGAAATTACTATAAATTTTTTAACATTCCTAATCTCTCTAGACGCCCCTTTACAGGATATACGTGTTAAACGAATGTAAAGCTTACAACTGAGGACACTTGCAGCAATCGCCAGTCCATACCGGAAAAGTGAAGGATGCACTCCATTGACTCAGGTTGCAGTAAAATTACCAGTCGCGTGCACTTTGGCGGTAAACCGTAAACGTGGCTCTGAGAGCCATGTTTACCACCCAAGTGTGCGCGACTGGTAATTTTACTGGGACCCCAGTCAACGAAGTTTAACACTTTGAAAAATGTTCAGTTTAATGTAGTTCTTTCGAGCCTTGACTTGTAGTGCAAGGTATTACAATCGGCATCGGCATCAGAATCGGCCGATTGTGGGCTCAAATAACCGATAATCGGTCAGCGACCATTTTTGGTAATCGGTTGGGCACTAAAGTTTAACTAGGTGCAATATCAGGAAATTTCTTTAAAAATCTTCTTCAGACCCACCAGTCAGAATGCTTTGATATTGGGTATACAACATTTCTAGTGGTGTCAGATTCAAGTTTGTTCAAATGTAGTCCCTGGCTTAATATTTGGTCTCTCTATGGGAGTCCCAAAGATTAACTTACTGCATTATGAGGAATATTCTTTAACCCTTTACCCAACGTAACGGTCAAAACCGGTCAGCGCTGTTCTAAAAAATCGCCAATTAATTTTCATTATTTTTTCATTTTTTGTCTCAAAAATATAGGTTATGACCCCTCGTTGGAACGAGCTCGTTCCAATGAGGGGTCATAACCTATGTTTTTGAGACAAAAAATTAGTTATTCAAAAATTTTTTTTTTGCAACTGTCATCTGCTTTTCATGTTAGGTAAAGGGTTAAAAATCTAATAACATCAGACCTACCAGTGAAAAGATATTTGGCATGCAACATCTCTTAGTGGGTCAGATTCAAGTTTGTTCAAATTGGGTCTCTGAGTTAATATTTGGGTTCTCCATTGGAGTGAAAAGTTTTACTTTGTGCAATATGAGGAGATTTCTTTTAAAATCTTCTTGTTCAGATCCACCAGTCACAATCCTTTCATATTTGTTATGTGACATCTCTAGTGGTTTCGGATTCAAATTTGTTCAAATCAAGTCTCTAGGTTAATATTTTGGCTCTCTGTGGGAGCTCCAAAATTAACTTTCTTAGTGCAATATGGGGGAGTTTCTTTAAAAAATTATTCTTCAGATCTGCTAGTCAGAATCCTTTCATATTTGGTATACAATGTCTGTAAGGGGCTCAGATGCACATAGTTCAAATTGGGTCCCTGGGCTAATATTTGTGTTCTCTATAGTTAAACTTAGTGCAATATGAGAAGATTTCTTACAAACTCTTTTTCTTCAGATCCACTGGTAAGAATTCTTTCATATTTGGTAGAAAACATCTCTTGGGAGATCAGATATCAGATCAGATATCAGATTCAAGTTTGTTCAATTCGAGTCCCTGGCTTAATATTTGGGCTCCCTGTGGGCAGGGGGCAGATTAGGTTCAAGTTTGTTCAAATCCTTTCCTTAGTGTTTTTCCATAAAATTTGCCTTTCAAACTGCAGTGACATAACAACCCGTGGAAGTTGACAGTGCTTGTCTAAAGCTGATAGAATTGGAAGCAGTCAGAAAGACCTACAATAATAATCATCTGACATGGACACCAGAGTTATGATAATTCCATGACTTCATTCCTCTAGTGTTGATGAACCATGATTAACTGAATGTGACCCAAAATACTTCTTTGAATCATTTTGTCTGGTGAGCAATTAAGACTTCTTGGGGCCTCTTGTTATCAAAACCGCAGCTTGTTGTGCATTTAATAAATTTGATAAAATGTTCCCTTGATTGCAAGAAGGCACCATCTGCAGTTTATTTATTTATTAGGGTTTAACAACACTTTCGACAGCCAGGGTCACAGTTTTATGGGTGGAGGAAGCCGGAGTACACAGAGTGAATCACTGAGTGATGGTGAGCAACTGTCAGGCTCCCCAACGTACTATCTCCACACAAGCAGGGTTAGCATTGGTTGAAGACAAGTGTACCATTGACATGGAGTATGCCCTAGTACACAATGCCACCTTGCCGGACGTGGGCAATGGGGGTGAAGTGTCTTTCCCAAGGACACAATGCAGTTGCTGCAGGTGGGATTTAAACCGAGGACCCCTAGGCTTGCAGCCTGCAGCCTGCACCTCTACCGAACCACCGAATGGCGAAAATGGCATGAGAAACAAATGATTACTTTTTGTGGCCTTATCAAAAGTTTACACTGTTTCATACACTTTTTTTCTTGAAAAAAGTTTTTCTGATTCATTTTTCTCCCCAAATATTTTCTTTTCTAGATTATCATCGGAGAAACAAACCCCACATCAGTTGAATTTTCAGATCCAAATAAAATTCATCTTGTGCAACAAGTGTCTTTGAAGGTAAGTATATGAATTGGGCAGACTGCATGTTTTCACTTTTATGATAGTTTGTGTCAGTACTGATACAGGAATTGGAGTTCAATCTTCTTAAAATTGAAAGTCTGTTTTGAAGACTTTGTCGGTACAAATTTGTTGCATATCTGCCTTTTTCAATTTTTATTTTATCCCAATCAGCCAAGAGCTAGCCTTGGCTTTTTGACAAATCCAGGGCAGCAAAACATCTCCCACCTAAGAGCTACATAGGCAAGCAAATTGCTCTCCTTGCCATTACTTCACAGCTCATTAAACTAACACAAGTGCCAAGTACCTTGACCTCACCTCCAATACCTCTTTGAAAATAAGCAATTTGGGATGTTCTCCACAAGAAAAACCCCTTCAAGAACTAAAAAGTCCAAATTGACAAAATTTAGGCTAATTTGTACCAACCATGGGCCAAAAGAACAAGATGCACAGCCTGGTGTCCAATCATTCTGTTTCCTGTTCCAGAACAGACATCCATCGTCAAGTTCCTTCCAGACGTGCAATTAATTTTCTCGTTTTCATCCATCTTGCTTGGATTATTTCTCAAATTTGTGTTATTTTGATCTATAATGAAGCAGTTTTAAGGAACTTCAGAAGGAAAGAATACTGATTCTTAAGGAAAATGCCTTTGTAGCCTATCACCAAGTCTTTTAGTCATTATGATCTTAGGAAAGTGAATTTTAAAAGTTTTGTTCTTTGTCAATATCAACAGAACGAAAATTAGTCACATATTTTTTACAACCTCCCAAACTAACACAAGTGCCTTCACTCCCATCTTTATTTCTCTTGGACATGAGCAAATTTGATGTTTTCTCTAAGAGAAAACCCTTTGAGAAGAAAAGACTAAGAAAAGACTAAAAGTGACCCAAGAAAACCAAACCAGACCAACCAGAGGCCAAAAGTGCATAGCTCACTGCGTGGTGCCCATACAATACAGTTCTAGAACAGTCAACCATTGTCCTATTCCCACCAGACATTCCTGCGCACTAGACTTCAGTTTCTTATTTTCAACTGCCATATTTGATGCTGGATTTTTCCTTGTCTTTTTTTTTAATTGGGGTTTGAGAACACTTTTGACAGCCGAGGTCACCTCATGTCAGACAGTTTTGTGGGGGAGGAATCTGGAGTAACTGGAGAGAATCACTGAGCACCAGTGAGTAACTGTCAGTCTTCCCAACGCACTAACTCTGCACAAGCAGGGTTAGCATTGGCTGAAGACAATTGCATCATCGACATGCAGTACGACTTAGCACAGAGTGCCATTTTCCCCCACGTGGGCAATCAGGATTAATTGCCTTGCCCAAGGACACAATGCAGCTTCATCTGGTGGGGATCAAACTATGGACCCTTCCAATGCCATAACCACAGAGCCACCGCGCTCCCTTCCATATTTCTTAAACAAACAAAGATTATGTGGCAATTTTGAGCAGTCCAAAGATGGAAATGGTGGGTGTGTTATAAAGACTATCATAACCTCATCTGTTTAATGACTTTTATAAATAATGTTTAAACACTCTCTACTCTCCATTTCTTGTAGGATTCAATTCACTATATGCATAGCTTATAATTGTCCTACTCCAGCCGAAAAGATATCCGACAATATTTCAGAACATGAAGTGAGAGCCCTGGCAACTTCATGGTCTTGTGCTGACTCAGAATCTATTAGTGACCTCAGAAATGCAGCCTACTAGTGGAGAAATTACACAGGTTTTTCATCTGAAACAGCCTGGAGACCTGTGTTCATTAGGTCTTGTAGTCACTGCACATTAAGTTTTTGCATCTCTTCATCAGTAGTATCTCAGAAATTATCTTTTTTCTTTCCTTTTTTGTCTAGTTATTTTATTTTCTGGTATGAAAGACAGGTTTACTCATGAACACTGCAGGTATGTTATTGTGTGTGTGCCATTTAACATTGAAGGTACAGTGGTGCTTATATTTATTTATTTATTATTTATTTATTATGATTTATCGACACATTAACAGCCAGGGTCATATCATGTCGGTGACAATTTTACGGGTGGAGGAAGCCAGAGTACCCGGAGAGACCCACTGATTAACGACAAGCAGCTGTCAGCCCACCAACATCATAATGCTGAACTCTGCACCATGGCACAGGCAGGGTTAGATTGGTTGAAGACATGCACACCATCGACATGCAGTACGCCTTAGTACACAGCGTCATCGTGCCCCCATGTAGGCAGACAGAGTTAAGTGCCTTGCCCAAGGACATAACGCAGGAGCACAAATCAGTCGTTGAAATGGTGGTTCTTATATTGAAACTATGTTGTAAGGGGAAAGTAACCCCTGCTTCAGCTCGTTTTCAGTAGAACTTGTTTACTACTATTTGCTTAACATCCTGGGAGTAAGCTACTATTATTGAGATTAGAATACCACATATAAATATGTTTATATGTTATGTTATGTCCTTGTTTATTAGAAACAGTACGTCCATACTGTGCATGGGTGGTAATATTTCCATGAACACAGTAATATTAGACTCCGAATACAAATTATAGGAAAAGTCAACAAAAATTTAAATAATGAAACATCGGGTACAACCTGGTGCTTCATTAATTAAAATTTTGCTGCTGATGATTTTTTATTACCTGATAAATGCATGCATGGATATCACTGCCCACATGTGGATTACAATCCACGGTGACTGTTCGATAGATTCATTTATTCATATCATTTTCATCTTTTTTTCTGAAAATGCTGACTCATTTAGTTTCAGCCATGCAATTACCCAGACTTCTAGTTTACTTAACCCTTACCTAACATGAAAAGCAGACGACTCTTGCAAAAAAAATTCTTGAATAACTAATTTTTTTCATTTTTTGTCTCAAAAACATAGGTTATGACCCCTCATTGGAACGAGCTCGATGAGCTCGTTCCAATGAGGGGTCATAACCTATGTTTTTAAGACAAAAAATGAAAAAATAATGAAAATTCATTGGCGATTTTTAAGAATAGCGCTGGCCGGTTTTGGCCGTTACGTTGGGTAAAGGGTTAAAGATACATAACATATTCATATATATTCCCTCCACGTATTGTTAAATTGACACTTGTGTAAGTTCGGTAAGTTGCGAAGAAATTCAAATTTTATACCACATTTTATTTCTTGATGTACTTACCAATCTAACACAAAATATTGCACTCCAAGAAAATAAAATATTCTATTTATATGTGCCTCCTCCCCACTTCATATAAAAAAACATACATGTGATTTACAAATTTCGAAATTGATAGCACCTGTTTGGCTGGAATAGGACAATAGGCAAATGTTGTAGAACTGAAATGTATGGATGCCAGACACAAGCCTTGAAATGAGACGGATGCGAGTGCAATTGCTCCCCTCAGCACCTGTGTTTTATTTTTTACGGGAGCTAAAAAAAGGCACTTGTTGAAAAATATTGTGGAGCACTTATATTCTGTGAGGGCATATAAATGTGTGCTGTTTTGAGAAAACAACACTCTGTGGCCAGTGGCAAGTTACTGTTATAGTTCAGCAGGTCTTTATACATTTAAAGTTTCTGGTGTTTGGTGACAGTATTCCCTCAAAATTCATGTACTAACATGTTACGGGTGCAATTTACTCCTGTCTCAGATTTCACGGGAGCTTAAAACTGCACCCGTCAATTTTGTTCATTTCCAGCACTGCAAGCAGGATGCACTTCAGGACCCTTTTTAGGCCGGTTTGATTTTCTTTGAAAAATTTTTACTTTTTCTTCTCTAAGGGGTTTCTTGTTGAGAAAACATCACAATTTGCTTATTTCATGAGATACAAACCGAGAGCTTGGCATGTATATTCATTTGATAAGTACAGTAAATCCTGCCTTGAGAGACCACTGTATTGAGAGACCAACTGTCTTGAGAGACCACTGGGTATAGTATTGAAGAAGGATGTCTCAAAGGTTACTTTCGAGTAGGTTCCCTCCTACACAGCTTTTGAGTAACAGAAATTGAAAAAAAAACATTGTGTAATTATACCCCACGTAACGAAGTTGCTGGGGTATAATGTTTTTGACTGGTCCATCCGTCAGTCTGTCAGTCCGTCAGTCCATCAGTCCTACTTGTTTTCCGGACTTTTTCTTTACACACTTACAGATATTGAGCTGATTTTTGGTATGTGAGTCTAACATGGTGGCCTACAGATGAAGTTTACATTTTTTTCCGCTCCACTGATTTTTACCGAAATTACGGCCCTTGGACTCTGAAAAATTCATTAAAATTACAGTTTTCCGGACTTTTTTTCTACACGCTTCCAGATATTGAGCTGATTTTTGGTATGTGAGTCTAACATGGTGGCCTACAAATCAAGTTTGCATTTTTTTCCGCTCCACTGATTTTTACCGAAATTACGGCCCTTGGACTCTGAAAAATTCATCAAAATTACAGTTTTCCGGACTTTTTATCTAAACGCTTCCAGATATTGAGCTGATTTTTGGTATTTTAGTCTAACATGGTGGCCTACAGATCAAGTTTGCATTTTGTTCCGCTCCACTGATTTTTACCGAAATTACGGCCCTTGAACTTTGAAAAGTTCATCAAAATTACAGTTTTTTAGACTTTTTTTCTACGCGCTTCCAGATATTGAGCTGTTTTTGGGTATGTTAGTCTGGTCTACAGATCAAGTTTGCATTTTGTTCCGCTACACTGATTTTTACCGAAATTACGGCCCTTGAACTTTAAAAAATTCATTAAAATTACAGTTTTCCGGACTTTTTTTCTACACGCTTCCAGATATTGAGCTGATTTTTGGTATGTGAGTCTAACATGGTGGCCTACAAATCAAGTTTGCATTTTTTTCCGCTCCACTGATTTTTACCGAAATTACGGCCCTTGGACTCTGAAAAATTCATCAAAATTACAGTTTTCCGGACTTTTTATCTAAACGCTTCCAGATATTGAGCTGATTTTTGGTATTTTAGTCTAACATGGTGGCCTACAGATCAAGTTTGCATTTTGTTCCGCTCCACTGATTTTTACCGAAATTACGGCCCTTGAACTTTGAAAAGTTCATCAAAATTACAGTTTTTCAGACTTTTTTTCTACGCGCTTCCAGATATTGAGCTGTTTTTGGGTATGTTAGTCTGGTCTACAGATCAAGTTTGCATTTTGTTCCGCTACACTGATTTTTACCGAAATTACGGCCCTTGAACTTTAAAAAGTTCATAAAAATTACAGTTTTCCGGACTTTTTTCCTACACGCTTCCAGATATTGAGCTGATTTTTGATATGTTAGTCTAACATGGTGGCCTACAGAACAAGTTTGGGTTTTGTTCTGCTCCACTGATTTTTACCAAAATTACGGCCCCATAGACTTTGAAAAGTTTATCAAAATTACAGTTTTCCGGGCTTTTTCTCTGCTTGAGTGCTTTCAATACCGTTGAAACTACAGAACACTGGTTTCTGCAGTATTCCTAGAATGTATGTTTATTTTTAAAAAATGATTAGAGCTTGAAATATCGGGGCGCGTGGGGTATGTGAGCGTGCTCACTAAGGTTCTATATTTGCTTAATAAACTGATATTTCAGGTTTGAATAATGCATGTAATTATGTATTATATGTTATTTCATGTTATTGAGTCATTATATTTTCATCATTTTCGTTTTCATCTGATCCTCACTGAAAATGTTGAGTATTGATCCAGTTATAACAAGGTATTAATTAAAAATCGAATATGTTTTCATTTTTGGAATTCACTAAAAAAAACGTTTCCACAATCTATTCCAATGAGGTCTCATAAACTAGTTTGAATACTTTTTTAGCTGCGACGAGCAGCTCTATATGTGGCAGTGTCGGTCTGTCTGTCAGTCTGTCTGTCACCAACGGGTTTAAAAAACACCATAACTCCTAAAATACTTGATGGAATGACACCATGCTTGTTATGCAAGTGTATCTTCATGATTTCTACACCCTCTTAATAGTGCACGTCATTTGGATAATTTCTGTCACATTTATGGACTTGTCACCAACAAGTTTTTTTGTCACCAATGAGTTTTAAAACATCATAACTCCTAAGATAACTGATGGAATGCCACCATAATTGGTGTGCATGTGTATCTTCATGATGTCTACACCCTCTCAATAGTGCATGTCATTCGGATAATTTCTGTCACATTTATGGACTTGTCATCAGCAAGTTTTTTGTCTAATTCTAATTCTAATCAGGCCTCTAATTAATGAATGTAATCATTTTAGGAACCAGTTACATACAACCCAAATGGTGATGTTAAGATAGTTGCTGTAGACTGTGGTATAAAATTCAACCAGCTAAGGTGTTTGTGTCGAAGAAATGCATGTGTTAAAGTAGTACCATGGGATTACAAGATAGACAGTTCAGGTAAGGCCTAAAAAAGTTGAAAATCTGTTTCTCAGGCCCTCCCACATGGTCAGTTTGGCTGCTGCATGCTCTCTTTTTATAACCAATGCAAACTTTAAAAAAACCTTCACATCATTGATGACTGGGGCATCCCCTACCTATGATCCACATGTAATGTTAATCATGTTGCAAACATGGCTGCAATTGTGGCTCATCGTTACCATGGGAACCCTATGGGAAGTCACATTTTTATATGTAGTTCTGCCAGGTGAGCGATTACAGGCTCTTTGGAGCCTCTAGTTTTATTTTTCCGTCCAAATTTTCTTGTTTTTCTTGGACTTATCAATTTTAGTTTGTAAAACTTTGTGTCAAGATTAGTTTTGTTTCTGTGGGTCTAACCAGGTCATTGATACTGTTGACTTGGATTACTGAAACCCTTTGCAGTAATATTGACTTTTTGATAATCACAGTGTACGCCATTAAAAAATTTAATTTTTCATATGACTCGTTCGTTTTGTTCACTTTAAAATATTTGATATTTTACTTTCATATTAATCAGTGATAAATAAAGCCTTCCGTCAATTTCATTGGTCAATTTCAAAACTAAACAATTTGATTGGCTGAACAAAATACAACTGGGCCATATTTTCATAATTTGCATAATTGGGGTTGAAAGATTACCTTGGTCAATTTCAAATATGGACAGTTTGATTGGCTGAACAAAATACAACTGGGTCACATCTGCATAATTAGAGTGGGGAGAATTTACATTA
Organism: Pictodentalium vernedei; assembly: GCA_031216915.1. Lineage (NCBI taxonomy): Eukaryota > Metazoa > Mollusca > Scaphopoda > Dentaliida > Dentaliidae > Pictodentalium > Pictodentalium vernedei. The sequence continues at coordinate 389,949,840 of CM062293.1, read as the reverse complement.
TCTGTCCTATTTAGGTTGGGTTATATTGCATTAACCCTTTACCTAACATAACAACCAAAACTGGCCAGTGCTAGATATGAAAGATTTTCATTTTTTTGCTTCCAAAACATAGGTTATGACCCCTCATTGGAATGAGCGCATTGCGCACGTTCCAATGAGGGGTCATAACCTATGTTTTGGAAGCAAAAAATGAAAATATTTAGTTATATGATGATGTTTTTTCCATATGTGTGTCGTATGATAAATAGAATATGAAATAAGTGTTTTTCTCACATGATATTTATGAAACTTGTCCGAATTTTCCGTTTGGGGCTTGCCAGAGGCTTGCCCAAACGGAAAATTCTTAGACTCGTTTAATAAATATCACATGAGAAAAACACTCATTTCATATTCTCTATACATTCATTATTTGGCATGATATATACAATAAAAATGCAGCTTCAAGGAACTTTCTGGACTTTGCATTGACTGTATCAAGTCTGAATGTAGGTGAGTGGCCGGGATGTAACATCCTTCTTGTTAGATATGGTATTTTGCGGAGATTATAAGATTATATTACTGAAAATTAGAAAGGCTTAGGCTCAAAATGAAGTTGAAAATAAAAGGTATAGATAAAAAACATAAAATTGGCATCGCTGGCATTGGGTGCAGATCTTTGAAATGAAAAAATAAAATTGCACATTATCTGACAACCAGAAAACAGTGTGTGAAGTTGATAGCTGTGTCATATGTGAATGACAAGATAGCATTTTTATTGAAAACTGTCCAAAATGGCTTTAATGATGATTGATGAAATAATATGCCCAATGCTTTTCACATCATATCTATGATATTTATAGGTGATGTAGTGAGGTCGAATAGGTCTATAAACATGACAAATTCAGTCTTTGGCAGTGTAATTCTTCAAGACATGACAAGATATTTGATTTTTTTAGCAGCACTTAACTCAATAACCTGTATGCAGATAACATGTCAAAATTGTGTTAATGGTATTGTAAATAACAATTAGAAAATTTAACATAATTTTAGTATTGTTATTCAACAACCAGTGGCCCAGACTAGCTGGTGGTAACTCAAAAATTAATTAACATAAATTTTGCCCCCCAATCCCCCAAATTTGCATGCAGAACCGAAAATTTAATGTCCTATCTGGTCCTCCATACTTTTTGGATCTGTGCATGCTGAGTATCCAGGAAGACACCGGAATTTGCGCCAACCTTCGTTCTTTGTTTGGCCCTGAAGTCAGCAACCGTGATCTGACATCTGTGCTTTTAAATCTCATTTTTGAGGATGCCAGACACAAATCAATGGTAAAATTGGTGGATCCAAGGACATAATTGGATGATGGAAGTGAACAACGGTGGTTAGGAACATTCAGGGGCTGTAACTATATATTTTTTAGCTCAACTTTGACGAAGTCAAATTTGAGCTATTGTCATGGCCCGTCGTCCGTCGTCCGTCTGTCCGTCTGGCCGTCTGTCCGTCTGTCCGTCTGTCCGTACGTCAACAATTGGCTATGGCTCGGGCTAGAGGTCGTATTTATGAACCAATCTTTACGAAACTTCTTGTGTACCTTTGTTATGACCCTGGGACGGGAACGAGTGTTTTTAGGTGTGGTCCGAAATTCAAGATGGCTGCCAGTGGCCATTTTGTACCGTTGATGCAAAAATCAGTTTTTTGTACAGAACTTCTGTATGAAAGTTCTGATTTGAATAAAGTTTTGTATAAATGTTTAGTACCATGGGATACATCACATATAATACGGGTTTTTTTCTCGTGCGTAAATTATGCAAATTAGACTGACTTTGATTTATTTAGTGTTACTTTCAGAGCTGTAAGTGCCAAGCTGCTATGGCTCGGGCTAGAGGCCGTATTTATGAACCGATCTTTACGAAACTTCTTGGGTACCTTTGTTATGACCGTGGGACGAGAACGAGTGTTTTTGGGTGCGGTACGAAATTCAAGATGGCTGCCAGCTGCCATTTTGTACCGACGATGCAGAAATCTGTTTTTTGTACAGAACTTCCATATGAAAGCTCTGATTTGAATAATTTTTTGTATGAATGTTTAGTACCATGGGATACATCACATATAATACGGGTTTTTTTCTCGTACGTAAATTGTGCAAATTAGACTAATTTTGATGTTTTTTGGGGTTACTTTCAGCACTGTAAGTGCAAATGCCAATACGGCTCGGACTAGAGGCCGTATTTATGAACCGATCTTTACGAAACTTCTTGGGTACCTTTGGTATCACCGTGGGACGAGAACGAGTGTTTTTGGGTCCGGTCCGAAATTCAAGATGGCCGATGGCAGCCATTTTGTACAAAATTAGGTGCAATCAGATTTTTGCACAGAACTTCCATATGAAAGCCCTGATTTGAATAATTTTTTTGTGTGAATGTTTAGTACCATGGGATGCATCACATATAATACGGGTTTTTTTCTCGTGCAGAAATTATGCAAATTAGATGAACTTTGATTTTTTCAGTGCGACTTACACACAGTAAGTACACATGTCAATACGGCTCAGACTAGAGTCTGTATTTATGAACTGATCTTCACGAAATGTCTTGGGTACCTTTGTTATCACCTTGGGACGAGAACGAGTGTTTCTGGGTGCGGTCTAAAATTCAAGATGGCTGCCAGTGGCCATTTTGTACCGAAATTAGGTCTAATCAGTTTTTTGTACACAACTTCTATACAGCTCAGACTAGAGGCCATATTTATGAACCAATCTTTACGAAACTTCTTGGGTACCTTTGTTATCACCGTGGGATGAGAGCGAGTGTTTTTGGGTGTGGTCCGAAATTCAAGATGGCCACCAGCAGCCATTTTGTACCAAAATTAGTGCAATCAGTCTTTTGTATAGAACTTCTGTATGAAAGTTCTGATTTTAATAAATTTTTGTATGAATGTTTAGTAACATGGAATACATCACATATTGTAAGGGTTTTTTTTCGTGCAGAAATTATGCAAATTAGATGAACTTTGATTTATTCAGTGCAACTTACACAATGTAAGCACACATGTCAATACGGCTCAGGGTAGAGGCTGTATTTATGAACCGATCTTCACAAAACTTCTTGGGTACCTTTGTTATCTCCTTGGGATGAGAATGAGTGTTTCTGGGTACGGTCCAAAATTCAAGATGGCTGCCAGTGGCCATTTTGTACCGAAATTAGGTCCAATCAGTTTTTTGTCACAAGTTCTATACAGCTCGTATTTATGAACTGATCTTCACAAAACTTCTTGAGTACTTTTGTTTTCACCTTGGGACAGGAACGAGTGTGTTTTGGGGTGCCTTTGTTATCGCTGTGCTATGAGAACAAATATTTTGGGGTTCAGTCAGACCCACTCTGGGACTCAAAGATTTTTTCTAGTTCAGCATCAGACTGTCACCCACCTTTACAATACTTTACCTATACATTTGTTACAGGCAACGGTCAGTATTTATGTACAGACCGTTACAATACTTTATATGTACCTTTGTTATCAGGTCATTACCTAGATGTTTGTCATTGCTGTGTCACATTCTATACATGTACATGTCTTTGTCTTGACAAGTTGAGCTACAGTGTCATTGACACTTTCATTATCAAAATTATTTCATGTTTCCCAATTTCAGGACATGGGCCTGATGTCATCATTCTTGCTAATGATTTTTCCACCGTTTGTTAAGTGTTCCTTCCCTATCCTTCCTTGATGCCCTCCTGTTAAACTCCCAAGCTTTTTGGCTTATTTTTATTGAAATCTTTTATTAAATTTCTTGGGAGTTTTACGTGTATTACAGAATGTTTATTCTGTATATCCCCTTGGTTTCGTCCTCACCCTAGGGGTGTTTAGGTATTTGGCTCATGCATCTTCTGTCCGGTGTATCGTTTTTTCTTCATCTGAAGATCTTGCTTTACATCGGGTAGCTTTAAAATCTGTTATTGACTTCGGGCCTTTTTAGCTCACCTGAGCGAAGCTCAAGGTGAGCTTTACTAATCGCTTTCCATCTGGCGTCCAGCGTAAACTTTACAAAACCAACTTCTCCGAAGAAACCACTGGCCCAATATTTTTCAAATGTTTGGTAAATGTTTATTTCCTAATGTCAATTCAGATTTGTTCAAATGAAGTTGCCCCGCCTCCTGGGTGGGGCCATGCCCCCAAGGGGCACCAAAATCTTTGAAAATCTTCTTCTCATGAACCAGCAGTAGCAGAGACTACTACATATTTGGTATGCAGCTTCCTTTTGAGGTGTAGAGTTTGTTCAAGAGAAGTTTGTCGGGCATTATTTGCCTTCGCTAGGGGAGGGGCAAAAATTTTGGCCATGCCTAAAATTTCTATTTTCTGAACCGTGAGGTCGATTTGAACCAAATTTGATATGAGATGATAATGGGTCATAAGTAGTTGATTGATGCAAAAAATTTTTTTCTCGTTGCCCCATGGGAACCTTGGGAGCTAAAAATAGGAAAAACCTTAAAACTGCCATATCTCCAAAACTACACGGCACAGAGAATTCTTATTTTCTATAAAGCTTACTTTTATCCAGTAGAATAGAATGGTTAAAAAAAAATCTCTATCGGTTTGATCACAAGGTACTTTTTTCAGGACTTTGAAAAAGTGCTGAGTCAGCACTTTTTAACACTGTATGCAATGGGAAAAACATTAAAAAATCTTCTTCTCCAGATCCAGCAGGCAGAATCTTTTGATAGTTGGTATGCAACATTGTAGGGTGAATCTGATTCAAGTTTGTTCAAATCGGCTCCTTGGGTTCATATTTGGGCTCAGTGTAGGAGCCCGATTTCAAACTTAGTGCATTTCAGGTAAATTTCTTCAAAAATCTTCTCCAGATCGAGCAGGCAGAATCTTTTGATATTTGGTATGCAACATTGTGGGGTGGATCTGATTCAAGTTTGTTCAAATCGGCTCCCTAGATTCATATTTGGTCTCACTATAGAAGCTCAAATTCGAACTTATTGCATTTCAGGCAAATTTCTTCAAAAATCTTCTTCTCCAGATCCAGCAGGCAGAATCTTTTCATATTTGGTATGCAACATTGTGGGGTGGATCTGATTCAAGTTTGTTCAAATCGGCCCTCTGGATTCATATTTGGGCTCACTATAGAAGCTTGAATTCAAACTTAGTGCATTTCAGGCAAATTTCTTAAAAAATCTTCTTCTCCAGATCCAGCAGGCAGAATCTTTTGATATTTGGTATGCAACATTGTGGTGTGGATCTGATTCAGTTTTGTTCAAATCGGCTTCCTAGATGCATATTTGGGCTCACTATAGAAGCTCGAATTCGAACTTAGTGCATTTCAGGCAAATTTCTTCAAAAATCTTCTTCCCCAGATCCAGGAGGCAGAATCTTTTGATATTTGGTATGCAACATTGTGGGGTGGATCTGATTCAAGTTTGTTCAAATCGGCCCCCTGGATTCATATTTGGGCTCACTATAGAAGCTTGAATTCGAACTTAGTGCATTTCAGGCAAATTTCTTAAAAAATCTTCTTCTCCAGATCCAGCAGGCAGAATCTTTTGATATTTGGTATGCAACATTGTGGGGGGTGTATCTGATTCAATTTTGTTCAAATCGGCTTCCTAGATGCATATTTGGGCTCACTATAGAAGCTCGAATTCGAACTTCGTGCATTTCAGGCAAATTTCTTCAAAAATCTTCTTCTCCAGATCGAGCAGGCAGAATCTTTTGATATTTGGTATGCAACATTGTGGGGTGGATCTGATTCAAATTTGTTCAAATCGACCCCCTGGATTCATATTTGGGCTCACTATAGAAGCCTGAATTCGAACTTAGTGCATTTCAGGCAAATTTCTTCAAAAATCTTCTTCTCCAGATCCAGCAGGCAGAATCTTTTGATATTTGGTATGCAACATTGTGGGGTGGATCTGATTCAAGTTTGTTCAAATCGGCTCCCTAGATTCATATTTTGGCTCACTATAGAAGCTCGAGATCCAGCAGGCAGAATCTTTTGATATTTGGTATGCAACATTGCGGGGTGGATCTGATTCAAGTTTGTTCAAATCAGCCCCCTGGATTCATATTTGGGCTCACTATAGAAGCCCAAATTCGAACTTAGTGCATTTCAAGCAAATTTATTGAAAAATCTTCTTCTCCAGATCCAGCAGGCAGAATCTTTTGATATTTGGTATGCAACATTGTGGGGTGGATCTGATTCAAGTTTGTTCAAATCGGCCCCCTGGATTCATATTTGGGCTCACTATAGAAGCCCGAATTCGAACTTAGTGAATTTCAGGTAAATTTCTTCAAAAATCTTCTTCTCCGGATCCAGCAGGCAGAATCTTTTGATATTTGGTATGCAACATTGCGGGGTGGATCTGATTCAAGTTTGTTCAAATCAGCCCCCTGGATTCATATTTGAGCTCACTATAGAAGCCCGAATTCGAACTTAGTGCATTTCAGGCAAATTTCTTCAAAAATCTTCTTCTCCAGATCCAGCAGGCAGAATCTTTTGATATTTGGTATGCATCATTGTGGGGTGGATCTGATTCAAGTTTGTTCAACTCGGCTCCCTAGATTCATATTTGGGCTCACTATAGAAGCTCGAAATCCAGCAGGCAGAATCTTTTGATATTTGGTATGCAACATTGCGGGGTGGATCTGATTCAACTTTGTTCAAATTAGCCCCCTGGATTCATATTTGGGCTCACTATAGAAGCCCGAATTCGAACTTAGTGCATTTCAAGCAAATTTATTGAAAAATCTTCTTCTCCAGATCCAGCAGGCAGAATCTTTTGATATTTGGTATGCGACATTGTGGGGGTGGATCTGATTCAAGTTTGTTCAAATCGGCCCCCTGGGTTTATATTTGGGCTCAGTATAGAAGCTCGAATTCGAACTTAGTGCATTTCAGGCAAATTTCTTAAAAAATCTTCTTCTCCAGATCCAGCAGGCAGAATCTTTTGAAATTTGGTGTGCAACATTGTGGGGTGGATCTGATTCAAGTTTGTTCAAGTTGGCTCCCTAGATTCATATTTGGGCTCACTATAGAAGCTCGAATTCGAACTTAGTGCATTTCAGGCAAATTTCTTCAAAAATCTTCTTCTCCAGATCCAGCAGGCAGAATCTTTTGATATTGGGTATGCACCATGCTTAGGGGGGTGAGATTCAAGTTTGTTCAAGCCATGTCCCTAGGTCCATATTTGGACTCACTGTGTGAGCTTGAATTGTAACTTAGTTCAAAATGAGGAATTTTCTTTAAAAATCTTCTTCTTCAGATCCAGCAGTCAGAATGTTTTGATATTTGGTGTGCAGCATTCTTGGGGGGGGGGGGGGGGGGGATTTAAGTTTGTTAAAGCCAAGTCCCTGGGTTCATATATGGGCTCCCTGTGGGAGCCCGAATTATAACTTCGTTCAATATGAGGAATATTCTTTAAAAATCTTCTTTTTTTTTAGATCCACTGGTCAGAATCTTTGGATATTTGGTATAAGCTTTCTTAGGACGAGCAGATGCAACTTGTTGAAATCAATTCTCTGGGTTGATATTTAGGCTACTATGTCAGGTGAGTGCCCTCAGGCCCCTTGGGGCCTCTTGTTTCAGACAACTCGACAGTAGTAGCGTACATCAGGAACCAGGGCAGCACTCATCCAATTCTGTTATGCAAACTAACGGAGAAGATTCTTCTATATGTCAGGAATCATCATGTTCAGCTTTCTGTCCATCATATACAGGGTCGTCTGACTTATCTCTCGGAAAGGTCGCCTGTTGCCATCAGACGCTCAACAAGCGAGTATTTAGCCAGATTTTCTAACAGTGGGATCGCTCCATGGTAGATCTGTTTGAGACGCACCTGAACAATCAGTTACCGACGTTCGTGTCGCCATGTCCAGACCATCGAGCATACTCTGTAGATGCTCTGTCAATCTCATGGGATGGAATGATAGGATATGCATATCCTCCAACTCCGTTGATTCAGCAGATTCTGTTAAAGATCAAATAGTCTCGTTGCAAAATTCTACTAGTAGCACCTCTGTCGTCACAGAAACCTTGGATCAATCATCTCAGGTGTCTGTTATGAGACGTTCCCCGGAAGCTTCCTCCATGAGAGGACCTTCGTTATCAGGGGAAATCATGCGCATTGCATCACAACCAGAAAGGTCTCAACCTTCACGTATTTCCTTTGTGCGGTCCTTCTTGCATGGAAAACAGTTTACAGGACGGGCAGTGGACACAATTTCTAACTGCAGGAGGTCCTCCTCTTCGTTGAACTATGCAGCGAAGTGGAAGGTTTTCTTCTGTTGGTGTAAGGATCAGTCGATAGATGTTTATGATCTTTCCATACCAAATATTGCCAATTTCCTTGTCTACTTGTTTGACGATATCAAACCGCAGCCCATCACTATTAAGGGCTATAGCTCTATGTTATCAGACACTTACGCTCATCATGATAACTTGGCTATTGGATCTAATGCTTCATCTCCAAGCTGGTTAGAAATTTATCTATTAATAGACCTAGAACCCTCAGATTAATTCCTAAGTGGAAAGTTTAAAGAAGCTCCGTTTGAGCCATTGAAGGTTGTAAAGTTCAAATTCTTGACCTATAAAACAGCATTTCTCTTAGCCTTTGCATCTGCTAGAAGAGTTAGTGAACTTCATGCTTTATCAATTGATGATTCTCACTACTCTAGTGTGGGTAATACCATTACCCTAACTATGGAAGTGGGTTAAGGCTCTGCCGTCCTCGGACAACCGTAGACCTCTGCTGTGTCCAGTCACGGCTATGCGCATATATAAACGTCGATAAGATTTTATAAGAAAAGGAAGAAAACATTTACTTTCATTGATTCCTAACAGAAAAGATATTTCTGTTCATTCAGTTGCTAGATGGATTCAGTTGGCAATACGCATTGCCTATGAAAATCTAACTTCGGATCAACGTTCTGTAAATAAGATATCAGCGCATGAAGCTAGAGCGCTGTCCACTTCTTGGGCGTATTCTAACAGTATAGCCATTACTGATCTCGTGAAGACTGCGTACTGGACACAGCCCTCTACATTTACCAAGTTTTACCTGAGAAATTTAGAATCCATCTCCAGTGTCCTTAGATCTTGAGGTCCTCTTTCTGTTGCCCAGAATGTTGTCCATTAATGGTTATATCTATAGTTATTTAGGCAGCCCGTTCCAGCAGTGACGCTGTTCCGCTGCCCTCTTCGTTCTGTGGTGTCGTACCTCAGAAGAAGGAGGGGGGGGGAGATGTTTTTTCCCTTATGATCAATTGGCTTTATATGAAAGCAAGGGAAGACCTCCTCTGGTGTCAGTAGTCCTGAGTTGGTGCTGGGATGGTTCTAATGTGTAGCTCGGTGTGAAGCAATAACTATGTCTCATTTTTGTACTGTTTTTAAAGTGTAGCTCACTGTGAAGCATTTGTATATGTCACATGTCAAACGGGCATTAATATACAATCCTCAGACACTTTTAAATGAGTATAAAGAGTCTCATTCTCTGGACTATCTTTATATATTGGTTTTTCTTCACCGAATTAGCATAACGGGCTATGCTGGCATTAAATGGAAACTTATATATTATGTAATACTCAGTTACATTGTTGGTGTTATGTCTTCCTCGTTTCTCGTAAGGAGAAAGACATATATAATTCCTTTCTCTCCTATTCTCCTGTAGGAGATGTCCTTTACTGAAGTGATTGAGAGATTGGTTTTTCCTTTATGACCTAGACCTTGCGGCCTTTTTATGATTCAGCAAGTCTGGGCCATTGGTTGTTGTATAAAAATATACAAATTACTTAAAATTTATATATTTTTTATACTTATCAATGGCCCAGACGGGGATGGCCCTCCCATGAGTGGGCACTCATACCTCCCCGCTGTTTTCAATATTTAACAGGCAATTATAGAAAGAATGATGGTTGGCGCCGATTTCGGTGTCTTCCTGGATACTGCGCATGCGCAGATTAAAAAAGTATGAAGGACCAGATAGGACATTGAATTTATGGTTTTGCATGCAAATTTTGGAGATTGAGGGGCAAAATTTGTGTTTGGCCCTGGATTAATTTTTGAGTTACCACCAGCTAATCTTGGGCATTGGTAAGTATAAAAAATATACAAATTACTTAAAATTTATAATTTTTCATAATGATGTTATTTTGTTTTACATTTGCTTCCCATTTGGTTGTTCATTCAATTTTTTAGCTCAACTTTGACGTAATAAGATTGTTAGCTCAACTTCGACATAGTCAAATTTGTTAGCTTAACTTTAACATAGTCAAATTTTTAGGTCAACTTTTACGTAGTAAAATTTAAGGTTAGGCCATGGCCCGTCATCTGTCATCCGTCTGTCTGTCAATTCAATACGGCTTGGGCTAGAGGCCGGATTTATGAACCGATCTTTACAAAATTTCTTGGGTACCTTTGTTATCACCGAGGGACGAGAATGAATGTTTTTGGGTGCGGTCCAAAATTCAAGATGGCCACCAGCAGCCATTTTGTACCTAATTTAATGCAATTGATTTTTTGTTCAGAACTTCTATATGAAAGTTTTGATTTGAATAAATTTTTGTCTGAATGTTTAGTAACATGGAATACATCACATGTAATACAGGTTTTTTTCTCGTGCAGAAATTCTGCAAATTAGATGAACTTTGATTTATTCAGTGCTACTTATACACAGTAAGTACACATTTCAATACGACTCTGGCTAGGGGCTGTATTTATGAACCGACCTTTACGAAACTTCTTGGGTACCTTTGTTATCACCTTGGGATGAGAACGAGTGTTTTGGGGTGGGGTCCAAAACTCAAGATGGCTGCCAGTGGCCATTTTGTACCGAAATTAGGTCCAATCAGTTTTTTGTACACAACTTCTATACAGCTCGGGCTAGAGGCTGTATTTATGAACCGACCTTTACGAAACTTCTTGGGTACCTTTGTTATCACCTTGGGACAGGAACGAGTGTTTTTGGGTGCAGTCCAAAATTCAAGATGGCTGCCGATGGCCATTTTATACTGAAATTAGGTGCAGTCAGTTTTCTGTACAGAACTTCTTGGACTACGTTTGTTATCATCATGGGTTGGTAATGAGTGTGTAGGGACTCGGCCAAATATTCAAAATGCCTGTTGGCAGTCATATTTATGGGAATTCTGTGTATTACATTTTTTGTACAGAACCTGTAAAGAAGATTTTTTATGTCAGTAATGTTTGCTATAAATTTATTGGGTGCCTTTGTTTTCACTGTGCTATGAGAACAAATATTTTTGGGGTCAGTCAGACTCACTCTGGGACTCAAAAAGGGAGATAGTCAAAAATATTTTCCAAAAACACCAGACAAAATAATTTTTCCTGAATTCAGCATTTGTGTATATTCAAATGTGTTGATGCCAATTTCCTGTGTTAATATTTGTTGTTGTTTGGGGAGGGTAAACATTATTAGCACAACCCGATTTTCTATTTACAATGAGAAAAATGAAACCTCACCCTTGGGAACCCTATGAGCTAAAGATAAAAAATGCAAATACCTATATTTTAAGAATTACTGGACAAATATTTATTAATTAGTATGAATCAACCTTAAAAGGGTTTGAATCAAACAGGCCAAAACAATTGCTAACATTTGGCTCGCCATACAAGGATCCCCATTGTGACATTAACCCCATGAAGATTTTTTTTCTAGTTTATCATCTAACTGTTGCCCACCTTTACAATATTTTACCTATACATTTGTTACAGACTATGGTCAGTATTTATGTACAGACCGTTACAATATTTTATATGCACCTTTGTTATCAAGTCATTACCTAGATGTGTGTCATTGCTGTGTCACATACTATACATATACATGTCTTACAGAAGTTGAGCTACAGTGTCATTGACACTTTTATTTGTGATTTGGGGGTATGCAGCATTCCATGAACAGAAATTTGCACTGGAAAAGGGTACCCTTTTTTTCTAGCATGTGGTAGGAAATACACCACTTGGTGTAATGGAAAAGTCTAAAATTTTAGGGGTTGGAACATCTTTCAAGGGTCTGTCAGGTTACCTTAAAAAGGGTTTTGTGGTCTAAACTTTGTGGGTAAAAATATTAATACCTTTGTGTAAATTATTTTCTTTAAAAGTATTAATTTTTTTCAGAGTATGATGGTTTGTTTCTGAGTAATGGTCCAGGTAATCCAGAAATGTGTTCCACAACCATCAACAATGTTGAAAGACTTCTGAAGGAAGAAAACTATAAACCAATCTTTGGAATATGTTTAGGTCACCAGCTGATGTCTTTGGCTATTGGGGCCAAAACATTTAAGATGAAGTAAGAGGTTTCAATGATTTTTATGCTTCCAGAAATTTAGTGGCCCCTTTGTCCATCCATCTTTCTGTCCATCTGCCTGTCCATTCATCTGTTCATACTTTCTAACTCTGACCCACAGGTCATACCTCTGAGGTCAAGGTTACAGACTTTTTGTTTGTTACTCTACTCAACTTTTTTCCATCCCACAAGAAATTATTCCATGGACCGATCTTGTTCATACTTTACACAATGCTTGCTTATTATTCAAGGGTGTGTTATGACCTTGAATCAAAGTCATAGATCCAAGGTCAAGGTCATAAACAATTTGTGTGATTGCTTGTCTGTTCTAACTTTGTCCAGTCCATAAAAATTTATTCAGTTGGCTTATCTACTTTACACAATAATTGCTTATGACTCAGGATGTGTCATGACCATGACCCTAGATGATAGCAAAAGTTTGAGCTCACAAACCGCTCGGGTGTTTAATTAAAAATTATCCAATGGACTAATCGTGTTCAACTTCAACATGGCAACAAAGCAAGACAGATATGATTTTAATTTTGATGTAATTAATTTAATGTTGTTGAAAATTTACTTGCATAATGGTCGGCCCCGGTTAGTGGATACATACATTTAAAAAATACTTGTAAAGTCGGGAGTGGGCATCATTTCTTGGCTTGTCTTCAATGGGAACTTTCCAGAGAATGACAATGCCAGTGACTGAAATCATTTTTCAGAATGAAAACTGATTTTAGTCACTGGGGCTATCATTCTTTAGAAGGTTTTCATTGACAACTAACCAAGAAATGATGCTTCGAACATGGTTTGGTGGGCGACTATTGTTGGAGGCAGGAGTTAGGATTGAATTCTATCTAAAATGATCTCTTAAAATCAGTTTTTAGAAAACAAATCCACTCCAGTCTTAGTAAAAACTGAATGGCATCAAGAATTGATGCTCGGAATGGGTATTGGTGTGGGCCACAGGAATACATCTTCGTTTCATAAGTGAAAAAAAACATTCCTTCAAATCATAGCTAATGACTTCTCATCAGAACAAACTTAACCAGCTTAGCTGCACCTGCCTGCCTGCCTGCCTGCCTGCCTGCCTACCTACCTGAGTTTAAAAAACACCATAACTCCTAAAATACTTATGGAATGACACCATACTTGGAATGCATGTGTATCTACATGATTTCTCCCCCTACTGCATATGTAACATACGTCTGTCCAGGGTGAGATAGCAGGGAGAGACAGATGTATCCCACCCCACCCATGTGACGTTATACATTTATAACATTATTATGACGTTATGCATATCGTATCAGGAATTCATATTGACATCTTCAGAATGCCGTGTGATCAAAGTTTGATGGTCTAAAACTCTTTAAACCCCAAGATGCCACCGTTCCTAATTGATTTCGTGGTATATACCTTTGGTATATACATAACTTTTGCATGCTCTTTCCGATGGTGTCATTAGTTTTTCAAAACAACGAATACCAAATGAGTTGATTATATCAGCACGTGACAGCCGATTACCTCTGGCTAACGTAACCACTGTAGGCTGGGGGGAGAAAAATAATCCCTGATGGGTTTGGGTGTGGGATGGAAAATCTCACCCTCGAGACAAGATATTTGGTCCAGACACTCGGCAAGCCTCATGTCTGGCCCAAATATCTTGCCCTTGGGTGAGATTTTCCCATCCCACACCTGCACCCATCAGGGATTATAATAGTCTACACCCTCTCAATATTACATGTCATTCGGATAATTTCTGTCACATTTATGGACTTGTCACCAACAAGTTTTTTTGTCACCAATGAGTTTAAAAAACATCATAACTCCTAAAATACTTGATGGAATGACACTATACTTGGTATGCAAGTGTATCTTCATGATGTCTACACCCTCTCAATAGTGCATGTCATTTGGATAATTTCTGTCACATTTATGGACTTGTCGCCATTGAGTTTTTTTGTCACCAACGTGTTTAAAAAACACCATAACTCCTAAAATATGTGATGAAATGACACCATACTTGATATGCAAGTGTATCTTCATGCTGTCTACACCCTCTCTTTTGTGCATGATTTTAATATTTAGTACTGAGCTTCTTTAATGAGGGAAGAGTAAAGTTTGTTCCAATCAAGTCCCTGTGTTTATATTTGGGTTTTTAACCTGAGTTTTTAATTTAGTGCAACATGAGAAATATTCTTGAAAGATCTTGTTCAGAACCAAGGGCGGAATCTTCTGATATTTGGTAGACTTCTTTTTTGAAGTTTGTTCATAGAGTTTCGCTTGAATCTTTTTTTTTTGAGGGGGGGGGGGGGGGGGAGGGGGGGGTGGTGAGTGAGGCGGTGGGACCAAAATGGTTTGAAACAGATCACAGGACCCAATGAAGAATTAACTGTTCATTTGTTTAAACAAAATCTCCACCCATGTGATGGTGCTGATCATGGTCAAATTTAGTCAGATGTATTTGTGGATGACTAGGATCAGTGTTTGTTCAAAAGGGATCCACCAGGGGGGCTTGAGACCATGGGAGTGGGGGATTTGGATCCATAGGGTGATTTTGGGAGGCTTTAAAGGACATTTTGAGGGAGTTTGAGTGAGTTCATGCCAAATAAAGAAGATCCATCCCAGCTACCCCAGCTTTGGTTCATTGGGTGATTTTTTTTATGCCCCGACCTCTGAAGGAGGATTCAGGGGTATCCAGTGAAGCCCTCCATCCATCTGTCTGTACAAATGTTTTGCATTGTACTTTCAAAGCTATCAGTCAGATTTGGATCTCCTTTGGTAGGCTGATAGACCCACATGAGGGAAAAGATACACATAAGGAACAAGTTCCATCCAGTAATTTTTCCCAAAGTCATGTGGAGTAATGGATCTTTTTCATTCTTTTGACTTAGAAAATTTTTCTCTACCTCTGTATTGCATTCACTGCATGTTAGATTTCATTTATTCTTGTTATGCTTATGGACCTGCTTTGCTAAAGAATATCCACAATCTAGTGAAGACCTCCTTTTGTCTGTCCATCCATCCATTTGTCCATCCATCCATCCGTGTATCTGTACAAACAATTTGGATTGTAATATCATAATCATTAGTCAGATTTGGATCTCCTTTGGTATTCTAATAGACCCGCATGGGGGAAGGGATATGCACAAGGAACGGACTCCATTCAATAATTTTTCGCAGAGTTATGGCTCTTTTTCACTCTTTTGACTTAAAATTCTTTTCTGTCCCACAATACCTTTGAGGCTACTTTGAACATGCCTACAAAGTCAAGATAAGCTATTGCCATCATGCGAGCAGAAGTCGGTTAGTCTGCGAGTCTGTTCACATTTTCCTTTAGCACATGCTGCACCCTGTAGTTCTTGTCCGATCGTCATGAAGTTTTATATGCAGGTTTGAGGTCATGTCCAGATGAGAATGTCCACTTTTGGTCGCGATCAGTCAACCGTGATGACTACCTGAGCCCAAAACCCGAAAACCTTTAGCACAGTCTACAGGTCGTATTTATGAAGGGATTTCATTGTAACTTGCTAGGATGCCTCTGTATAATATCTGAATGAGAACGTCCCCTTTTGGTCATGATCTGTCAGCAGTGACGGCTGCTCAAGCCAAAACCTAAAAACATTTAGCACAGTCTACAGGTTATATTTAATATGGAGGGATTTCATTGTAACTTGGTAGGATGACTCCATATGATGTCTAGATGAGAACTTCCCCATTTGGTCATGATCTGTCAACTGTGACGACTGCCCGAGTCCAAAATCTTTAGCACAGTCTACAGGCGTATTTATTGAGGGATTTCATTGTGACTTGGTAGATTGACTCCATATAATGTCTAGATGAGAACGTCCCCTTATGGTCGCAATTGGTCATCTGTGACGTCTACAGGGACCTGAAGCCCGAAAACCTTTCGCATAGTCTACAGGTCATATTTATGAAGAGATTTTGTTGTAACTTGGTAGGATGACTCCAGATAATGTCTTGATAAGAACGTCCCCCTTTGCCCTTTGGTCGTGATCATTCAACCATGACTGCTGCCCGAGCACAAAACCTGAAAACCTTTAGCACAGTCTACAGTTCTTATTTATGGAGGGTTTTCATTGTACCTTGGTAGGATGACTCCAGATAATATCTAGATGAGAACATCCCCTTTTGGTCGCGATTGGTCAACTGTCACGGCTACAGGGCCTGAAGCCCGAAAACCTTTAGCACAGTCTACAGCTCGTATTTATGAAGGGATTTCTTTGTAACTTGGTAGGATGACTCCAGATAATGCCTAGATGAGAATGTCCCCTTTTGGTCATGATCATTCAACCATGACAGCTGCCTGAGCCCAAAATCTGAAAAACTTTAGCACAGACAACAGGTCGTATTTATGAAGGGATTTTCATTGTAACTTGGTAGGATGACTCAGTATAATGCCTAGATGAGGACATCCCCTTTTGGTTGCGATCAGTCAACCATGATGGCTACACAGGCCCTAAACCCAAAAACCATTAGCACAGTCTACAGGCCATATTTTATGAAGGGATTTCATTGTAACTTGATAGGATGACTCGTTTTGGAATAATTTCACTGTAACTTGGTAACTTGCGATGACATACATTAACTGTGAGGGCCACATACATAAAATGTGAGGGCCACATACATTAACTGTCAGGGCCACATTAACCCACCCCCCAATTCTTTAGTGGTCTACACCTCATATTATTTTTATTGAAAACAGCATACAGGGAACAGAAATTAACATATTCCCAATTATCACAATTCTTGTCTTATTTCATAATCCTTTCATAAACATTGAACATTATCCTTTTCATCAAACAAAACACACAGACAAGTTAAGCTACAGTGTCATTGACACTTTCATTTGCTCTTTAAAATGAGTTTTGTTGGATTTCAAAAGATTTTATGCAAAAGCAGACTAACCATTTGCATTTGGCCCATAATTATTTGTTGACATGGATGATCCTTTCATGTGTTCGAAGATGATAACAATGCATTATATATATTGTATGTGAACAAACCATTTTTCACAACTGTCCTCGCTATTTATTTCACTGTCACGCTAAGGTACATTTTTCATGTTTTCGGTAAGGTACATTTTTCATGTTTTTATATGCCCCCTGCAAAACTAAAATGCCTGTGGGTATATAGTGTTGTTACCCTTGTCTGTCATTCTGTTATTCCATTAATTGGGGGGGGGGGGGTTAAGATAACCTAGGGTCAGTGGGAAGATATCGTGGCACACCGGTCTGCTGACTTTTTGTAGAGTTACTGACCTAGAACTTAGTTTCTGATGTGAAAATTCAATCAGTTTTCAGAATTTTTTTTTGCTCGCAGGGGCTTACATGTTAGACTGACACATGTAGTTTTAAAATTTGGCTGGATGACTATTGAGTTTGAGTTTGGTCCCAGTTGTATGATTTTTTGTTGAGTTATTGTCTTTGAACTTCTGAAATAAAAGTTTTCCTGACATTTTTTCCCATACCTTGAAATAATTGGCTGATGTCTGGTATGTGACTTTGTCATTGGTAACTGCAAATCGAGTTCGTGTTTGGCCTCAGTTGGATGATTTTTGTAGAGTTATTGACCTCAAACTTAGTTTATGATGTGCAAACTCAGAGAATCAGTTCTACAGACTTTTTTGCTTATGACATGTCGTACTGACTCATTTATTAATCTAATATCTCACTTTCTGATGGAATCTTTTTACTCTGCATAACCTTTTATCACCATGATATAGCCTTAGCCTTTCATGTAGGGCTGCACGGTATATTAATAAACCGATATATACCGGTATTCAAACAAATATCGATTGAATACCGGTGTAATTACAAAAATATCGGTTTATCGTCATTATTTATTTACCCACAATTTAATTTTCAGGATGTCTTGAGTTTTTTAACCGTAGCCCCTAATGAATAATATTATCCCTTTATCCAAGGAATCGTCTGCTTATGCCCTCGTAATATACAATTTCAACAGTTGAAAAAATAAATTTAAATAATTTCAACAAAACTATATCATGTGACCCTCTCATTGGAACGAGCTCATTGAGCTTGTTCCAACAAGAGGGTCATATGATATAGTTTTGTTGAAATCTTTGGGGAAAATCTGAGAAACTAATTTTGAAAATGCTAAATTTTGATATCGTCTGCATTGGGTAAAGGTTTTCTGAGCCGCATCATCAAGGCACGCTAATTCGTTCCGACTGTGATGCCTTGAGTCTCAGTTGTGGTACTTGTTGTGTTCATATATCGGAATAGTTTTCAATATACTGGTATACCGCGGTATTTTTTTGAATACCGATACCGGTATTCAGTTTTGAATATCGTGCAGCCCTACATTCATGTGGTATTAAGCGTCTATAAATATCTAAATAGTAAATAAATTTGGACTGATTCTTGCCAAAGAATTAGGTGGTGAAGAAAACCTGTTCGCATCTAATATTTTTCGAATCCATACAAAGGCTGTTGCAAAAATATTCCCTTGCTGTCAGGAGTGAAATGGTACGAAAGCAATTTATGTTGCTTTTGTTTTTTCTAGTTCAAATAAAAGAAGACCGATGAAAAATTTTATTGTGTTTAATTCAGTTTTGTGGTTAAAATATCCACGGAAAAATTCCAGAAAATGGGAAAAATAAAAATGGTGCTGCAGTGTAACAATTGTGCTTGACGAAAAAATATTAATGATAATAATGGTTCTGCTCAAATCTTGGCTGCATGTACAGGTAGTAACCAAGACTTGATCAGAAATCTCTGCTGTGTAATGGTAATTCTTGAAAATTGTTCAGTCCCTAAACGGTTAGTGATGCATTGAAACCTAAACATAGAATACAGCTGCCGTGGACTGGTCACTTTCCTCGGGTGGGCAATATTTCCTTGGCCACAATATAATAGATTCCAAAGACTAATTATAGGAATAATCATCAAAATTTTATTTAATGAATAGAGCTGGGAGGTTAACTGCAACCACAAAAATTGCAACCGCTCTCCATTAAACACAACTGCAAATTTGGTTTTGAAATTCCAGCATGTTCTGACAGAAATAAAACAAATATTGAATTACCAAAATGGCCACAGAATTCACTTAATGCAATAAAAATGCATTTGCTGGCCATTGTCAATCATTTCTATGTATATGTTTGAATAGAATTAAAAAACAAAACTGCTGCACCAATGACATTTTCAAGACAATAAGCCAAGATTTCAGTATCGATACACGAAACTCAACACGATTTCATTAATATCCATGACCTGTCAACACCAGCGATGGAGCATTGTTTGTAAAATGTTCTTCAATTTATCAAATTTGTTTTCCTTTGCTGAATAGGAACTTGCCACTTGCTCTTCATTTATGCTGTCCGATATATATTTATTTCTACTCTTAATTTTGAAAGCTTGAACTCCAAAACCGGTTTCAAATTCACAGTTGAAGTCAGCTGGAAATTTAGGGTTACAATGATCTAAATGAGTGACTTTTACTTTATAAATTTTTTATGGTCGGCTTAATTTTTTAGGGTCAGTCGGGTAACCCTAAACACAGTTTGTTTGTTTTTTTGGCCCTGACATATTACATCATTACAGGCATAAATATGTTACAATTATTTATTCATATATTTATTCTGATACAATCACCAGAGATGCCTTGTTTTTTCTTAGTCATTAGGTCTCATCTGAAAGGTATATACAGATGGTTTCTATATACTCATCGACAACCGTAATCGCCACTACAACCAAAGCTTTGGGATTTAAAAAACCAAAACTGCAACTGCAGTGCAAATCCCACAACCTCCCAGCTCTATTAATGAAGCACCGCATACAACCCGGTGCTTCATTAATTAAAATTTTGCTGATGATGATTTTTATTACCTGGTAAACACATGCGTGGACATCACTTCCCACGTGTGGATTACAAGCAATCCATGGTGACTGTACTGTAGGCTTTCATCACTTCTTAGCAGATGCCTAATAGGGTCCTTGCACTGTGTCAGTATTGCAAACAATGTATAGTATGTATTTCTTTGCAGATAATTATTTTTTCCTTCTTAATAGGTATGGTAATCGAGGCCACAATCAGCCATGTATATATGACAAGAGTATTCAGTGTTTTATAACCACACAAAATCATGGATTTGCTGTCGACCCTGAAAGTTTACCCGAAGAGTGGTCTCCATTGTTTACCAATGCTAATGATGGAACTAATGAAGGAATTGTGCATCAGTCCAAGCCATTTTTCTGGTATGAATTGACATCATATTTTTGTTACAAGCCAAGATTTCTGCTATTGCATGTTATTACAGTACAGCTGCTGTGGGCTGGTCACTTTCTGCAGGAGGGCAATATTCCCACGGATGTAATAATATTAGATTCCACACACTAATTATAAGAATAATAAAAAATTTCATTAATGAAGCACTGGGTACAACCCGGTACTTTATTAATTATTCTTTTGCTGATGATGAGTTTTATTACCTGGTAAACATGTGTAGATATCGCTGCCCACTCATGGATTACAACCAGTACATGGAAACTTGTACTGTAAAAGGTTGAGAAGTGCAAACTCGTTTGTAAGGCTACACAAAATATATTTATTGATTCCTGGGCAATTTGATTTTCAAATTTGTGAGGGAGGGATGGTTTTATTTTTTCCTTGCATATTATCATCATGGATTGAGAAGCTTTCCGCTATCTTTTCACACACAGAATATACAGAAAGTGAATAATTGTACAAATTAACTCATTTCATCTTTACCTTAAAGGTGCGAATTCCAACTTTGATAATTCTGTACTGCAACAGAACAGGTGCCCCCACATGCTGTCAATGGGGAAACTTGTAAGTTACATTCTAAGTGAGTTGGCAGTCATTTCTAGGAATGTCTTGGCTGCTTATATAAGGAGCTAAGACTTGCCAAGAAACAACTGCAAATCGACAGGATGTAGACTGTCTTTTGTCTTTAACTCTTAACCCGATGAGTATTTTCAAAATATTTTTTTTTATCAAATCGTGTCATGGCTGCTGTGAAGCAGCCATGACTAGATTTGATGAAAAATTCATCTAAATATTTGTCAAGAAGTCATTGATGAAAAACTCCATTCAATTTACGGGAGGGAAATTCGTAAAGTTGCCCAAATTTGACTCATTTCTGCGGCAAAATATTTCATGTCCTGGGCAGAAATATCCGCCAGTAGCGTGCAAAGGAGTTAATTGTAATTTTCGGATTTCAGTTACATATATCAATCAAATAGCATAAAAAATTTTGAGTCTTCTGATTTTGTAGTAGTATTGGAACGCACTGCAAGGCAATAAAAGGGCCAATTGGGTGAGGAGGGTGGGGGGGGGGGGGGGTGTGGTCTTCAATTTCAGTGAGGGATTGTTTTTTTTGGCCTAAATTTATTTATTTATTTATTATGGTTTAACGACACATTAACAGCCAGGGTCATATCATGTCGGTGACAGTTTTACGGGTGGAGGAAGCCGGAGTACCCGGAGAGAACCACCGAGCAACGACGTGCAGCTGTCAGCTCTCCAACATTGTACTCTGAACTCAGCACCTCGGCACAGGCAGGGTTAGATTGGTTGGAGACATGTGCACCATCGACGTGCAGTACGCCTTAGTACACAGCGTCATATGCCCCAATGTAGGCAATCAGAGTTAAATTGGCCTAAATAGACCAATCCTGAAAAGAAAGGAGGCTGATCTCACTAACTGTGATGTTTTCTTCATGTTATTGCATGTGGGTGATGGGAACTATTTTTACTGTGAAGTTTTCATGTTATTGGTTATGAGCAAACAGCACTATTTGTTTACAGTCAAGAGCACTGCAAAGATGACCAATTGATGTTGTGTAAACCTGGTTTGTCCCGACAGATTAAAATCATCCATCTGCCATTAAGGCATGCCTTCAACGAATAGTTGGACTATTAATTCATTCGGGATTACTAATACTCCTTTATCTAATGAATCTGCTGCATTTGCCCATGTAATTTACAAATTGAGCAGTTGAAAAAAGGTTATTTTTCAAAACATTTCAACAAAACCGTATCATGTGACACCACTTTGGAATGAGCTCGTTGACCTCATTCCATTGAGGGGTTACATGATATGGTTTTGTCGAAAAACAATTTTTTGTGGAATTTGAAAATATATTTAAAATATAAAATTTCGATCTTCTGTATTTTGGGTAAAGGGTTAAACAATTCAAGACTTATTGAAAATTTATTTATGGATAAATAAAAATTGCATGCAGGAGTTGTGATGCAATATCTAATTTATTTATTTAATGGGGTTAATCGACACTTTCGACACCAAGGGTCACCTTGTATTGGACGATTTTACAGGTGGAGGTAGCTGAAGTACCCTGAGAGAACCACCGAGCAATGGCGAGCAACTGTCAGGCTCCCCAACATGCTAACTCCACACATGCCAGATTAGCACTGGTTGAAGACAAGTGCACCATCGACGTGCAGTACGACTTAATACACAATGTCCCATGCAAATCCACCTTTGCCATCTCCCTTTATACTGTGATATTTATTTATTTATTCGAGTTTAACAACACTTTTGACAGCCAGGGTCACCTCAGGTTGAACAGTTTGACTAGTGGAGGAAGCTGGAGTACCCATAGCCAGAGAGAACCACTGAGCAATGGCGAGAAACTGTCAGACTCCCCAGTGTACTATCTCCACACAATCAGGGTTAGCATTGATTGAAGTCAAGTGCACCGTCAACGTGCAGTACACCTTAGAATACAACGCCACCATGCCCCCACGTGGGCAGTTGGGATTAAGTGCTTTGCCCAAGGACACAACGCAGTTGCTACAGTTGGGATTCGAACCGAGGACCTTTTAATGTGATATTTTTGTCATGTTATTGGATGTGGATAAACAAAACTGTGTGTTTACTGCGATGTTTTCTTCATGTTATTGGTTGGGAGTAAACAGATGAGTTTGGGAATTAGTTAACCTCATCATTATCTGGATAAATGCTAATACCTGTGGACTGAAACCCTTAGCCTTTTACCTGACGAATCGTCCAGATCCGGGCCGCGTAATTTACAAATTGAGCAGTTGGCAAAAAATATTTACACAATTTTTTATTTGACAAATCCATATTTGACTCATCATTGAAATGAGCTCATTGAGCTTGTTCCATTGAGGGGGTCACATGATATAGTTTTGATAAAATTTTGTGAAAAATTTGAAATAAAACAATAAATTTGGAGATTGTGTATGTTGGTTAAAGGGTTAAAAGACACTAAACCCAAATATCATTGGAGACAACTGAAACAAACCCATGTCACTTTCAACATGAAATTATTCCTAGGTATAAAGCTTCAGCCAGCTTGATATCTTCAAAATCGCTAAAATGCCTTGACGTTAAAAAGAGTGAGGGAGGTTGGCAGCAGAATAGCACACATTCAATTTGGGGACTGGGCTGAAAGAGGTTGGGGTAAGAGGTAGAGGTGTGTTTCAATATCATCTTTACCCTCTGCACACTAATGTCAAAATGCAACATTTCAAGCAGCAACTACGATTTTAAGCATTTCAGTTTTGTTTGACCTAGTTCAATGAGCTCTGTCAAAGAAGATTGAATTGATTAAATTCCTAGTTGCATTTGGCCTAAAAAAGTTTTTTTTAAGGCCCTGGTACATGGTCCTTTTGGCTGCCACATGCTCTCATTTTATAACCAATGCATACTAAAAAAAATCGCGACACCGACGCCGTAGCTGCGATGGTTGGTGCAATCTCACAAAATTCTAAGTTCATCAAGGGCCATAACTCCAAGAAAAATATTTGGAACAACACATGCATTGAACAGTGGCTAGACATCAATAAGATACACTTACATGCCAAATATAAAGTCATTCCATCAAGTATTTTAAAAGTAATTGAGTTTTGAAACTCGTTGGTCACAGACAGACAGACAGACCGACCGACCGACAGACCGACCGACCGACCGACCGACCGACCGACTGACCGACAGACAGACAGACCGACAGACAGACTGACATTGCCACTTATAGAGCTGCTAGTCGCAGCTAAAAATAAAAATTAAATGGTTTAGGCCAAATAAAAAAAATGAGTTGATTCTCAGGCAATTTTTTTTTCAAATCAGTGAGGGAGGGAGGATTTTATTTATTTTTTTTTTTTTATTTTTTTTTTTTTCGTTTAAAGGGTTGAGTATACTAAGTAAATCTTTTTGCTGTCTTTCCACTTGAAAAAGAGAAAAGTTTGTATTTAATGTAATTATAGTATACCTTTTATAACTAACTGCCGTAACAACAGCTAAAAGGATTTGTATTTTATTGTTCTTTTTAATGGTATAGATCTGTCAAACATCATGATTCATTAGAATAGGCCCCAGTAACCAATGCTTGGGGTAGGAGTCCTTTAAAATGGGAAACATGGCTCTAAATGATTGGTTAAACTTGAGTTTATATTGGTGTAGCGGCCATTATTAGCCATTGTGCAGAAATATATGACCTTAAACACCAGCAAATAAATAAATAATTAAATCATGATCCAGTATATCAGAATTTGCCTTGTTACAGTTTATGGGAGAGTGCATCTGGGCACTCTCCCATAAACTGCAACAAGAAAAACAAATTTACTGCAAACATAGCTAAATAATTATATATCGAGAAATGTGAAAAAATGACCATTCCAAGTTTTCACAAATTATTAAAAAAACATGACATAATAAAAATGTCTAATGAGAAGGTTCAAATTCAACGAGGGAGGGCCTGAGAATCAAAACATTATTTTTTTTAGCCTTATGTCTGATATTTTACCCAAGTTAATAAAATTAATAAATTTGTCCCTTGATTGCAAGAAGGCTTTGCAATGCTTTAGCATTGCAAAGCCTTTTTGCACTCCTGGGTCAAAACACAATACCATCCAAGCTATTCTCTAGATTATGAGGCCCAAAACATAAAACAAATCAAGAACATGAACTTTTGATGCCAAAGAAATAATTACAAAAATAAAAAATATTATAAAAAAATGCCTGCCCACATGCAATTTTACAAAAAAATGGTCTGAGAAACCGAAGATCTACTTTGTGGGGCCTTATGGGAAAAATGTTATAATTGAAATTTTGATATTTTGACATCATTGAACAGAGTGTTAACCCTTTACCCAACGCAGACGATATCAAAATTTATTATTTTAAATATCATTTTTTAATATTTTTCACAAAATTTCGACAAAACCATATCATGTGACCCCTCATTGGAACGAGCTCGTGCCAATGAGGGGTCACATGATATAGTTTTGTGGAAATATTTTGAAAAATTTAATTTTTTCAACTGCTCAATTTGCATATTACGCGGGCGGATGCGGGCGATTCGTTAGGTAGAGGGTTAAGATGTCATCTTCTCATTTTGTGTTAGTTGGATACAAAAAGCTCAAAGTAATCATTAACTGGTTGAATGCAAGAAGCCACCATCAGGGCTCTACAGAAAAGTGCTAAATGCAACTTCAGTGATTTTACACTGTATGCATAACCTTGTTACTGGTGCAGCTGTAGAGAAAAATTTCATATCAGGGCTCAAAATAAGTGGTTTCGCATCGCTATTTGTTGTGCAAAACTGCTGTGCAAAACATGCTGAAAGCTACACAATTTTCAATCATGTATAGCATTTTGCGATACAATATATTCAACTGCAGCCTAATAGGCTGCAGTTGAATATCTTGTATTGCAAAATGTAAAAATGAAAATTTGCAACAAAACTTTGCAAGCTAGTTCACTGATGCTTTACTCCTGATATGAGATTAAAGTCTCCGTCTCGCATTCGCAACTTCATATGTAACATGAATTTTATTGGTTTAAATCCATCCTGCATTGTTTCTGCATTTTCCATAAAATACCCAGTCAAAATAATTTGTAAGCCCATCAAATTAAGAGATGTTACGCATTTGGAAATATCCAAGTCCATACAGTTAAAGGCAGTTCAATTGAAAAAACATAGCTAGTGCTTCATGTGTTGCAGCTCATTTGAAAAAGCAGAGAAATGGATGGACATTATTCTATCTGCTCAGAAGAGTTCAACACAAAACAGTATGGTATAACTCAGGTATACAAGAACTGCTATGCAATTTAAACAAAATGCTATTCATTTTTTGGAAATGTGTACATTTTGATTCGCATAGAAAAAAATGTATTTTGAGCCATGGTTCATATAAAATTGTTCTGTTTCTATTTATTGGAGAGTGCCTCTTGGCAACTTGGCACTTTCCAATAAATAGCAACAAAACAATTATTAACCAAATCTTGCTGAATTAAGGCTCAACATGTTGGTAGCATTGTATTTTAGAAAAAAAATACTCATGTCATAAATCATCTTTGAAAAATAATTCAGCACTCAACCAGTTAAATAAGTTTGTTGTACAGTGGGGCCCACTTAATTGGATATCTCTTAACTGAATAGCCCTGTTAATTGAATATAATTTCCCATCACAAAACCATTTACCATACCTCCAGTACAAATTTGACCTGTTGCTTGAATATAGGTTATAGAGTAAACTCCTGTTAACCCTTCATCCAACGCATACAATATCAAAATTTATTATTTTAAATATCATTTTTTCAAATTTTTCAAGAAATTTCAACAAAACCATATAATGTGACCCCTCGTTGGAACGAGCTCGGCGAGCTCGTTCCAACGAGGGATCACGTGATATGGTTTTGTTGAAATCTTTTGAAACATAATATTTTTTTCAACTGCTGAATTTGCATATTACGCTGGAGGATGCAGCCGATTCGTTGGGTAAAGGGTTAATTGAATAAAAAATCTTATAACCTGTCAAGAAATTACCCAATTTTCTTTTATTTATGGACCTATTTGGCCACAGTACATCCAATACAAGCATTTTATCTATTATATCTTGTTTGACAGAGCTCATGGAGCTCTGTCAAACAAGATATAATAGAATAAATGCTAACTTTA
Source organism: Pictodentalium vernedei (assembly GCA_031216915.1). NCBI lineage: Eukaryota > Metazoa > Mollusca > Scaphopoda > Dentaliida > Dentaliidae > Pictodentalium > Pictodentalium vernedei. The sequence goes on along the minus strand of CM062293.1, from coordinate 389,922,611 downwards.
TCTCTAGAATACAGGAATGTGACCCAATCCCTGTTAATTGAATATTCCTGTTAATTGAATAATTTTCTCATCAGTATTGCTCTTCGTCAAGCTTTCGGCCTCTTTGCCTTCTTCAAGGACCGTTGATAAATTTGCAAACTACATCTCCGCACTCTACTAAACAACAATGAACATTGAAAAAAAACAATTTTTTTTCAATGTTCATTGTTGTTTAGTAGAGTGCGGAGATGTAGTTTGCAAATTTATCAACGGTCCTTGGAGAAGGCCAAGAGGCCGAAAGCTTGATGAAGAGCAATATTGATGAGATGCTTTACGAGACTGTCCCTATACACTGGACATTTTAATAATGTGTACGAATAATTTTCATTGGCAAAGTGGTTATTCAATTAACAGGGTTCTACTGTATCAGAAAATTATGATAAAGGACTCTCAGATGAAGAAATTAAACCCTTGATAGAGCTTGTCTGAAAGATATCAATGACAAGTTTTTATAATCTGCATCAGAAATGTAAAAGACAATTTTTCCATTTGTTATTTTTGTTATGCCCCAGTGACTAAAAGTCCATCTGTTTTTCAGCTTGTCCGTTCGTCTGTCCAGCCATCTGCATATAGGGTACATGATTTGGCCAGCTAACTCCTCTCACAGTTTTTAAACTAGTACCTTTTTATTTTCACAGGGTATTTATACATATACAGAATGTGTGCATATTGCAAAAAATTTGACTTTGTTCAATTTTTCACAACATAAAAGGTTGTTGAACTTTGTAAATTTGGGTGAAATTTTGAATTTAAAGTACATTATTTGTTCTGCTAACTCCTCCCACAATTTTCAAGCTAGAACCTTTTTATTTTACAGGGTATTTGTACATTTACCAATAGTGTATATATATATATATATATATACGAAAGGGGATGTTCTCACTTAGCCAGCAGCTATTGTTTTGTATAAGGTGTGAATAATCCTTAACATGAAAGATTTGCCGCCTATAGTCTATATTATATTAAATGGTAGTTCAGACCAGTATTTACAGGGTTCCCGCGGGCCATGAAAAGTCTTAAAAAGTATGGAATTTGAAACAAAAAATTCCAAGGCCTTGAAAAGTCTTGAATTTGAAGCCTGGGCCTTGAAAAGTCTTGAAAACGGGGACATTTCTACAATACGTCCGACCAGGAAAACAAACTTGCAATGACCGACGTTTTACGGCAATAAGCAGAGTAATCCGAGTTGTCTGCATGAATTCAGAAACGGATGTAACGATTGGTTGCTTTTTCCTCATTCTGTTGTTTTAGCCAGTTGGAGCATGTGTCTCAATCGAAAGCAATTGTATACACATGCTTTGAAATGTTGATAGTCTGTTTTGCAGTGAATAAGTAAACGCATATTTCAGCCATAAATTAATTACGAATATACATCAGAATTATGTTCGGCATAATTGTTTTTTGGAAAATTATTAATTACTGACTTCGGAAATGGGGAAGAGTAAATTTCAAGAACAGTGGCTTCATAATTCTGAATTTTTTTCGTGTTTGTCTCCAGTTGCCGGTTAACTTCAATTCTGCCACACACATACACTCCCACCTTCTGCCGCCCAATGGCTTCATTACTGAACAAAAATATTGAACAAAAGACAAAAACTGGAAAACTGGTATGATGTAATAATACTTACTAGCTAGTTCTTGCTGGTATAGAGTGCTGATTGGAGTGCTGCATTTCTGGACAGATAACTTCAATTCTGCCATTACAGTGTCTACAGCAATCTTTGAACTGTCTGATTCATGATTATGAACATCTTTAAATGACATGATCATGTTGTTTTTCATGTCGACTGCGGCAGAACAAGATTTTACACAACATTGCCAATGGATTGTGTGATTTCTGCAGGTTTTGATGTGGAATTTATAATCATTAAAACCCAATATCGTCCGCCTCTGTCGTTTGGAATAAAAAATACATTGACTTGAGTGTTTGCCATGATGATGATGATGTACCGAATAATTGATGACCGAATAGCATCCAATGCTTGAAATTTATACCCTTCGATGATATCATATCACACGCTGGCCCAAGACTTGCGAAAAACAAAGTGAGAAATTATATACTGAACTGTGTTTAATAGACGGCGGCATACTTAGGGTTTATACTGTCACTGGCTAATAACAGGTCACTAAAACAACACTACTGGGTGGGTGAGAAAACATGCGATCTAATTAGATACAGACCATAACTCTACTTCACTATTTAGAAATGGTAGGCTGCTGGCTAAGTGAGAATAAGCCATACGAAAGGTGTGAATATTGTCAAGACTTCAGGTTTCAAGCTAAAACTTTTTTAGCTCCGCTGACAAAGTCAGCAGAGCTTTTCTTATACTGATTCGTCTGTCGTCTGTCGTCCGTCGTCCATCCGTCCGTCCGTCCATCCGTCGTCAACATTTTCCTTGTCCGGGCCATAATTTCTGAACAGCTGAATATTTTTCAACTAAACTTTATAACAATATGTATTATCAATGGATGGTGTGTCATCAACCATTATAAAGTCTGTAACCCCACAGGGTCAAGGTCACAGGCCACATGAGCAAGAAAAAAATATTTTGTTTGTCCGAGCCATAATTTCTAAACTACTGAATATTTTTGGACCAAACTTTATAACGTCATGTAATGTCAATAGGCGGTGTGTAATCGATCCAAGCCATAATTTTCGTGACAACTGAAAATTTTTCGGCTAAAGTTTGTAACAATATTAGTATTAGAAAACATGCCCATGCGATCAGTGGCCCTCAGCGGAGCTCTCTAGGCATGACAGGCCTCTTGTTTTTAATTTTGAAGGATGTGTACAGATATTTTTGCTAATGTAATCAGTGAATAGTTATCTTTTCTATTACACTGTGTTGTTGTAAAGCCATTTAATTTAATATATTATGAATTCATTATACCTTATACAGGTGTCAGATTCTAAGTTTTCATGCCGTTGAATTCAACATTTACCAAACTTATTACCAGACGAGATATTTTGCTAAATAAATGTAGTCCAGTTTTACGTATTTTGAAATACAAATGTAAATTAAAGTACACGGTAGAACTCGCGGAGGCATTATATATGTCTTACGGACACAGCATATGTACGAGGAACAAATCTCTGTTTGCTCTTCAACTTCCTGTGTCTATCTGCTGAGCAGGGGCATGCTTCAGTCTAGTTTTTAACTTGTTTATAATAACAATATCATTATTTCAGTTGGTTTCACCATCATGCAAAATTTAAGTTGGCAGAAAATCAAGAATTTGTTTGCCTCTTAATTAGGTACAGAGGTGCCCACTTAATTGGATATCTCTTAACTGAATAACCCTGTTAATTGAATATAATTTTCCAACACAAAACCATTTACCATACCTCCAGTACAAATTTGACCTGTTAATTGAATATAGGTTATAGAGTAAACTCCTGTTAATTGAATAAAAAAAATCTTGTAACCTGTCAAGAAATTACCCTGACTTTCCCCAGTTTTCCTTTGTTTATAGACCTATTTGGCCTCAGCACATCTAATACAGGCAGTTAATCTATTATATCTTGTTTGACAGAGCTCATGGAGCTCTGTCAAACAAGATATAATAGAATAAATGCTAAGTTTATCTCAAGAATACAGGAAAGTGACATAATCCCTGTTAATTGAATACTCCTGTTAATTGAATAATTTTCACTGGCAAAGTGGCTATTCAATTAACAGGGTTCTATTGTATTAATTTCACTGCTTTGTAGATTCCATTGTTTTTCTCTTTTTCAGTGTACAGTTCCACCCTGAACATATGGGAGGACCAGAAGATCTTGAGAAATTATTCAGTATATTTCTTGATCATGTTCGGGCTTTCAAGAAAAGAGAATTTGAGTGAGTTTGAATAGGTTTTGCTTTTTTTCAGTTGAAAATTAGTTTCCCGATTTTAGGTTTTTATGCCCCCGCCATACTGGTGAGGGGTATTAAGTATTACCCTTGTCTGTCCGTATGTATATCACATACGTCCGCCTGTCCCAGATATTTCCCGACGATAACTTTAATTTGCTTGAACAAAATGAAACAATTTTTTTTACATAGGTTTACAACCATACAATACAGATTGCTATTGATGACGGGCTTGTTCTGATATTGGTTGACAGAGTTATGGCGTTTTTTGACTTGGAAGACTTGTTGATATTGATTTCCAGATGAAAAGTTTAGTTTGACAGAACAAAATGAAACAAAATTTTATACATTATTTTATGACTTTTATGACCACATAACTCAGGTTGGGATTGATAGTGGGTTTGGTTCAGTATTTTTGGGCCGAGTTGTGGCCCTTTTCTGACTAAGAAGACATGTTGATATAGGTTTCCATACTCTAACTTTAGTTTGATTGCTTGAAATGAAACAAAATTTTACACATAGGTTTATAACCACATAATACAGGTTGGGATTGATAGTGGGCTTGGTCCGATATTTTTTGGCAGAGTTATGGCCAATTTCCGACCTTGTACCTTGAGTTACAGGAAGACCTGTTAACCTCTGAAGGTGACTGTCTATGAGATTTTGATGAGCTCTCAGTGAGATTTAGATGCTTGTCAGTGAGATTTTTGCATGTGGCCAATACATCAATATTTTTCTTGTTATGCCTCCCACGGTCCCACCCGGGCACTCCCCCCCCCCAACCCAAATGCATTATATATTTCATTTTATTAATTTATTTTAACACTTTTTATGGTATTTGTCAGTAAAAGTATACAAATATGGATATCACTGGTCCAAGCCCCCCCCCCCCCCCACCCCCTCCCCCCTCCGACACACACAAATTTTATGTGAGTAGATGCTTATCTAGCCTTTGCTTTCGAATATAGCTTACTGTAGACAATATACCAAATGGGTTTGATTTTGAGGGTGGTGTGATAATTTTTATATGTGAGTTATGGGCCCATTTTGGACTTTGTTGACCACTAAATATGGTTTATCTTAAAGCCTGGGCATTCGTGTACCATGGACACATTTAGTCATCTGCTATATTGGTTCTATGGTTTGTTGGAGATAAAATATTTATTAAATCAATATCAACAAAGATAGATGACTAGAATCTCATGCTTGGCAGTGGGGGGCGGGGGCATCACCACCCTTGGTTTTGCACTTGTTTGGTTATGCATTATTGGTGCCTAGAGGAAGCTTCCTTTTGATTTTGGATCAGATAACCAATTAAATATGGTCATCATGGCAGCCATATTGAATTTTGTTTTCATCCAATAACAAATGAATATTGACTCCAATCAATTTCATTTTTTGATTATGCATTGTTGGTGTCAAGAGTAAGCTTCCTTTCAGTTTTGGATCGGTCAGCTGAACCAAGATGGCTGCCAGTGTCCAATTCATTGTAACTTCCATGGAAGCCATCTGTAATTTGGTTTCCATCCAGTAACTAATGAATGCTGACTCAAATCAGTTTTATTTTTTAGCTCACCTTGACAAAGTCAAGCTGAGCTTATCTAATTGCTCTCCATCCGTTGTCCGTCCATCCATTGTCCGTCAACACCAGATATAATTTTGTTAAAATGAAGCCATTCAGTTCATATTTGATCTCAATACAGGAGCCTAAATTTTTAACTTTATTTTTAACAATATGAGGAATAATCTTAAAAAATATTCTTCTTCAGACCCACTAGTCAGAATGCTTTGATATTTGGTATATATCATCTCCAGGAGCATCAGATTCAAGTTTATTCAAATCGGGTCTCTGGGTTCATATTTGGGCTCTCTATTGTAGCTCAGAATTTCAACTTAGTGCAATATGATGAAATTTCTTTAAAAATCTTCTTCTTCAGATCCACCAGTCAGAATCTATTCGCTTTTGGTGTACAACATCTCTAGGGAGGTCAGATTTAGGTTTGTTCAAATCGGGTCCCTGGATTGATATTTGGGCTCCCTATGGCCCCCCAAATTTTAATTCAGTACAATATGAGGAAATTTCTTTAAAAATATTCTTTTCCAAATCCACCAATCCGAATGTTTCATATTTGGTATACAACATCTCTGGGAGATCAGATTCAAGTTTGTTTAAATCGAGAACGAGGGTTAATATTTGAGCTCCCTATGGGAGCCCGAATTTTAACTTGGTGCAAAAAGAAGGAATTTTTTTAAACATCATCTTCTTCAGATTCACCAGACAGAATTGTTTCATATTTGGTACACAACATCTTGGGAGTGGAGGTGGTGGTGGGGGGGGGGGGGGGGATCAGATTCAACTTTATTCAACTCGAGTGCATGGGTTAAGATAAGATTTGGGCTTGAATTTTAACTTCGTGCAATCCTGGGGATAATCTTTAAAAAATCTTGTTCAGATCCACTGGTCAGAATGTTTTTTTATTTCTTATACGACATATCTAGAGAGTGGGGGGAGGGAGGGGGTTGCAGATTCAAGTTCAAATTGGGTCCCTGGGTTCATATTTGGGATCCCTATGGTAGTCCAAATTTTAACATAGAGCAATATAAGGAAATTTCTTTGAAAATCTTTTTCTTCAGATCCACCAGTCAGAATCCTTTCATATTTCGTATACAACATCTCTGGTTCACTACTCTGAACTCATAGTTCGATTTTAACAAACTTTTATATGCAGCATAAGTGGGAAACATATTTGATTTAAATGAAAAAAATTAACCCAAGGTATTGTGGGACTCAATGTGTGCTAATTATAGAAACATAATTCCAAGTTAATTTTATAAGAAGCCATGTTTATAAAGTACCCTCTAGAGGTATGTATCTATGATTAATCCACATAGGTTGTATATCAAGGGGCTCCATAGGGGAGCTCCACTTTATAGATTGTGATTAACTGAAGAAAAGGCTTGATGCTTGGACTATTTTAGTCACTACCGAGGGGCTCAAGGATTGACAATGGATCTTATGGAGATTGATTGCTTAATATGGATTCATTCATGGCCTCGGTTTATATCAGGTTCTGTTCAAGGTGAGCACTTCCAGCCCTGTGGCCGTGGGGCCTCTTGTTTGTGATGCATTGTTGGTGTCTAGAAGAAGCTTCCTTTTGATTTTGGTTATGCCCATGAGAGACTTGCCCACCCTTTTATGACACTGTGGGGGGGGGGGGGATATGCCATGCTTCGTGCTGCTCTTGTTTAGTTATATGGTAGTGTGCTGGATTAACATTGGTAATCAGGATTTGTTTGCAATAATTACAAATTATTTGAAAGTGTCTATAGGAACTCTCCATTGTGACAATATAAAATCTCCCAAATCAAAATATTGTTTTCTAGTTAAATATGAGGCACACCTGCAGAACATGAAACATTTCTTGGCAGTATCAACACTTGTGTAAAGCCCACATATGGGCCTTTAACACTCGCCACGTTATTTTTGAAGAACCCTTTTGTTGTAGTTCCCAAGTCTGTCCCATTGAATCCAAATAAAATTAAAAGTTTTGTTCCTAGATTTTATTTTCCCATTAAGTTGGAGATTCACATTGAAATAGAATGGATAGTGTTCCATTCTTTTGGGGTGGGAGAGGCAGGGTTGGGGAGGTGAGGCAGGGATATAGCCATGGCATGGTCCCTGTCCATCTCGGCATCCATCCATCTGTAGACAGAGTTGGTTTTAACTCTCTAACTGAGGTTACTCTTGGCCACTCGAAACCAAACTCGTCATGTGGGTTGGGTGTGACAAGAGGAAGAACTCTATTTCTCTTGGGGCCATTGTGCCCAAGGACAAGGTCACAGTGAGCTTGAACCTGAAATTTTTTAATGGAGTTGGTTTCTGCTCCCTTATTAAATTTCTGCTGGATCAATCGAAACCAAAACTTGACATGTGGGTCAAGTATTATGCGAGGAAGAACCCTATTAATTTTATGGTCATTGTGCCAAAGGTCAAGGTCACAACGCCTTTTAACTTTTCTTGGTTTCTGCTCACTAATTAAAAGTACTGCTAAGCCCATCAAAACTAAACTTCACATGTGGTTTGGGTATGATGAGAGGAAGAACCCTTTCTAGTTTGGGGTTATTGTACCAAAGCTCAAGGTCACAGTGACCTTTAACTTATAAATGTTCCTGTTTCCTCACTCACTTATCTGTACCGGAGCCTTTTTTAGGGGGGTGGATTAGCAGCCTCCCAGGCAGTCAGCTTTAGTTAATAGAGTTAATCCTTAGACAAATGAATTGTTTCTCACAATTTGCACCACACCTGTAATTCTCGTGATTTGGCATTAGTGGCAGCTAAGACTCAACTAGAAACTATTACCAGATTAGTTTTACTATTACCTTCTACGCTTACTGTTGGTTGCATTTTGTTGCACTTCATCTTATGCCATAATGTTTTTGAAGTTGGAAATAGGTCTTTAATCCCCATGGGAACCCCGGGAAGTGAAGCAATGCTTGTTTACTGTGGTAAACCAGCTCTGTTTTACTGGTAAAATAGAACCCAGCCACCAATGCTTGTGGTGGAAGTCCTCTAAAATGGGCAACATGAGTATAAACAATTGACTAAACTTGGCTGTATCTCCATGTTGTTGTCATGATTAGCCATTGTGCAGAAATATGTGACCTTAAACACCAATAAATAAATAATAAATAATAGGTGTTTAACCCTTAAGGGCCTGGCGATTTTTATAAACTTTCACTATACTTGGAAAGTCTCCACTGCAGTTGCAGTTGTTTCAAGTTAAGTTTTGGCTGCCTATGGAGGCAGCCAATACTTGCCTAGAAACAACTGACAAGGTACAAGTTTTGAGTTTACCCCAACAATGCATGTTGGGGCACCTGTTCCTTTGCATTAAAAAGTTATCTAAGTCAGAATTGGGCCCTCAAGAGTTAACCCTTCACATAACATGAACAGCTTGTATCTTTTCTTGAATAGCTGATAAATTAAATTTTTCCCGTACAACTATAGCTTATGATTGGAATGAGTGCAATGAGCTCAATCCAATGAAGTGTCATAAACTGGGTTTTTTTTAGGAAAAAATTTAAAAAATACTAAAATTTTGATAATCATTGGCTTTGGCTGAATTAGGCATTACATTAGGGTAACGGTTAAGAATGTCAAATTTCCAGCTGCTGGAACAAATATTTAGAGAAAAATTTTCAAAAATCAATTTCAAAATTGCTTTAAAATCCTTCCAACAAAATTGGTCAACACCCCATTCTCCTAATTTTTGAAGGAACGTTGGATGAAATCAAAATTTGAAAAGTTTTTTAATTCAGTGGAATTTGGCTTCTCTTTGTTCCAGATATACCTTCAATTAACAAAGTTTTACCTGTATAGAATGGGAGAAAAATTGTTACGGATTGTGACAACTTAATCAATTTCGGCATTTGTTTTTTTTTTTTATTTAGGCCAAATGTGAAAGACCGTATTTGTATGGAACTGAAGAGTTCTTTATCATCAAAGACAGCTATTTCAAGACTTAAACCAAAAAAAGTATTAATTCTTGGTTCCGGTGGCCTGTCAATTGGTCAGGCTGGAGAGTTTGATTACTCAGGGTCACAGGTAAATCATATGCATCACACCTTGTATGATGCTTATTTATTTTTATCTATTTCATCTTTTCTGTCATTTTATCTTTTTGTCATTCCATCTTTCCATCATGCCATCTTTCTGTCATTCTGAAATAACAGTTTCCAGACTTTTGTTCAGCATACATTGAAATCATTGGCTGCTTTCTGGTATGTGGCTTTGTCATGAGTACCTACAAATTGAGTTCATGTTTGGTCCCGGTCGGATGATATTTTGTTCCTGACCTCGATCATAGTTTATAATGTGAAAACTTAAGAGAATCATTTTCCTGACTTTTTTCGCTCTACGTTCAGATACTAGGCTAATTCTGGTATGAGGCTTTGTCGTGGATACCTAGAAATCGGGTTAGTATTTGGTGCAGATTGGATGGTTTTTTGTAGAGTTATTGACCTTGAACTTCGTTTATTATTTGAAAACTCGAGAATCAATTTTCAGGACATTTTGTTGCTAAACATTTAGATAGTTGACTGATTTCTGGTATGTGGCTTTGTCATGGGTACCTACAGACTTGTAAAGCCAACACTCAATCATGCTACCAACACTTAATCATACTATCTCACGGATGCATACATGTCGTACTGACACGTCTAGTTATAAACCAACTTGAAATTAAGAACAGCTAATGTAATAGTACAAATATTGTTTGAGGTAATTTCAGTGCTGGAGTTGTTTCAACTCAACTACCCCATTTAATGTAATCATTTCTCCCATTCCTCATATAAAAAATCCCACAGATTTACTCTTGTTGTTTATTATGGTTTCCATGCATGTTTATCTATTCACAAATATTTATTGACCTTATTTTCTTATATTTTTACACTGTTTAACAATGGCCCAGACTTAGCTGGTGCCAACTCCAAAATATCGAGGGCCAAACACAAATTTTGCCCCCCCAATCTCCAAAACTTGCATGCAAAACCGAAAATTAGAAGTCCTATCTGGTCCTCCATACATTTACTCTCCTTGCATGTGCAGACATCAGGAAGTGACCGGAATTGGCCCCAACATCATTCTTTGTTTGGCCCTCAGTCAGATAACAACAAACTGACTTCTGTGCTTTTAAATCTCAGTTTATAATGATGCCAGACACAAATCAATGGTTAATTTGGTGGATCCAAGGACACAACTGGATGAAGGAAGGAAGAAACAGTGGTTTGAAACGTTCAGGGCTGTAACTTTATAATATTTATAAAAATTAGTTCATGTTCCCCAATTTCGGACATGGGCCTGACGTCATCATTATTGCTAATGATTTTTCCACTGTTTGTTAAGTATTCCTTCCCTACCCTTCCTTGAAGCCCCCCAGTTAAACTCCCAAGCTTTTTGGCTTGTTTTATTGAAATTTTTATGCCCCTCGACTTAAGTCAGGTGGCGTATAGTGATTGAAGTATGCATGTGTCCATCCATCTGTCCATGTGTCCGAGTGTGTGTGTGTGTCCCCGAGCCAATAACTCAAAAACGGTTAGGGCCACAGTCATCAAACTTAACACTATTATATAAAGGACCATGGGAGGATGTGTCACACACCATAGCTGGGTTCGTACTTTCAAGGTCAAGGTCAAGGTCACACTAAAAATTGGTCAATATTTGTGTCTCAGCCATAACTCAGAAACGAATCATAGTACAATTGTTAAACTTTTTACAAATGTTAAGGACAGTCAGAAGGTGTGTCGCGTGTAATAGTTTCCGCCGCATCTGCAAGGTGGAGGTCACAATTGACCTTCATATGTTCAGGGTCACAAATCGTGTCTCAAGCATAACTGCAAAACTGTTAGGGCTACAATCATCTAACATCGCTCAATTATAAAGGACAACGGGTGGATGTTTGACACACCACAGCCAGGTCTGTAAGGTCAAGGTCACAGTCACCAATGCTTGGTGGTTTTCATTCTGACATTGTTTACATTGACAATGCACTATTTATATATGTAGTTTCTTATTTATTATATGGTAGGACTGTTGTAAGATACATTAAATATTCCGGTAGTCTAGCAGTTAATTTTTTTGGATAGAAAATTAATTTTTGTCCACGCTTGGGCTCTATCGGGATACATTTCGGCACGTCGTTCCCTTTGGGAACTTGGGCTCTTGTCAAAATTAAAAAAAAAAAAATTTTGTGTAAATTATTTTTCGATTTATATTTTGAATGTTGTTTGTTATGTATATTTTTATAATATTTAATGTGGAGTTGGTGGGAGTACGATCGACTTATTTTGCTTTGTAAAGCAAGGTGAGGAAGCCTTTCCTCTGATTTACATGTTGGTTGGCTTGCTTGTAGTCGATGTACTCCCACTAATTCTTGCTCAACATGTGTTGCATGGGATGACAAACATTGGAGATGGGTGTCACAGTATGTTGTTAGCGAGAGGCCACTGCTAGTCCTCTCGCGGTGAGAGGCCACTGCCGGTCCTCTTGCCAAAAAGTCGCTCTAGTTTTTTAGTTTCTATTTACAGAGGAACAAGAACATGGTGATGTTTATGTGACGCCGTCAGAGAGTGTGCTTCCGTCGTTGCATTTAGATAGTCAATCAGAGCTAACAGCTAAAGTGCTCATGAATATTAGACATTCAGATAGTTGAATAAACCACAGCATGGTTTCAGCTCCCTGTCGCCAGCTAGCTCTACCGGTGAAGTGGTTACAGCGTCTGTGGGTACCGTGAAATCGGGTGTGTCTGTTGCGGTCGAGGAGAGTAGAAAGGGTAGAGTGAGCACTATAAAATAATAACAGGCTCACCCTGCGATGACGGAGAGGAAGAAGCTTGCAAGTTCAGCGGGAAGCTCGACGAGGTCTGAAGGACGCCAAGCGAGAGGGCCCCCTCTCTTTCATAACAACATCTAGGGCCAGATGTTGTGGTTCAGAACTTACGTCAGTCGGAGCATACGTCTACGCCTCCCGTCCGGGATGCTCCGTTCAGTTCACAGCCACGGTCAGCTATAGTTACGGCTTCTTCTTCAGCGTCTACCAATCACACACAACCGCACCTTGGCTACGTGACTTCTGATATCCAGTCTGCATCGCCGGGAAGGTCCACTCTTTGTCAAAGAAGTCACACCATACAGTAGCCAAGGAGACGAGGCCTCATTAATCAGGACATCCACAGAAAAGAGCCATCTCGGACACACTGTCCCAGGAGCAGCCGGCGGCCAAGCAACAGAAGACCGCTGCTCCTTAGGCCTCCGTAACGGACTTGCTGTCGCAGATTGTGCAGCTCATTGCAGCATCCCAGCAAATGCAGGAGCAGACAATGGCACTCAGAACTTGAGCTGTCGGAAGGTGCTGGGTTGGTCCAGTCATCTGCGCGTTCAGATGCCGATGACTGTGAGTATAATCTGATTCAGTCGGATGGTGAAAGGGATTTGGAGGAGAATTACCCTTCCCTTTTGGAACAACACAGGGTGGCGATGGATCTAATGCATCAATACTACCCTGAGTTCATTCCTGAGAATCAGAATGCTGCGACTGCTTGAAAGTTACTCTATTCAGTAGCTAAGAGACGAGGTCTCTTATATCGGTACGTCCGGAAAAAGAGCCATCTCGAGCACACTGTCCCTGGAGCAGCTGCTCCTCAGGCCTCCGTAACAGATTTGCTGTTGCAGATTGCGCAGCTCATCACAGCATCCCAGCAAGTACAGAAGCAGCTGACGGCAGTCTCAGAACCTGAGCTGTCGGATTGTGCTGGGTCGGTCCAGTCATCTGCGCGTTCAGATGCCGCTGACCGTGATTTTCACCTGATTCAGATGAATGATGAAAGGGATATGGAGGGGGATTACCCATCCCTTTCGGAACAACACATGGTTGCGATGGATTTAATCCATCAACACTACCCTGAATTTGTTCCAGTGAATCAGAATGCTGCGACTACTTGCAAGAAACCGCTAGTGTTGTTGGACATTGACTTCATCCGGAAAAAGAGGAGGTCATGTCTTTTCCGGTTAAGTCTAGACAGGTGTCGCAGGCCTTAGGCCTTTTAGACGACGCCATATTCAACTTTCCAGTGGGAAGAAGTAAGGCGGTTTCTTGTTATCATCCTCTGTAATTTTACCGATTATAACGGTCGGGGAAGATGTATAGAGAGTTCCTCTGTGTTTGAATGAGCAGGCTAAGGACCTATTTATGGCCTTACCTTCATCATTCACTATTCGCTCGGACACAGTTGAGACGGCAATTTCTTCATTTAGAGCGAATTTAGACTCGCTGTCTTACACAGGTCACCGTTAAGAACTGTGACGCAATGTCTCTACGTAAAGGAATTTGAGGACGTTCGTACCTCATATAGAGTCCTTTCCATTTTATCACGTATAACTCTGTCTTAACAGTTGCTAATTTGGAGTTAATCAGAAGACATGACAGAGCCCTTGCGTCGTCATCTTTAATAGATGACAAGGTGAAAAACTCTATACAGGTCGCTCCGGTTTCCGGACACTAAGTTTTTGATGATAAGCTTTCATTGGTAAGGGAGGATGCCCAAGACAGAAAGTCGTCTAAAAACGACTCCTCGCGAGGGTATAGGTAACCCTCCTATAATTACTCTAGGGATCATCATACAGCGACTTGGATAGGGGGCTTAGGTCTGATCGAGACTACAGGTCAGACGCCCCTAAGCTGTTGGCTCGAGGCTCTTTGCGAAGAGATGAAGTTTCTCCTCCCGTAGGCCTCGCAGGTACTACAGGTGAGGGTTAGGACCTCTATTGCTTAGCAGTTGATGGATGGTTATCAAGATTGACATCAAACTGGATAACTATTATGGAAGACCAGTAGAAGAAGTGTGGTATCAGACGGCCTACGGCTATCTTTCCGAGAGAAACCACCACTAACTTAATGTCTGTGATGATGGACAATGCTTCTGTCAAATCCTTGCATAAGAGTCTCTCCAATCGGAGGTAAAGGTTTTCTTGACAATGAAAGTAATAGAGGTTGTCGAGAATCAAGATTCTCTAGGATTCTATAGTCACCTGTTACTCGTACCGAAGCCAGAGAGCTCGTTCCGACCGATAATAGACTGGAGCTGGATAACAAGTTTATCATAGCTCTAAAAGTTTATTTATGGTAATTATTTAGTCGGTAAAAGCGAGCATTCGAGTTATCGACTATGCGGCAAGCATAGATCTAAGGATCCGTTCTTTCATGTGCTGGTATATCCGGCATTCAGAAAGTACCTACGGTTTGTCGTCCAAGGAATAGTATTTCAGTTCCGAGTGATGTGCTTTGGTCTGAATCTAGCGCCCTGGGCGTTCACTTGAATAATGAACTCGGTAATGTCTCACAACAATCTGGTTCATTTGCCGTTATCCAGAGTGAAATTAGTCAGTTGTTATGCTCGCTTTTGTCTACTCTCAGACGCATTAACAGCGAGAAATTTTATGCAACTGATGGGGTTGTGCGGAGCGGCTGTGCATCTTATTCCAATGAGTTACTTATGCAAACGTCCCCTCCAGTTATTCTTTACCCAGAACTGGAGTGTGAAGACACATTCGATAAAGACCAGTATTGTTTTAACGGATCTAGTAAACAAAAGGTCCATGTTTGGGCAGATATTCAGTGGTTAACTCAAAGAGTTCCGCTGCAACTGCCAGATCCGGCTTTCACGATTATGATGGATGTGAGTCAATAGTTTGGGGGACGACCCTGAGTCTGACAGACTCAAAATGCAGGGGTCTTGGGACCCTCGGTTTCTGGAGAAACAAATAAAACATTAAAGAATTATGTCAATATTGTTAGTGCTACATCAGTGGATTCACATTATTTGCGGACACGTATGTTCAGATATTGTTGGACAACTCGATAGTGGTAGTGTACTTCAGGAACCAGAGTGGCACCCATTCATTTCCGTTAAGATAACTAACAGAGAAGATTTTTCTATTTTGTCATGTATCATCATGTTCATCTCTCAATCCGTCATATACAGGGTCGTCTGAACGTACTGGCAGACTTGCTCCTCGGAAAGGTCGCCTGTTACATTTGCATTGGACACTCAACAAGCTAGTATTTGGACAGTTTTGCTACCAGTGGGATCGCCCCATGATAGTTCAGTTTGCGATGCACCAGAACAATTAGTTACCATCATTTGTGTCACCATGCCCAGACCATTGAGCGCATACAGTAAACGCTCTGCAGAATTCCTGGGGATGAATGATAGGATACTAGTATCCTCCAATTCATTTGATTCAATAGATTACGTTTAAGATTAAACAGTCTTGTTGTGAATCCTACTAGTAGCACCTCTGTTGTCACAGAAACCTTGGATCAGTATTCTCAAGTGTCTGTTATGGGCTGCTCCCCAGAAGCTTCCTCCATGAGAGGGCCTTCTTTCAGGAGAAGTTTTATTCTTCACGTCCTTCTCCGCCCATAGTGGCATAATGGAGTCGGTTAGACATGAGGAAAACCATCGTGGTTCCTATATTATTTGATAACTGGCACAGGAACGATTAAATAATGTGGATGAGGATATTTCGATATGACTTCGAATCCCCCCTCCCCACTCCCCCCCCCCCCCCCCCCCCCCCCCCCCCCCCCCCACACACACACACACACTGCCTTTGTGTTTAGAGGCAATTACTGGGCAAGACGTAGTTTTCTTCCCGCAAGCCTCATATAATTTAATACATACATACTATGCATTTGGGTCGTGTTTTATGGCGACCTCAAGGGCACATCCGCTTTTTAGTTGGATTAGTTTCCTGTGATTATTTGTTGATTTGTTATTTACGAGCACTTATTTAAAAATCATCACAATTAAATTGCTACTTTTTGAGTACCTCGCAGGCTGCATAACCAGTTAACTGGTATTCAGATGATTACATTCTAATTATAAATGCTCTCGTGCATTATATTATTAGGCACGCTTTATTGTATTTTGTGGACCTTGAAATTATAATCTGTTTCGGGGATGGTCCGTATCAGAGCCTGTTAATCATACCTACTTCTTTTTCTAGATCCGGGTTTCTATTATGTCAGTACTCAATTTGCATATTCTCACTTGTTTACGATCGTAGATATCAGATAGCATATGTTGTTACTGGAATTTATTGTACAGAGGCCGCCTGTGGATTACCTGGGAATTGTGTTTACTCTCCAGAGATCGTTCATTGTGATTCGATTGGACATGTGCATGTTATATATTATATCACCAGTTTTCTATGTGTATGCCATCTACGGTCAGTGCGGTGTATGTTATATAGCGGGCAATATTAATTACCAGGATCGTCGCTATAGCCTTGACTTCTGAAGTGGTGTTAAGCACCATTTATTAATCATGAATTAGTGCCTGTTCAACGAATATTTATATTGTTTTTTGGTACTGGTTTTACTGATTCCATAGTGTTCCCCTCTTTCTTTTTGAAGATTCCTTCAAAAGAAAAGGGTGGGGGGGTTAATTTTTTACCTCTCTTCTGGCTTGTTAGGTATGTAACTATGAAGGAAGCTGTTTTGTCTGTAATTATATCCTGCATACAGCTGGAGTTTTATAGTGTATGGCGTATGTTTGTGGGAGATATTCTCTCATTCTCAAATATGCCATCCTAATTTTTGGGGCTTAGTCTGGGCTAACCTTAAAAATTAGCATAGTCTTCATGCTCAGTATATGAAATTACTTGAACTGGGCTCCTTTTGTATGATATGTCTTCTCTATTACTGTATAGAGAGACATACATGTAATTCCTAACAATTTTATTCTCCTTTCACCTTGGATTACAGGATTTGAACATTGATCTACTAATTCTGAAGTCCTAGGCCCTCCACCTTTTTACGATTCAGCTAGTCTGGGCCATTACAGTGTAAAAAAAATATTATAAATTTAGGCCAGAAAAAAAAAGTGTTTTGGTTCTCAGGCACTGCCACGTTGGAAAAATACCCCTCGCATTGAATTTTTTTTATGGAGGTTCAAGATTTTCCCAAAAGTAAACAATGCACTGCCAATCTCAAGACGTTTATTGCAGTATAACAAAAACACCATATATGTCTGTGTATACGTCGCCCCCGTGGATAAGTCGCACCCCCAACTCACACTTGGAATTCCTCCCTTTTGCCTAAAGCTCATATATAGGTTGCACACCCATTTTCAAGTATATGCAGTCAACAAGAATTAGTTGCAAGTTTATGCGTTTTGTCAATTTGGGATGCAACGGAAATAGGTAAGTTTTCATAAGTTACCACGTGTTAAATAAGATAAAAGAATAAAGGAAAATTATTACTAAAGATTTAAAAAATACTTGCATTTTATTTGTTTGCCACTGCAATTGACATGCATTAAATAGTTGCCTTTTGCATTGAAACATCTATTAATTTAAATGGTCTATCAATAACGTTACAATCACATTATTTTACCGCAAGGGCGAATCCAGTCATCGGTGCACTTGGTATGCGCCTTGCCCATACCCCCCCCCCCCCCCCCAACCCCTATTTTCTCCCGGAGACGGGTTGTGCATTGTGGATATATCTGCTTCGGGTGCGAGGTAATCACATCTTTTAGGATTAAATTTCAAAATTTGGTTGACAATACACTCCAACAAACTTGGGCCTAGGTGTGGCACCCCCTCACCCCTGGCCCGACCGTCACAGCTTTTAGTAAAGTCCTTCATCTGCCACTGAACCCCCAACACCCCCCCACCCCCACCCCCCCTCCACCCCCCATATGTCTCACCAGATTTAATTTGCTTCGTTCAATGGCTGATTTTAAATAATTTTTAGTGGTCTCAGACTTTGATATCATGAACTTTTTTTTAAAGTCTTTATAAAGATCACGCTGGTCACCTTTGCAGTGTCTTTAAGCTGACAAGTCACAGCAACAGAACAAACCTTTTCACCTCAAGCAAAGTTTAAGATGCCAGTATTGCAGTACCTCTGGTGGATTGCTGGTTTGGGGTTCCAGCCTTAAAATGTCCCCCCCCCCCCCCTCCCCCCCCCCCCCCCCCGCGCCGTCACTTAACCGTGACTCAGTTTATTCTTTTTCAAACAGAAATGTATCTTGTCTATCTTAAAATAAAATTCCAAAGGTCCATTGTGGGTATTGTGAGGCTATGTGAATAGGGTATACTTGGAGTGGTAAAAATAAAAACCGCTCTCCCTCACTGAATTTGGAAAACCAATTGCCTGAGCTGAGAACCAAATCATTTTTTTTTGTTGGCCTTACAGTAATTTGTATATTTTTATACATACCAATGGCCCAGATGGAGATGGCCCTCCCATGAGTAGGCACTCATACCTCCCCGCTGAATTTTTATGTAGTACTCTCTTTTACAAAGAATGATGTTGGCGCCAATTTCGGTCACTTCCTGAAAGTCTGCGCATGCGCAGAGAGTAAATGTATGGAGGGCCAAATAGGACTTTTAATTTTCAGTTTTGCAATCTGGGGGATTGGGGGGGGGGGGGGGGGGGGGGTTCAAAATTTGTGTTTGGCCCTTAATAACTTTGATTGAGTTAAGCACCAGCTAGTCTGGGCCATTGGTAAGTATAAAAATGTACAAATTACTGTAAATTTATAATATTTTTATACTGTACCAATGACCCAGACTTAGCTGGTGCTAACTCTTAACAAAACCAGGGCCAAACACAAATTTTGCCCCCCAATCCCCAAAATTTGCATCCAAAACAAAAAGAAATCATGTCCTAAAGGACCTCCATACTACGCCTCTACTGCGCATGCACAGTGACGCAGACATCCCGAAATTGGCGCCAATTATCATTCTCTGTTTGGCCCTTCATCAGTCAACATCTCACTGATCTTTGTGCTTGTAAATCTCAGTTTAAAGGATGCCAGACACGTAATTTTTGGAGAAAATGTGATTCTAAGGAGGATAGAAGGAGGAGAGGAAAAAGAAGTGACAAAAAATAATCAGGGCTGTACTTAAAATTTTTTGATGAAATTATGTTAAGTTGCCTATTTTCGAGGCATGGGCCTCTTGTTGTCATTCTTGCTAATTGTTGCACTGCTTATTCAGTGTTTCCTCTCCCCTAGCCTTCTAAAGTCCCCCCTTGCAATTCTCCCATGCTTTTGGCATATTTTTGAGAAATTTCATTTCTTAAAATTTCCTGGGAGAGTTGCTTGGTTACAGAATGTTTTCTGTTATTTTCCCCATAGTTACGTTTTCACCCATGGGTGTATAACGTTTGTGTTCTGCATCTTCCATCTGATGTTCTGCAGATTCTCCCCTGGGAGTCTCTGTTTTGCATCAGATAGAGTGTAATTGATGACTGATTCCGGGCAGTTTTTTCAGTGCCTGAAGTCATGTTTCTGGTGTTTTTACACTGTTTGTTTTCATTGGCAACAGCCTTTTTTGAGGGGGGCTGTTTGCCTTTGCTGTAGTTTATCTCACTATAAGATACATTTATATTATCCGTAAGTGTCTCATTAATTATTTAATATAAATTAAAATTTTTGACCACACTTTGCCATCGGATCCATCGGGGCTCAGCGTTACTTTTCAGCAACTTGGGCTTCGCTGAAAAAATATTTTTTCAAAATTATTTTGTTTTGCAATTGTTTTTTCATTTATTAATGGATCATGTTATTATGTATCTTTGTGTCAGGGGTTTTTGCGAGTAACTAGGACTTATTGTTGTTCTTTCACAATGAAGGGACGTTGTTCAAATTGTAATAGGAAGAAATCTTCCTCTGACTTTCATGATCATTGTATTAATTGTAGTCAGTGTTCTCGCATTAATCCCTGTCCTATATGTGAACATTGGGATGAGAAACATTGGAAACGTGTGTCACGATATGTTGTTTCTGGAGAAAGAGCGATGCCGGCTCTTTCTCCGCAAGGTCACTCTACTCTCTCAGTTTCTATTTCAGAGGAACCAGAACAGGGTGATGTTTCCATGTTATCTTCTTCAAGTGTGCGTCCGTCGTCACAATGAATTCAGAGCTAGCGGCAAAAGTGCTCATGGAGATTAGACAAATGTCGTCCGCTAGCTCGCCCGTGTAGCGTCCATTCACCGAATGGTTCGGCAGCCGGGTTCGTCCGATGCGGTCCAAGAGGAAATTTTGGGTGATGCGAGCACTATAAACATAATAGATGCACACCCCAGTGACGGCGGATAGTAAGCGAGACCGGAGGAAGCCTTTGAGTCCGGTTCCTAGCTCGTCCAGGTCCAGCCGGCCGCGAGCGAAGAGAGGCCCCCTCTCTCGTACAACAACATCTGGGACCAGATGTTGTGGTACAAAATGTGTCTTTAGCGGAGCATACGTCCGTCGCTCGGGACGCGTCCGTTGTATAAGCAGTCCGCAGAGACTGTTAAGGCTTCCTCTTCTCGTCAGCGCACACGAACCGCACCTTGGCTGCGTGACCGCCGATATATTACCAGCTTCGCCGATCAAGGATTCCTTCGGCGACCCAGGTCACACCATCCGGCAGCCAGGGATTCGAGACTGATGGACTCCGGACGTTCGCATAGGAAAAGTATGCGGGAGCCATCTGATGCGGAGCTGCCCTCGGCGAAGCAGCGAAAGACCTGCGCCTCCGCAGGTCTCCGACGCCGGACATTCTTGTGCAGATAGCACAGCTTATCGCAGCATCCCCAGCAGCCGACAGAAACGGTGTCGGATCGAGAATTATCCGACGGCGCTGGGTCGGTACGCTCCGCCGAAGCATCGGGGGCGGACGACCGGGAACATCATGAGGTCCGACCGGATGGTGAAAGGGATACGGATGACTTGGAGCTATCCCTTTCGGAAACAACATAAAGCTGCCGTGGACTTCATCCGGCACTTTCTCCCTCCAAGTTGTTCCGTCGGGCCAGACTGCTGCGCTTCCGGACAAGAGAATTATAGCGTCATTGGACTCTGAATTTTTGAGCGGTTCAGGGACATCGCTCCCGAGTTTCCGTCGCAGTCCAATAATGTTGCAAGAACATTGAATTATTGAACGACGCTATATTTAAACTTGCTTCCAGGACAGGGGAAAGCAGGTTTCTTGTCCGCTAATACTCTCAACCTGCCTTTCATTAATGCAAGGAATAAATTCGATACGGCGGGACAGGGTATACCGAGTGTTCCTCTGCGTATGGACGACGAGGCAGAAGACTTAGAGCTATCATTACCGTCGTCAGCTTCTATTCCAACCGCGGTGTTGGAAACACCTATTGCGTCTAACAGAGCCAATTTAGATGCCTTATCTTACGCAGATCACCTTACTAAGGCGTTATCACTGCGCCTTCGAGGGGAATGAGTTTCAGGATATACAATCCTCTTTAAGACTTCTTTCAAGGGCAGTAGCTTATTCCACGTGTAACTCCTCCCTTTCAGTGGCAAATCTGGAGTTGGTTAGACGTGACGCAGCCCTAGCTACATCCACACTAGTGGATTCTAAGGTGAAGAACTCTCTTAGAGTCGCTTCGGTCTCAGGAGAACTTCTCTTTGACGGCAAGCTTTCCGCTATTTATGATAAAATTACAAAGAAAGCTAAGGATTCTCTGTTGTTCAAATCTGCTCCTAAGAAGTCGGATACAGCAGACACGAATAAGACAGGCACTTCTAGGTCTAATGCGCCAGAGAGGTTCTTATAGAGGTTCCGGTGCGTCCTCTTGGTCTTATTCGAGAGACCGTCAGGATAGCGACTCTCGTTCGGGACGTCCTTCAGGCCGGGACAATCGGTCGAGACGCCCCGAGGTCGACGGGGCGAGGTGCGGGTCGTGGAAGACGTGGTTTCTCCTACCGCAGGCCTCGCAGGTCCAGGAGGTGATGGCTTAAACCTCTATCGCGTTCCGGTTGGCGGAAGGTTGTCGAGCTTTCTCACAAGAATGGGCGTTGATTACGGACGACCCTTGGGTGAGAGGAGTGACTTCGGAAGGTCTAAAGATATCCTTCAAACGAAAGCCTCCATTAACTCGAAGTCCCAAAGTGGACTCATCTTCCGTCAAATCCGCAGAAAAGAGACGCTCTGTTATCAGAGGTGCAGTCTCTTTTAATGAAGAACGCGGTAGAGGTCGTAGAAAACCAGGAATCTCCGGGATTCTACAGCCATCTGTTTCTGGTTCCGAAACCAGACGGCTCGTTCCGTCCAGTCATAGATTTGAGCTGGATAAACAAGCTGATCGTCGCTCCGAAGTTTTATATGGAGACGATTCGATCGGTCCAGAGCGAGTATTCGGGTGAACGATTATGCAACGAGCATAGATCTCAAAGATGCGTACTTTCACGTCATGGGTACATCCGACATTCCGAAAGTATCTACGCTTCGCAGTCCTAGGAGTGGTGTATCAATTCCGGGCGATGTGCTTCGGTTTGAATCTAGCACCCTGGGCTTTCACTCGGGTAATGAACTCGGTAATGATCTACTTCCGAGCTCATTCGTCTTCGGTAACGTCGGCCTACCTGGACGACATTCTTCAGAGGTACGGCAACGAGTTAACGCTTCAGAACGATGTTCAGAATCTTCTTCTATTGCTCCGACGTCTCGGTTTTATAGTAAACAAGGAGAAGTCGGATCTGGTGCCGTCCAAGTCATTCACTCATCTGGGAATGAGCTTCGAGACGCACAACAATCTCGTTCGTCTGCCGTTAACCAGAGCGAAATTTAGTCAGTTGTTACGCTTGCTATTGTCTGCACGCAGACAAAGTCACGGCGAGAGAATTTATGAGACTGATAGGTCTGTGCGGAGCCACCGCGGATCTCATTCCGATGGGGCGGTTATGCACACGTCCTCTTCAAATTTTCCTGACTCAGAATTGGAGTGTGAAAATTCATTCGCTCGATGTAGACGTTCTCTTGTCAGATCAAGTGAAACAAGAGATTCAGACTTGGGCAAACATTCAGTGGTTAACTCAAGGAGTTCCGCTGCAGTTGCCGGATCCGAGTTTTACCGTTATGACGGATGCCAGTCAAACAGGTTGGGGTGCATCATTAATCCCAACGGATTCGAGATGCCAGGGTCTTTGGGATCCGCAATTCCTGTGCAAGCACATAAACATCAAGGAAATGATGTCAATTTGGCTTGCGTTACGTCACTGGATGGACATTATTCACGATGCTCATGTCCAAATCCTATCCGACAATACGACAGTAGTGGCGTATATACGGAATCAGGGAGGCACTCATTCAGTTCCGTTGTTCAATCTAACGGAAAGAATCCTTCTGTTTGCGCTAGAACATCACGTTCTTCTTTCGGTCCGTCACATACCGGGTCGTCTGAATGTGCTAGCAGACTCCCTTTCACGAAAGGGTCGCTTGTTGCCGTCGGAGTGGACTCTCAACAAACAAGTATTCAATCAGATTTGCTACCAATGGGAACGGCCAATGATAGACTTATTTGCGACACATCTCAACAATCAGTTGCAGACGTATGTGTCTCCGTGTCCGGATCCAAGAGCATTTGCAGTAGACGCTCTGTCGATCCCTTGGGACGGAATGATAGGATATGCGTATCCTCCAGCGCCGTTAATTCAACAAGTATTGCTAAAGATAAAACAATCTCAATGCAAGATTCTGTTGGTAGCATCTCTGTCGCCACAGAGACCGTGGATAAATCTACTCAGGTGTCTGTTGTGGGACCTACCGCGGAAGCTTCCTCCACGGGAGGATCTTCTTTCGCAGGGGAAATCGCGCCAACTCCATCACAACCTGCAAGGTCTCAACCTTCACGTTTTTTCCGTTGTGCGGCTCCTTCTTGCATGGCAAGCACTTTACAGGACGAGCAGTGGACGCGATTTCTAACTGTAGGAGGACCTCCTCTTCGCTAAACTATGCGGCTAAGTGGAAGGTTTTTCGTCGTTGGTGTAGGGATCATTCTGTAGATATATTCGATCCCTCTATACCAGACATTGCAAACTTTCTAGTATACTTGTTTGACGAAATCAAACTGCAGCCTGTTACTATAAAGGGTTATAGATCTATGTTATCTGATACCTATGCACATCATGATAGTTTACAAATTGGATCTAATGTCTCTTTATCGAAGTTGGTTAGAAACTTTTCGATAAATAGACCCAGAACTCTTAGATTAATTCCTAAGTGGAATTTAGCTTGGGTTCTTCTTAAATTGAAGGAAAAGCCATTTGAACCTCTTGGGACAGTAGATTTCAAATTCTTATCTTATAAGACAGCTTTTCTCTTAGCTTTCTCTTCTGCTAGAAGAGTCAGTGAGCTTCATGCACTATCGGTGGATGATTCTCATTATCGTAGTGTTGGGAACACTATCACCTTCACTACTAATGTGGGTTTTTTAGCTAAGAATCAGGCTCCTAATAAATATCCGGAACCTATTGTTATTAAGGCTCTTCCGTCTTCAGACGGGCGTAGGCCTTTACTCTGTCCTGTTAGAGCATTACGTATCTATAAACGGAGATCTCAGTTTATCAGAAAGGGACGGAAACGTTTCTTTCTGTCTTTGATGCCTAATAGAAAGGACATTTCAGTCCATTCTATTGCTAGATGGATTCAGTTAACTATCCGTACTGCTTATGAAGATTTATCTTCTTCTCAGCAGTCTGTGCTTAAGATTTCTGCTCATGAAGTAAGAGCTCTTTCTACTTCCTGGGCTTATGCTAATAGTGTTGCTATTACAGATTTAATGAAGGCTGCTTATTGGTCTCAGCCATCCACATTTACGAATTTTTATCTCAGAAATATTGAGTCCATTTCTGGAGACCTGCATTGTTTAGGTCCGTTATCTGTTGCTCAGAATGTCGTCCACTAAACAGTTGCAACTATAGTTATGCAGGCTTTCTGTTCCGGCAGTGACTCCGTCCGGCTGCCCTCTTCGCTCTGGGCTATTTGACCCAGGGCAAGGGGAAGGGGGGGGGGGGGTGGGTGTTCCCTTAGGTCACCTGCTTTATAGTGAAAAGCAAGGGAATGCCTCCTCCAAGTCAGTATTTCTGAGTCGCTTCCGGGATGGTTTTAAAGTGTAATATTAATGTTAAAATTCATTCATGTCTTATTTTTAAAGTGTAGCTCGGTGTGAAGCATTTGTATATGTCAAGTGTCAAACGGGCTTTAATATACAATACTCGGACACTTTTAAATGACTATAAAGAGTCTCAATTCTCTGGACTACTTTATTTATTGGCTTGCTTTAAAAATAATTAGTATAAGGGTTATACTGGATGTTAATAGAGAACATGAATGTTATTGTGCTCAATTATTAAGGGTAGTGTATCTTTCTAATTTAATATTAAATAAGAAAGATACATGTAAAGCCTAATACTCCTTTTCTCCTTAAGGGGTTACCTCTTTACTATATAGTTGAGCTTATTGGGTTTTCCTCTATGTCCTAGGCCCTCCAGCCTGTTTACTATTCAGCTAAGTCTGGGTCATTGGTACAGTATAAAAATGTTAAAAAATTTATAGTAATTTATATATTTTTTAAACTTACCAATGACCCAGACGGGGATGGCCCTCCCTGGAGTTGGGAACTCTTGCTCCCCGCTGAGTACATAGCGCTGACCAGGCACTGCCAGTAAGAATGATAATTGGCGACAGTTTCGGGACGTCTGCGTCACTGCGCATGCGCAGTAGAGGCGTAGTATGGAGGTCCTTTAGGACATGATTTCTTTTTGTTTTGGATGCAAATTTGGGGGATTGGGGGGCAAAATTTGTGTTTGGCCCTGGTTTTGTTAGAGTTAGCACCAGCTAAGTCTGGGTCATTGGTAAGTATAAAAAATATATAAATTACTATAAATTTTTTAACTTTTCAGACTTTTCTCGTCATACATTGAGTTGATTGGCTGATTTCTGATATGTGGCTTTATCATAGCTACCGACAAATCAAGTTTTAATTTGGTCCCAGTCGGATATTTTTTTGTGAAGTTATTGACCTTCATCTTAGTTTTTTGATGGGAAAACTTTTTTTTTTTGCTTGCAGGGGCATACGAGTCGTACTAGTTTCTATCCTCCCAACCCTATCTGGGGCATTATGTTTTCACAATGTCTGTCCGTCTATGTTGACTATTTAGCTCATCTTGACAAAGTCAAGCTGAGCTGATCTCACCACTCTCTGTCCGTCGTCTGTCAACACCATGTTTTGGTCTTCTCTTCCAAAACCACTGGGCCAATTCAAGTGAAAGTTTGTATGAGTGTTGGTCCAGAAGGACCATTGCATTTTTGTTCAAATCAACATGCCCAGCCCCAGAGGGAAGGAGCAGGGGAAAATGCTCCAAAATATTTTTAAAATCTTCTTCTCATGAACCAGTGGGTACAATGACTTGATATTTGTTACGGAGCTTCCTTTTGAGGTGTAGAATCAAGTTTGTTCAAACGAAGTTCGTGAAGCAATATTTGGCTTTGTAATGGGAGAGGTAAGATTTTTGCCCCCCCCCCCCCCCCCCCCCCCCCCCCAAATTTCTATTTTCTTAACTGATGGTCTGATTTGAACCAAATTTGGTATTGGTATTATTGGGTCATAAGTACTTGACTCATGCAAAAAAAAAATTCCTGCATCCCCATGGGAACCCTGGGAGCTAAAAATAGAAATATATTTTAAACGCCCATATTTCCCAAACCACACGGAACAGAGAGCTGTTATTTGACATGAAGCATCCTTAGGACCAGTAGAAGGACCAGTAGAATTGAATGGTAAAAAACATTGCCATCGGTTATGTTAGGGTGTTCTGTAGTGGGCATCGAAAAAATGCTGAGTCCGAATATTTATAAAAATTTAAAAAAATCTTTTCTCCAGAAACAATCATCAGAATTTTTGATATTCGGTATACAGCATTCATGGGGGAGGAGGGGGGGGGAGTGAGGGGGAGGTTTGGGGGTCAGATACAAGTTAGTTAAAATAAATCCCATTGGTTCATATTTGGGCTCAATTCAGGAGCCCGAATTCTTAATTTGGGGTAATATGGGGAATATTCTTTAACAATCTTCTTCAGAACCACCAGTCAGAATCTTTTAATGTTTGGTATACACCATATTGTTATGAGGGTCAGATTCAAGATTGTTCAAACCAAGTCCCTAGGTTAATATTTGGGCCCAAATTTTAACTTAGTTCAATATGGGGGGTAATTTTTAAAAATTGTCTTCTTCAGATCCTCCAGTCAGAATGCTTTCATATTTGGTATGCAACATCTCTAGGGAGGGGTGGGGGAGGTCAGATTCAAATTTGTTCAAATCGGATCGGATCCCTAAGCATATATTTGGTCTCGCATTGGTAGCCCAAATTTTAACTGCAATATGAGAAACTTTCTTTAAAAATCTTCTTCTTTGGATCCACCAGTCAGAATGCTTTCATGTTTGATATACAGCATCTCTAGGGGGAGGGGGGGGAGGGGGGGGAGGAGGGGGGCAGATTCAAGTTTGTTCAATTCGAGTGTCTGGGTTAATATTTGGGCTCCATATGGGAACCTGAAATTTAACTACAATATGAGGGAATTTCTTCAAAAATATTCTTCTTCAGATCCACTAGTCAGAATGCTTTCATATTTGGTATGCAACATCTCTAGGAGGATCAGATTCAAGTTTGTTCAATTCGGTTCTGTACATTAATATTTGGGATCTCTATGGTAGCCCAAATTTTAACTTTGTGCAAAAGGAAGAAATTTCTTTAAAATTTCCTTTCTTCAGATCCAACAGTCAGAATGCTTTCATATTTGGTACACAACATCTCTGGGAAAGTCAGATTCAACTTTGTTTAAATCAAGAGCCTGGGTTAATCTTGGGACTTAATGTAGACTCATTCTTGGACTCTGTTGAAATTGTGTTCTGTTCAAGATGAGCGCTTCAGGCCCTGTGGAGCCTCTTGGTCAAATTACTGATTTTCAAGTAAGCTTGTCCGGGCCAGAACTTATTTACCTTTTCACCTCGGTTTAAGATATGTGGCATGTGGGTGTATCACCATGAGACGATGTGTCGCGTACCATCATGACTCCCATATGACATTGACCTTTGACCTCAAGGGCAAATTACTGATTTTTTGGCAAGTGAGCTTGTCCGGGTAAGAACTTATTTATCTTTTCACCTTGGCTTATGATATTAGGCATGTTGATGTATCACCATGAGACGATGTGTCGCGTACTATCATGACTTACATATGACCTTGACCTTTGACCTCAAGGTCAAATTATTGATTTTGTTTTTATCTTTAACTGCCATGACTGTTGGTAGTTTAAGTGGAAGGCCGTGTGGTGGACTAATAATATTACTTGACACATGTTATCACAGGATCAGGAATATGATGTGGTCGTTATTAAGTGTCATCCTGGGATCGGGCTCATTGGTTTCCAGGTACGGTGGGTGTGACATAAACTTATAGTAGTACAGTACAGGGAAATGACTAATTTGTTCAGGTAGTGAAAACTGGAGAGACAGAGGATAGATCGTACGTTTAATTTGGAGGAAAGTAGCCTAATCCAAATCCCATCGAGCTATAGGATATCCCCTATCCCAATACCAGTACACTCACCATATCGCCTCCCGATATTCCTCTGCGCCGCATGACTCAACGTCTTGCTTCTGTTCCATCTTTTCCTTGTATCCCACACTACCTCCCCCCCCCCCCCCCCCCCCCCCCGCCACTATCCAGTCTTGGTGCACCCAAATCCCACGGCACCCACTCCACCCTTTGCCCCAGCAACTTTGGCCAGAGTTACTTGCATTTATTAACAGTAGGAACCTGCTAACCACATTGCTTTTGTGCAAGTGAACAGCCGGTCGAATATGATGATTGCAGTTATAAATGACCATCCTGGAATCAAAATTATTGAATGTCTGGTAAGGTAGACCTATATGATTGTGGCAGGGCAGTAGAGGCTATCGAGGAAGTCGTTTGCGTGGGTGGTACAAATGGAAGAGGGATAATGCCTGTCACTCATAGCAGAGTATACCCGCCCCAGGTCCCGGAATACTCTCTATCGTAATCCCAACACACCCACACATGTTGGCTGTGTACGGCATAGGGGCCATTGGCAGCATTGATGAAGGCGCAGGATGTGTCATAAGTAGCCGAACGCACTGCTGGAGTAAAGAGAAAAAACAAAAATCAAGCTTAGAATTTTATTACATTACGGGCCTGGAAAAGTGTAATTTGTATCTAATTTTTTAAAATTTTTATTACATTATGGGTACCTAACATTTATTACACGTTATTACATTTATTACATTATGGGTCGTTTTTTATTACATTATGGGTTCGTATTACATTATGGGTCGTTTTTGTATTACATTATGGGTAGGTATTACATTATGGGCATTAATTACATTACGGGTCGTAACAAGCTTTCAAAGGTCGCAAGTGACACAGATATGTTTTCACATAGATGAAGACTCATAACCGCATAGCTACCTTGAGATTACTGTCTCTTTGTGAATTACGGCTGTTAGAATAGAAGCTCTTCATTCCCTGCCTTGCCAGACGATGGTTGTAAGTCTCTGTTTAGTGAGCTTTCAAGGTCTCTAGTTACACCGAGATATCTGTCTTCACGGAGAGGAGATCTAAGCTATGTTAGCTAGGCTCTGACTGCAGTCTTTTGGAAATAAAACCGATAAAGGTAGAGCGCCTTTTGGTTTGTTTTCCTAGGTGTCATAGACTGGAGTCTTATTGTTTACACCATAGTAGCCTAGCTGAAATCATGAGCGATGTTTTTTCAGTAATTATGCAGTGACATAACTGAATTTATTATCTCTTGGGACTACTGTCTCTTTGGGAATTTAGGCCTGTTAAAATAGCGGCTCTTCATTCCCAACCTTGTAAGTCAACTTACACATATATATCTGTCTTCACAGAGATGAAGACTTAAAAGCTACGTCTAGCATTGTAAGTCTCCTTAGTGAGCTTCTAAGGCCGCAGTTATCAGCCTTTTTATTGTCTTCACGTATATGAAGACCTTTAGCTGCTTCAGCTAGGCTGAGTTCGTTGTCCTATTGGACATGATACTGTATGTTAGAGGAGGTTATTCTCTTCCTACTGGTATGGTTTGGTGTTAGTTATACAGTACGTGGAGAGTGGATTGTAACTAAATCACCCGCGGAGTGGAGTTACCACCCAGACTTTTACTTCCAAATCTTGTACATACGGACAAGAAACACAAGCAGTGTTTCAGCCAATGGACCTCCGGGTTTAACCCGGAGGTCCATTGGTTGAAACTTTGCCTGTGCTTGTTATGCTTTGCAAAAAATTTGCAATTATTGCTTGGGTGGAATCTCCACTCTGCGGGTGATTTGATAATAATACACTTCCCACGTACTGTATGAGGCGATAAGCTCTATTGATGACGCCATATTTACCTAGTGTGATTAATGAGCATTTCTTCAAACGCCTATACTTAACTCCTTCTCAGGAACATATTTCTTGATATCAGACTGAATGTAAGGAGTTCATCTAGATTTTTATGATCGGGTGTTGGAACATTATATTTTTATACTGTACCAATGACCCAGACATAGCTGGTGCTAATTCTCAAAATCTAGGGCCAAACACAAATTCCCCCCCCCCCCCCCAATCCCCAAAATTTGCATCTAAAACCGAAAAAATCAAGTCCTAAATGGTCCTCCATACTTTTCCTCCACTGCGCATGCGCAGTGTCAAGGAGGTCTCAAAATTGGCGCCAAATTATCATTCTTTGTTTGGCCCTTCATCAGTTCACATCTGACTGATATTTGTGCTTGTAAATCTCAGTTTTAATGATGCCAGGCACATAAATATTAGAGAAATGGTGGATCTAAAGAGGAAATAGAAGGAGGAGAGGAAAAATTAGTGGCAGGAAATAAGGCTGTAACTTAAATTTTTTTTATGAAATTATGTTATGTTGCCTAATTTCAAGGCATGGGCCTGTTGTTGTCATTCTTGCTATAAAGTTACACTGCTTGTTCAGTGTTTCCTCTCTCCCTTTCCTTTAGTCCCCCCTTGCTATTCTCCCATGCTTTTGGCATATTTTCTGTAATATTATTACTAAAATTTCTTGGGAGTTTTAGCTTGGTAACAGAATGAATTCTGTTTTTTCCCCATGTTTACGTCCTCACCCTTGGGTGTTTAGGCGTTGTGTTCTGCATCTACCATCTGATGTTCTGCAGTTTCTTCCTGGGAAGTCTCTGTTTTGCATCAGATAGTGTTGTAATTGGTAACTGATTTCGGGCCATGTTTATCAGTGCCTGGAGTCATGTTTCTGGTGTTTATACACTTCTTGTTTACATTGACAACGGTTTCTGTTGAGAGTGATTTCTTGTCTTTGTATTAGTTTAATCATAACAAGATACATTATTATTATACGTAAGTCTTGCATTAATTTTTTTTAAATATTTAAAAAAATTTTGTCCACACTTAGGCTTTTTTGGGATCCATTGGGGCTCAACGTTACTTCCAAAAACTTGGGCTTTTCTGAAAAAATATTTTTTCAAAAAATTTTTTTGATTTCAATTATTTTTTCTATATGTTAATGGATCATGTTATTATGTATCTTTGTTTTCAGGGGTTGGTGCGAGTACTAGGACTGTTTGTGTTCTTTTCACAATGAAAGGATATTGTTCAAATTGTAATGAGAGGAAATCTTCTTCTGACTTTCATAATCATTGTATTAATTGTAGTCAGTGTACTCGCACTAACTCCTGCTCAGTGTGTGTCAATTGGGATGACAAACATTGGAAACGTGTGTCACGGTATGTTGTTAGCGGGGAAAAGGCCATGCCGGTCCTTTTTCCGCAGGGTCACTCTAGTTTATCAGTCTCTTTTTCAGAGGAACAAGAACAGGGTGATGTTTCCGTGATGTCTTCCAAAAGTGTGCCTCCGTCGTCACAGTTAAATAAAGAGCTAGCGGCAAAAGTGCTCATGGAAATACGTCAATTGCCTAAGAGGTCCCTAGTAGGATCGATGGCATTGGCGTCCGCTAGCTCGCCCGGTGTAGCGACCATTCATCGAATGGCTCGGCAGCCGGGTTCGTCCGTTGCAGTCCAGGAAGGAGATTTGGGTGATGCGAGCACTATAATAAGACAAAGTGCACACCAGTGACGACGGATCAGAGGATAGAACGGAGGAAGCCTATTAGTCCGGTTCCTAGCTCATCCAGGTCCATCCGGGCTGCGAGCGAGAGAGGTCCCACTCTCGTACAACAACATCTGGGACCAGATGTTGTGGTACAAAACGTTTCGCATTCGGAGCATACGTCCGCCGCTCGGGACGCTCCGTTATATAGACAGTCCGGAGAGACTGTTGATATGGCTTCCTCATCCTCATGGCAGTGCACACGACTGCACCTTGGCTACGTGCCCACGGATATCCAGCCAGCTTCACTGATCAGGGATTTCATGGCGACCAGGTCACGCCATCCGGTAGCCAGGGACACAAGGCCTGTAGACTCCGGACGTTCGCATAAAAGAAGTATGCAGGAGTCAACGTCCAGGGAGCTTCCAGCGGCAAAGCAACGTAAGACCGCTGCTCCACAGGCCTCAGTGACGGACGTGCTATCACAAATAGCACAACTTATCGCAGCATCCCAGCAAACGACAGAATCTCTGTTGGATCAGGAATTATCCGACGCTGCTGGGTCGGTACGCTCTGCTGAAGCATCAGGTACGGACGACCGAGAACTTCATAGGGTCCGACAGGATGGCGAAAGGGATTCAGAGGATCTGGAGCTTTCCCTTTCGGAACAACATAAAGCTGCCGTAGATTTTATCCGGCATTATCTTCCAGAGGTTGTTCCGTCGGACCAGAATGCTGCGATGCCGGATAAGAGACTGATAGCGTCATTGGACGCAGAATTTTTTGATCGGTTTAGGGACATAGTCCCTGAGTTTCCAACACAGTCCAATAATGTCACAAGAACATTTGAATTATTAAATGACGCTATATATAAGCTTGGTTCCAAAACAAGAAAGTATGGTTTCTTGTCCGCAAATGCTCTACATCTGCCTTTCATCAATTCAAGGAATAAATTTGAAACGGCAGGACAGGGCATACTGAGAGTTCCTCTGCGTCTAGACGGCCAGGCTGAAGACCTGGAATTGTCTATACCGTCGTCTATGTCAATTCCAACCACGACGTTGGAAACGACAATTATGTCTAATAGAGTTAACTTAGATGCTTTATCATACGCAGATCACCTTACTAACGCGTTATCATTTCGTCTTCAAGGGAAAGAATTCCAGGATATACAATCCTCATTAAGAGTTCTTTCAAGGGCAATAGCTTATTCCACGTATAACTCCGCCCTTTCAGTGGCAAACCTGGAGTTGGTTAGACGTGACGCGGCCCTAGCTACATCCACGCGCGTGGATGGTAAGGTGAAAAACTCTCTCAGAGTCACTTCGGTCTGCGGAGAGCTTCTCTTCGACGGCAAGCTTTCACCAATTTATGATAAGATAACTAAGAAAGCTTGGATTCTCTGCTTTTCAAATCTGCTTCTAAAAAGTCGGATACAGCAGAAAAGAGTAAGACAGGCACTTCTGGGACAAGTACGCCCAAGAGAAGTTCCTATAGAGGTTCCTATGCGTCCTCTAGGTCTTATTCTAGAGACCGTCAAGGCAGCGACTCACGTGGGGGACGTTATTCTGGCTGAGATAACCGGTCAGACGTCCCTAGGTCGACGGGGGGAGGTGCGGGTCGTGGAGGACGTAGTTTCTCCTTCCGCAAGCCTCGCAGGTCCAGGAGGTGATGGTATGAACCTCTATCGTGTTCCGGTAGGTGGAAGATTGTCGAGTTTTATAAACAATTGGGCGTCAATTACGGACGACCCCTGGGTTCGAGGGGTAATTTTAGAAGGACTAAGAATATCCTTCAAACGAAAGCCTCCATTAACTTGAAGTCCAAAATGGACTCGGCTTCCATCGAATCTGCAGAAAAGAGACGCTCTTCTATCAGAAGTACAGTCTCTTCTGAAGAAGAACGCGGTAGAGGTCGTAGAAGACCAGGAATCACCGGGTTTCTACAGCCATCTGTTTCTGGTTCCGAAACCAGACGGCTCGTTCCGTCCAGTCATAGATCTGAGCTGGATAAACAAGCTGATCATCGCTCCGAAGTTCTATTTGGAGACAATTCGATCAGTCAGAGCGAGTATTCGGGTGAACGACTATGCTACAAGCATAGATCTCAAGGATGCGTACTTTCACGTCATGGAACATCCGACATTCAGAAAGTATCTACACTTCGCAGTCCTAGGAGTTGTATATCAGTTCCGAACGATGTGCTTTGGTTTGAACCTAGCGCCCTGGGCTTTCACTCGAATAATGAACTCGGTAATGATACATTTCCGAGCTCATTCGTCTGCGGTTTGTCGGCCTACCTGGACGACATTCTTCAGAGGTACGGCAACGAGTTAATGCTTCAGAACGATGTGCAGAATCTTCTTCTATTACTCCGACGTCTTGGTTTTATAATAAACGAGAAGTCGGATCTGGTGCCGTCCAAGTCATTCACCCACTTGGGAATGAGCTTCGACACGCACAACAATCTCGTTCGTCTGCCGTTAACCAGAGCGAAATTAATCACTTGTTACGCTCGCTATTGTCTTCACTCAAAGTCACAGCGAGAGAGTTCATGAGACTGATAGGTCTGTGCGGAGCCGCTGCAGATCTAATTCCGATGGGATGGTTACGCACTCGTCCTCTCCAAATTTTCTTGACTCACAATTGGAGTGTAAAGATTCATTCGCTCGATATAGACGTTCTCTTGTCAAATCAAGTGAAACAAGAGATTCAGACTTGGGCAAACATTCAGTGGTTGACTCAGGGAGTTCCACTGCAGTTGCTGGATCCGAGTTTTACTATTATGATGGATGCCAGTCAAACAGGTTGGGGTGCAACATTGATCCCAACGGATTCGAAGTGCCAGGGTCTTTGGGATCCGCAGTTTCTAAGCAAGCACATAAACATCAAAGAAATGATGTCAATTCGGCTTGCACTACGTCATTGGATGAACATTATTCAGAAAGCACATGTCCAAATCCTGTCAGACAATACGACAGTAGTAGCATATAATCGGAACCAGGGAGGCACTCATTCCGTTCCGTTATTCAATTTAACAGAAAGAATCCTTCTGTTTGTACTAGAACACCAAATTCTACTTTCGGTCTGTCATATTCCGGGTCGTCTGAATGTATTAGCAGACTCCCTTTCACAGAAGGGTTGCTTGTTGCCGTCAGAATGGACTCTCAACAAACAGGTATTCAATCAGATTTGCTACCAATGGGAGCGGCCAATGATAGACTTATTTGCGACACAGCTCAACAATCAGTTGCAGACGTATGTGTCACCATGTCCGGATCCCCGAGCACATGCAGTAGACGCTCTATCGATCTCGTGGGACGGAATGCTAGGATATGCGTATCCTCCAGCGCCATTAATTCAGCAAATATTGCTAAAGATAAAACAATCTCAATGCAAAATTCTGTTGGTAGCGTCTCTGTCTCCACAGAGACCGTGGATAAATCTACTCAGGTGTCTGCTGTGGGACATACCGCGGAAGCTTCCTCCACGAGAGGATCTTCTTTCGCAGGGGAAATCGCGTCAACTACATCACAACCCGCAAGGTCTCAACCTTCACGTATTTCCGTTGTGCGGTCC
This sequence comes from Pictodentalium vernedei, assembly GCA_031216915.1. Lineage (NCBI taxonomy): Eukaryota > Metazoa > Mollusca > Scaphopoda > Dentaliida > Dentaliidae > Pictodentalium > Pictodentalium vernedei. Next base: position 389,886,669 of record CM062293.1, on the reverse strand, counting down.
TTCTTGCATGGCAAGCATTTTACAGGACGAGCAGTGGACGCAATTTCTAACTGTAGGAGGACCTCCTCTTCGCTAAACTATGCGGCTAAGTGGAAGGTCTTTTGTCGTTGGTGTAGGGATCATTCTGTTGACATTTTTGATCCCTCCATTCCAGACATTGCAAACTTTCTAGTATACTTGTTTGATGAGATCAAACTGCAGCCTGTTACTATTTAAGGTTATAGGTCTATGTTATCTGATACCTACGCACACCAAGATAGTTTACAAATTGGATCTAATTTCTCTTTATCTAAATTAGTTAGAAACTTCTCGATAAATAGACCTAGAACCCTTAGATTAATTCCTAAATGGAATTTAGCTTGGGTTCTTCTTAAACTAAAAGAAAAGCCATTTGAGCCTCTTGAGACAGTGGACTTCAAATTCTTATCTTATAAGACAGCATTTCTCTTAGCTTTCTCTTCGGCTAGAAGAGTTAGTGAGCTTCATGCACTATCTGTGGACGATTCTCACTATCGTAGTATCGGGAACACTATTACCTTTACTACTAATGTTGGATTTTTGGCTAAGAATCAGGCTCCTAATAAATATCCGGAAGCTATCGTTATTAGGGCCCTTCCGTCTTCAGACGGGCATAGGCCTTTACTCTGTCCGGTTAGAGCTTTACGTATTTATAAACGAAGATCTCAGTTTATCAGAAAGGGACGAAAACGCTTCTTTCTGTCTCTGATGCCTAATAGAAAGGACATTACGGTCCATTCTATTGCTAGATGGATTCAATTGACTATCCGTACTGCTTATGATAATCTATCTTCAACTCAGCAGTCTGTGCTTAAGATTTTGGCTCATGAAGTAAGAGCTCTTTCTACATCTTGGGCTTACGCAAATAGTGTTGCTATTACAGATTTAATGAAGGCTGCATATTGGTCTCAGCCATCCACATTCACAAATTTTTATCTCAAAAATATTGAGTCCATTTCTTGAGACCTGCATTGTTTAGGTCCATTATCTGTTGCTCAGAATGTCGTCCACTAAACATTTGCAGCTATAGTTATGCAGGCTTTCTGTTCCGGCAGTGACTCTGTCCTGCTGCCCTCTTCGCTCTGGGCTATTTGACCCAGGGCAAGGGGAAGGGGGGGGGGAGGGTGTTCCCTTAGGTCACCTGCTTTATAGTGAAAAGCAAGGGGATACCTCCTCCGGAGTCAGTAATTCTGAGTCGGTACCGAGATGGTTTTGAAGTGTAAAGCTAATGTTTAAATATTCATTCATGTCATATTTTTGAAGTGTAGCTCGGTGTGAAGGATTTGTATATGTCACGTGTCAAACGGGCATTAATATACAATCCTCGGACACTTTTAAAGAATATAAAGAGTCTCAATTCTCTGGACTAACTTTATTTATTGGCTTACTTTAAAAATAATTAGTATAAAGGGTTATACTGGATGTTAATAGAGAACATGGATGTTATTATGCTCAATTATGAAGGGTGTTGTGTCTTTCTAATTTATCATAAATAAGAAAGATACATGTGAAGCCTAATACTCCTTTTCTCCTCGAGGGGATTACTCTATTATATATAGTTTAGCTTATTGGATTTTCCTCTATGTCCTAGGCCCTCCAGCCTTTTTTTCTATTCACCTATGTCTGGGTCATTGGTACAGTATAAAAATGTTAAAAAATTTATAGTAATTTATATATTTTTTATACTTACCAATGACCCAGACGGGGATGGCCCTCCCAGGAGTTGGGAACTCATACCTCCCCGCTGAGTACATAGCGCTGACCAGGCACTGCTTGTAAGAATGATAATTGGCGCCAATTTCGAGACCTCCTTGACACTGTGCATGCGCAGTGGAGGAAAAGTATGGAGGACCATTTAGGACATGATTTTTTTCGGTTTTAGATGCAAATTTTGGGGATTGGGGGGCAAAATTTGTGTTTGGCCCTAGATTTTGAGAATTAGCACCAGCTATGTCTGGGTTATTGGTAAGTTTAAAAAATATTTAAATTACTATAAATTTTTTAACTTTCGTCTCCCTTTTCATTTCTATCCAATCTTTTACTGTGGATTATACTTCCACCTTAGAGACTGGATATTATGTCAATATGGTGTATTATTGTTCATCACGTCCCTCTCCGTCCTTTGTGGAATTATAGAGTCGGTCAGATGTGAGGGAGTCCTGCGGTTCCTATACTATGTGATAACAGTTGGAGTTTTATTATTGGAATTAATTGTACACCTGAACTGGATCGCCTGTTGGTTGCCTTAGAAGTGTGTTTGCTCTTCAGATACTTTCCATTGGGATTCAGTTGGGTAAGTGTATGGTTGTACATGTTATATCGCCGGTTTTTGACCAATCTACATATTCCGACTCCGGTATATGTTCGAGCGTGCGCTGTTAATTACCGGGATTGCCATGATAGCCTTAGCTTCTGAAGTGGCGTTAGGCACCAATAATTAATAACTGGGTGCCTGTTGGGCGAATATATATTGATTATTTGGTACCACTTTTCACTCATTCCAGAACGCTCCCTTCTTTGTTTTGAAGAATATTCCTTCAAAAAAGGGAGGGAGGGTAGGTGATTTTTCTTCGTCTCCTCCAGCTTGATAAGTGTGTAACTATGAGTGAAGCTGTTTTGCTTAGATTATTAATGATGTCTAATAATGATGTCTAATCATGTCTAATAAGGCCAAAAAAGTTAAAAATCTGCTTCTCAGACCCTCCCACATGGTCCTTTTGGCTGCCACATGCTCTCTTTTTATAACCAATGCAAACTCAAAAAAATAAAAATTAAATAGTTTATGTCTGATATTTTACCCAAGTTAATAAAATTGATAAGTTTGTCCCTTAAGTGCAAGAAGGTTTTGCAATGCTTTAAGCATTGCAAAGCCTTCTTTCACTTAAGGGTCGAAATACACTATCACCCACACTATTCTGTAGATTATGAGGCCTAAAACATAAAACAAACCCAAGTACACAAACTTTTTATGGCAAAGAAATAATTACAATGAAAAAAAAGTAAAATAAATAACTATCCGCCCACATGCAATTTTACAAAAAATGGCCTGAGAAACAGAAGATCTACTTTATGGGATGTAAATGTGTTTATATCATCTTTTCAGGCAATTAAGGCTTTGAAAGAAGAAAAGGTACACACAGTATTAATCAATCCTAATATAGCAACTGTACAAACATCAAAAGGTCTTGCTGACAAAGTATATTTTCTTCCAATAACACCAGATTATGTGGCCCAGGTAAGCATATTTTCTTTTTAATTGTGCAATGTCAGTGTGGTGAGACATGTTTTTAACATCATTCTTGGCAAATGCTTGTATTAATCTTTATAGCCTAATAGGGAGTGCTGTAGCTCATTGCTTAGCAAACTGGATTTCAGATTCTATCCTCGTCTATGTCTAGAGATGGGCAATATACCGAAAACCAAACTGATATCTTGAGTATACAGAAAAACCCCATCAAACCAATCATTGAATTCCCGATACATCTGAATTTTCAAATTTACGTACATTCGCTATTTATAAGTCCCTGTTGAGGCTTGATAACAGTTCATAAAGGTTCATTTTCATGAAAGAAGTGACTGATTTTCTTTTCAGTTTTGTTAACCCTCAGTGGACTGAGCGGCAACTGACGTGAATTCCCACTAGACTGCAACCAATTGCTTAACGGCGATTTCTAGTTAGGTCTTAGCTGCCTGATAAGGCATCCAGGGCCTGACTAGAAATCGCTGCCCAGGTGTGTTGTCTATTGTCCGCAGGACCTCCTAAATATGGCATGACCAGGGCACAGGCTCTGAGATTGCAAAAGCCTGAATGAGGTCTTTAAACATTAAGGTGCCTTTAGAACATGTCACAAAATTACTGTATATATGATTTGTGGTCGTAAAAGAATGACACTGGTGAGCTCATTGGGAGTGTCATTTTTAGCATTGTTGCAGATTGATACAACAACTTATTCTGTTTTTCCTGATGTGAATTCCTCTTTGGTACTATCAGCAAATCTCAGTCAAGTCAGACACCAAATACCGAACTGATACTGAGGTATACCTCACCCCCCCCCCCCCCACCCCCCCCCCCAACCCTAAAAATACTGAATCCGATACTGAACTCAAAATTCCAATACCGCCCATCTCTCTCTACCTGTGTCATCACTCATCAGCATTTTCTTCTATGGCGTGACAAGTCTGTAGATGAATGTTTACAGCTACACTGTATCTTCACGTGTAGATCTTTTCCTAATGTAATGGTCATAACTAACCAACACTCTTCGTAAAATCACTGTTCCATTTTTTGTTTTTTCATTGTTTTACTAAAAATAAAGTTTGTCATTGGTAGGCTTCCATAGTGTTGTATCTCAAATTTTCCAAATTTTCAGGAGAGACAAAAAACCGAGTAAATCCAAATATGGGGAACACAGAATAGAGTAACTGTGGTGGCTCATCAGTTAGAATAAGATTTAGAGTCTATTAGATGTGTTTTCTACCACCATTGGTATTGCAGGAGGGAGCAGATGCAGTTCTTTCTATTGCTTTTTTCTTGTTTGATAAATTGCAGAACCAAGTGACACTAGGTCACAATAATTGAGGCTATCATTTATTTATTTATTTATTTTTTTATTTATTGGTATTTAAGGTCACGTTTTTCTGCACAATGGCTAATAATGACTGCAACATGGATATAAAGTAAAGTGAAGCCAATCATTTATACTGACGATGCCTGTTTTAGAGGACTTCCACCAGTAAAACAGAGCTTGTTTTCTACAGCCAATTTTTTATACCCATGTTTACCATTATAGAGGACTTCCACCAAAGTTTGTCTACTATAGTAAATAAGCACTGCTTCACTTCCCAGGGTTCCCAAGGGTGATTCTCTCGAGAGTCAACTCGATACCAAAACAATTAACTACCAAAATCAGCCATTGATGTTTACAAAACTCCCAATTCAAATGTTATTTTTTTCTTTTTTTTTTTACCTAAAAAACATAGTTTATAACCCTCATAGAAACAAACTTGTTGAGTACATTGGTGGTCATAATCTCTGTTTTTTGAGTTAGGAAAATAAAAATTTTGAGTTAGTCAAAAAAAGTGTTAGCAACTGTTGGTTATTTGTTTGAGCTGAAACGGTTAAGGATTTTTCTTGATCGATTAATCACATGGATTAACCTTGGTTAACTGATTAATCACTTGTCCAAATAGATATCTGAATAATTGCTATACCGTTGATGATTTACAGCCTGAACCCTTTACCCAATGTAACAAACAAAGCCGACGAGGCCTATATACAAAAATCTCCATTCAAATTTATTATGTTTTCATTTTTTGTCTCAAAAACATAGCTTATGACCTCTCATTGGAACGAGCTTGTTGAGCTTGTTCCAATGAGGGGTCTTTAGCTATGTTTTTTAGACAAAAATTGAAAATTTTTAGTAATTCATGAATGTATTTTGCTAGTATCGTCTGCTACCCGCAATGTGTAAAGTGTTAAGAATGTCCATTTCCAATTACTGATACAGTATGATGATCATTCAAGTAAACAAGTATGTCAGCAAGTAACTTGCATGCTTTACTCTGTCTCATATAATTGATGTGAGTCAGTGTGACAATGTTTGCTGTTTTGGAGCAAGTTTGCTGCTTTGGAGCAAGTTTGTTCCTTTGTTGACCCAAAAAATACAGTAGTTCCAAAGTAATGGTTAATTGAACAATTACTTTTTGGATCGATCAAGATGTTGATCATTGATTAATCGATCAATCGGTTAATCGTTTCAGCTCTATTATTTGTATTAGCTAAAGAGTTAACCCTTTATCTAACATGAAAAGCAGATGACACTTGCAAAAAAAATTCTTGAACAACTAATTTTTTTCATTTTTTGTCTCAAAAAAATAGGTTATGGCACCTCTTTGGAACGAGCTTGATGAGCTTGTTCCAATGAGGGGTAATAACCTATGTTTTTGAGACAAAAATGAAAAAAATAATAAAAATTAACTAGCGATTTTTTAGAATAGCGCCGACCGGTTTTGGTTTACGTTGAGTAAAGGGTTAAATGATGGTATTATGTGAATTTTACTTTTTCGTGTGGTAGTTGAATGATATATGAATCATATGGGTATTTACACAAAATTGATTTATTTTATCATGTAACAATGAAAATTATTATCCCTGCATTTTAAAAAATGCGGGGATATTTTCATGATCTCCGTCCGTACGGCCGTACGTCCGTACTTCCATACGTCTGGTTTTGTAATTCGAAACGCTGTAACTTTCTACAGTTGTTCGATAGGGTCTGTGCAACACAAAAATACAACTTTTAAATTTTTGTGCCACCAGGTGGCTTCTGTGGAGCCACTTAAAAAATGCGTTATTTTTTCACTTTTTTGCTGAATAGTCCCAACCTATGTAATTCGGAGTTCTAAAATTACACTAGGGTGTTGCTAAATGATCTGTAGATATGTAGGAAAGTTTCGGATTTTTCGGGTGCCACGTGGCAGTGCCACCGTAGCCACTTTTGTGTTTTCTTAGACCGTTTCCGGCAAAAGGCTCGTAGGATATGTAATTCGAAACGCTAAATCCATGCTCAGAAGTTGCAGTAGGGGCTATAGATGCGCAGGAAGGTTTCGGATTTTTCGGGTGCCACGTGGCTGTGCCACCGTAGCCACTTTTGTGTTTTCTTGAACCGTTTCCGGCGAAAGGCTCGTAGGGTATGTAATTCGAAATGCTAAAACCATGCTCATATGTTGCAGTAGGGTCTATAGATGCACCCGAAGGTTTCAGATTTTTCGGGTGCCACATGGCTGTGCCACCGTAGCCACTTTCGTGTTTTCTTAGATCGTTTCCGGCGAAAGGCTCGTAGGGAATGTAATTCGAAATGCTAAAACCATGCTCATATCTTGCAGTAGGGACTATAGATGCGCACAAAGGTTTCGGATTTTTCGGGTGCCACGTGGCTGTGCCACCGTTGCCACTTTTGTGTTTTTTTAGACCGTTTCCGGCGAAAGGCTCCTAGGGTATGTAATTCGAAACGCTAAAACCATGCTCAAATGTTGCAGTGAGGTCTGTAGATGCGCACAAAGGTTTCGGATTTTTCAGGTGCCACATGGCTGTGCCACCGTTGCCACTTTTGTGTTTTCTTAGACCGTTTCTGGCGAAAGGCTCCTAGGGTATGTAATTCGAAATGCTAAAACCATGCTCAAATGTTGCAGTAGGGTCTGTAGATGTGCACGAAGGTTTCAGATTTTTCAGGTTCCACGTGGCTGTGCCACCGTTGCCACTTTTGTGTTTTCTTAGACCGTTTCCGGCGAAAGGCTCCTAGGGTATGTAATTCGAAACGCTAAAACCATGCTCAAATGTTGCAGTAGGGTCTGTAGATGTGCACGAAGGTTTCAGATTTTTCAGATGCCATGTGGCTGCGCCACCATTGCCACTTTCGTGTTTTCTTAGACCGTTTCCGGCGAAAGGCTCCTAGGGTATGTAATTCGAAATGCTAAAAGCATGCTCAGATGTTGCAGTATTGTCTGTAGATGCGCACGAAGGTTTCGGATTTTTCAGGTTCCACGTGGCTGTGCCACCGTTGCCACTTTTGTGTTTTCTTAGACCGTTTCCGGCGAAAGGCTCCTAGGGTATGTAATTCGAAACGCTAAAACCATGCTCAAATGTTGCAGTGGGGTCTGTAGATGTGCACGAAGATTTCCGATTTTTCAGGTGCCACGTGGCTGTGCCACTGTTGCCACTTTCGTGTTTTCTTAGACCGTTTCCGGCGAAAGGCTCCTAGGGTATGTAATTCGAAATGCTAAAACCATGCTCAAATGTTGCAGTGGGGTCTGTAGATGTGCACGGAGGTTTCGGATTTTTCAGCTGTCACGTGGCTGCGACACCATTGCCACTTCCGTGTTTTCTTAGACCGTTTCCGGCGAAAGGCTGCAAGGGTATGTAATTCGAAATGCTAAAACCATGCTCAAATGTTGCAGTAGGGTCTGTAGATGTGCACGAAGGTTTCCGATTTTTCAGGTGCCATGTGGCTGTGCCACCATTGCCACTTTTGTGTTTTCTTAGACCGTTTCCGGCGAAAGGCTCCTAGGGTATGTAATTCGAAAAGCTAAAACCATGCTCAAATGTTGCAGTGGGGTCTGTAGATGCGCACGAAGGTTTCGGATTTTTCAGGTGCCACGTGGCTGTGCCACCGTTGCCACTTTTGTGTTTTCTTAGACCGTTTCCGGCGAAAGGCTCCTAGAGTATGTAATTCGAAACGCTAAAACCATGCTCAAATGTTTCAGTGGGGTTTGTAGATGTGCACGAAGGTTTCAGATTTTTCAGCTGCCTTGTGGCTGTGCTGTTGCCACTTTCACGTTTTCTTAGACCGTTTCCGGCGAAAGGCTCCTAGGGTATGTAATTCGAAATCCTAAAACCATGCTCAAATGTTGCAGTAGGGTCTGTAGATGCGCACAAAGGTTTTGGATTTTTTGGGGTGCCACGTGGCTGTGCTACCGTTGCCTCTTTCATGTTCTCTTAGACCATTTCCGGCGAAAGGCTCCTACAGTATGTATTTCGAAATGGTAAAACCATGCTCAAATGTTACAGTAGGGTCTGTAGATGTGCACAAAGATTTCGGATTTTTCAGGTGCCACGTGGCTGTGCCACCATTGCCACTTTCGTGTTTTCTTAGACCGTTTCCGGCGAAAGGCTCCTAGAGTATGTAATTCGAAATGCTAAAACAATGCTGAGATGTTGCAGTAGAGTCTGTAAATGCGTAGGAAGGTTTTGGATTTTTTTGGTGCTAAGTGGCTGTGTCACCGTTGCCACTTTTGTGTTTACTTAGACCGTTTCCGGCGAAAGGCTCCTAGGGTATGTAATTCGAAATGCTAAACGCATGCTCAAATGTTGCAGTAAGTTCTGTAGATGCATACAAAGGTTTCAGATTTTTCAGATGCCATGTGGGGGTGCCACCGTTTTTCTTTCGTGTTTTCTTAGATCATTTCCGGCGAAAAGCTCCCAGAGTATGTAATTTGAAATGCTAAAACTATGCTCAAAAGTTGCAGTAGGGTCTGTAGATGTGCACGAAGGTTTTGGATTTTTGGGGTGCCACCGTTGTCACTTTCATGTTTTCTTAGACCGTTTCCGGCGAAAGGCTCCCAGGGTACATGTATGTAATTCGAAACACTAAAACCATGCCCAAATGTTGCAGTGGAGTCTGTAGGTGCGCACAAAGCTGTGTCACCTGTGCCACTCAATATGATTTTAGTGTGTCATATAATACATTTCATCTTTGTATCAAGCATTCATACAAAGTCAAGGATGCGAATGCGGGGATACACTATAGTGTGCTTTGCACACAAGTGACACCATCTAGTTTTGGCATTTGTGGTCCCTTGGCCCTTAAGAAAACTTTATGATTTATCAAAGTTTTTAAAATTTAGGTAATCAAAAGTGAACGACCTGATGGCATCTTACTGACATTTGGTGGTCAGACAGCACTAAATTGTGGCTTACAATTAACAAAAATGGGAGTGCTTGAAAAATATAATGTGAAGGTACTTGGAACCCAGGTCACCACAATAGAATGGACAGAAGACCGGGAGAAATTTGCACAGAAAATGGCAGAAATAGATGAAGATATTGCACCAAGTATTGCTGCTTACACTGTAGAAAAGGTAAGAAATTTATATTTTTATACTGTACCAATGACCCAGACATAGCTGGTGCTAACTCTTAAAATATAGGGCCAAACACAAATTTTGCCCCCCAATCCCCAAAATTTGCATCTAAAACCAAAGAAAACATGTCCTGAAAGGCCCTCCACACTTCGCCCCTACTGCGCATGCGCAGTGTCAAGGACGTTCCAAAATTGGCGCCATTAATCATTCTAAGTTTGGCCCTTCATCAGTTAACATCTGACTGATCTTTGTGCTTATAAATCTCAGTTTAAATGATGCCAGACACATAAATATTAGTGAAATGGTGATTCTTAGGAGGATAGAGAAGGAGGAGAGGAAAAAAATGTGTGACAGAATATTATCAGGGCTGTAACTTAAAATTTTTTAATGAGATTATGTTAAGTTACCTATTTTCGAGGCAGCAGCCATTTTGTTGTCATTCTGATTATTTAGTTACACTGTTTTTTAAGTGTTTTCCTCTCTCCCTGTCCTTTAAGTCCCCCCTTGCTATTCTCCCATGCTTTTGGCATAGTTTTTGTAATTATTATTACTAAATTTTCTTGGGAGTTTTAGCTGAATAACAGAATGAATTCTGTTCTTTCCCCATGTTTACGTCTTCACCTACGGGTGGTTAGGCGTTGTGTTCTGCATCTACCATCTGATGTTCTGCAGTTTCTTCCCTGAAAGTCTCTGTTTTGCATCAGATAGTGTATTTTTGGTAACTGATTTCGGGCCTGGGTGCCTGGAGTCTTATTTTAGTGTTTTTACACTCATTGTTTACATTTACAACAGCCCTCTGTGTGAGGGGGGGATTTCTGGAAAATAATATCTTGATGTTATTTTAATCATAACTAGATACATTATTATTGTTCGTAAGTGTTGCATAAATTGTTTAAAATATTTTTAAAATTTTTGTCCACACTTAGGCTTGGGATCCATTGGGGCTGAACGTTACTTTTCAGAAACTTGGGCTGTTCTGAAAAAATATATTTTTATACTGTACCAATGACCCAGACATAGCTGGTGCTAACTCTTAAAATATAGGGCCAAACACAAATTTTGCCCCCCAATCCCCAAAATTTGCATCTAAAACTAAAGAAAACATGTCCTGAAAGGCCCTCCACACTTCGCCCCTACTGCGCATGCGCAGTGTCAAGGACGTTCCGAAATTGGCGCCATTTATCATTCTAAGTTTGGCCCTTCATCAGTTAACATCTGACTGATCTTTGTGCTTTTAAATCTCAGTTTAAATGATGCCAGACACATAAATATTAGTGAAATGGTGATTCTAAGGAGGATAGAAAAGGAGGAGAGGAAAAGAATGTGTGACAGAATATTATCAGGGCTGTAACTTAAAATTTTTTAATGAAATTATGTTAAGTTACCTATTTTCAAGGCAGCAGCCATTTTGTTGTCATTCTGATTATTTAGTTACACTGTTTTTTCAAGTGTTTTTCCTCTCTCCCTGTCCTTAAGTTCCCCCTTGCTATTCTCCCATGCTTTTGGCATAGTTTCTGTAATTATTATTACTAAAATTTCTTGGGAGTTTTAGCTGAATAACAGAATGAATTCTGTTCTTTCCCCATGTTTACGTCTTCACCTACGGGTGGTTAGGCATTGTGTTCTGCATCTACCATCTGATGTTCTGCAGTTTCTTCCCTGGAAGTCTCTGTTTTGCATCAGATGGTGTATTTTTGGTAACTGATTTCGGGCCTGGGTGCCTGGAGTCTTATTTTAGTGTTTTTACACTCATTGTTTACATTTACAACAGCCCTCTGTGTGAGGGGAGGATTTCTAAATAATAATAATCTTTATGTTATTTTAATCATAACTAGATACATTATTATTGTTCGTAAGTGTTGAATAAATTGTTTAAAATATTTTTAAAATTTTTGTCCACACTTAGGCTTGGGATCCATTGGGGCTCAACGTTACTTTTCAGAAACTTGGGCTGTTCTGAAAAAATATTTTTTCAAAATATTTTGATTTCAATTATTTTTTCTATATTAATGGATCATATTATTATTATGTATTTTGATTGCCAGGGGTTAGTGCGAGTACCAGGACTTGTTTTCTTTTCACATTGAAAGGATATTGATCATTTGTTTTAAGAGGAAGTCTTCCTCTGACCTTATTATCATTCTATATGTGGTCAGTGTACTCGCATTAACTCCTGTTCTGTATCGTATGATTTCGATGACAATATGGGAAGCGTATGTCACGGTATGTTGTTGGGGATTTGGACACTCCGGTCCTTTCCCCGCAGGGTCACTCTACTTTATCAATTTCTATTTCAGACGATCAAGATTAGGGTGATGTATCTGTGATGTCTTCCAACAGTGTGCCTCCGTCGTCACAATTAATGAAGGGCTAGCGGAAAAGTGCTCATGTAATACGCCAATTGCCTAAGAGGACCCTAGTAGGTTCGACGGCCTTTGACGTCCGCTAGCTCGCCCGGTGTAGCGTCCATTCACCGAATGGTTCGGCAGCCGGGTTTGTCCGTTGCGGTCTAGAAGGAATTTTGGGGTGATGCGAGCACTATAAAATTAACTTAATGCACACCCAGTGACGGCGGATCGGAGGGAGAACGGAGGAAGCCTTTTAGTCCGGTTCATAGCTCGTCCCGGTCCATCCGGACGGCAAGCGAGAGAGGCCCCTCTCTCGTTCAACAACATCTGGCCTCAGATGTTGTGGTACAAATGTGTCGTTAGCGGAGCATACGTCCGTCGCTCGGGACGCTCCGTTGTATAGGCAGTCCGCTGAGACTGCTAAGGCTTCCTCTTCTCGTCAGCGCACACGACCGCACCTTGGCTGCGTGACCGCCGATATATTACCAGCTTCGCCGATCAAGGATTCTTCGGCGACCAGGTCACACCATCCGGCAGCCAGGGATTCGAGACCGATGGACTCCGGACGTTCGCATAGGAAAAGTATGCGGGAGCCATCTGATGCGGAGCTGCCCTCGGCGAAGCAGCGATAGTCTGCGCCTCCGCAGGTCTCGACGCCGGACATTCTTGTGCACATAGCACAGCTTATCGCAGCATCCCAGCAGCCGACAGAAACAGTGTCGGATCGAGATTTATCCGACAGCGCTGGGTTGGTAGCCGGGGACTCGAGGCCTGCAGACTCCGGACGTTCGCATAGGAAGTGTGCGGGAGTCAACGTACACGGAGCTTCCAGCGGCAATGCATCGTAAGTCCGCTACTGCACAGGCCTCGGGAACGGACGTGCTTTCCTTAATAGCACAGTTTATCGCAGCATCCCAGCATCAACTGAATCTGTCGCATATATTTTATCCGACGATGCTGGGTTGGGACGCTCCGCGGAAGCGGGTACGGACGTCCGAAAATTTTCATCCGGTCCAACGGGATACCGAAAGGGATTCGGTGGATTTCAAGCTTTCCCTTTCGGAACAACATATGCTGCGATGCCGGATAAGAAACTGATAGCGTCGGTGGACTTAGAATTTTTGGTTCGGTTCAGGGACATCGTCCCTCAGTTCCGACATAGTCCAATAATGTCACACGAACTATCGAATTATTGAACGACGCTATATATATTATTATTTTATGCTTGCTATCCAAGCATTTCTGGTTTCTTGTTCGAAGAGTTATGGAGATGTCTTTCAAAAGTGTGCCTCTGTCGTCATAGTTAATGAAGAGTTAGCGGCAATAAGTGCTCATGGAATATGTCTATCGCTTACGGAGTGACATTCGCTAGCTCACCCGGTGTAGCGTACATTCATCGAATGGTTCGGCTGCCGGGTTCGTCCGTTGCGGTCTAGGAAGGAGATTTGGGTGATGCGAGCACTTTAATTACTTTAGTACTCACCCAGTGACGGCAGATTGAGGACAGATCGGAGGAAGCCAACAACATAGGGGACCGCATGTTGTGGTTCAGATATTTTACATTCGGAGCATATGTCCGTTGCTCGGGACGCTCCGTTATATTGACAGTCCGAGAGACTGTCTTTAATGCTTCCTCATCCTCACAGCAGGGCACACGACCGCACATTGGCTACGTGACCTCGAGTATCCGATCAGTTTCGGCATTCAGTGATTCCACAGCGAATAGGTCGCGCCATCCGGTAGCCAAGGGACACGAGGCCTATACACTCCGTTCGCTCGCATATTGGAAGTATGCACAGGGTAACGATCTCGGAGCTTCCTGCGGCAATGCATCGTAAGACCGCTGCTCCTCAGGCCTCAGTGACGGACGTGCTATCCGAGTTAGCACAGTTGTTTCGCAGCATCCCAGCAATTGACGGTTTCTCGGTCGAATCAGGAATTATCCGACGGCGCTGGGTCGGTGCGGTCCGCGGTTGCATCAAGCTACGGACGACCGAACGCTTTATAGGGTCCGACAGGATGGCGAAAGGGATTCGAAAGATTTCGAGTTTTCCCTTTAGTAGTATCGGAAGATGCCTTTCATATCTTCTGGCATTTCTTCCAGTGATTATTTTTCGGACTTCATTGCTGCGATCTTGGATAAGAGACTTATAGCGTCATTGGACTCGGATTTTTCGATCGGTACAGGGACTTTGTCCCTGACTTACCGACGCAGTCCAATATTGTCATTACAACATGTGTTTTATTTTTCGACGCTATATATTTATATATATATACAAGCCTGCTACTAAGCATGATAGTTTAGTTTCTTGTCCGCGTGGCTCATTTCTGCCATTTTATCTTTTTTACATATAGTTTATTTTGGCAGAGCAGGGCATACCGAGAGTTCATATGCGTCTAGACGGTGATTAAAGACTGCATATATTCTTTTTCGCCGTTTATGTCTTTTCCAATTTCAATGTTGGGAACGACATTATGTATAGTAGACTTAATTTAGACGCTTTATTATACGTAATCCGCCTTACTGAGGCGTTATCATTACGTCTTCAAGAAAAGATTTACGGGATATTATTCTCAATGTAATTTCTTTTGAGGGCAGTAGTTTGTTCACGTATAACTCCGCCCTTCAGTGGCTGATTGGAGTTGGTTAGACGTGATGCAGCCCTAGCTACATCCACGCGTGGATAGTAGGTTAAGAACTCTCTCAGAGTCGCTTCGTTCTCGGAGGAGCTTCTCTTCGACGGCAACTTTCCGGCAATCCATGAATTGCTTGATTTTTACATTCTCTTGTCTATCTAGTGTTACAAGAGATTCAGACTGGGGCAAACATTTGGTGGTTGACTCAGAGAGTGCCGCCGCAGTTGCCGGACCCGAGTGTGGCTGTTATGACGGTTGCCAGTCAAACAGATTGGGATATATACTGATCCCTACGGATTCGAAGTGCCAGGGTCTTTGGGTTCCGCAGTCTTTTAGCTATCAGTTTAACTTCCGCGGAATAATGTTTTTTAGGCTTGCTTTATGTCATTGCATGAACATTATTCAGAAACGCATGCCCAAATTCCTGTCCTTTAATTCGACAGTAGTGGCGTATCTCCGGAACCAGGGAGGCACTCTTTCGTTTCCGTTATTCAATTTAATGGAAAGAATCCGTCTGTTGGTTATAGTACACCAAGTTCAGTTTTGGTCCGTCATATTCTGGGTCGTCTGATTGTTTTATCGCACTCCCGTTCTCTTACGGGTCGCTTGTTGCTGTCAGAATGGACTCTCAACAAACAAGTATTTAATCAGATTTGCTATCTATGGGAGCGCCCAATGATGTTTTATTTATGACACAGCTTGCTAATCAATTGCAGACGTATGTGTTGGCTTGTCCAGATCTCTGAGCTAATACTGTTAACGCTCTATTGATCTATAGGACGGAATGATAGGATACGCGTATCCTCCGGCGCTGTTGTTTTAGCAGGTATTGCTAAGATAAACAACCACAATACATTTCTGTTGATAGCATCTCTATCTTCACAGAGATCATGAGTAATTTACTCTCTTGTCTACTGTGGATCTTAACGTGAAATCTTCCTCTATGTGAGGATCTTTTTTCACTGGGTAAATCGTGTCATCTTTATCACAACCAGCAAGGTCGCAACCTTCATGTATTCCGTTGTGTGGTCCGTATTGCATTGTAAGCACTGTACTGGACGAGCTTTGGACGCGATTTCTTACTATAGGAGATCCTCTTCTTCGCTATTCTATGCGACTAAAGTGGAGGCTCTTCCGTCGTGGTGTAGGGATCATTATGTTCATATGGTTGATCCCTCCATACTACTCATTGCTATTTTTTAGTGTACTTGTTTCACAAGATCTACTGCAGCCTGTGTTATTTAGGTTATAGGTTTATGTTACCTCATACCTATGCACTCTACTATAGTTTACAATTGAGTCTTTTGTCTCTTTATCTAAGTCAGTTAGTAACTTTTTGATAAATAGACTTAGAATCTTTAGATTAAATTCCTATACGGATTTTAACTTCGGTTCTTATTTAGCTAAGTAATCATTTGAGCCTCTGGAAACAGTAGTTTTCAAATTCTGACCTTTTAGACAGTAATTCTGTTGGTTTCTTTTTTACTGTAGAGTCAGTGAGTTTCATGCACTATCGATGGATGATTTTCACTTTCATAGTTTCGGAATCAATACTTCCGTTACTATTTAGGTTGGATTGTTGCACAAGACTTAGGCTCGTATTATCCGGAACCTATTATTTTAAGGTCCTTCCGTCTTCGTATGGGCATAGGCCTTTACTCTTTCCGGGTACAGTTTATGTATTTATAAACAGATATCTGTTTATTACTATGGGCATAAGCTTCTTCTGTCTTTGATGCCTAGTAGAAGGACGTTACGCTCCATTTTATTGTTAATGGATTCTATTAACTATCGGTACTGCTTATGGTATATCATTGACTTAACAGTTGTGCTTAAGATTTCGGCTCATGAAGTAAGAGTTCTTCTACTTCTTGGGCTTACATTAATAGTGTTGCTATTATAGATTTTTGAAGGCTGCTCATTGCGCTCAGCCATCCATTCATGAATTTTATCTCAGAAATATCGAGTCCATTTCTGGAGGCCTCTATTGTTAGGTCTATTTTCTACTGCTCAGAATGTCATTCACTTAACAGTTGCTACTATAGCTAGGTAGGCTGTCTGTTTCAGCAGTGTCTCCGTTCGGCTGCCCTCTTCGCTCTGGGCTATTTGACCCAGGGCAAGAAAAAGGGGGGGGGGAGGGTGTTCCCTTGGGTCACCTGTTTTTACTATGAAAACAAGGGGATACCTCCTCCGGAGTTAGTAATTCTAAGCTGTTATTGGGATGGTTGTTTAGTGAGAAGTTTAAGTTTATAAAATTCATTCAAGTCTTAGTTTTTAAAGTATAGCTTTTGAATATTGCATATGTCAACGGACATGATTATGCAATTCTCACACACTTTTAGAAGTATAAGAGTCTCTATTCTCTAAACTTACTTTATTATTGGCTTACTTTAAAAATTATTAGTATAAGGATTATTGGATATTAATAGAGTACATGGATGTATGAAGCTCAATTTTTGGAAGGTGTTGTATCTTTCTAATTTATCATAAATAAGAAAGATACATGTAAGGCCTATTACTTCTTTTTCCCTAC
The DNA here is from genome assembly GCA_031216915.1 of Pictodentalium vernedei. Taxonomy (NCBI): domain Eukaryota; kingdom Metazoa; phylum Mollusca; class Scaphopoda; order Dentaliida; family Dentaliidae; genus Pictodentalium; species Pictodentalium vernedei. The sequence goes on along the minus strand of CM062293.1, from coordinate 389,869,494 downwards.
AGGGGATGACTCTATTTTATTTTATTGAGCGTATTCCATTTTGCTCTATGTCCTTGGCCCTACAGCCTTTTTACTATTCATCTATGTCTGGGTCATTGGTACAGTATAAAAATGTTAAAAAATTTATAGTAATTTATATATTTTTTATACTTACCAATGACCCAGACGGGGATGGCCCTCCCAGGAGTTGGGAACTCTTGCCTCCCCGCTGAGTACATAGCGCTTACCAGGCACTGGTTATTAGAATGATAAATGGCGCCAATTTCGGAACGTCCTTGACACTGCGCATGCGCAGTAGGGGCGAAGTGTGGAGGGCCATTCAGGACATGTTTTCTTTAGTTTTAGATGCAAATTTTGGGGATTGGGGGGCAAAATTTGTGTTTGGCCCTATATTTTAAGAGTTAGCACCAGCTATGTCTGGGTCATTGGTAAGTATAAAAAATATATAAATTACTATAAATTTTTTAACTTTTTCAAAATATTTTGATTTCAATTATTTTTTCTATATTAATGGATCATATTATTATTATGTATTTTGATTGCCAGGGGTTAGTGCGAGTACCAGGACTTGTTTTCTTTTCACTTTGAAAGGATATTGATCAATTGTATTAAGAGGAAGTCTTCCTCTGACTTTATAATCATTCTATATGTGGTCAGTGTACTCGCATTAGCTCCTGTTCTGTAACGTATGATTTCGATGACAATATGGGAAGCATATGTCACGGTATGTTATTGGGGATTTGGACACTCCGGTCCTTTCCCCGCAGGGTCACTCTACTTTATCAATTTCTATTTCAGACGATCAAGATTAGGGTGATGTATCTGTGATGTCTTCCAACAGTGTGCCTCCGTCATCACAATTAATGAAGGGCTAGCGGAAAAGTGCTCATGTAAATACGCCAATTGCCTAAGAGGACCCTAGTAGGTTCAACGGCCTTTGACGTCCGCTAGCTCGCCCGGTGTAGCGTCCATTCACCGAATGGTTCGGCAGCCGGGTTCGTCCGTTGCGGTCTAGAAGGAATTTTGGGGTGATGCGAGCACTATAAATTAACCTAATGCACACCCAGTGACGGCGGATCGGAGGGAGAACGGAGGAAGCCTTTTAGTCCGGTTCATAGCTCGTTCCGGTCCATCCGAACAGCAAGCGAGAGAGGCCCCTCTCTCGTTCAACAACATCTGGCCCCAGATGTTGTGGTACAAAATGTGTCGCAAGCGGAGCATACGTCCGTCGCTTGGGACGCTCTGTTGTATAGGCAGTCCGCGGAGACTGCTAAGGCTTCCTCTTCTCGTCAGCGCACACGACCGCACCTCGGCTGCGTGACCGCCGATATATACCAGCTTCGCCAATCAAGGATTCTTCGGCGACCAGGTCACACCATCCGGTAGCCAGGGACACGAGGCCTGCAGACTCTGGACGTTCACATAGGAAGTGTGCGGGAGTCAACGTACACGGAGCTTCCGGCGGCAATGCATCGTAAGACCGCTACTGCACAGGCCTCGGGAACGGACATGCTTTCCTTAATAGCACAGTTTATCGCAGCATCCCAGCATCAACTGAATCTGTCGCATATATTTTATCCGACGATGCTGGGTCGGGACGCTCCGCGGAAGCGGTACGGATGTCCGAAAGTTTCATCCGGTCCGACGGGATACCGAAAGGGATTTGGAGGATTTCGAGCTTTCCCTTTCGGAACAACATATGCTGTTGTGTATGTCATCTGACTTGGTCTTATACAGCTTCTTCGTCGGACCAGAATGCTGCGATGCCGGATAAGAAACTGATAGCGTCGGTGGACTTAGAAATTTTTGGTTCGGTTCCGGGACATCGTCCCTCAGTTCCGACATAGTCCAATAATGTCACACAAACTTTCGAATTATTGAACGACGCTATATATATTATTATTTTATGCTTGCTATAACCAAGCATTTCTGGTTTCTTGTTCGCAGAGTTATGGAGATGTCTTTCAAAAGTGTGCCTCTGTCGTCATAGTTAATGAAGAGCTAGCGGCAATAAGTGCTCATGGAATATGTTTATCGCCTACGGAGTGACATTCGCTAGCTCACCCGGTGTAGCGTACATTCATCGAATGGTTCGGCTGCCGGGTTCGTCCGTTGTGGTCTAGGAAGGAGATTTGGGTGATGCGAGCACTTTAATTACTTTAGTACTCACCCAGTGACGGCAGATTGAGGACAGATCGGAGGAAGCCTGTTAGTCCGGTTCCTGGCTTGTCCATGTCCGTCCGGGCTGTGAGCGAGAGGTCCCTCTCTCGTCCAACAACATAGGGGACCGCATGTTGTGGTTCAGATATTTTACATTCGGAGCATATGTCCGTCGGTCGGGACGCTCCGTTATATTGACAGTCCGAGAGACTGTCCTTAATGCTTCCTCATCCTCACAGCAGGGCACACGACCTCACATTGGCTACGTGACCTCGAGTATCTGATCAGTTTCGTCATTCAGTGATTCCACGGCGAATAGGTCGCTCCATCCGGTAGCCAAGGGACACGAGGCCTATACACTCCGTTCGCTCGCATATTGGTAGTATGCACGGGGTAACGATCACGGAGCTTCCAGCGGCAATGCATCGTAAGACCGCTTCTCCTCAGGCCTCAGTGACGGACGTGCTATCCGAGTTAGCACAGTTGTTTCGCAGCATCCCAGCATTTGACAGTTTCTCGGTCAAATCAGGAATTATCCGACGGCGCTGGGTCGGTGCGGTCCGCGGTTGCATCAGGTACGGACGACCGAACGCTTGATAGGGTCCGACAGGATGGCGAAAGGGATTCGAAAGATTTCGAGTTTTCCCTTTAGTAGTATCGGAAGCTGCCTTTCATATCTTCTGGCATTATCTTCCAGTGATTGTTTTTTCGGACTTCATTGCTGCGATCTTGGATAAGAGACTTATAGCGTCATTGGACTCGGATTTTTCGATCGGTTCAGGGACGTTGTCCCTGACTTACCGACGCAGTCCAATATTGTCATTACAACATGTGTTTTATTTTTCGACGCTATATATATATATATACAAGCCTGCTACCAAGCATGATAGTTTAGTTTCTTGTCCGCGTTGCTCATTTCTGCCATTTTATCATTTATATGAATAGTTTATTTTGGCAGAGCAGGGCATACCGAGAGTTCATATGCATCTAGACGTTGTGGTTAAAGACTGCATATATTCTTTTTCGCCGTTTATGTCTTTTCCAATTTCAATGTTGGAAACGACATGATGTATAGTAGACTTAACTTAGACGCTTTATCATACGTAATCCGCCTTACTGAGGCGTTATCATTACGTCTTCAAGAAAAGATTTACGGGATATTATTCTCAGTGTAATTTCTTTTGAGGGCAGTAGTTTGTTCACGTATAACTCCGCCCTTCAGTGGCTGATTGGAGTTGGTTAGACGTGACGCAGCCCTAGCTACATCCACACGCGTGGATAGTAAGGTTAAGAACTCTCTCAGAGTCGCTTCGTTCTCGGAGGAGCTTCTCTTCGATGGCAACTTTTCGGCAGTCCATGAATTGCTCGATTTACACGTTCTCTTGTCTATCTAGTGTTACAAGAGATTCAGACTGAGGCAAACATTCGGTGGTTGACTCAGAGAGTGCCACTGCAGTTGCCGGACCCGAGTGTGGCTGTTTTGACGGTTGCCAGTCAAACAGATTGGGATATAATACTGATCCCTACAGATTCGAAGTGCCAGGGTCTTTGGGTTCCGCAGTCTCTTAGCAATCAGTTTTCTTCCACGGAATAATGTTTTTTAGGCTTGCTTTATGTCATTGCATGAACATTATTCAGAAACGCATGCCCAAATCCTGTCCTTTAATTCGACAGTAGTGGCGTATCTCCGGAACCAGGGAGGCACTCTTTCGTTTCCGTTATTCAATTTAATGGAAAGAATCCGTCTGTTGGTTATAGTACACCAAGTTCTGTTTTGGTCCGTCATATTCCGGGTCGTCTGATCGTTTTACCGGACTCCCGTTCTCTTACGGGTCGCTTGTTGCTGTCAGAATGGACTCTCAACAAACAAGTATTCAATCAGATTTGCTATCTATGGGAGCGCCCAATGATAATTTATTTACGACACAACTTGCTAATCAGTTGCAGACGTATGTGTTGGCTTGTCCAGATATCTGAGCTAATGTTGATTAACGCTCTATTGATCTATAGGACGGAATGATAGGATACGCGTATCCTCCGGCACTGTTGTTTCAGCAGTTATTGCTAAGATAAACAACCACAATACATTTTTGTTGATAGCATCTCTATCTTCACAGAGATCATGGGTAATTTACTCTCTTGTCTACTGTGGATCTTAACGTGAACTCTTCCTCTATGTGAGGATCTTTTTTTCACTGTGTAAATCGTGTCATCTTTATCACAACCCGCAAGGTCGCAACCTTCATGTATTCCGTTGTGTGGTCCATATTGCATTGTTAGCACTGTACTGGACGAGCTTTAGACGCGATTTCTTACTATAGGAGATCCTCTTCTTCGCTATTCTATGCGGCTAAAGTGGAGGCTCTTCCGTCGTGGTGTAGGGATCATTATGTTCATATTGTTGATCCCTCCATACTACTCATTGCAATTTTTTAGTATACTTGTTTCACAAGATCTACTGCAGCCTGTTATTATTTAGGTTATAGGTTTATGTTACCTCATACCTATGCACTCTACGATAGTTTACAATCGAGTCTTTTGTCTCTTTATCTAAGTCAGTTAGTAACTTTTTGATAAATAGACTTAGAATCTTTAGATTAAATTCCTATATGGATTTTAACTTCGGTTCTTATTTAGCTAAGTAATCATTTGAGCCTCTGGAAACAGTAGTTTTCAAATTCTGACCTTTTAGACAGTAATTCTGTTGGTTTCTCTTTTACTGTAGAGTCAGTGAGTTTCATGCACTATCGATGGATGATTTTCACTTTCGTAGTTTCGGAATCACTACTTCCGTTACTATTTAGGTTGGATTTTTGCACAAGACTTAGGCTCGTATTATCCGGAACCTATTATTTTAAGGTCCTTCCGTCTTCGTATGGGCATAGGCCTTTACTCTTTCCGGGTACAGTTTATGTATTTATAAACAGATATCTGTTTATTACTATGGGCATAAGCTTCTTCTGTCTTTGATGCCTAGTAGAAGGACGTTACGCTCCATTTTATTGTTAATGGATTCTATTAACTATCGGTACTGCTTATGGTATATCATTGACTTAACAGTTGTGCTTAAGATTTCGGCTCATGAAGTAAGAGTTCTTCTACTTCTTGGGCTTACATTAATAGTGTCGCTATTATAGATTTTTGAAGGCCGCTCATTGCGCTCAGCCATCCACATTCATGAATTTTATCTCAGAAATATCGAGTCCATTTCTGGAGGCCTCTATTGTTAGGTCTATTATCTACTGCTCAGAATGTCATTCACTTAACAGTTGCTACTATAGCTAGGTTGGCGGTCTGTTTCGGCAGTGTCTCCGTTCTGCTGCCCTCTTCGCTCTGGGCTATTTGACCCAGGGCAAGAAAAAGGGGGGGGGGGGGGGAGGGTGTTCCCTTGGGTCACCTGTTTTACTATGAAACAAGGGGATACCTCCTCCGGAGTTAGTAATTCTGAGCTGTTATTGGGATGGTTGTTTAGTGAGAAGTTTAGGTTTTTAAAATTCATTCAAGTCTTAGTTTTTAAAGTATAGCTTTTGAATATTGCATATGTCAACGGACATGATTATGCAATCCTCAGACACTTTTAGGAGTATAAGAGTCTCTATTCTCTAGACTTACTTTATTTATTGGCTTACTTTAAAAATTATTAGTATAAGGATTATATTGGATATTAATAGAGTACATGGATGTATGAAGCTCAATTTTGGAAGGTGTTGTATCTTTCTAATTTATCATAAATAAGAAAGATACATGTAAGGCCTATTACTTCTTTTTCCCTACAGGGGATGACTCTATTTTATTTTATTGAGCGTATTCCATTTTGCTCTATGTCCTTGGCCCTACAGCCTTTTTACTATTCATCTATGTCTGGGTCATTGGTACAGTATAAAAATGTTAAAAAATTTATAGTAATTTATATATTTTTTATACTTACCAATGACCCAGACGGGGATGGCCCTCCCAGGAGTTGGGAACTCTTGCCTCCCCGCTGAGTACATAGCGCTTACCAGGCACTGGTTATTAGAATGATTAACGTCCTTGACACTGCGCATGCGCAGTAGGGGCGAAGTGTGGAGGGCCTTTCAGGACATGTTTTCTTTGGTTTTAGATGCAAATTTTGGGGATTGGGGGGCAAAATTTGTGTTTGGCCCTATATTTTAAGAATTAGCATCAGCTATGTCTGGGTCATTGGTAAGTATAAAAAATATATAAATTACTATAAATTTTTTAACATTGTTTCAAAAATTTCAAAATGGTATTTACTGTTTTAGGCCACTCTATTCATTGGAATATTATTTTTGCTACAAAATATTTTTTTTTACCCTCCAACGTTGGGAGACATGAACAACCAACCACAAACAGGACAAGATTTGAGAAAAAACTGACACAATTGATGACCAAACTGACTTAATTTATTCTGCCTTTGTAAATTAATTTTACATCATTTTCACAATCTATTTATCTGCATTTCTGTGTACTTTAAGTTCCTTTGAACTTATAATATATATATCTATGTGGTTCTAAATGTACTTTTAACATTTACTACGTTTCCTTGGTCTATATGTTTCTTCAATTTGGTTGAAATCATTTTTTCTATGACCTCAATGGTGGATTTGTCTCATAGGTACAGAGGATGTGCTTATAACGTGAGATGTTTTCTTCTGCAGATGTTATTATTACCTTTAGGAACTACCCTTAGGGATGTTTTCCAGGTAATTATACTAATCTTACAGTAAGTATTTCCCCCTCATTCCCCCCTCAATCGACAGGAGATAGGGAAGATTTTCAATATATTTTGCTGTCACTGATATTAATTGTATGTGTATATATATATATATATATATATATATATATATATATATATATATATATATATATATATATATATATATATATTCTGCTTACCTGTATCTGTTATAGTCACATTTCTCATCCTTTTGGAATATCTTTCAGTCACTTCTGGTAATGAAATTCATCTAACAGACCTCCTTTCCAAATTTATTTCAATAGTTATGCCCCTTTGAATGTTTTCCTGTTTGAATTTCCGTCTTGCTGTCAGTGTCACCATGATAACTTAAACAAATGTTATCCAATTTTTACCAGATATGGTCAGGGAGTTCACTCAAGAATGTCTTGTTTGAGTTTGAAAACCAGTGCTGTCGAGTTGTTTTTTTTCTTCTGGAATTAGGTCTCTTAGAATGTTTTCTTTTGCATATTCCTTTTTAACCGCCACAACTCAACCTTATCATCTGATACGAACCTCTTTTTATGAACTCAATTCAATTGTTTTGGTTGTGGTAGTCAACAAATTTGAAACTGATCATGTTGTAGGATGGAGAATATCTATTCGATGATAAATTTCTAACTTTGTCGTAACTACTAGAATCTCTTGTTATGAACTTAACCCTTTACCCAATGTAACGGCTAAAACCGGCCAGCGCTATTCTCAAAAATCGCCAATTAATATTTTTATACTGTACCAATGATCCAGACATAGCTGGTGCTAACTCTTAAAATACTAGGGCCAAACACAAATTTTGCCCCCTAATCCCCAAAATTTGCATCTAAAACCAAAGAAATCATGTCCTGAAGGTCCTCCATACTTTGCCCTTACTGCGCATGCGCAGTGTCAAGGACGTTCCGAAATTGGCGCCAATTATCATTCTTTGTTTGGCCCTTCATCAGTTAACATCTCACTGATCTTTGTGCTTGTAAATCTCAGTTTAAATGATGCCAGACACATAAATATTGGAGAAATGGTGATTCTAAGGAGGATATAGAAGGAGGAGAGGAAAAAGGAGTGACAGAAAATATTCAGGGCTGTAACTTAAAATTTTGTAATGAAATTATGTTAAGTTGCCTATTTTCGAGGCATGGGCCTGTTGTTGTCATTCTTGCTATGAAGTTGCACTGCTTATTCATTGTTTCCTCTTCCCTTGTCCTGTAAGTACCCCCTTGCTATTCTCCCATGCTTTTGGCATATTTTTGAGTAAGATTACTACTAAAATTTCTTGGGAGAATTAGCTTGGTAACAGAATGAATTCTGTTATTTTCCCCATGTTTACGTTTTCACCAATGGGTGTTTAGACGTTGTGTTCTGCATCTACCATCTGATGTTCTGCAGATTCTTCCCTGGAAGTCTCTGTTTTGCATCAGATAGTGTGTATTTTGATAACTGATTTCGGGCCAGTATTGTCAGTGCCTGGAGTCATGTTTTCTGGTGTTTTTACACTGTTTGTTTACATTGGCAACAGTCTCTTTTGAGGGGGGCTTTTTGCCTTTGGAGTAGTTTATCTCATTATAAGGTACATTATTATTATCCGTAAGTGTTGCATTAATTATTTAAAATAATTTTAAAATTTTTGTCCACACTTAGCCTTGGGATCCATTGGGGCTCAATGTTACTTTTCAGAAACTTGGGCTTCGCTGAAAAAATATTTTTCAAAAATTATTTTTGATTTCAATTGTTTTTTCAATGTTAATGGATCATGTTATTATGTATCTTTGTTTTTAGGGGTTTGTGCGAGTACTAGGACTTGTTGTCTTTTCACAATGAAAATATATTGTTCAAATTGTAATAGGAAGAAATCTTCCTCTGACTTTCATGATCATTGTATTAATTGTAGTCAGTGTACTCACACTAACTCCTGTTCAATATGTGAATATTGGGATGATAAACATTGGAAACGTGTGTCACGGTATGTTGTTAGCGGGGAAAGGGCCATGCCAGTCCTTTCTCCACAGGGTCACTCTAGTCTATCAGTTTCTATTTCAGAGGAACAAGAACAGGGTGATGTTTCCATGTTATCCTCCAAAAGTGCGCTTCCGTCGTCACAATTGAATGCAGAGCTAGCGGCAAAAGTGCTCATGGAGATACGACAGTTGCCTAAGAGGTCCCTAGCAGGATCGACGGCGCTGTCGTCCGCTAGCTCGCCCGGTGTAGCGTCCATTCACCGAATGGTTCGGCAGCCGGGTTCGTCCGTTGCGGTTCAGGAAGAAATGTTGGGTGATGCGAGCACTATAAACATTCAAGGTGCACACCCAGTGACGGCGGATAAAAGGAGAGATCGGAGGAAGCCTTCTAGTCCGGTTCCTAGCTCGTCCAGGTCCAGCCGGGCCGCGAGTGAGAGAGGCCCCTCTCTCGTACAACAACATTTGGGACCAGATGTTGTGGTACAAAATGTGTCGCAAGCGGAGCACACGTCCGTCGCTCGGGATGCTCCGTTGTATAGGCAGTCCGCTGAGACTGCTCAGGCTTCCTCATCCTCTCAGCAGCGCACACAACCGCACCTTGGCTACGTGACCGCGGATATTCTACCAGCTTCGCCGATTAGGGATTCATCGGCGACCACGTCATGCCATCCGGTAGCCAGGGACACGAGGCCGGTAGACTCCGGACGTTCACATAGGAAGAGTATGCGGGAGTCAGTTGATGTGGAGCTTCCCGCGGCTAAGCAGCGAAAGACCGCTACTCCGCAGGCCTCGATGACGGACGTGCTAGCTCAGATAGCACAAATTATCGCAGCATCCCAGCAATCGACAGAATCGGTGTCGGATCGGGAATTATCCGACGGCGCTGGGTCGGTACGCTCCGCCGAAGCATCGGGTGCGGGCGACCGGGAGCATCGTGAGGTCCGACCGGATGGCGAAAGGGATACTGATGATTTGGAGCTATCCCTTTCGGAACAACATAAAGCTGCCGTGGATTTCATCCGGCACTTCCTTCCTCAAGTTCTTTCCGTCGGGCCAGACTGCTGCGGTACCGGATAAAAGACTGATAGCGTCATTGGACACTGAATTCTTCGAGCGGTTCAGAGACATCGTCCCTGAGTTTCCGTCTCAGTCCAATAATGTCACAAGAACATTTGAATTATTGAACGACGCTATCTTCAAGCTTGCTTCCAAAACAGGCAAAGCTGGTTTCTTGTCCGCCAATGCTCTTAACCTGCCTTTCATTAATTCAAGGAATAAATTCGATACTGCAGGACATGGTGTTCCGAGAGTTCCTCTGTGTCTTGACGACGAGGTGGAAGACTTAGAATTGTCATTACCGTCGTCTATGTCCATTCCAACCGCGGTGTTGGATACGAAAATTACGTCTAACAGGGCCAGTTTAGACGCTTTATCTTACGCAGACCACCTTACTAAGGCGTTATCACTGCGTCTTCAAGGGAAAGAATTCCAGGATATACAATCCTCTTTAAGACTTCTTTCAAGGGCAGTAGCTTATTCCATGTATAACTCTGCCCTTTCAGTGGCAAACCTGGAGTTGGTTAGACGTGACGCAGCCCTAGCTACATCCACATGCGTGGATAGTAAGGTGAAGAACTCTCTCAGAGTCGCTTCGGTCTCCGGAGAGCTTCTCTTCGACGGCAAGCTTTCTGCAATCTACGATAAAATTACTAAGAAAGCTTCGGATTCTCTGCTGTTTAAATCCGCTTCCAAAAAGTCGGATACGGCAGAAAAGAGTAAGACAGGCACTTCTGGGACTAATGCGCCCAATGAGAGGTTCCTATAGAGGTTCCGGTGCATCCTCTTGGTCTTATTCAAGAGACCGTCAAGGCAGCGACTCACGTGCGGGACGTCCTTCGGGCCGGGACAACCGGTCGGACGCCCCGAGGTCGACGGGATGAGGTGCGGGTCGTGGAGGACGTGGTTTCTCCTCCCGCAGGCCTCGCAGGTCCAGGAGGTGATGGTTTCAACCTCTATCGTGTTCCGGTTGGCGGAAGGTTGTCGAGGTTTTCAGAAGAGTGGGCGTCGATTACGGATGACCCTTGGGTGAGAGGGGTGATTTCGGAAAGTCTAAGAATATCCTTCAAACAAAAGCCTCCTTGAACTCGAAGTCCAAAATGGACTCAACTTCCGTCAAATCTGCAGAAAAGGGACGCTCTGTTATCGGAGGTGCAATCTCTTTTAATGAAGAACGCGGTAGAGGTCGTAGAAGACCAGGAAACACCGGGATTCTACAGCCATCTGTTTCTGGTTCCGAAACCAGACGGCTCATTCCGTCCAGTCATAGATTTGAGCTGGATAAACAAGCTGATCGTCGCTCCGAAGTTCTATATGGAGACGATTCGATCGGTCAGAGCGAGTATTCAGGTGAACGATTATGCTACAAGCATAGATCTCAAAGATGCGCACTTTCATGTCATGGTACATCCGACATTCAGAAAGTATCTACGCTTTGCAGTCCTAGGAGTGGTGTATCAATTCCGAGCGATGTGCTTCGGATTGAACCTAGCACCCTGGGCTTTCACTCGGGTAATGAACTCGGTAATGATATATTTCCGAGCTCATTCGTCTGCGGTAATGTCGGCCTACCTGGACAACATTCTTCAGAGGTACGGCAACGAGTTAACGCTTCAGAACGATGTGCAGAATCTGCTTCTATTGCTCCGACGTCTCGGTTTTGTTATAAACGAGGAGAAGTCGGATCTGGTGCCGTCCAAGTCATTCACTCATCTGGGAATGAGCTTCGAGACGCACAACAATCTCGTTCGTCTGCCGTTAACCAGAGCAAAATTAGTCAGTTGTTACGCTCGCTATTGTCTTCATGCAGACAAAGTCACAGCGAGGGAGTTCATGAGACTGATAGGTCTGTGCGGAGCCGCTACGGATCTCATTCCGATGGGGCGGTTACGCACTCGTCCTCTCCAAATTTTCTTGACTCAGAATTGGAGTGTGAAGATTCATTCGCTCGACATAGACGTTCTCTTGTCAGATCAAGTGAAACAAGAGATTCAGACCTGGGCAAACATTCAGTGGTTGACTCAGGGAGTTCCACTGCATTTGCCGGATCCGAGTTTCACGATTATGACGGATGCCAGTCAAACAGGTTGGGGTGCATCATTGATCCCAATGGATTCGAGGTGCCAGGGTCTTTGGGATCCACAGTTTCTAAGCAAGCACATAAACATCAAGGAAATGATGTCAATTTGGCTTGCGTTACGTCATTGGATGGACATTATTCAGAAAGCTCATGTCTAAATCCTGTCCGACAATACGACATTAGTGGCGTATATCCAGAACCAGGGAGGCACTCATTCCGTTCCGTTATTCAATTTAACGGAAAGAATCCTTCTGTTTGCTCTAGAACATCAAGTTCTACTTTCGGTCTGTCATATACCGGGTCGTCTCACGGAAGGGTCGCTTGTTGCCGTCGGAGTGGACTCTCAACAAACAGGTATTCAGTCAGATTTGCTACCAATGGGAACGGCCAATGATAGACTTATTTGCGACACATCTCAACAATCAGTTGCAGACGTATGTGTCACCATGTCCGGATCCAAGAGCATTTGCAGTAGATGCTCTATTGATCTCATGGGACGGAATGATAGGATATGCGTATCCTCTAGCGCCGTTAATTCAGCAAGTATTGCTAAAGATAAAACAATCTCAATGCAAGATTCTGTTGGTAGCATCTCTGTCTCCACAGAGACCGTGGATAAATCTACTCAGGTGTCTGCTGTGGGACCTACCGCGAAAGCTTCCTCCACGGGAGGATCTTCTTTCGCAGGGGAAACCGCGTCAACTTCATCACAACCCGCAAGGTCTCAACCTTCACGTTTTTCCATTGTGCAGTCCTTCTTGCATGGCAAGCACTTTACAGGACGAGCAGTGGACGCGATTTCTAACTGTAGGAGGACCTCCTCTTCGCTAAACTATGCGGCTAAGTGGAAGGTTTTTCGTCGTTGGTGTAGGGATCATTCTGTTGATATTTTTGATCCCTCCATACCAGACATTGCAAACTTTCTAGTATACTTGTTTGACGAGATCAAACTGCAGCCTGTTACTATTAAGGGTTATAGGTCTATGTTATCTGATACCTATGCACACCACGATAGTTTACAAATTGGATCTAATGTTTCTTTATCTAAGTTAGTTAGAAACTTCTCGATAAGTAGACCCAGAACTCTTAGATTAATTCCTAAGTGGAATTTAGCTTGGGTTCTTCTTAAACTGAAGGAAAGCCATTTGAGCCTCTTGGGACAGTAGATTTCAAATTCTTATCTTATAAGACAGCTTTTCTCTTAGCTTTCTCTTCTGCTAGAAGAGTCAGTGAGCTCCGTGCACTATCGGTGGACGATTCTCACTATCGTAGTGTCGGGAACACTATCACCTTCACTACTAATGTTGGATTTTTAGCTAAGAATCAGGCTCCTTATAAATATCCGGAACCTATTGTTATTAAGGCTCTGCCGTCTTCAGATGGGCGTAGGCCTTTACTCTGTCCTGTTAGAGCTCTACGTATTTATAAACAAAGATCTCAGTTTATCAGAAAGGGACGAAAACGCTTCTTTCTGTCTCTGATGCCTAATAGAAAGGACATTTCGGTCCATTCTATTGCTAGATGGATTCAATTAACTATCCGTACTGCTTATGAAAATTTATCTTCTACTCAGCAGTCTGTGCTTAAGATTTCGGCTCATGAAGTAAGAGCTCTTTCTACATCTTGGGCTTATGCAAATAGTGTTGCTATTACAGATTTAATGAAGGCTGCTTATTGGTCTCAGCCATCCACATTCACAAATTTTTATCTCAGAAATATTGAGTCCATTTCTGGAGACCTGCATTGTTTAGGTCCGTTATCTGTTGTTCAGAATGTCGTCCACTAAACAGTTGCAACTATAGTTATGCAGGCTTTCTGTTCCGGCAGTGACTCCGTCCTGCTGCCCTCTTCGCTCTGGGCTATTTGACCCAAGGCAAGGGGAAGGGGGGGGGGAGGGAGGGTGTTCCCTTAGGTCACCTGCTTTATAGTGAAAAGCAAGGGAATTCCTCCTCCGGAGTGAGTAATTCTGAGTTGTTTCCGGGATGGTTTTAAAGTGTAATATTAATGTTAAAAATTCATTCATGTCATATTTTTAAAGTGTAGCTCGGTGTGAAGCATTTGTATATGTCAAGTGTCAAACGGGCGTTAATATACAATCCTCGGACACTTTTAAAGAATATAAAGAGTCTCAATTCTCTGGACTAACTTTATTTATTGGCTTACTTTAAAAATAATTAGTATAAAGGGTTATACTGGATGTTAAAAGAGAACATGAATGTTATTGTGCTCAATTATGAAGGGTATTGTATCTTTCTAATTTATCATAAAATAAGAAAGATACATGTAAAGCCTAATACCCCTTTTCTCCCTGAGGGGTTGACTCTATATTATATAGTTGAGCTTATTGGATTTTCCTCTATGTCCTAGGCCCTCCAGCCTTTTTACTATTCAGCTATGTCTGGGTCATTGGTACAGTATAAAAATGTTAAAAAATTTATAGTAATTTATATATTTTTTATACTTACCAATGACCCAGTCGGGGATGGCCCTCCCAGGAGTTGGGAACTCATACCACCCCACTGAGTACATAGCGCTGACCAGGCACTGCTTGTAAGAATGATAATTGGCGCCAATTTCAGAACGTCCTTGACACTGCGCATGCGCAGTAAGGGCAAAGTATGGAGGACCTTCAGGACATGATTTCTTTGGTTTTAGATGCAAATTTTGGGGATTGGGGGGCAAAATTTGTGTTTGGCCCTAGTATTTTAAGAGTTAGCACCAGCTATGTCTGGGTCATTGGTAAATATAAAAAATATATAAATTACTATAAATTTTTTAACTTTTTAAATATTTTCATTTTTTGTCTCAAAAACATAGGTTATGACCCCTCGTTGGAACGAGCTGGTCGAGCTCGTTCCAACGAGGGGTCATAACCTATGTTTTTGAGACAAAAAATGAAAAAAATTAGTTATTCAAGAATTTTTTTTGCAAGTGTCGTCTGCTTTTCATGTTAGGTAAAGGGTTAATTCAATTGTTTTGGCTGTGGCAGTTTACAGATTTGAAAGTGATCCTGTTGTAGGATGGGGAATACCTATTTGATGATAAATTTCTAACTTTGTCGTAACAATACCAGCTGAAGGTAATTTGCTAAAGAAGCAATTCTTGAGAAGTTCTTGGAATGAAAATTTTCTTGTATATATCTGTCAACTCATTTCAGTAAACCATGTGTAATTATAGGTAATAGTATTTGGGCCTAAAAGGTTAATCTGTTTCTCAGGCCCTCCCACATGGTCCTTTTGGCTTCCGCATGCTCTCTTTTTTATAACCAATTTATTTAAAGTTAAAAAAATGAAAATGAAATGGTTTATCTGCGATATTTTACCCAAGTTGATAAAATTGATAAATTTTCCATTGAGTGGAACAAGGCGTTGCAAAGCCTTTTTCCACTCAAGGGATGAAATACACCACCACCCATGCTATTTTGTAGATTATGATGCCTAAAACAAAAACCAAACCAAGGACATGAACTTTTGATGGCAAAGAAATAATTACAAAAATGAAAAATAAAATTAAAAAGCCCACATGCAGTTTTGCAACAAATGGCCTGAGAAACAGAAGATCTACTTTGCTTGCCCTTACATTCAATTTACTCTGTAAAATTGTCAAGATTTGTCAAAGAAAAGTGTAATATTTGTTTTAGAAACATCCTAGAACTAACTTTAGACATTCATACTGAAACATGTTATTATTTACCTTGGACAGATCTTATCCAAAACTTACGACATTTGTATGAATTTGGCTCTTTACATAACCCATGATGTTGAAATATAAAAATTTCAAGCAACAGTTTTTTCCTATAATATGGCTAAGAATTTAACCAATTTGATCTTGTTTGACAGAGCTCACAGAGCTCTGTCAAAAGAGATTGAAATGGTTAAATTACTAGTTCATTATGGGAGATATTTGCCACGGGAAGTTTGAATATTTTAACATCATGTGCAGAGGGTTTCATGTGCAGAGGGTTAAAGTTTAAAAGTAAATAGTGCTTGATGGTGTTCACATTATTGCTGAATTCTGCCATTGCTTGTAAAACACTTTTTATACCACCCACAATGAGTATACTGGAATCACCTTGTCCATCTATCTGTTTGTTTGTCAGTCTGTCCATCCATATATCCGAGCAAAGAAATCAGGTTTATGTGCCTAGTTGTTGGTACACAGCACTGTTATATGTCTAGTCTGATTTATGTGACTAGCCACATAAAGTTGAACTAACAAATGGCGTTTATGTGTTTAAAAAAGTGAGTTGTGTGGCTAAAATGTTTTTATGTGGCTAAAATGGTTTTGTAAAAAGTGGGTATTGTATTTTAATGGATTTTATGTTAGGGTAATGGTTAGGGTTAGGGTCAGTAAGCTGAAAGGGTTAAATTTTGATATGACTTGTGTACCGTCTCTGGTAGACTTAAAAAAGAGTTTGTAGTGGTTATCCATTCATTTTAAATTCCGCAAATATTTTAGCCACAGGAACCTAATTTGTAGGAGCGTCCATATGTCTGTCCATCCATAGATATAATTTGGTCCAGAAATTTTCTTAGATGTTTATGGACCAATCTGCTCAAAACTTGGTATGTTCACCACCAGGGGAACCTGTGCTTATAGTTCCGGTCGGATTATTTTTGCCAGAATTATTCCCCTTTTTGACTTGAATAAGCAGGCCTAGAATTGTGTTCGGGGATGTTCTCAGATTTTTATAGGTCGATTCCTTTGAAACTTGGTTTACTACCTTGGGAACCTGTGCATCTGCAATTATAGTTTTGATCGGACATTTTTTTCCTCTTGGAATAATCATGGCTGCAGGGGGTATGGTCAGGCCTATCTGTGAGACAGTCACACCTCTAGTTTCCTTTCTCTATAAGTAGCTGGATGGTTGATGAGAAGTAAGTGATCAGTCAACAACATAAAGATATTTAGTAATAATTTTAATTTATATTTCAGGCAATAAAGGCAGCTGAAAAGCTTGGCTATCCTGTGCTAATAAGAGCAGCATTTGCCTTGGGTGGTTTAGGATCTGGATTTGCAGAAAACAAGGAGCAGTTGTTTACTCTTCTTACGTCTGCATTTGCTCACACCAGTCAAGTATTAGTTGACAAATCATTGAAAGGGTGGAAAGAAGTTGAGTATGAAGTTGTTAGAGATGCTTATGATAATTGTATCACGGTAAGTAAACCAAGTCTGAAAATAAGCAGTCTGACATTTGCAGAATGAGGTCCCCAGAGGTGAATTTGATGATGCTATCTTATTCAGTGGACCAATTTATCCTCTGGGTACCTCCTTCTGTTTAGTTTTGAGACCCTGATTCAAATTGAGGTTCATAGAGGGTAAATTTAGTGATGCTACCCTGCTGTGCAGTGTAGCATCACAAAATTCACCCTCTGGGAGGCCTCATTTTGCAGATGACAGTGTGCTTATTTTCTGGCTTGAAATAAACATTCATTAACTCTACTTCATTTGTTACCAAACACAACTTTCTGTTGATGTATTTTTTTTATCAGTCCTAATTGCCCAAGTAGGGAGCATGGTGGCTCAGTGGTTACGGCATTGGACTTCAAACTGAAAAGTCCACGGTTCGATCCCTGCCAGGGGTAACTGTGTTGTGTCCCTGGGCAAGGCACTTACTCCTGATTGCCTATGTGGGGGCATTGAGGTGCTGTGTTGTTCAGGGTTCCCATGGGGTCTTGGATTCCAGGAATGGCCTTGAATTTCACTAGGGGTCATTGATGGCCTTCAATTCCGGGAAAATGTGTCAGAAGGCCTTGAAAAGCCTTGAATCTTCATGAAATAAAGATGCTGACGAAGTTGTGAAGAATTTTTTATGGAGGTTTCTAGAAAGTACTTTAATGCCTAACTCAAAACATCCTGAAACATTTTGAATTCAACTTTAAAGGCTTCTGAATTTTTGGGAATTATGTTTCTGAAATTCTGTTTGTACCATGGTACTGCTAAGAGTTTTTTTGACTTGGGTTTGATTTGTAAAGTGTTTACCCTCGGTGCTGATGTGAATTGCTCACAACAGCTCTAATCATTCTTCTTTCTCATCCATTTATCTGACAGTATCCTTTTTTGTAATGTTTAGGCCAATAAAAAAATTTCATGTTTCTCTGAGAATTTTTCTCAATTTTTTGATGAGGGAGGGAGGCTTTTTTAGTTTTTTCGCACTATTATGTGGCAAACCAATGTTTTCAGTAGTGAAAATCGACAGAGCTCTGTCCAAAAAAATATAGTTGGTTTACCCTTTACCTAACATGAAAAGCAGGCAACACTTTCAAAAAATATTCCTGAATAACTAATATATTTCATTTTTTGTCTCAAAAACATAGGTCATGGACCCCTCATTGTAACGAGCTGGATGAGCTCTTTCTAAAGAGGAGTCATAACCTATGTTTTTGAGACAAAAAAACAAAAAAAAATTTTGTAAAATAATGTAAATTAAATGGCGTTTTTTTTTTTGAATAGTGCTGACCGGTTTTGGCTGTTACGTTGGGTAAAGGGTTAAATATTTGTCCTGCAAAATAGTATCATAGAAGAGATTTCCAGGTGAAAAAGAAAGCTAGGTGGTGGGGGAGGTGCCTGAGAAACAAGAATTCTTTTTTTCATAGCCTTATATGTATGAACCCAGAATTGCAGATCATGAGATATACAAATTCTGTTTTACTAGTTTATATATATGGGAGGAGAACAGTGGCTCAGTGATTACGATATTGGACTTCAAACCAAAAGGTCCATGGTTTGATCCTCGTCACAGGTAACTGCATTGTGTCCTTGGGCCAGGCACTTCATCCTGATTACCCACGCAGGGGTACGGTGACTCTGTGTACTAAGGTGTACTCCACGTCGATGGTGCACTTGTCATCAACCAAAGTTAACCCTGAATGTTTGAAGTTAATACATAGAGTAGTCTTGTATTTGCTCTCCATTACTCTGTGGTTCTTTCTGGGTGCTCTGGCTTCTTCCACCCTCCACAAGATGACCCTGGCTGTTGAAAGTGTCATTAAGCCCCAATAAATAAATAAATAAATAGTTTATATAGTTTATTTATTGGGGTTTAACCCCTGAGTGCCAGTTTCTGACTTTTATCACATTTTACTGCAACAGAACAGATGCCCTAATGTCATCTCGAGGCAAACTGGCAAGTTAATTCTAAGTACACTGGAGAGTCTGACAGCTGTAGGGTTCTGCAAAGCTTCGAGATTCGATTTGATTTTGAATCTTAACTTGCTATTCAGTTCAATTTGATTTTGAATCTTAAGTTGCTATCCCGTTCAATTCGAATCAAATGCACGATTCGTTTCCATTTGAATCTTTTCATTGAAATATAGCTTGACATCAGTCATCTTCATCGTCTCACAATAAAGTTTTGGTGGTATTTATATGTAAATAATATTGAAAATAAAGACTGAGTGCAGTATCTGCTGTCCAAACAGAAATAATGCCATCTGTACCCATGCCACCAGCCATGCTAATTCCGGTCTCACTAGACACTACCACTGATGATTTTTTTTTTAAGTTTCCAAGCAGTAACAACGATTAACTGTTGCTAGCAGCTAGCCTTGTGCTGTAACCAGTACCGATGATTCTCGCACTCGTTTCTGTTTTTGAACTATTCTCCTTATTGGGTAATAGTCCCAACTAGATCGCGAAGGCATGCCTTGGTGATGTAGTTGGAATATTTTGTCATTCGGGACACAAGCCACTGTCAGAACAAATCAGGTTTTTCAGAACCCACTTTCCCAGTTGGTCATCTTCAAGACGCACCTGATTCGTTTCGAGGTTCGATTCAACTTTGAATATTAGGCGTGATTCAATTTGAGATTTGATTCAAAATAAAAATGGGTGATTCACAGGTCCCTATGGTCTCTGTTGCTGGGTGGTTCTCTTCGAGTACTTCAGCTTCCTCCATCCAATAAAACTGCAACACAAAGTGACCATGACTGTCAAAAGTGTTGTTAAGTTAATAAAGAAAGAAACAAGAAGAATTTCAAGTAGCTACGCAGTTGTTCCTAGGAAAAATCTATCAAAATCTCTGGCCGTTTATGGGTTAACAATACATTCCAGAGATTGGGTTGTATGTAAGACATTTTTATGGTTGGACGAAGCTGGAATTCCAAAATAGAAGCACCAACCAATGGCAAGTAACTGTTGGTCTTTCACAGTTAACTATCTCAGAACACAGACGATTATCATTTGTTGAAGGCAAATGGACCATTGACATGAAGTATGGTTTGCCATATATATCTCCCATGGGAACCCCACGAAGTGAAGCAGTGCTTGTTTACTGTGGTAAAGAAGCTCTGTTTTACTGATAAAATATGACCCAGTCACCAGTGCTTGGAGTGGAAGTCCTCTAAAATGGGCAACATGGGAATAAAACAATTGACAGGCTAAACTTAACTTTATCTCCATATTGCGGTCAGGATTAGCAATTGTGCAGAAATATGTGATCTTAACTCTTAAGGACCTGGACAGTTGTCTTGAATTCACACCTGACCACAGCCTGTACACATCCAGTCGCTTAGCAGTGATTTCTAGTCATGTCTTAGCTGCCTTAAAAGGAAGCCAAGACTTGACTAGAAACCACTGTGTAGGTGATTTGTCTATTGTTAGCAGGATTTCCCCATGATGGCATGTTGAGAGCACCTGTTCTGGGGTTGCAAAACTCGGAAATACGCCCCTAAGGGTTAAACACCAATAAATAAATAAATAAATAATAATGCTTTGCAATACAGAACCACCATGCTCCCAGTTTATTCAGAAATAGAGGCTCTCTTATGTGTCACAATTTCATATGAAATTTCTGCTCCAAGTTCACTAAAATCGATCTGAGCCGAGGTTCACCAAGGCTCGGATCAATTTTAGTGAACGAGGTTCAGAAATTTTGTGTCAGATTGTTACGAATTTGAGATTCTTTTTATCACCTAATGTGTAATTTAACCTTTTACCTTACCAAACAACTAAACTGTCCAGTGCTGTTCACAAAAATCATCCATCCAAATTACAGGAAATCAATAAGGCCACACAAAGTAGATCTTCTGTTTCTCAAGTCATTATTTTTAAAATTTCATGTGGGCGTGCGGTTTTTATTTTTTATTTCTGTAATTATTTCTTTGCCATCAAAAGTTCATGTTCTTGGTTTATGTTTTAGGCCTCATAATCTATTCAATTGCATGGGTAGTGGTGTATTTCGTCCCTTGATTGCAAGAAGGCTTTGCAATGCTAATTTTTTTAACTTGGGTAAAATATAAGACATAAACCATTTAATTTTTATTTTTAGCTCAACTTTGACGAAGCCAAATTTGAGCTTTTGCCATGGCCAGTCGTCCGTCGTCCATCTGGCCGTCTGTTCGTCAACAATTCAATACGACTCGGGCTAGAGGCCGCATTTATGAACCGATCTTTACGAAACTTCTTGGGTACCTTTGTTATGACCGTGGGACGAGAACGAGTGTTTTTGGGTCCGATCCGAAATTCAAGTTGGCTGCTGATGGCCATTTTGTACAGACTTAGGTGCAATCAGATTTTTGCACAAAACTTCCATATGAAAGCGCTGATTTGAATAATTTTTTGTATGAATGTTTAGTACCATGGGGTACATCACATATAGTATGGGTTTTTTTCTCGTATGTAAATTATGCAAATTAGACTAACTTTGATGTATTTAGTGTTACTTTCAGCACTGTAAGTGCAAATGCCAATACGGCTCGGGCTAGAGGCCATATTTATAAACCGATCTTTACGAAACTTCTTGGGTACCCTTGGTATCACCATGGGACAAGAAAGAGTGTTTTTGGGTGCGGTCCGAAATTCAAGATGGCCGATGGTAGCCATTTTGTACAAAATTAGGTGCAATCAGATTTTCGCACAGAACTTCCATATGAAAGCACTGATTTGAAAAAATTTTTGTGTGAATGTTTAGTAACATGGGATACATCATATATAATACAGTTTTTTTTCTCGTGTAGAAATTATGCAAATTAGATGAACTTTGATTTTTTCAGTGCTACTTACACACAGTAAGTATACATGTCAATACGGCTCGGGCTAGAGGCTGTATTTATCAACTGATCTTCACAAAACTTCTAGGGTACCTCTGTTATCACCTTGGGACGAGAACGAGTGTTTCTGAGTGCAGTCCAAAATTCAAGATGGCTGCCAGTGCCCATTTTGTACCGAAATTAGGTCTAATCAGTTTTTTTAACCCAACTTCTATATGGCTCAGGCTAGAGGCCGTATTTATGAACCAATCTTTACAAAACTTCTTGGGTACCTTTGTTATCACCGTGGAATGAGAATGAGTGTTTTTGGGTGTGGTTCGAAATTCAAGATGGCCACCAGCAGCCATTTTGTACCAAAACTAGTGCAATCAGTCTTTTGTACAGAACTTCTGTATGAAAGTTCTGATTTGAATAAATTTTTGTATGAATGTTTGGTAAAATGGAATACATCACATATAGTACGTTTTTTTTTCTTGTGCAGAAATTATGCAAATTAAATGTTTTTTGATTTATTTAGTGCAACTTATACACTGTAAGTGCACATGTCAATACGGCTCGGGCTAGAGGCTGTATTTATCAACCGATCTTCAGGAAACATCTTGGGTACCTTTGCTATCACCTTGGGACGAGAATGAGTGTTTCTGAGTGTGGTCCAGAATTCAAGATGGCTGCCAATGGCCAGTTTGTACCGAAATTAGGTCCAATCAGTTTTTTGTCACAACTTCTATACAGCTCATATTTATGAACTGATCTTCACAAAACTTCTTGGGTACCTTTGTTTTCACCTTGGGACAGGAACGAGTGTGTTTTGGGGTGCCTTTGTTATCACTGTGCTATGAGAACAAATATTTTGTGGTTCAGTCAGACCCACTCTGGGACTCAAAGATTTCTTTTCTAGTTTAGCATCTAACTGTCACCCACCTTTACAATACTTTACCTATTTGTTATCAGGTCATTACCTAGATGTTTGTCATTGCTGTTTCACATACTATACATGTACATGTCTTGACAAGTTGAGCTACAGTGTCATTGACACTTTCATTTTTAATTTACATTTGTTATAAAAAGATAGCATGCGACGGCCAAAAGGGCCATGAGGGAGGGCCTGAGAAACAGATTTTTAATTTTTGAGGCCCAACGGGAATATTTTAGTTTTAATGTAATTCATACTTATAAGAGAGATGGTTATTGAAGTAAATGGCTCTTATTTTCCATCATTTTGTATTCTAGGATAAAGCAAACAAATGATCTTTATAAACTGAACGTGAATTAAAGTCAAATTTACTTCATGAAGTCATTTCATTCATTTTTCAGGTGTGCAACATGGAGAATGTAGATCCCCTTGGAATACATACTGGAGAATCTATTGTTGTTGCTCCCAGTCAGACATTAACAAACATTGAGTACAATATGTTACGTACTGCAGCAATCAAAGTTATTAGACATTTAGGCATTGTTGGAGAGTGTAACATACAGTATGCATTGAATCCAGAGTCCCAGCAGGTAATGTTTAAACCACAACTTGTGTTTCTTCCATAAATACTGTATATGTAGTGAATACTCACTATTTTTCTATGAATACCATTTAGTCATGAGTAATTCAAACATTGCATATTGATAATACACATTTGTGCCATCGTGGACAGATAAAACTCCAGGCCTGTGGCCTCTCGTTTTATCCTTACGTGCTGGCACTCGTGCCATATTGATTAACCCATTCACACACTTGTGTCATTCTGTGTTTATTACATGCCTTCATGACTATAAAAGCAATTATTAAAAGGTCAGTCAGCAATTCATTTGACGTTTCAACAAAAAGGACACATTTTATTGCCGACCAAATTTGCGAGGGGAACCTGTGTTACTATTTCGTCCTGTGAATTCTAATGTGTTCTATGTGCCTAGTGGCACATAGAACACATTGGAACTCTGGGGACGATTTTTAGCTATCGCTGGTGATTCTAATTGTAATTGCGGTGCCGATTTGTAAAAAATTCCAGTGAAATTTCGCTTCTTTATAAAAATAGTCCGTCAACGATTTCCGCAACACACATATGTGCAGAACAGATTCTCTTTTTCTGCATGGTTTATTGTTGCTGTAGATGGGGATTTCATAGTGTAATAAAACACCTGACCTCCCAGTCTGCATTTTCATTTTTTTACATTCTACATACAATGGGACCCTGTTAATTCAATAGCCACTTTGACGGTGAAAATTATTCAATTAACAGGAGTATTCAATTAACAGGGATTTTATCACTTTCCTGTATTCTACAGATAAACTTAACATTTATTCTATGATATCTCTATGAGCTCTGTCAAACAAGATATAATAGATTAAATGCCGGTATTGGATGTACTGAGGCCAAATGGGTCTATAAACAAAGGAAAATTGAGGAGAGCCTGGATAAATACTTGACATGTTCCAAGATTTTTTTTATTCAATTAACAGGTGTTCATTCTATAACCTATATTCAATTAACAGGTCAAATTTGTACTTGATGTATGGTAAAGGGTTTTGTGGTTTGAAATTATATTCAATTAACAGGGTTATTCAGTTAAAATATATCCAATTAAGTGAACTCCACTGTGTAGACAATTGCCAATGCAAACCATATTCTGTTTCTCATATTTGATGTTACATCAGATGCAACTCTTTCTGAAGATGACACACATATGAAACATATCTGTTCAAACTTTGGGTATTTGTGTCATTGCTTTGCTAAGCAGACCGCTAGATTTGTATTTTTTTTTTTATCAAGTGAATAAATATAAGAATTGAATTTTGATTGTTGGAATTCATAAGGTGATGAAACAAATTGTTCATGTATAAAATTTTCCATGAGCAACTTTGCAGTTCATGGAATGTTTGCATGTGATCAGTTTTGAACAATCACAATTCATTTCTTAAATATTCATGTAAAAATAGAAGAAAAAACATGTCTTATACATGAAATATTCTTGTAAAAGAGACTGATTCATGCCTTTATTTTCAGTTCAAAGTAGTAATTAAAAATAACGAACATTTTCAATAATTTGCAGTATTACATCATAGAAGTCAATGCTAGATTGTCAAGAAGTTCAGCGTTAGCAAGTAAAGCCACCGGATATCCACTTGCCTATGTGGCTGCTAAACTTGCACTCAACATTCCATTGCCTGAGTTGAAGAATTCAGTTACCAATTTGACGACAGCTTGCTTCGAACCAAGTTTGGATTACTGTGTTGTTAAAATTCCAAGATGGGATTTACGGAAATTTTCCAGAGTTTCTACAAAGGTAAGTACTGCTTTTTTTGTTCCTTTTCAGCATTTTGTAGCAGTAAATCTGGCCTGAGGAATTTATAATACAGTACGTGGAGAGTGTATTATCTCCAAATCACCCATAGAGTGGAGATTCCACCCATGCAATAATTGCAGATTTGTTGTAAAGCATAACAAGCACAAGCAAAGTTCCAGCCAATGGACCTCCGGGTTAAACCTGGAGGTCCATTGACTGAAACGTTGCTTCTGTTTTTTTGTCCATATGTACAGAATTTGAAAGTGATACTTTGGGTGATAACCCCACTCTGCGGGTGAGTTAGTCGCAATCCACTTTTCACATACTGTGCATCTTTCCAGATATCACAAGTTCAACCTGCCATAACTTTGAAACTAATTGAGGTAATTTTATCAAACTGCACATTTACGATTATGACAGCAAAAGTTGTGTTGCATGTAGCATTCAGACGCAGTGTCTGTCAGCATCAACCCTTTTGTCCATTTACCAAAACGTTTGGTCAAGCATTACCTGGAAGTGCGTGCAGGTCAATTCATCAACTGTAGACAAATGTTAAGGATAGTGAGAGGGAGGTCTTCAATATTTTTTGGACAAGGTCATACTTCAGTATTGTAAGTTCTTTTCAAGCACAATTTACAAACAGGAGACAATACTATAAAAGTTTTACAATTGTATATTTTTATACTGTACCAATGACCCAGACTTAGCTGGTGCTAACTCCAACAAAACCAGGGCCAAACACAAATTTTGCCCCCCAATCCCCAAAATTTGCATCCAAAACAAAAAGAAATCATGTCCTAAAGGACCTCCATAGTACGCCTCTACTGCGCATGCGCAGTGACGCAGTCGTCCCGAAATTGGCGCCAATTATCATTCTCTGTTTGGCCCTTCATCAGTCAACATCTCACTGATCTTTGTGCTTGTAAATCTCAGTTTAAAGGATGCCAGACACGTAATTTTTGGAGAAAATGTGATTCTAAGGAGGATAGAAGGAGGAGAGGAAAAAAGAAGTGGCAAAAAATAATCAGGGCTGTACTTAAAATTTTTTGTTGAAATTATGTTAAGTTGCCTATATTTTTATACTGTACCAATGACCCAGACTTAGCTGGTGCTAACTCCACAAAAAACCAGGGCCAAACACAAATTTTGCCCCCCAATCCCCAAAATTTGCATCCAAAACAAAAAGAAATCATGTCCTAAAGGACCTCCATAGTACGACTCTACTGCGCATGCGCAGTGACGCAGTCGTCCCGAAATTGGCGCCAAATATCATTCTCTGTTTGGCCCTTCATCAGTCAACATCTCACTGATCTTTGTGCTTGTAAATCTCAGTTTAAAGGATGCCAGACACGTAATTCTTGGAGAAAATGTGATTCTAAGGAGGATAGAAGGAGGAGAGGAAAAAAGAAGTGGCAAAAAATAATCAGGGCTGTACTTAAAATTTTTTGTTAAAATTATGTTAAGTTGCCTATTTTCGAGGCAAACGCCTCTTGTTGTCATTCTTGCTAATTGTTGCACTGCTTATTCAGTGTTTCCTCTCCCCTAACCTTCTAAAGTCCCCCCTTGCAATTCTCCCATGCTTTTGGCATATTTTTGAGAAGTTTCATTTCTAAAATTTCCCTGGGAGAGTTGCTTGGTTACAGAATGTTTTCTGTTATTTTCCCCATAGTTACGTTTTCACCCATGGGTGTATAACGTTTGTGTTCTGCATCTTCCATCTGATGTTCTGCAGATTCTCCCCTGGGAGTCTCTGTTTTGCATCAGATAGAGTGTAATTGAGGACTGATTCCGGGCCAGTTTTTTCAGTGCCTGGAGTCATGTTTTCTGCTGTGTTTACACTGTTTGTTTTCATTGGCAACAGCCTTTTTTGAGGGGGGCTGTTTGCCTTTGAGGTAGTTTATCTCATTATAAGATACATTTATATTATCCGAAAGTGTCTCATTAATTATTTTATATAATTTTAAAATTTTTGACCACACTTTGCCATCGGATCCATCGGGGCTCAACGTTACTTTTCAGCAACTTGGGCTTCTCTGAAAAAATATTTTTTCAAAATTATTTTGTTTTGCAATTGTTTTTTCATTTATTAATGGATCATGTTATTATGTATCTTTGTGTCAGGGGTTTTTGCGAGTAACTAGGACTTATTGTTGTTCCTTCACAATGAAAGGAACTTGTTCAAATTGTAATAGGAAGAAATCTTCCTCTGACTTTCATGATTATTGCATAAATTGTAGTCAGTGTTCTCGCATTAATCCCTGTCCTGTATGTGGACATTGGGATGAGAAACATTGGAAACGTGTGTCACGATATGTTGTTTCTGGAGAAAGAGCGATGCCGGCTCTTTCTCCACAAGGTCACTCTACTCTCTCAGTTTCTATTTCAGAGGAACCAGAACAGGGTGATGTTTCCATGTTATCTTCTTCAAGTGTGCGTCCGTCGTCACAATTAAATACAGAGCTAGCGGCAAAAGTGCTCATGGAGATTAGACAAATGTCGTCCGCTAGCTCGCCCGGTGTAGCGTCCATTCACCGAATGGTTCGGCAGCCGGGTTCGTCCGATGCGGTCCAAGAGGAAATTTTGGGTGATGCGAGCACTATAAAAATAATAGATGCACACCCAGTGACGGCGGATAGTGAACGAGAACGGAGGAAGCCTTTTAGTCCGGTTCCTAGCTCGTCCAGGTCCAGCCGGGCCGCGAGCGAGAGAGGCCCCTCTCTCGTACAACAACATCTGGGACCAGATGTTGTGGTACAAAATGTGTCTTTAGCGGAGCATACGTCCGTCGCTCGGGACGCTCCGTTGTATAAGCAGTCCGCAGAGACTGTTAAGGCTTCCTCTTCTCGCCGGCGCACACGACCGCACCTTGGCTGCGTGACCTCCGATATCTTGCCAGCTTCGCCGAGGAAGGATTATTCGGCGACCAGGTCACACCATCCGGCAGCCAGGGACTCGAGACCGATGGACTCCGGACGTTCGCATAGGAAAAGTATGCGGGAGCCATCCGATGCGGAGCTGCCCTCGGCAAAGCAGCGAAAGACCGCTCCTCCGCAGGTCTCGACGTCGGACATTCTAGTGCAGATAGCACAGCTTATCGCAGCATCCCAGCAGCCGACAGAGACGGTGTCGGATCGAGAATTATCCGACGGCGCTGGGTCGGTACGCTCCGCCGAAGCATCGGGGGCGGACGACCGGGAACATCGGGAGGTCCGACCGGATGGTGAAAGGGATACGGATGAATTGGAGCTATCCCTTTCGGAACAACACAAAGCTGCCGTAGACTTCATCCGGCACTTTCTTCCTCAAGTTGTTCCGTCGGGCCAGACTGCTGCGCTTCCGGACAGGAGAATTATAGCGTCATTGGACTCTGATTTTTTCGAGCGGTTCAGGGACATCGCTCCCGAGTTTCCGTCGCAGTCCAATAATGTTGCAAGAACATTTGAATTATTGAACGACGCTATTTTTAAACTTGCTTCCAGGACAGGGAAAGCAGGCTTCTTGTCCGCAAATACTCTCAACCTGCCTTTCATTAATGCAAGGAATAAATTCGACACGGCAGGTCAGGGTATACCGAGAGTTCCTCTGCGTATGGACGACGAGGCGGAAGACTTAGAGCTATCATTACCGTCGTCAGCTTCTATTCCAACCGCAGTGTTGGAAACAGCTATTGCGTCTAACAGAGCCAATTTAGATGCCTTATCTTACGCAGATCACCTTACGAAGGCGTTATCACTGCGTCTTCAAGGGGAAGAGTTTCAGGATATACAATCCTCCTTAAGACTTCTTTCAAGGGCAGTAGCTTATTCCACGTGTAACTCCGCCCTTTCAGTGGCTAATCTGGAGTTGGTTAGACGTGACGCAGCCCTGTCTACATCCACACTAGTGGATTCTAAGGTGAAGAACTCTCTTAGAGTCGCTTCGGTCTCAGGAGATCTTCTCTTTGACGGCAAGCTTTCCGCTATTTATGATAATATTAAAAAGAAAGCTAGTGATTCTCTGTTGTTTAGATCCGCTCCTAAAAGGTCGGATTCAGCAGACACGAATAAGGCAGGCACTTCTGGGTCTTATCCGCCCAAGAGAGGTTCCTATAGAGGTTCCGGTGCGTCCTCTAGCTCTTATTCGAGAGACCGTCAGGATAGCGACTCTCGTTCGGGACGTCCTTCAGGCCGGGACAATCGGTCGGACGCCCCGAGGTCGACGAGGCGAGGTGCGGGTCGTGGAAGACGTGGTTTCTCCTACCGCAGGCCTCGCAGATCCAGGAGGTGATGGCTCAAACCTCTATCGCGTTCCGGTTGGCGGAAGGTTGTCGAGTTTTTCTCAAGAGTGGGCGTCGATTACGGACGACCCTTGGGTGAGAGGAGTGACTTCGGAAGGTCTAAAGATATCCTTCAAACGAAAGCCTCCATTAACTCGAAGTCCAAAGTGGACTCATCTTCCGTCAAACCCTCAGAAAAGAGACGCTCTGCTATCAGAGGTGCAGTCTCTTTTAATGAAGAACGCGGTAGAGGTCGTAGAAAACCAGGAATCGCTGGGATTCTACAGCCATCTGTTTCTGGTTCCGAAACCAGACGGCTCGTTCCGTCCAGTCATAGATTTGAGCTGGATAAACAAGCTGATCATCGCTCCGAAGTTTTATATGGAGACGATTCGATCGGTCAGAGCGAGTATTCGGGTGAACGATTATGCAACGAGCATAGATCTCAAAGATGCGTACTTTCACGTCATGGTACATCCGACATTCCGAAAGTATCTACGCTTCGCAGTCCTAGGAGTGGTGTATCAGTTCCGGGCCATGTGCTTCGGATTGAATCTAGCACCCTGGGCTTTCACTCGAGTAATGAACTCGGTAATGATTTACTTCCGAGCTCATTCGTCTGCGGTAACGTCGGCCTACCTGGACGACATTCTTCAGAGGTACGGCAACGAGTTAACGCTTCAGAACGATGTTCAGAATCTTCTTCTATTGCTCCGACGTCTCGGTTTCATAGTAAACGAGGAGAAGTCGGATCTGGTGCCGTCCAAGTCATTCACTCATCTGGGAATGAGCTTCGAGACGCACAACAATCTCGTTCGTCTGCCGTTAACCAGAGCGAAATTAGTCAGTTGTTACGCTCGCTATTGTCTAAATACAGACAAAGTCACAGCGAGAGAATTTATGAGACTGATAGGTCTGTGCGGAGCCGCTGCGGATCTCATTCCGATGGGACGGCTACGCACACGGCCTCTTCAAATTTTCTTGACTCAGAATTGGAGTGTGAAAATTCATTCGCTCGATGTAGACGTTCTCTTGTCAGATCAAGTGAAACAAGAGATTCAGACTTGGGCAAACATTCAGTGGTTAACTCAAGGAGTTCTGCTGCAGTTGCCGGATCCGAGTTTTACCATTATGACGGATGCCAGTCAAACAGGTTGGGGTGCATCATTAATCCCAACGGATTCGAGATGCCAGGGTCTTTGGGATCCGCAATTCCTGTGCAAGCACATAAACATCAAGGAAATGATGTCAATTTGGCTTGCGTTACGTCACTGGATGGACATTATTCACCATGCTCATGTCCAAATCCTATCCGACAATACGACAGTAGTGGCGTATATACGGAATCAGGGAGGCACTCATTCAGTTCCGTTGTTCAATCTAACGGAAAGAATCCTTCTGTTTGCGTTGGAACATCACGTTCTTCTTTTGGTCCGTCACATACCGGGTCGTCTGAATGTGCTAGCAGACTCCCTTTCTCGAAAGGGTCGCTTGTTGCCGTCGGAGTGGACTCTCAACAAACAAGTATTCAATCAGATTTGCTACCAATGGGAACGGCCAATGATAGACTTATTTGCGACACATCTCAACAATCAGTTGCAGACGTATGTGTCCCCGTGTCCGGATCCAAGAGCATTTGCTGTAGACGCTCTATCGATCCCTTGGGACGGAATGATAGGATATGCGTATCCTCCAGCGCCGTTAATTCAACAAGTATTGCTAAAGATAAAACAATCTCAATGCAAGATTCTGTTGGTAGCATCTCTGTCGCCACAGAGACCGTGGATAAATCTACTCAGGTGTCTGTTGTGGGACCTACCGCGGAAGCTCCCTCCACGAGAGGATCTTCTTTGGCAGGGGAAATCGCGCCAACTGCATCACAACCCGCAAGGTCTCAACCTTCACGTTTTTCCGTTGTGCGGTCCTTCTTGCATGGCAAGCACTTTACAGGACGAGCAGTGGACGCGATTTCTAACTGTAGGAGGACCTCCTCTTCGCTAAACTATGCGGCTAAGTGGAAGGTTTTCCGTCGTTGGTGTAGGGATCATTCTGTTGATATATTTGATCCCTCTATACCAGACATTGCTAACTTTCTAGTATACTTGTTTGACGAAATCAAACTGCAACCGGTTACTATAAAGGGTTATAGATCTATGTTATCTGATACCTATGCACATCATGATAGTTTACAAATTGGATCTAATGTCTCTTTATCGAAATTGGTTAGAAACTTTTCGATAAATAGACCAAGAACTCTTAGATTAATTCCTAAGTGGAATTTAGCTTGGGTTCTCCTTAAATTGAAGGAAAAGCCATTTGAACCTCTTGGGACAGTAGATTTCAAATTCTTATCTTATAAGACAGCTTTTCTCTTAGCTTTCTCTTCTGCCAGAAGAGTCAGTGAGCTTCATGCACTATCGGTGGATGATTCTCATTATCGTAGTGTTGGGAACACTATCACCTTCACTACTAACGTCGGTTTTTTAGCTAAGAATCAGGCTCCTAATAAATATCCGGAACCTATTGTTATTAAGGCTCTTCCGTCTTCAGACGGGCGTAGGCCTTTACTCTGTCCTGTTAGAGCACTACGTATCTATAAACAGAGATCTCAGTTCATCAGAAAGGGACGGAAACGTTTCTTTCTGTCTTTGATGCCTAATAGAAAGGACATTTCAGTCCATTCTATTGCTAGATGGATTCAGTTAACTATCCGTACTGCGTATGAAGATTTATCTTCTTCTCAGCAGTCTGTGCTTAAGATTTCTGCTCATGAAGTAAGAGCTCTTTCTACTTCCTGGGCTTATGCTAATAGTGTTGCTATTACAGATTTAATGAAGGCTGCTTATTGGTCTCAGCCATCCACATTTACTAATTTTTATCTCAGAAATATTGAGTCCATTTCTGGAGACCTGCATTGTTTAGGTCCGTTATCTGTTGCTCAGAATGTCGTCCACTAAACAGTTGCAACTATAGTTATGCAGGCTTTCTGTTCCGGCAGTGACTCCGTCCGGCTGCCCTCTTCGCTCTGGGCTATTTGACCCAGGGCAAGGGGAAGGGGGGGGGGGCGGGTGTTCCCTTAGGTCACCTGCTTTATAGTGAAAAGCAAGGGAATGCCTCCTCCAAGACAGTATTTCTGAGTCGCTTCCGGGATGGTTTTAAAGTGTAATATTAATGTTTAATTTCATTCATGTCTTATTTTTAAAGTGTAGCTCGGTGTGAAGCATTTGTATATGTCAAGTGTCAAACGGGCTTTAATATACAATACTCGGACACTTTTAAATGATTATAAAGAGTCTCAATTCTCTGGACTACTTTATTTATTGGCTTGTTTTAATAATAATTAGTATAAAGGTTATACTGGATATTAATAGAGAACATGAATGTTATTGTGCTCAATTATTAAGGGTAGTGTATCTTTCTAATTTAAATATTAAATAAGAAAGATACATGTAAAGCCTAATACTCCTTTTCTCCTTAAGGGGTTATCTCTTTATTTTATAATTGAGCTGATTGGATTTTCCTCTATGTCCTAGGCCCTCCAGCCTGTTTACTATTCAGCTAAGTCTGGGTCATTGGTACAGTATAAAAATGTTAAAAAATTTATAGTAATTTATATATTTTTTATACTTACCAATGACCCAGACGGGGATGGCCCTCCCTGAGTTGGGAACTCTTGCCTCCCCGCTGAGTACATAGCGCTGACCAGGCACTGCCAGTAAGAATGATATTTGGCGCCAATTTCGGGACGACTGCGTCACTGCGCATGCGCAGTAGAGTCGTACTATGGAGGTCCTTTAGGACATGATTTCTTTTTGTTTTGGATGCAAATTTTGGGGATTGGGGGGCAAAATTTGTGTTTGGCCCTGGTTTTTTGTGGAGTTAGCACCAGCTAAGTCTGGGTCATTGGTAAGTATAAAAAATATATAAATTACTATAAATTTTTTAACTTTCGAGGCATGGGCCTCTTGTTGTCATTCTTGCTAATTGTTGCACTGCTTATTCAGTGTTTCCTCTCCCCTAGCCTTCTAAAGTCCCCCCTTGCAATTCTCCCATGCTTTTGGCATATTTTTGAGAAGTTTCATTTCTAAAATTTCCTGGGAGAGTTGCTTGGTTACAGAATGTTTTCTGTTATTTTCCCCATAGTTACGTTTTCACCCATGGGTGTATAACGTTTGTGTTCTGCATCTTCCATCTGATGTTCTGCAGATTCTCCCCTGGGAGTCTCTGTTTTGCATCAGATAGAGTGTAATTTTGATGACTGATTCCGGGCCAGTTTTTTTCAGTGCCTGGAGCCATGTTTTCTAGTGTGTTTACACTGTTTGTTTTCATTGGCAACAGCCTTTTTTGAGGGGGGCTGTTTGCCTTTGTGGTAGTTTATCTCATTATAAGATACATTTATATTATCCGAAAGTGTCTCATTAATTATTTTATATAAATTTAAAATTTTTGACCACACGTTGCCATCGGATCCATCGGGGCTCAACGTTACTTTTCAGCAACTTGGGCTTCTCTAAAAAAATATTTTTTCAAAATTATTTTGTTTTGCAATTGTTTTTTCATTTATTAATGGATCATGTTATTATGTATCTTTGTGTCAGGGGTTTTTGCGAGTAACTAGGACTTATTGTTGTTCTTTCACAATGAAGGGACATTGTTCAAATTGTAATAGGAAGAAATCTTCCTCTGACTTTCATGATCATTGTATTAATTGTAGTCAGTGTTCTCGCATTAATCCCTGTCCTATATGTGAACATTGGGATGAGAAACATTGGAAACGTGTGTCACGATATGTTGTTTCTGGAGAAAGAGCGATGCCGGCTCTTTCTCCACAAGGTCACTCTACTCTCTCAGTTTCTATTTCAGAGGAACCAGAACAGGGTGATGTTTCCATGTTATCTTCTTCAAGTGTGCGTCCGTCGTCACAAATTAATTCAGAGCTAGCGGCAAAAGTGCTCATGGAGATTAGACAAATGTCGTCCGCTAGCTCGCCCGGTGTAGCGTCCATTCACCGAATGGTTCGGCAGCCGGGTTCGTCCGATGCAGTCCAAGAGGAAATTTTGGGTGATGCGAGCACTATAAACATAATAGATGCACACCCAGTGACGGCGGATAGTAAACGAGAACGGAGGAAGCCTTTTAGTCCGGTTCCTAGCTCGTCCAGGTCCAGCCGGGCCGCGAACGAGAGAGGCCCCTCTCTCGTACAACAACATCTGGGACCAGATGTTGTGGTACAAAATGTGTCTTTAGCGGAGCATACGTCCGTCGCTCGGGACGCTCCGTTGTATAAGCAGTCCGCAGAGACTGTTAAGGCTTCCTCTTCTCGTCGGCGCACACGACCGCACCTTGGCTGCATGACCTCCGATATTTTGCCAGCTTCGCCGATGAAGGATTCTTCGGCGACCAGGTCACACCATCCGGCAGCCAGGGATTCGAGACCGATGGACTCCGGACGTTCGCATAGGAAAAGTATGCGGGAGCCATCTGATGCGGAGCTGCCCTCGGCGAAGCAGCGAAAGACCGCGCCTCCGCAGGTCTCGACGTCGGACATTCTAGTGCAGATAGCACAGCTTATCGCAGCATCCCAGCAGCCGACAGAAACGGTGTCGGATCGAGAATTATCCGACGGCGCTGGGTCGGTACGCTCCGCCGAAGCATCGGGGGCGGACGACCGGGAACATCGGGAGGTCCGACCGGATGGTGAAAGGGATACGGATGAATTGGAGCTATCCCTTTCGGAACAACATAAAGCTGCCGTGGACTTCATCCGGCACTTTCTCCCTCAAGTTGTTCCGTCGGGCCAGACTGCTGCGCTTCCGGACAAGAGAATTATAGCGTCATTGGACTCTGAATTTTTTGAGCGGTTCAGGGACATCGCTCCCGAGTTTCCGTCGCAGTCCAATAATGTTGCAAGAACATTTGAATTATTGAACGACGCTATATTTAAACTTGCTTCCAGGACGGGGAAAGCAGGTTTCTTGTCCGCAAATACTCTCAACCTGCCTTTCATTAATGCAAGGAATAAATTCGACACGGCAGGACAGGGTATACCGAGAGTTCCTCTGCGTATGGACGACGAGGCGGAAGACTTAGAGCTATCATTACCGTCGTCAGCTTCTATTCCAACCGCGGTGTTGGAAACAGCTATTGCGTCTAACAGAGCCAATTTAGATGCCTTATCTTACGCAGATCACCTTACTAAGGCGTTATCACTGCGCCTTCAAGGGGAAGAGTTTCAGGATATACAATCCTCTTTAAGACTTCTTTCAAGGGCAGTAGCTTATTCCACGTGTAACTCCGCCCTTTCAGTGGCAAATCTGGAGTTGGTTAAACGTGACGCAGCCCTGGCTACATCCACACTAGTGGATTCTAAGGTGAAGAACTCTCTTAGAGTCGCTTCGGTCTCAGGAGAACTTCTCTTTGACGGCAAGCTTTCCGCTATTTATGATAATATTAAAAAGAAAGCTAATGATTCTCTGTTGTTCAGATCCGCTCCTAAAAGGTCGGATACAGCAGACACGAATAAGGCGGGCACTTCTGGGTCTAATGCGCCCAAGAGAGGTTCCTATAGAGGTTCCGGTGCGTCCTCTTGGTCTTATTCGAGAGACCGTCAGGATAGCGACTCTCGTTCGGGACGTCCTTCAGGCCGGGACAATCGGTCGGACGCCCCGAGGTCGACGAGGCGAGGTGCGGGTCGTGGAAGACGTGGTTTCTCCTACCGCAGGCCTCGCAGGTCCAGGAGGTGATGGCTTAAACCTCTATCGCGTTCCGGTTGGCGGAAGGTTGTCGAGTTTTTCACAAGAGTGGGCGTCGATTACGGACGACCCGTGGGTGAGAGGAGTGACTTCGGAAGGTCTAAAGATATCCTTCAAACGAAAGCCTCCATTAACTCGAAGTCCAAAGTGGACTCATCTTCCGTCAAATCCACAGAAAAGAGACGCTCTGTTATCAGAGGT
Source organism: Pictodentalium vernedei (assembly GCA_031216915.1). Lineage (NCBI taxonomy): Eukaryota > Metazoa > Mollusca > Scaphopoda > Dentaliida > Dentaliidae > Pictodentalium > Pictodentalium vernedei. The sequence goes on along the minus strand of CM062293.1, from coordinate 389,833,038 downwards.
ACAGTCTCTTTTAATGAAGAACGCGGTAGAGGTCGTAGAAAACCAGGAATCGCTGGGATTCTACAGCCATCTGTTTCTGGTTCCGAAACCAGACGGCTCGTTCCGTCCAGTCATAGATTTGAGCTGGATAAACAAGCTGATCGTCGCTCCGAAGTTTTATATGGAGACGATTCGATCGGTCAGAGCGAGTATTCGGGTGAACGATTATGCAACGAGCATAGATCTCAAAGATGCGTACTTTCACGTCATGGTACATCCGACATTCCGAAAGTATCTACGCTTCGCAGTCCTAGGAGTGGTGTATCAGTTCCGGGCCATGTGCTTCGGATTGAATCTAGCACCCTGGGCTTTCACTCGGGTAATGAACTCGGTAATGATCTACTTCCGAGCTCATTCATCTGCGGTAACGTCGGCCTACCTGGACGACATTCTTCAGAGGTACGGCAACGAGTTAACGCTTCAGAACGATGTTCAGAATCTTCTTCTATTGCTCCGACGTCTCGGTTTCATAGTAAACGAGGAGAAGTCGGATCTGGTGCCGTCCAAGTCATTCACTCATCTGGGAATGAGCTTCGAGACGCACAACAATCTCGTTCGTCTGCCGTTAACCAGAGCGAAATTAGTCAGTTGTTACGCTCGCTATTGTCTGCATGCAGACAAAGTCACGGCGAGAGAATTTATGAGACTGATAGGTCTGTGCGGAGCCGCCGCGGATCTCATTCCGATGGGGCGGCTACGCACACGTCCTCTTCAAATTTTCCTGACTCAGAATTGGAGTGTGAAAATTCATTCGCTCGATGTAGACGTTCTCTTGTCAGATCAAGTGAAACAAGAGATTCAGACTTGGGCAAACATTCAGTGGTTAACTCAAGGAGTTCCGCTGCAGTTGCCGGATCCGAGTTTTACCATTATGACGGATGCCAGTCAAACAGGTTGGGGTGCATCATTAATCCCAACGGATTCGAGATGCCAGGGTCTTTGGGATCCGCAATTCCTGTGCAAGCACATAAACATCAAGGAAATGATGTCAATTTGGCTTGCGTTACGTCACTGGATGGACATTATTCACGATGCTCATGTCCAAATCCTATCCGACAATACGACAGTAGTGGCGTATATACGGAATCAGGGAGGCACTCATTCAGTTCCGTTGTTCAATCTAACGGAAAGAATCCTTCTGTTTGCGTTGGAACATCACGTTCTTCTTTCGGTCCGTCACATACCGGGTCGTCTGAATGTGCTAGCAGACTCCCTTTCACGAAAGGGTCGCTTGTTGCCGTCGGAGTGGACTCTCAACAAACAAGTATTCAATCAGATTTGCTACCAATGGGAACGGCCAATGATAGACTTATTTGCGACACATCTCAACAATCAGTTGCAGACGTATGTGTCCCCGTGTCCGGATCCAAGAGCATTTGCAGCAGACGCTCTGTCGATCCCTTGGGACGGAATGATAGGATATGCGTATCCTCCAGCGCCGTTAATTCAACAAGTATTGCTAAAGATAAAACAATCTCAATGCAAGATTCTGTTGGTAGCATCTCTGTTGCCACAGAGACCGTGGATAAATCTACTCAGGTGTCTGTTGTGGGACCTACCGCGGAAGCTTCCTCCACGAGAGGATCTTCTTTCGCAGGGGAAATCGCGCCAACTCCATCACAACCCGCAAGGTCTCAACCTTCACGTTTTTCCGTTGTGCGGTCCTTCTTGCATGGCAAGCACTTTACAGGACGAGCAGTGGACGCGATTTCTAACTGTAGGAGGACCTCCTCTTCGCTAAACTATGCGGCTAAGTGGAAGGTTTTCCGTCGTTGGTGTAGGGATCATTCTGTAGATATATTTGATCCCTCTATACCAGACATTGCAAACTTTCTAGTATACTTGTTTGACGAAATCAAACTGCAGCCTGTTACTATAAAGGGTTATAGATCTATGTTATCTGATACCTATGCACATCATGATAGTTTACAAATTGGATCTAATGTCTCTTTATCGAAATTGGTTAGAAACTTTTCGATAAATAGACCCAGAACTCTTAGATTAATTCCTAAGTGGAATTTAGCTTGGGTTCTCCTTAAATTGAAGGAAAAGCCATTTGAACCTCTTGGGACAGTAGATTTCAAATTCTTATCTTATAAGACAGCTTTTCTCTTAGCTTTCTCTTCTGCCAGAAGAGTCAGTGAGCTTCATGCACTATCGGTGGATGATTCTCATTATCGTAGTGTTGGGAACACTATCACCTTCACTACTAATGTGGGTTTTTTAGCTAAGAATCAGGCTCCTAATAAATATCCGGAACCTATTGTTATTAAGGCTCTTCCGTCTTCAGACGGGCGTAGGCCTTTACTCTGTCCTGTTAGAGCACTACGTATCTATAAACAGAGATCTCAGTTCATCAGAAAGGGACGGAAACGTTTCTTTCTGTCTTTGATGTCTAATAGAAAGGACATTTCAGTCCATTCTATTGCTAGATGGATTCAGTTAACTATCCGTACTGCTTATGAAGATTTATCTTCTTCTCAGCAGTCTGTGCTTAAGATTTCTGCTCATGAAGTAAGAGCTCTTTCTACTTCCTGGGCTTATGCTAATAGTGTTGCTATTACAGATTTAATGAAGGCTGCTTATTGGTCTCAGCCATCCACATTTACTAATTTTTATCTCAGAAATATTGAGTCCATTTCTGGAGACCTGCATTGTTTAGGTCCGTTATCTGTTGCTCAGAATGTCGTCCACTAAACAGTTGCAACTATAGTTATGCAGGCTTTCTGTTCCGGCAGTGACTCCGTCCGGCTGCCCTCTTCGCTCTGGGCTATTTGGCCCAGGGCAAGGGGAAGGGGGGGGGGGGGGGGGGGGGGGCGGGTGTTCCCTTAGGTCACCTGTTTTATAGTGAAAAGCAAGGGAATGCCTCCTCCAAGACAGTATTTCTTGAGTCGCTTCCGGGATGGTTTTAAAGTGTAATATTAATGTTTAATTTCATTCATGTCTTATTTTTAAAGTGTAGCTCGGTGTGAAGCATTTGTATATGTCAAGTGTCAAACGGGCTTTAATATACAATACTCGGACACTTTTAAATGATTATAAAGAGTTTCAATTCTCTGGACTACTTTATTTATTGGCTTGCTTTAAAAATAATTAGTATAAGTGTTATACTGGATGTTAATAGAGAACATGAATGTTATTGTGCTCAATTATTAAGGGTAGTGTATCTTTCTAATTTAATATTAAATAAGAAAGATACATGTAAAGCCTAATACTCCTTTTCTCCTTAAGGGGTTACCTCTTTATTATATAATTGAGTTTATTGGATTTTCCTCTATGTCCTAGGCCCTCCAGCCTGTTTACTATTCAGCTAAGTCTGGGTCATTGGTACAGTATAAAAATGTTAAAACATTTATAGTAATTTATATATTTTTTATACTTACCAATGACCCAGACGGGGATGGCCCTCCCTGAGTTGGGAACTCTTGCCTCCCCGCTGAGTACATAGCGCTGACCAGGCACTGCCAGTAAGAATGATAATTGGCACCAATTTCGGGACGACTGAGTCACTGCGCATGCGCAGTAGAGGCGTACTATGGAGGTCCTTTAGGACATGATTTCTTTTTGTTTTGGATGCAAATTTTGGGGATTGGGGGGCAAAATTTGTGTTTGGCCCTGGTTTTGTTGGAGTTAGCACCAGCTAAGTCTGGGTCATTGGTAAGTATAAAAAATATATAAATTACTATAAATTTTTTAACTTTCTGGAATTTTATCTTCTTCCTACTAATATAACTGACTAAAAAGAATCATTAACATTTGAAAAGATATGGCAATTTGCCAACTGGCAAATTGCCATATCTTTTCAAATGCAAATGGTTCATTTCAAACCATTTAAAGTCATAACTAGAAAATACAGTTCTAGACAATACAATTGTAAAAGTTTACAGTATTGGCCCCTGGTCACATCTGTTCCTTAATTTTTTTTAAATACATAATCTATGAACATTAATGCCAAAAATATTATGTATCTATTGGGAACAAAAAAAAAGAAAACCGGGCAAATTATTTGGATAGCTTATGTAAGGACAAATCCCAAAGGGCCCAATTCTGGCTTTGACATACATTGTGGCAGTAAGATTAGTGTTTGCAACATGCGCTCAACAGAAAATCTTCCAGATGAAAATATTTTCTGGCAAGCACCACTTTTCTTTTCATGTCTTGGATGGCTATTTTGGTAGTCAAGACATGGCCAGAAATTACTGCCAAATAACCTGACTTGCCAGTAACAGGTTGGTGTTAATTGCTGAAATTTCGGAGCACAGTTGATCTGTGGTTATGGCATTGGACTTGAAACCAAAAGGTCAGCAATTTGATCCACACCAGTGATAACTGCATTGTGTCCTTGGGCCAGACTCTTCATCTTGATTGCAGAGTACTGTGGCACTTTGTACTAAGATATACTGCATGTTGATGGTACAGTTGCCTTCAGTCAATGCTAACCCTCCTTATTCGGAGTTAGTATGTTGGGACTGACAGTTGCTCATCACTGCTTAGTGGTTCTATCTGGGTACTCTGGCTTCCTCCCATAAAACCATTTGACACAAGGTGACCCTGACTTGGAAGTGTCATTAAACCTAAAAAAAATGGTGAAAATTTGCAGTCCCTCAGAGGTTAACCCTTAAATCGTCAGATTAATTTTACGGTAATGACTTGAGAGTGTTTCGACATTTCTAAGCAATTTGAGAGCAGCAGTTTGTGGGAGTACAGGGACTTAAGGGTTAACCTAACAGAAATCTTATCTTTATCTACCATTACTAAGGGCCCAGACATGTTGGCACTCTATTTGTCAGAATTCACGCCAAATGCTTTATTTTGAACCACCCACACCCCAAAAATTAAGCCAAAACAATAAAAAAATTGAGAGTCCTGTACAGTTCTCCTTAGGTGGCTTTTGTGCATGCGCAGAGCCAAGGATGTGTCCTCTGTTTTTGCGCAGGCGCAGAGCCAAAGGATGTGTCCTCAATTCCTGCCAATAACCATTCTTTTGTTTGGCCTGGTGTAAACAAGGTTTGATTCTTAGCTCTCTGAAATTTGTGTTTTCCCGGCTTCAAATGTTGGATCAAGGATGATCATGTCTTGAGAAGATATGCACCATGAGGAAGGAAGCAGACAGTGATGTGTTCAGAGCTGTGCTTTAAAATTATGCTTTAATTTATTAAATCCTGTGTTACCCATTTTCGAGTCAATCCCTGAATGATCATCATTCTTCGTTCATGTAAACATTGCCTTCCAACTTCTCCATGTAGATCTTCATCCAGACATCCTGATTGTCTGTCACGTCCGTTGTGCTGGGCATGTGAACAAAAGTTGAATGGGACCTTAGGAATCTCTGGGATTAATTAAAAACAATTTGTTGGGAAGACTTTGAACCCATATCTTTTTATAAAAATTTTCATTTCATGTTTTAGGTAATCTGAAAGATTTAAGTCTGAATACCAGTGAGTTCACCTTATTATACCCCCACATAACGAAGTTAGGGGGGTATATAGGAGTCAACTTGTCTGTTGGTCGTTCTTTCGTCATTGTCGTCGGTCCGTTGCACATGTAAAATTGTGGAGCGAACTACTTCCACAGTTTTAGCTGCATTTTCATCAAACTTCACAAAAATGATCAGCATGATGAGGGGAAGTGCATGACATAATTTTTTTCCCGCTCGGTTTCAAGATTGCCGACTGGTGGCCATATTGGATTTTTTTTTGATGTAAACTTGTGGAGCGAACTACTTCCACAATTTTAGCTGCATTTTCATGAAACTTCACAAAAATGATCAAGATGACGAGGAGAAGTGCATGACATAATTTTTTTCCCCGCTCGGTTTCAAGATGGCCGACTGGCAGCCATATTACATTTTGTTTTATGTAAATTTGTGAAGTGAACTACTGCCTCAATTTTAGTCACATTTTCATGAAAATTCACAAAAATGATGAGGGGAAGTACGGGACATAATTTTTTTCCCGCTTGGTTTCAAGATGGCCGACTGGCAACCATGTTGGATCTTTTTTTATTACTTAGAAAAATTGAATGCCCCTTTTCAGTCACCCACACTAGGTGGTATGCCACGGTGGGGGTATGCCGGGCAATAGACCATCTCTAGTTGTATAGGAATTCACTCATAATCAGGAAATTCCCAAAGCAAGTGTTGTCCCAAAACTACATGTTCCCAAATTAGAGGGCACAACAGATAGTTTGGTTTGTTTTATGAGTTTTATTATCCCTTTTCACCCAATTTCACAAGAAGTGACTCAATTCTATAGTTTCAGTCGCCTCTGCATGCTTTGTATATATTTTATACTTCAGATTGGTAGCTCCATGAAAAGTGTTGGAGAAGTGATGGCAATAGGTAGGAAGTTTGAAGAGGCTGTGCAGAAAGCTTTGAGAATGATGGACGAACATTGCTCAGGATTTGATCCATTTCTCTATCCATTTTCAGAGGAAGTAAGTGTTCTATGAATTTCTTAGGGTACACTGTCTGATGGCGGTTATTTTGTTTTCTAATAGAGCTGGGATGTTTTGGATTTTCCAAATCAGTTTCTGCTTTCATGGCAAACCGGTAAACCAAACTGCGAGAGCCATCAAGAACCAACTGAACGGTTTTACTGTGTTTATTCAAACACTGATCAAACTATCTTAGTGGGAGGGGACTAGACTGGTAGCCCATATGGACTCTTGTCACCTACTCTATCAGGCAAAGGGGCGGATACATCATGTTCTCATTGTGATATTTTCTCCCTTATTGACTCTTAACTCTTGATGAGTCAATAAGGGGGAAAAAAGTTCCAGTGAGAACACAACATAGAATAGATGAACTTTATTCACTTGTTACCCTCATTTATAGGGTGCTTCAGGCCTGGCAATCTAGAAAATCAAGGCGTGCAAAACAGTTGCCCTCCTCAGATTGCTTGGGAGTGCAGTTGCACCTGGAATTTTCAATGCAACACCTTGTATGCTATTTGGGTTATATTCACTTCAAGGTATTAATATTGTGACTGAAAAGTTGTAATACATTCAGCTACATAATGGAAAAATTGGCACACACATCTTCTCATTATTATACCCCCCCACAAACAAAGTTTGGGGGGTATATAGGAATCACCCTGTCCGTCCATCTGTCTGTCTGTCTGTCTGTCCATCTGTCCATCTGTCCATCCTTATAAGTGCAACTCCTCCTAAGCCGTTTGAAGAATTTTCATGAAACTTTACACAATGGAAGAACTCCATCTGAAGATTTGCAAGAAGCAATATAATTCCGTTCTGACATTTCCAAGGGGAGATAATCTAACTTATACATTCGGGGGGTATCACTTTGTGAGCTTGCTCACAGTACCTCTAGTTCAAAATGTTGCATTCAGTTCTTATGTGACTGTCTTCTGCACTCAAAAAATGTATTGAAATCTGACACCGAATAGGTCATGAATTATTGTGAATCAATGCAACATTGACAAATTGTCCCCTGAGCTTCAATGTGTTCTCTGTGCCAGTAGGCACAGAGACCACATTGGAACTCAGGGAACGAAATGATAAATAGATTTAAAAAAGGGGTGAAAAAAATTGCCCTCCTCAATTTTTTCTAGGCGTGCAGTGGGCGTGCAGCACTCCTAAAGAATGCCAGGCCTGGTGCTTGTCGATGCTCGGTGGTTCTCTCTGGGTACTCCGGCTTCCTCCACCCGTAAAACTGTCACGGTCACGATTAACCATTGTGCATAAGCATGTGACCTTAAACACCAATAAATAAATAAATAAATAAATAAATAAATAATACTTGTTGGTTCTCCAGGTACTCTGGCTTCCTCCACCCATGAAACTGTGTGACACAAGGTGACTGGCTGTCAAAAGTGTCATTCATCTCCAATAAATAATTAAATTAATACCCTAATTTATGCTATTTCCTGCTCAATTGACTTAACAAATGATCCTACAGAATCCCTAAGAATGATCAAAGAGAAGTTACGCTGTACCCAATGGTGATACTTACAGACATGGCTTTTTGTGGTGAATGTGGTGTCATATAAACTATTACATATTTTTTCCAAGTTACTGAAAGTGAGCCTAAAGTGTTGTTTACTATATGTTGTTAAAACATGAAAAAAGTGAACTGAAACTGAGGTGTTTTCCTGAAACCGAACTGAAATTAAATCTGAGAAATCAAACCTACCCAGTTCTATTTTGTAAAGTATATATTACATTTTATTACACGCTTGTTGTATGAAATCCCCATCTACAGCAACACTAAACCATGCGGAAAATGAAAATCCGTGCGGAATAGATATCATTGACAGACTATTTTTAAATTGAAGCAAAATTTCACTGGGAATTCTCGACAAATCGTGCAACACAATTACAATTTGAATCGCTAGCGATAGCTGAAAATTCTCCCCTGAGTTCCAATGTGTTTTATGTGCCAGTAGGCACATAGAACACATTGGAACTCAGGGGATAAAATAGTAACACGGGTTCCCCTCGAAAATTTGGTTGGCGATAAAATGTATTCTTTTTGTTGATAGTTGTCAAATGAATTGCTGAGTGTCCTTCCAATAATTGTTTTTATAAACGTGAAGGTGTGTAATAAACACAATGACACACATGTGTGAATGGGTTAATCAATATGGCACTTGTGCCATATCGATTAACCCATTCACACATGTGCGTCATTCTGTGCATATCAGGGATTATAGGAAACTTGTCATTTACCAAGAGAGTCTTATTCCAAATTTTTTCTGATATGAAATGCATTGGCCCCTTACAAAAAAACCCAGATCCTAGGACAATTTTGTTTAGAAAAATTTTGATTTTAATTTTGAGAAGTATGTATCACTGTTTTTCATAATTTCACTTCATTGCAACAAGACTATTTTCTCCTGGAGGGTAACAAAAAAAAAGATATTGTACCCAAAAATGCTTAGAACTAATTTTTCTATTTGTTGGAACCTGAATGTTGTACACTTGTGAAGAAACATGCACTTAAAAGGGTATATTCCAGTTTGGTCTTTTCTCTGCGTTCTGGTCTTTAGAGTATTTGGTCAATTATATCTACATTATTACCCCCATGGGACCCCCTGGAAGTGAGACAGTGATTTTTTACTGTGGTAAACAAGCTCTGTGTTATTGGTAAAATAGTACCCAGTCACCAATACTTTGGGTGGAAATCCTCTAAAATGGGCAACATGGGTATATACAGTTGATTGGACTTGACTTTATCTCCATGTTGTGGTGACGATTAGCCATTGTGCAGGAGTATGTGACCTTAAACACCAATGAATAAATAAATAAATCTATATTAATCAGAGTTTGATCAATTCCCTACATTATGGTACAGTGGAACCATGTTAATTGAATAGCCACTTTGCCAATGAAAATTATTCAATTGACCGGCATATTCAATTAATAGGGATTGTGTCACCTTCCTGTATTCTAGAGATGGGGGCGCTGTGGTATTGCCATAACTGGTACTCGTCCGATCACCGAAGTTAAGCAACGTCAAGCCAGGTTAGTCCTTGGATGGGTGATTGTCTGAGCGATCAATTCAGACTCCCGCATTGTGTCCTTGGGCGAGCCACTTAACCCCGAATGTCCACATGGGGGCACGATGACGCTGTGTACTAAGGCGTACTGCACGTCGATGGTGCACATGTCTTCAACCAATCTAACCCTGCCTGTGCTGCAGTGTGGAGTTACAATGTTGGGGAGCTGGTAGTTGCTCGGTGGTTCTATCCGGGTACTCCGGCTTCCTCCACCCGTAAAACTGTTACCAACACGATATGACGTTGGCTGTTAAAGTGTCGTTAAACCTTAATAAATAAATAATAATAAATAATAATTCTAGAGATAAACTTAGCATTTTAATTTCTCGGCAAGTTACAAGATTTTTTATTCCATTAACAAGAGTTTACTCTATAACCAATATTCAATTAATAGATCCAATTTGTATGGAGGTATGGTAATTGATTTTGTGCTGAGAAATTATATTCAATTTATAGAGTTATTCAGTTAGGAGATATCCAATTAAGTGGGCACCACTGTAATAAAATAAGTATTTAGACCTCTGCAATACTTTTATTACAAAGGCTGAAAGAGAAGCTCCATCGGATTGTGACCCAGCAAAATAGATGCAGTGATAATGAAGAAATAAATATATATATTTTCTGATGTGTGGCATCCTGTGGTATTAATGGGTAGGGTGCTGGAAGCCCATATTTGAGCTTTACTCTAAACTGCAGGTACTGCAACTTGAATGCTTCAAACTCTGCGGATGTTCTTCATATAATCTTTAAACCTAAATGATTTAGTCTATATGGATTTTCCTTGTTACAGTTTATGGGAGAGTGCCTATAGGCACTCTCCCATAAATTGTAATATGGTAAAGATTTGTGAACAAATTCTGACGACTAAAAATAATTCAGCACTGTACCAGTTAAGGGGGAGCCGTAAATTTCCATTAAAGCGTGAGGAATCCCAAAATAGCTGTGGCCACTTTCCATTCAAGTTACCGCTTACCTGTGTTACGTTTATTCAAGATTCCTTTCAAATTAAGTTTCTAAAAGAAAGCTGGTAATCTGAGGTTAACTTTGCCACTGTGTCCATGAAGAGTTGTCTGATTGCAAGTTACCAGAAAGTCTCTGTTTGTATTTTATTTATTTGTTTATTTTTTTTTTTACTCCTCGTGGCTTTATTCAGCACATGGGAATCATTTTGGAGAGGAAATTGTTGATGACTCTGAGCTGCAGATACACTGCTATAAAGTAACAATTGTATACAGTAGTATACATGTCCCAGATACCCGTACAACATTTTGTTCATCTTTAAAAATGATAAGTACAGTAGAATCCTCTTAATTGAATATCCATTTTGCCAGTGAAAATTATTCAATTAACAGGAATATACAATTAACAGGGAAAAGGTCAGTTTCCTGTGTTCTGGAGGTAAAGTGAGCATTTATTCTATTATATCTTGTTTGACAGAGCTCATGGAGCTCTGTCAAACAAGATATAATAGAATAAATGTCTGTTGGATGTAGTGAGGCCAAAAAGGTTGATAAATAAGGGAAATTTGGTGCATGTCACAGTAATATTTTTATACTGTACCAATGACCCAGACTTAGCTGGTGCTAACTCTAACAAAACCAGGGCCAAACACAAATTTTGCCCCCCAATCCCCAAAATTTGCATCCAAAACAAAAAGAAATCATGTCCTAAAGGACCTCCATACTACGCCTCTACTGCGCATACGCAGTGACGCAGACGTCCCGAAATTGGCGCCAATTATCATTCTCTGTTTGGCCCTTCATCAGTCAACATCTCACTGATCTTTGTGCTTGTAAATCTCAGTTTAAAGGATGCCAGACACGTAATTCTTGGAGAAAATGTGATTCTAAGGAGGATAGAAGGAGGAGAGGAAAAGAAGTGACAAAAAATAATCAGGGCTGTACTTAAAATTTTTTGATGAAATTATGTTAAGTTGCCTATTTTCGAGGCATGGGCCTCTTGTTGTCATTCTTGCTAATTGTTGCACTGCTTATTCAGTGTTTCCTCTCCCCTAGCCTTCTAAAGTCCCCCCTTGCAATTCTCCCATGCTTTTGGCATATTTTTGAGAAATTTCATTTCTAAAATTTCCTGGGAGAGTTGCTTGGTTACAGAATGTTTTCTGTTATTTTCCCCATAGTTACGTTTTCACCCATGGGTGTATAACGTTTGTGTTCTGCATCTTCCATCTGATGTTCTGCAGATTCTCCCCTGGGAGTCTCTGTTTTGCATCAGATAGAGTGTAATTGATGACTGATTCCGGGCCAGTTTTTTCAGTGCCTGGAGTCATGTTTTCTGGTGTTTTTACACTGTTTGTTTTCATTGGCAACAGCCTTTTTTGAGGGGGGCTGTTTGCCTTTGCTGTAGTTTATCTCACTATAAGATACATTTATATTATCCGAAAGTGTCTCATTAATTATTTAATATAATTTTAAAATTTTTGACCACACTTTGCCATCGGATCCATCGGGGCTCAACGTTACTTTTCAGCAACTTGGGCTTCGCTGAAAAAATATTTTTTCAAAATTATTTTGTTTTGCAATTGTTTTTTCATTTATTAATGGATCATGTTATTATGTATCTTTGTGTCAGGGGTTTTTGCGAGTAACTAGGACTTATTGTTGTTCTTTCACAATGAAGGGACATTGTTCAAATTGTAATAGGAAGAAATCTTCCTCTGACTTTCATGATCATTGTATTAATTGTAGTCAGTGTTCTCGCATTAATCCCTGTCCTATATGTGAACATTGGGATGAGAAACATTGGAAACGTGTGTCACGATATGTTGTTTCTGGAGAAAGTGCGATTCCGGCTCTTTCTCCACAAGGTCACTCTACTCTCTCAGTTTCTATTTCAGAGGAACCAGAACAGGGTGATGTTTCCATGTTATCTTCTTCAAGTGTACGTCCGTCGTCACAAATGAATTCAGAGCTAGCGGCAAAAGTGCTCATGGAGATTAGACAAATGTCGTCCGCTAGCTCGCCCGGTGTAGCGTCCATTCACCGAATGGTTCGGCAGCCGGGTTCGTCCGATGCGGTCCAAGAGGAAATTTTGGGTGATGCGAGCACTATAAACATAATAGATGCACACCCAGTGACGGCGGATAGTAAGCGAGAACGGAGGAAGCCTTTGAGTCCGGTTCCTAGCTCGTCCAGGTCCAGCCGGGCCGCGAGCGAGAGAGGCCCCTCTCTCGTACAACAGCATCTAGGACCAGATGTTGTGGTACAAAATGTGTCTTTAGCGGAGCATACGTCCGTCGCTCGGGACGCTCCGTTGTATAAGCAGTCCGCAGAGACTGTTAAGGCTTCCTCTTATCGTCAGCGCACACGACCGCACCTTAGCTGCGTGACCGCCGATATATTACCAGCTTCGCCGATCAAGGATTCTTCGGCGACCAGGTCACACCATCCGGCAGCCAGGGATTCGAGACCGATGGACTCCGGACGTTCGCATAGGAAAAGTATGCAGGAGCCATCTGATGCGGAGCTGCCCTCGGCGAAGCAGCGAAAGACTGCGCCTCCGCAGGTCTCGACGCCGGACATTCTTGTGCAGATAGCACAGCTTATCGCAGCATCCCAGCAACCGACAGAAACGGTGTCGGATCGAGAATTATCCGACGGCGCTGGGTCGGTACGCTCCGCCGAAGCATCGGGGGCGGACGACCGGGAACATCATGAGGTCCGACCGGATGGTGAAAGGGATACGGATGACTTGGAGTTATCCCTTTCGGAACAACATAAAGCTGCTGTGGACTTCATCCGGCACTTTCTCCCTCAAGTTGTTCCGTCGGGCCAGACTGCTGCGCTTCCGGACAAGAGAATTATAGAGTCATTGGACTCTGAATTTTTTGAGCGGTTCAGGGACATCGCTCCCGAGTTTCCGTCGCAGTCCAATAATGTTGCAAGAACATTTGAATTATTGAACGACGCTATATTTAAACTTGCTTCCAGGACGGGGAAAGCAGGTTTCTTGTCCGCTAATACTCTCAACCTGCCTTTCATTAATGCAAGGAATAAATTCGATACGGCAGGACAGGGTATACCGAGAGTTCCTCTGCGTATGGACGACGAGGCGGAAGACTTAGAGCTATCATTACCGTCGTCAGCTTCTATTCCAACCGCGTTGTTGGAAACAGCTATTGCGTCTAACAGAGCCAATTTAGATGCCTTATCTTACGCAGATCACCTTACTAAGGCGTTATCACTGCGCCTTCAGGGGAAAGAGTTTCAAGATATACAATCCTCTTTAAGACTTCTTTCAAGGGCAGTAGCTTATTCCACGTGTAACTCCGCCCTTTCAGTGGCAAATCTGGAGTTGGTTAGACGTGACGCAGCCCTAGCTACATCCACACTAGTGGATTCTAAGGTGAAGAACTCTCTTAGAGTCGCTTCCGTCTCAGGAGAACTTCTCTTTGACGGCAAGCTTTCCGCTATTTATGATAAAATTACAAAGAAAGCTAAGGATTCTCTGTTGTTCAAATCTGCTCCTAAGAAGTCGGATACAGCAGACACGAATAAGACAGGCACTTCTGGGTCTAATGCACCCAAGAGAGGTTCCTATAGAGGTTCCGGTGCATCCTCTTGGTCTTATTCGAGAGACCGTCAGGATAGCGACTCTCGTTCGGGACGTCCTTCAGGCCGGGACAATCGGTCGGATGCCCCGAGGTCGACGGGGCGAGGTGCGGGTCGTGGAAGACGTGGTTTCTCCTACCGCAGGCCTCACAGGTCCAGGAGGTGATGGCTTAAACCTCTATCGCGTTCCGGTTGGTGGAAGGTTGTCGAGCTTTTCACAAGAATGGGCGTCGATTATGGACGACCCTTGGGTGAGAGGAGTGACTTCGGAAGGTCTAAAGATATCCTTCAAACGAAAGCCTCCATTAACTCGAAGTCCAAAGTGGACTCATCTTCCGTCAAATCCGCAGAAAAGAGACGCTCTGTTATCAGAGGTGCAGTCTCTTTTAATGAAGAACGCGGTAGAGGTCGTAGAAAACCAGGAATCTCCGGGATTCTACAGCCATCTGTTTCTGGTTCCGAAACCAGACGGCTCGTTCCGTCCAGTCATAGATTTGAGCTGGATAAACAAGCTGATCGTCGCTCCGAAGTTTTATATGGAGACGATTCGAGCGGTCAGAGCGAGTATTCGGGTGAACGATTATGCAACGAGCATAGATCTCAAAGATGCGTACTTTCACGTCATGGTACATCCGACATTCCGAAAGTATCTACGCTTCGCTGTCCTAGGAGTGGTGTATCAATTCCGGGCGATGTGCTTCGGATTGAATCTAGCACCCTGGGCTTTCACTCGGATAATGAACTCGGTAATGATCTACTTCCGAGCTCATTCGTCTGCGGTAACGTCGGCCTACCTGGACGACATTCTTCAGAGGTACGGCAACGAGTTAACGCTTCAGAACGATGTTCAGAATCTTCTTCTATTGCTCCGACGTCTCGGTTTTATAGTAAACGAGGAGAAGTCGGATCTGGTGCCGTCCAAGTCATTCACTCATCTGGGAATGAGCTTCGAGACGCACAACAATCTCGTTCGTCTGCCGTTAACCAGAGCGAAATTAGTCAGTTGTTACGCTCGCTATTGTCTGCACGCAGACAAAGTCACGGCGAGAGAATTTATGAGACTGATAGGTCTGTGCGGAGCCGCCGCGGATCTCATTCCGATGGGGCGGTTACGCACACGTCCTCTTCAAATTTTCCTGACTCAGAATTGGAGTGTGAAAATTCATTCGCTCGATGTGGACGTTCTCTTGTCAGATCAAGTGAAACAAGAGATTCAGACTTGGGCAAACATTCAATGGTTAACTCAAGGAGTTCCGCTGCAGTTGCCGGATCCGAGTTTTACCGTTATGACGGATGCCAGTCAAACAGGTTGGGGTGCATCATTAATCCCAACGGATTCGAGATGCCAGGGTCTTTGGGATCCGCAATTCCTGTGCAAGCACATAAACATCAAGGAAATGATGTCAATTTGGCTTGCGTTACGTCACTGGATGGACATTATTCACGATGCTCATGTCCAAATCCTATCCGACAATACGACAGTAGTGGCGTATATACGGAATCAGGGAGGCACTCATTCAGTTCCGTTGTTCAATCTAACGGAAAGAATCCTTCTGTTTGCGTTAGAACATCACGTTCTTCTTTCGGTCCGTCACATACCGGGTCGTCTGAATGTGCTAGCAGACTCCCTTTCACGAAAGGGTCGCTTGTTGCCGTCGGAGTGGACTCTCAACAAACAAGTATTCAATCAGATTTGCTACCAATGGGAACGGCCAATGATAGACTTATTTGCGACACATCTCAACAATCAGTTGCAGACGTATGTGTCTCCAGGTCCGGATCCAAGAGCATTTGCAGTAGACGCTCTGTCGATCCCTTGGGACGGAATGATAGGATATGCGTATCCTCCAGCGCCGTTAATTCAACAAGTATTGCTAAAGATAAAACAATCTCAATGCAAGATTCTGTTGGTAGCATCTCTGTCGCCACAGAGACCGTGGATAAATCTACTCAGGTGTCTGTTGTGGGACCTACCGCGGAAGCTTCCTCCACGGGAGGATCTTCTTTCGCAGGGGAAATCGCGCCAACTCCATCACAACCCGCAAGGTCTCAACCTTCACGTTTTTCCGTTGTGCGGTCCTTCTTGCATGGCAAGTACTTTACAGGACGAGCAGTGGACGCGATTTCTAACTGTAGGAGGGCCTCCTCTTCGCTAAACTATGCGGGTAAGTGGAAGGTTTTTCGTCGTTGGTGTAGGGATCATTCTGTAGATATATTCGATCCCTCTATACCAGACATTGCAAACTTTCTAGTATACTTGTTTGACGAAATCAAACTGCAGCCTGTTACTATAAAGGGTTATAGATCTATGTTATCTGATACCTATGCACATCATGATAGTTTACAAATTGGATCTAATGTCTCTTTATCGAAGTTGGTTAGAAACTTTTCGATAAATAGACCCAGAACTCTTAGATTAATTCCTAAGTGGAATTTAGCTTGGGTTCTTCTTAAATTGAAGGAAAAGCCATTTGAACCTCTTGGGACAGTAGATTTCAAATTCTTATCTTATAAGACAGCTTTTCTCTTAGCTTTCTCTTCTGCTAGAAGAGTCAGTGAGCTTCATGCACTTTCGGTGGATGATTCTCATTATCGTAGTGTTGGGAATACTATCACCTTCACTACTAATGTGGGTTTTTTAGCTAAGAATCAGGCTCCTAATAAATATCCGGAACCTATTGTTATTAAGGCTCTTCCGTCTTCAGACGGGCATAGGCCTTTACTCTGTCCTGTTAGAGCATTACGTATCTATAAACAGAGATCTCAGTTTATCAGAAAGGGACGGAAACGTTTCTTTCTGTCTTTGATGCCTAATAGAAAGGATATTTCAGTCCATTCTATTGCTAGATGGATTCAGTTAACTATCCGTACTGCTTATGAAGATTTATCTTCTTCTCAGCAGTCTGTGCTTAAGATTTCTGCTCATGAAGTAAGAGCTCTTTCTACTTCCTGGGCTTATGCTAATAGTGTTGCTATTACAGATTTAATGAAGGCTGCTTATTGGTCTCAGCCATCCACATTTACGAATTTTTATCTCAGAAATATTGAGTCCATTTCTGGAGACCTGCATTGTTTAGGTCCGTTATCTGTTGCTCAGAATGTCGTCCACTAAACAGTTGCAACTATAGTTATGCAGGCTTTCTGTTCCGGCAGTGACTCCGTCCGGCTGCCCTCTTCGCTCTGGGCTATTTGACCCAGGGCAAGGGGAAGGGGGGCAGGTGTTCCCTTAGGTCACCTGCTTTATAGTGAAAAGCAAGGGAATGCCTCCTCCAAGTCAGTATTTCTGAGTCGCTTCCGGGATGGTTTTAAAGTGTAATATTAATGTTTAAAATTCATTCATGTCTTATTTTTAAAGTGTAGCTCGGTGTGAAGCATTTGTATATGTCAAGTGTCAAACGGGCTTTAATATACAATACTCGGACACTTTTAAATGACTATAAAGAGTCTCAATTCTCTGGACTACTTTATTTATTGGCTTGCTTTAAAAATAATTAGTATAAGGGTTATACTGGATGTTAATAGAGAACATGAATGTTATTGTGCTCAATTATTAAGGGTAGTGTATCTTTCTAATTTAAGATTAAATAAGAAAGATACATGTAAAGCCTAATACTCCTTTTCTCCTTAAGGGGTTACCTCTTTACTATATAGTTGAGCTTATTGGACTTTCCTCTATGTCCTAGGCCCTCCAGCCTGTTTACTATTCAGCTAAGTCTGGGTCATTGGTACAGTATAAAAATGTTAAAACATTTATAGTAATTTATAATTTTTTATACTTACCAATGACCCAGACGGGGATGGCCCTCCCTGGAGTTGGGAACTCTTGCCTCCCCGCTGAGTACATAGCGCTGACCAGGCACTGCCAGTAAGAATGATAATTGGCGCCAATTTCGGGACGTCTGCGTCACTGCGCATGCGCAGTAGAGGCGTAGTATGGAGGTCCTTTAGGACATGATTTCTTTTTGTTTTGGATGCAAATTTTGGGGATTGGGGGGGCAAAATTTGTGTTTGGCCCTGGTTTTGTTAGAGTTAGCACCAGCTAAGTCTGGGTCATTGGTAAGTATAAAAAATATATAAATTACTATAAATTTTTTAACTTTCAGACGGAAATCTCTTGGCATTATACATCAGAAGCAGCTTTTAATTCAGTGGAACCCTCTTAATTGAATAGTCACTTGGCCAGTAGAAATTGTTCAGTTAGCAGGAGATTTCAATTAACAGGGATTAGGCCACTTTCCTGCATTCTAGAGACAAACCGAGCTCTGTGAAACAAGATATAATAGGTTAAATTTCAATATTTGATGTTTGAGTCCAAAAAAGGTTGTTTATAAACATACAGAATTCATTGGCTGCAAGAGTAATTCTTTGATATTTTCCTTGTTTTTACATACTATTACCCCTTTACCTTACACTAAAGGCAGACAATGCTCACAAAAAAATTCCTGAACTAATTTTTTTCATTTTTTGCATCAAAACATAGTTTATGAACCTCTCGTGGATCGAGCTCAATGAGCTCGTTCCAATGAGGCATCATAAGCTATGTTTTTGAGACAAAAAATGAAAAAAATAATAAAAAATGAATTGTGATTTTTCGCTTATCTTAACAAAGTCAAGATAACCTATTGCTATCATGTGTGTGGAAAAATGTAATGTCTGGTAGTCTGTTTACATTTTCTTTAGCACAGGCTATACCCCGTAGTTCTTGACTGATCATCATAAACTTTCATATGCAGGTTCGAGGAAATGACAAATCAGCTGAGATGGAGGGCTCTTTCTGAGTTCAACAGGTTTGTCATGGGGACTGATTTAAGTTTAGTTTTGTTCATTTCTCAGTTGAAAGAGTTGTATTTCATCAATACCATCTTTCCACACACTTCAAAATCTTGTTTAAAGTATTTCCACACATGCAAAACCTAACTGATGATTTCTATAATTTTGCGAGTGCAATCTGCACTTGCTGTTTCCTTTCCAAGTGCAGTTTTTTGCACCCATAAAATTTACTGACCCGAAGGACTGAATAGTTGGAATTTCTTCTGAGTTAAGTTGCTAATTTATTATAAACCTTCTAAATAAATCAGTCCCAGTTTTAACTCCTTGGAAGTGCAGCAGTGCTGGTTTCTTACGGTGGACAAGTTCAAACCCTTAATGCCTCAGATTAATTTTACAGTAATAGCTACCTCATATATACATATTCAGGATTTTCGCTAGACCGGCTGCGGGTCCGTCGACCAGACCCATTCCTCTCGCCGATCATACTATGATCAGTCAGAAAAGCTGGTGGTTAAAATGTCGAGTACAATGCTGTATCGTAACGACACTCAGGATCCTTTGTTTCCACGTAATATAGGCATAATTATGTTGTATACTATGCCTACTATTACTGGCGACAACCTGATACTTTATAACCCCCCAGACGAGAGGGGGAAACAAAGTTCAAATCCTAAACGTCGCCTATAAAATTTTGGACTCAAATTGTCGTGTTTGGTCCGAAATCACTGGCTTTTATTTTAAGCGATAAATGATGTAATTGCACGTGCATGACGTCACGCGTCCGCATCATGGTTCTTTTCGAATATCAGGTTGTATAAAAAAAATTGAGGACAAGCGTCGCAGTCACTGTCAGGATTTGTGGATTTTGTGTTGTTTTGGGTTCGTATTTTTATGAAACCTCCGACCAGATGTAATATTGTGTGTCCCGTGGGAATTTAGAGAATTGTAGGAGGAAAAAATACAAATTTTCCACTTCAGTTATTCAGCATTTTAGCGACTGGAATGCCCCCAGAAAGCACCTAAAAATCAAAATTCAAAAATCAAATTCGGCACGTGCGGCTGCCGCCTTCGACATCTGAGTTTCACTTTCTTTAAACTACCGGACCCACAAATTTTTCCCTAGTGGAAACCCTGACATATTGTTTGCAGCTGCAGATAACATAACCCTCAACAGCCTTGACAAATGTCCTGAATTCCCACCAGCCCACAGCCATTTTACGTCAGTGGCTTAGCAGTGATTTATCAGGAATTGTTGCAGATGGATTCAAAGTTTCTTTGCTTTGCAGTCTATCCTGGCCTCGATGTTTTCATTGTAACCATTCAATAAATTATATTATGTACAACAGAGCTCAAAAAGGACTGATTTTATGTTATTTATTAACCCTTTACCCAATGCACAGGATAATAAAATTTATTATTTTAATTACTGTTTTTTAAAATTTTACAAAAAATTTCAACAAAACCATACCATGTAACCCCTCATTGGAACGAGTTCAATGAGCTTGTTCCAATGAGGGGTCATATGATATGCCAGATATGGGTTTTTTTTAGAAATGTTTTGAAAAGTATATTTTTTTCAACTGCTAAATTTTAAAATTATGATGGTGGATGCAACTAATTTGTTTGGTAAAAGGCTAACTTCTCATTGTATCAGCAAATCACAGGGAACTGAATGTTAAGTGAATGCACCTCTTAATCACATATTCTTTGACATTGACAAACTTTGTTACCTTAAAACAGATGCAACAACACCTGGCCACAGGAGCAGTTTTAATGGGAGTCTTTCAGGAAATGATCAAACTGCTCTGACATTGCTTTTTAGTCAAGTCTTGGCTATCTATGTAGGAAGCCAAGGCTAAATTAATCAGCAAAGATTTACCTGGAAATAACTGTACCAAGCCTGTAAACCTGCAGGCAAAATGTGGAAGAGTGTGATTCGGTTGAAAATTTTCCAGGCCTGAAAGATTTTACCATTGAAGGCCTAGTTTGAACTTTGACATATTAACTGGCTGTAGATCTGCTGTTACAGTATGCTGTAATGAAAAAGGATTTTAGACAATAGTTATCTATTACAGCAGAGGTTTCTAATGAAGTCTTGGCCACCAGTGCGGCAGATAAGACATGACTAAAAATCATGTCCAAGCCTCTAAATTTTCATGCTGTGTTCTAGTGGGGATTTTGAGAAAAAAAAATCAAGTCATGTTAAAAAGGACTCAACTGTGTTAAAAAAAAACCCCAAAAGTATATTACTCACTTATTATGTGCATATTTTGTCACAAAAATTATTCATGTTAGTCTTTCTGCTCTGTATTTCGAAATGTGTTTTTAACTTAGTCCTAAATAGCTCTGAGTTTGAGCACTTTGTGAGAACTGTTCATTATGACATCTTTTAATCTTTTGTGCTTGACTGTTTCATTAATTGATCCCTGTTTTATATATATTCAATCTAACTGTGTGTCATTTTACTCCTAATGAAGCTAACATTGTGTTGGTGAAACATTGAGTGCTGCATATTTTTTTGTGGATATTTTTATGGATGGTTTTCTTGATAAAAAGGTTACTGTGGATAATTTTTAAAATGAAACAGCTGATTTAATAGTCAATGGAATGACATGTATTTGAGTCAAAGAGCATATATTTTTATACTGTACCAATGACCCAGACATAGCTGGTGCTAACTCTTAAAATATAGGGCCAAACACAAATTTTGCCCCCCAATCCCCAAAATTTGCATCTAAAACTAAAGAAAACATGTCCTGAAAGGCCCTCCACACTTCGCCCCTACTGCGCATGCGCAGTGTCAAGGACGTTCCGAAATTGGCGCCATTAATCATTCTAAGTTTGGCCCTTCATCAGTTAACATCTGACTGATCTTTGTGCTTATAAATCTCAGTTTAAATGATGCCAGACACATAAATATTAGTGAAATGGTGATTCTAAGGAGGATAGAGAAGGAGGAGAGGAAAAGAATGTGTGACAGAATATTATCAGGGCTGTAACTTAAAATTTTTTAATGAAATTATGTTAAGTTACCTATTTTCAAGGCAGCAGCCATTTTGTTGTCATTCTGATTATTTAGTTACACTGTTTTTTTAAGTGTTTTCCTCTCTCCCTGTCCTTTAAGTTCCCCCTTGCTATTCTCCCATGCTTTTGGCATAGTTTTTGTAATTATTATTACTAAATTTTCTTGGGAGTTTTAGCTGAATAACAGAATGAATTCTGTTCTTTCCCCATGTTTACGTCTTCACCTACGGGTGGTTAGGCGTTGTGTTCTGCATCTACCATCTGATGTTCTGCAGTTTCTTCCCTGGAAGTCTCTGTTTTGCATCAGATAGTGTATTTTTGGTAACTGATTTCGGGCCTGGGTGCCTGGAGTCTTATTTTAGTGTTTTTACACTCATTGTTTACATTTACAACAGCCCTCTGTGTGAGGGGGGGATTTCTAAAAAATAATATCTTGATGTTATTTTAATCATAACTAGATACATTATTATTGTTCGTAAGTGTTGAATAAATTGTTTAAAATATTTTTAAAATTTTTGTCCACACTTAGGCTTGGGATCCATTGGGGCTCAACGTTACTTTTCAGAAACTTGGGCTGTTCTGAAAAAATATTTTTTCAAAATATTTTGATTTCAATTATTTTTTCTATATTAATGGATCATATTATTATTATGTATTTTGATTGCCAGGGGTTAGTGCGAGTACCAGGACTTGTTTTCTTTTCACATTGAAAGGATATTAATCAATTGTTTTAAGAGGAAGTCTTCCTCTGACTTTATTATCAATCTATATGTGGTCAGTGTACTCGCATTAACTCCTGTTCTGTATCGTATGATTTCGATGACAATATGGGAAGCGTATGTCACGGTATGTTGTTGGGGATTTGGACACTCCGGTCCTTTCCCCGCAGGGTCACTCTACTTTATCAATTTCTATTTCAGACGATCAAGATTAGGGTGATGTATCTGTGATGTCTTCCAACAGTGTGCCTCCGTCGTCACAATTAATGAAGGGCTAGCGGAAAAGTGCTCATGTAAATACGCCAATTGCCTAAGAGGACCCTAGTAGGTTCGACGGCCTTTGACGTCCGCTAGCTCGCCCGGTGTAGCGTCCATTCACCGAATGGTTCGGCAGCCGGATTCGTCCGTTGCGGTCTAGAAGGAATTTTGGGGTGATGCGAGCACTATAAATTAACCTAATGCACACCCAGTGACGGCGGATCGGAGGGAGAACGCAGGAAGCCTTTTAGTCGGTTCATAGCTCGTTCCGGTCCATCCGGACGGCAAGCGAGAGAGGCCCCTCTCTCGTTCAACAACATCTGGCCCCAGATGTTGTGGTACAAAATGTGTCGTAAGCGGAGCATACGTCCGTCGCTCGAGGATGCTCCGTTGTATAGGCAGTCCGCTGAGACTGCTAAGGCTTCCTCTTCTCGTCAGCGCACACGACCGCACCTTGGCTGCGTGACCGCCGATATATTACCAGCTTCGCCGATCAAGGATTCTTCGGCGACCAGGTCACACCATCCGGTAGCCAGGGACACGAGGCCTGCAGACTCCGGACGTTCGCATAGGAAGTGTGCGGGAGTCAACGTACACGGAGCTTCCGGCGGCAATGCATCGTAAGACCGCTACTGCACAGGCCTCGGGAACGGACGTGCTTTCCTTAATAGCACAGTTTATCGCAGCATCCCAGCATCAACTGAATCTGTCGCATATATTTTATCCGACGATGCTGGGTCGGGACGCTCCGCGGAAGCGGGTACGGACGTCCGAAAGTTTCATCCGGTCCGACGGGATACCGAAAGGGATTCAGAGGATTTCGAGCTTTCCCTTTCGGAACAACATATGCTGTTGTGTATGTCATCTGACTTGGTCTTCTACAGCTTCTTTCGTCGGACCAGAATGCTGCGATGCCGGATAAGAAACTGATAGCGTCGGTGGACTTAGAAATTTTTGGTTCGGTTCAGGGACATCGTCCCTCAGTTCCGACATAGTCCAATAATGTCACACTAACTTTCGAATTATTGAACGACGCTATATATATTATTATTTTATGCTTGCTAACCAAGCATTTCTGGTTTCTTGTTCGAAGAGTTATGGAGATGTCTTTCAAAAGTGTGCCTCTGTCGTCATAGTTAATGAAGAGTTAGCGGCAATAAGTGCTCATGGAATATGTCTATCGCCTACAGAGTGACATTCGCTAGCTCACCCGGTGTAGCGTACATTCATCGAATGGTTCGGCTGCCGGGTTCGTCCGTTGCGGTCTAGGAAGGAGATTTGGGTGATGCGAGCACTTTAATTACTTTAGTACTCACCCAGTGACGGCTGATTGAAGACAGATCGGAGGAAGCCTGTTAGTCCGGTTCCTGGCTTGTCCAGGTCCGTCCGGGCTGTGAGCGAGAGAGGTCCCTCTCTCGCCCAACAACATAGGGGACCGCATGTTGTGGTTCAGATATTTTACATTCGGAGCATATGTCCGTTGGTCGGGACGCTCCGTTATATTGACAGTCCGAGAGACTGTCTTTAATGCTTCCTCATCCTCACAGCAGGGCACACGACCGCACATTGGCTACGTGACCTCGAGTATCCGATCAGTTTCGGCATTCAGTGATTCCACGGCGAATAGGTCGCGCCATCCGGTAGCCAAGAGACATGAGGCCTATACACTCCGTTCGCTCACATATTGGTAGTATGCACGGGGTAACGATCACGGAGCTTCCAGCGGCAGTGCATCGTAAGACTGCTTCTCCTCAGGCCTCAGTGACGGACGTGCTATCCGAGTTATCCCAGCAATTGACAGTTTCTCGGTCGAATCAGGAATTATCCGACGGCGCTGGGTCGGTGCGGTCCGCGGTTGCATCAGGTACGGACGACCGAACGCTTTATAGGGTCCGACAGGATGGCGAAAGGGATTCGAAAGATTTCGAGTTTTCCCTTTAGTAGTATCGGAAGATGCCTTTCATATCTTCTGGCATTATCTTCCAGTGATTATTATTTCGGACTTCATTGCTGCGATCGTGGATAAGAGACTTATAGCGTCATTGGACTCGGAATTTTTGATCGGTTCAGGGACATTGTCCCTGACTTACCGACGCAGTCCAATATTGTCATTACAACATGTGTTTTATTTTTCGACGCTATATATATATATATATATACAAGCCTGCTACTAAGCATGATAGTTTAGTTTCTTGTCCGCGTTGCTCATTTCTGCCATTTTATCATTTATACAAATAGTTTATTTTGGCAGAGCAGGGCATACCGAGAGTTCATATGCGTCTAGACGGTGTGATTAAAGACTGCATATATTCTTTTTCGCCGTTTATGTCTTTTCCAATTTCAATGTTGGGAACGACATTATGTATAGTAGACTTAACTTAGACGCTTTATTATACGTAATCCGCCTTACTGAGGCGTTATCATTACGTCTTCAAGAAAAGATTTACGGGATATTATTCTCAATGTAATTTCTTTTGAGGGCAGTAGTTTGTTCACGTATAACTCCGCCCTTCAGTGGCTGATTGGAGTTAGTTAGACGTGACGCAGCCCTAGCTACATCCACACGCGTGGATAGTAAGGTTAAGAACTCTCTCAGAGTCGCTTCGTTCTCGGAGGAGCTTCTCTTCGACGGCAACTTTTCGGCAATCCATGAATTGCTCGATTTACACGCTCTCTTGTCTATCTAGTGTTACAAGAGATTCAGACTGGGGCAAACATTCGGTGGTTGACTCAGAGAGTGCCGCCGCAGTTGCCGGACCCGAGTGTGGCTGTTATGACGGTTGCCAGTCAAACAGATTGGGATATAATACTGATCCCTACGGATTCGAAGTGCCAGGGTCTTTGGGTTCCGCAGTCTTTTAGCAATCAGTTTTCTTCCGCGGAATAATGTTTTTTAGGCTTGCTTTATGTCATTGCATGAACATTATTCAGAAACGCATGCCCAAATTCCTGTCCTTTAATTCGACAGTAGTGGCGTATCTCCGGAACCAGGAAGGCACTCTTTCGTTTCCGTTATTCAATTTAATGGAAAGAATCCGTCTGTTGGTTATAGTACACCAAGTTCAGTTTTGGTCTGTCATATTCCGGGTCGTCTGATTGTTTTATCGGACTCCCATTCTCTTACGGGTCGCTTGTTGCTGTCAGAATGGACTCTCAACAAACAAGTATTCAATCAGATTTGCTATCTATGGGAGCGCCCAATGATGATTTATTTATGACACAGCTTGCTAATCAATTGCAGACGTATGTGTTGGCTTGTCCAGATCTCTGAGCTAATATTGTTAACGCTCTATTGATCTATAGGACGGAATGATAGGATACGCGTATCCTCCGGCGCTGTTGTTTTAGCAGGTATTGCTAAGATAAACAACCACAATACATTTCTGTTGATAGCATCTCTATCTTCACAGAGATCATGAGTAATTTACTCTCTTGTCTACTGTGGGTCTTAACGTGAAATCTTCCTCTATGTGAGGATCTTTTTCACTGGGTAAATCGTGTCATCTTTATCACAACCAGCAAGGTCGCAACCTTCATGTATTCCGTTGTGTGGTCCGTATTGCATTGTAAGCACTGTACTGGACGAGCTTTGGACGCGATTTCTTACTATAGGAGATCCTCTTCTTCGCTATTCTATGCGGCTAAAGTGGAGGCTCTTCCGTCGTGGTGTAGGGATCATTATGTTCATATTGTTGATCCCTCCATACTACTCATTGCTATTTTTTAGTATACTTGTTTCACAAGATCTACTGCAGCCTGTTATTATTTAGGTTATAGGTTTATGTTACCTCATACCTATGCACTCTACGATAGTTTGCAATTGAATCTTTTGTCTCTTTATCTAAGTCAGTTAGTAACTTTTTGATAAATAGACTTAAAATCTTTAGATTAAATTCCTATACGGATTTTAACTTCGGTTCTTATTTAGCTAAGTAATCATTTGAGCCTCTGGAAACAGTAGTTTTCAAATTCTGACCTTTAGACAGTAATTCTGTTGGTTTCTCTTTTACTGTACAGTCAGTGAGTTTCATGCACGATCGATGGATGATTTTCACTTTCATAGTTTCGGAATCAATACTTCCGTTACTATTTAGGTTGGATTGTTGCATAAGAGTTAGGCTCCTATTATCCGGAACCTATTATTTTAAGGTCCTTCCGTCTTCGTATGGGCATAGGCCTTTACTCTTTCCGGGTACAGTTTATGTATTTATAAACAGATATCTGTTTATTACTATGGGCGTAAGCTTCTTCTGTCTTTGATGTCTAGTAGAAGGACGTTACGCTCCATTTTATTGTTAATGGATTCTATTAACTATCGGTACTGCTTATGGTATATCATTGACTTAGCAGTTGTGCTTGAGATTTCGGCTCATGAAGTAAGAGTTCTTCTACTTCTTGGGCTTACATTAATAGTGTCGCTATTATAGATTTTTGAAGGCCGCTCATTGCGCTCGGCCATCCACATTCATGAATTTTATCTCAGAAATATCGAGTCCATTTCTAGAGGCCTCTATTGTTAGGTCTATTATCTACTGCTCAGAATGTCATTCACTTAACAGTTGCTACTATAGCTAGGTAGGCTGTCTGTTTCGGCAGTGTCTCCGTTCGGCTGCCCTCTTCGCTCTGGGCTATTTGACCCAGGGCAAGAAAAAGGGGGGGGAGGGTGTTCCCTTGGGTCACCTGTTTTACTATGAAAACAAGGGGATACCTCCTCCGGAGTTAGTAATTCTGAGCTGTTATTGGGATGGTTGTTTAGTGAGAAGTTTAGGTTTTTAAAATTCATTCAAGTCTTAGTTTTTAAAGTATAGCTTTTGAATATTGCATATGTCAACGGACATGATTATGCAATCCTCATACACTTTTAGGAGTATAAGAGTCTCTATTCTCTAGACTTACTTTATTTATTGGCTTACTTTAAAAATTATTAGTATAAGGATTATATTGGATATTAATAGAGTACATGGATGTATGAAGCTCAATTTTGGAAGGTGTTGTATCTTTCTAATTTATCATAAATAAGAAAGATACATGTAAGGCCTATTACTTCTTTTTCCCTACAGGGGATGACTCTATTTTATTTTATTGAGCGTATTCCATTTTGCTCTATGTCCTTGGCCCTCCAGCCTTTTTACTATTCAGCTATGTCTGGGTCATTGGTACAGTATAAAAATGTTAAAAAATTTATAGTAATTTATATATTTTTTATACTTACCAATGACCCAGACGGGGATGGCCCTCCCAGGAGTTGGGAACTCTTGCCTCCCCGCTGAGTACATAGCGCTTACCAGGCACTGGTTATTAGAATGATTAATGGCGCCAATTTCGGAACGTCCTTGACACTGCGCATGCGCAGTAGGGGCAAAGTGTGGAGGGCCTTTCAGGACATGTTTTCTTTAGTTTTAGATGCAAATTTTGGGGATTGGGGGGCAAAATTTGTGTTTGGCCCTATATTTTAAGAGTTAGCACCAGCTATGTCTGGGTCATTGGTAAGTATAAAAAATATATAAATTACTATAAATTTTTTAACTTTTACAAATATTTCTCAAAATATGTTTCAATTGTTGAATTTGCAGATAGAAAAATTATGAGCATCTTTTTTTTGTTTTTAATTAGGAATTACAGAATCCAACAGACAAGAGAGTATTTGTTCTGGCTGCTGCTTTGAAATCAGGTTGCAGTATAGATAAATTGTATGAATTGACAAAAATTGACAAATGGTTTTTGAACAAGTTTAAAAAAATAACAGATCTCAACACGGAATTGGAGCAATTTTCTGGAAAGGTTTGTTGAAACTGTGTATAAATTTTGCTGCACAATCCTCAACTTTTTACCTGGGTACAGTTTACAGACATCATCCC
The DNA here is from genome assembly GCA_031216915.1 of Pictodentalium vernedei. Classification (NCBI taxonomy): domain Eukaryota; kingdom Metazoa; phylum Mollusca; class Scaphopoda; order Dentaliida; family Dentaliidae; genus Pictodentalium; species Pictodentalium vernedei. The sequence continues at coordinate 389,804,284 of CM062293.1, read as the reverse complement.
CAATAGTTATTCCTGTATAACTTCAATCCACGAGGCCTCTATTCTGACTCTTGATATATTTTATTTTCCTATTTGGCAACTTGAATTTCATCCATTCTGCCTCATCTTAAGTATGTTTCACAGGGTTTGTGTATTGGTGAACTGGAACATTTTCCCGTTTTTTTTTGGGGGGGGGGGGGGGGGAATATTTGGTAACATATCCATTCGAATGAGCAAAATGAGCCTCATATGTACAAAATTACCTCCCCGTCTTGACTTTGAGCCTGTTGAACATTGTACTTCTGTTCTAGAAGAGTTGTCTTGGTATAAATTTCTATGCTTGAAAGAGATGGGCAATATACCGGAAAACCAAACCGATACCAATATCATGTGGATACTGAAAAACTGAAATGAACTAATTGAATTCCCAAACTGTCTGAATTTTCAAATTTTCCTACATTTGCTATTTATAAGTCCCTGTTGAGGCTTGATCACAGTTGAAAGGTTCATTTTCATGGAAGAAGTGATTGATTTTCTTTTCAGTTTTGTTAACCCTCAATGAAATTGAGCGGCAATAGTCCTAAATTCCCACTAGACTACAACCTGTACATGTCCAATTGTTTAGCTGTGATTTCTAGTCAAGTCTTTGCTTCCATTCAAGGCAGCCAAGTCCGGACTAGAAATTACTGCCCAGATGTTTTGTCTATTGTCAGCAGAAGCTCCTAAAGATGGCATGATCAGGGCACATGCACTGAAATTGCAAAAATCTGAAATAGATCTTTAACGGTTTGCATGCTGCTGGCGGATATTCCCGACCAGGACTGGATTTCTCTTGCCACTGAAATATGTTTAATTTGGGCATATTTAATCCAATTTCCACCCTAGAACGGATTTTTTCACCAATGATTTCTTGAGTTAAATTTAGATACATTTTTCATCAGATCTAGTCATGGCTGCTTCATAGCAGCCATGACAAGTTCTGATGAAAATATATTACAAATACTCAACGGATTAAGAGTTAAACAGTAGTCACAAGTCACAAAATTACTGTGGATATGATTTGTGATTGTAAAAGAATGCCACTGTTGAGCTCATTGGTAGTGTCATTTATAGCATTGTCATAGAAGGATACTGCAATCAGCAAATCTCAGTCAAGTCGGATACTGAATACTGAACTGATACCAAGGTATACCCAACCCCCTACTCCAAAAATACCCAAACTGATACCGAACACAACATTCCAATACTACCCATCTCTAACACTTCATTGAGTTTCTGTTTGTAATATTTTACTACCTTTTCCTGTTATGTTGAGCAGTTTTGTGTAAGCTTATAGTTTTATTATTATAACTATAAACAGATGTCAACATTATATTAATTATTAAATTATTAATTTCTCTTGACAGGTCAATGATATACCCCGAGAGCTAATGCTTACAGCAAAACAGCTAGGATTTAGTGATATACAGATTTCCCAGGCTGCTGGAAGGTGAGGTGTATTAAGAAAACTTTGTTTTCAGTTACAGATTCTCGTCTATTGAATTGACTGTTGATAAATACTGTGTTTGGTTTTTTACTTTAATATGGCAGAAGGTTAGAAAAAATGTTGGCGATCAAATTTTATTAACCTATCATGTCTCAATTTCTACTTTGACAAACCTTGTAGCTTCAGAACAGAAGGTGGTCATAAAAACATGAGAGATAATAATCAAATTACACAGTCAAGGATTTTCCAGTCCAGTCTTGGCTGCTGATTTAGACTGATAAGACTAGACTACAAATCACTGCAAAGACCTCAGACTTGACATGTAATAGTGTTGTGTAATTGGTGAAAATTTATCCTGATTATTGGAGAACATGGCCCTGGTGGGAATCCCAGGAAGTGAAGCAATACTTGTTAACTGTGGTAAACAACCTATGTTTACAGTTTTACTGGTAAAATAGCACATAATAAATATATAAATGTAGATCATGTCTTCAATGATCATACTTCTACCGAGTCACTAAAAGTCAACACAAAAATGGATATTTACACAAATTGCTCATGAGAAAAAAACGTAAAACATCAGAAAAAAATTTAGAAATCTGTTTCTCAGACCCTCACACGTGGTCCTTTGGGCTGCTGCATGCTCTCGTTTTATAACCAATGCAAACTTATAAAAATAAAAATTAAATGGTTTATGTCTGATATTTACCCAAGGTAATAAAATTGATAAATTTGTCCCTTGAGTGCATGAAGGCTTTGCAATGCTTTCTTGCACTCAAGGGACAAAATACATCACCATCTATGTTATTCTGTAGATTATCAGCCCTAAAACATAAAACAAACCACGAACATGAACTTTTGGTGGCAAAGAAATAATTACAAAAATAAAATAAAAAAACATCCGCCAACATGTAATTTTACAATAAAATGATCTGAGAAACAGAAGATCTACTTTGTGGGGCCTAAAATTAATTTTCAAAATAAAAAAGTTGCTTTGTTATTATACCCCCCGCAAACAAAGTTTGGGGGGTATATAGGAATCACCCTGTCCGTCCGTCCGTCCGCCCACCCATACGTCTGTCAATCCTTATAAGCGCAACTCCTAACCCGTTTGAAGAATTTTCATGAAACTTTACACAATGGAAGAACTCCATATGAAGATGTGCACGAAGCAATATAATTCCGTTCTGACATTTCCAAGGGGAGATAATCTACACACAGTACCTCTAGTTGAATATTGCAATATTGTTAAATCAGGTTGTGCTAGGTCTGAAAAAAAAATATTGCTGTGCTGAAGTGTCTAAATGATTGTTACCCTTCAATCTACAATTTAAATATTCAAAAGAGAAATTAATCTTGTATGATTTGATGATTATTAGTATTATCATTAAAACAATAGTTATCTTAGTACCATGTCCTTCAAACTTCACCCAAGATACAGTCCAAATAAACTTTGAAAATGTAGCCCTACTATAGGAGCTGATGTAGAAGTCTTTTTATTTAGAAAGCGATTAATGTTGACAGTGATTGTCAGTCTTTCAATTTTGAGGCGAGCTGTCACTCTTACAATTTTGACTTTTTATGAGCAGACGTTAACATGCCTCAGTTCCAACTTGCGAGTGATGAACCCTTACCTAATGAATCGGCTGTCTTCACCATATATATACAAATTGTGCAGTAGAAAAAAATTCAACAAAACCATATGATGTGATCCCTCATTGGAACAAGCTTATTGAGCTCGTTCCAGTGAGGGTTCTCATGAAATGGTTTTGATGATTTTTTTTTAGAATTGGGTTGGGGGGAGGGGGGGGGTGTGAATTAAAATAACAAATTTTGATATCATGTGTTTTCTGTAAAGGTTTAAAATCTGTTTGATGGAAATAGATAAAATAACCGCATTCCAAGACTTCAAACTAATGAAACTTCACTTTCCAAGAATTGGTACGTAAATAACAATAATTTAACAAACTTTAAAGTAGGGCTGAAGTGGTTAACTGGTGAAAAATCGGTCACAGACGTGACTGGGAATCTGTCACCACATATAACATATACCAACTCAAGTGGAGTTAAAACGATCATAAAGAAGCAAGTGAAAGACATCAATGCTGTTACAGTATTGGCTTCTTGAACTAATGCACACATTCTATTTCTTAGTTGCGGTGATGTTTTGGCGGCTTGGTCGATATTAACAGCTTCAAAGCAGTTGAGAGGGAGGAGGGAATTTTTTCGTAAATTATAATCACTTCAACTAAGGATAACTTGTTGAGAAATTTATTCTGAGTTACCAGATGAAAATGTTATACACAGGTTTGTGTGTCTATTTTGTAGTCCTTGGAATTTGCCATCGCTCCCTTGGCAAAAAAATGCCGACGGAAATTATCCCTCCCCTCGGCAATGGCTGAGGGTCCTTGAAATTTTTCAGATGTTGTTTTTAGCAATGAAATACAGGTCAAGTTCGATATTGGTGTTTCTCAGTCCATCCACTGCAGAGATATGGCCCTTTCATGGTCCCCGCGTGTCATGGAAAGCCTGGAAAGTCATGGAATGTCAAAAACGAAATTCCAGGCCCTTGAAAAGTCTGGAAAATAGAAAATTTATGAAAAAGTCATGGAAGGTCATTGAAAAACGGGGGGCATTAGTGGTGTGAACATGCGAACCATTACGGTAATTTGGGACTTTCTCAATCAGAAAACAGTGTTGATACATGCACCTTTATGGTAAAAACACGTCTTGTGCGCATGATCAGAAAGTGAAGAAATTGTTTGATTGGCCTTGATTTGTAACTGCACACTGACATAGCCAATGAATTTATCCGTATGTATTTACCGCATCATGTAATTATTTGTGCACACATGGTGAAACTGGTTTTTATTTTTAACGTCAAATGAAATTGTATTAATTCACATAAACACCGAAATCTAAGAACATCTGTACCAGTAACAATGTCACAGTTTCTTTCTGATTCGACTTCAAAATAGAACACCCAGCCTCCACCACGTCCAGGTTGCGGTAATAATGAAGCCAGTGCTACGCCTACGGTAACAGGTGTTTCATGTTCTAATGATAAATCTGCAAAATGTTCAACTTCATCTTCAACAGCAATGAAAACATTTGTAGGAACAAACAATGACGTTTTGTCTGCTGAGTTGTTGTGGGCCGTGAAGTGCGTCATATCACATTATAGTTATACCAGCTGCAAAGATGTTAAAATGTTGTTTTCACGAATGTTTCCAGACAGTTCTATTGCTGAAAACTTCACCTGTGGTGACAATAAGATATCTTATTTAGTGTGTTTTGGACTTAAGCCCTATTTTGAATCCCTATTAAATGACATGCTGCGGGATGAAACAGACCACTTTACCTTGCTATTTGATGAATCGCACAATTCTGTCATCAAAAAGAAACAGTTAGATATACATGTGAGATATTGGAACAAAGATACAAATACTGTTACTACCCGGTTCTACGCTTCAGAATTCATTGGACATGCTAGGGCAACGGATCTTCTCCCTGTTATAATGGAGTCGGTAAGAGCTTTTCCTTTGAATAAAATTTTACAAATTTCTATGGATGGACCGAATGTAAACTGGAAGCTTTACAACCTACTTTCCAAAGAACTTTTCAGTGAATATGAAGAAAGTACATTTGTAGATATTGGGTCTTGTGGACTGCACACAGTTCACAATGGATTTAAGCATGGAGCCCTTAGCTCAGAGTTTGATGTGAACTCTGCACTGAAAAGTTTGCATTATCTTTTTCACGAATCCCCAGCTAGAAGAGATGACTATGTAAATATAACCGGATCAGAAATTTTCGGCTTGCCATTTTGTGGTCATCGCTGGTTCGAAAATGTGCCCATGGCACAACGTGCTGAAGAAATATGGCCCAACATAAAAAAATATGTAGAAGTTGTTCAGAAAGACAAAAAGTATGACACCCCTAAAAACAATTCCTTCAAAACTCTTGTGGAGGCAACACAAGATAAATTGTTCATAGCAAAATTAATTTTCTTTCACAGTGTCGCAACTGACTTGCAGCCTTTTCTGACTTTATTTCAAAGCAATATGCCTCTTGTTCCATTTCTCTGTGATCACTTGGAAAAATTAATTAGGAAATTATCGAAACGTTTTATCAAACCTGATATTTTAAAAAAACGCAGTTGGAACAATGAAACTGCTAAGTATTGATACAAACAAAAATGACAATTGTGTGCTTTACAGTAAGATAGATGTTGGTATGAAGGTGGAAGCAGAACTTTGAAGGTTAAAAAGTTTAGATACAGATACACGGCCTTATGTGTCAACAAATAGAGTTATGGATTTCCGAATGTCATGTAGACAATTTTTGGCACGGACTGTTTAACATCTCAAAGATAAAACACCCATTACTTATGGGCTGGCCAGAAATCTAAATTGCTTGGATCCCAGTTTCATGGTCACGTACCCTGAAAAAGCAGTAAAAAACTTTAAAACTGTTCTATTGAAATTAGTTGATGCAAAGCGTGTTGACTTGGGTGATTGTGACACTTTGAAAAATCAGTTTCAAGATTTTATTGAATCATTTGATGGCAGTACAAGACAAACATTCAAGGAATATGATATGCTATCAATGATAAATTCAAAATCATGTGACAGTGACTGTGTGATGCCAGATTCTCTACTCTACTCCCATATGGGCAACAAAATCTATAACAGATTGTGGACTGTTGTGAAAATGCTATTAGTTATCTCCCATGGTAATGCTAGTGTTGAGAGGGTCTTCTCTGTAAATAAAGAACTGTTAGCACCAAACATACAAGCACTATCTGTTGTTTCCCAAAGGGTAATTATTGATCATATCACTCACATAGGTGGATTGGACAAGTTTGTTGTTAGTACCCCTGCGTTATTGCAACATGCAATGAGCGCCAGACAGAAATTTTGGCAGCATTTGGAGGAACAGAAGGCTTCCTTGGCAAAATCAAATAGAGCTACAAAGCACAAGGCTATTCAGGATGATATTAAGGAAGTAATTCACAAAAAAACAAGTATTTGAAAGTGACATAGCTAACTTAACTGAACGAGCTGATGAACTTGCTTTTGAGGCTGAGGTAAAAAAAAAATTAGTCTGATTTTTGAATCAAATGCCTTAAGAAAATCATTAAAAGAAAAGAAGGAGGTTGTTATTCATTTAGAAAAAGAATTAGACGACCTACAGAAAAAACTGTTGGAAAATTCTCAGTAATTCAACAGTTGAGAAACCTGTTCCCAGATGCATGGTTTTTAATTACAGTATGTGGGTGGTGGATTATGATTGATTTACCTTGCAAGTGTCTGCAGTTTTCCGAATTGAATTTAGTGGAAACAGGGTGATAATTTCTTCGAATTTAAGAAAGGTCATAAGAATCAGTAGCAGATTTCAGTTAGTGGACCACAAAGTACAATCCTGGATTCAAGGGGGTACACCAACTGGAAATTCCCTAGTGCTTTTTCTCAAAAACGGAATTTTACTTGTTTGAGAAAAAAAGTACAAAAAAGCACAAGAGAGTTTTCAGTTGGTGGCCACCCTGCCTGGAATCATGGATGTACCTTGTGGTCCACTAACAGAAAAATTGATGGTGATTCTTTTGACCATTCTAAGAATTTGAAATTGTGATTTTTTTTTCAAGCTGGTTTGATAAAAATTCATAACCCACCCACCTTGTACTGTAATTTGACAGTAATATGCTGTACATGTGTATATATGTTCCAAGTTTAAAGTGTTTCCACAGCCATTTCGATTCATTGAAAAAGCCTCATTTGGATTATTCTTTATAAACATCTGTTCCAATTTTTCTTCTGGAGTATTAAAGCGATTGAACACAGTAACAGACAGTGTTTGGTACATGTAAGTGGATTTTACATATGATTCACATTTATAATTGCCTTGCATTCTGCTGACTGCCAGGCAGCTGTGGAAATTTCCCACCTTTCAGTACTAATTATCTTCCCCCCTCATGTAATCAAGAACTCAACAATAAAATATGTCCATGTACAAGTATTTAAATTTGACAGAATTCAATTGTTCTGCCTGCAGTCAAGCAATTACATGTACAGTATACAAATTGTTGAATTCTTGCCTGCTGAAGGAGAGAAAATTATCACTGGCAGATAGGAATTTAAATTGCCTAAACTTTGTTTTTGAAAATTAATGTTTTTCTTCCAAAACCATTGGCTTGTGGCCCATCAGTATCTGATGATACAGAGTTAAATTTTCAGCAAGCCCTGTGGCATATAATTATTAATTATACACAACCGGGGTTGATGAATCATTCTGACTGGAGTGTTTTACTTTACGGTGTCAATCTACCTCAATTAATTAGGGTGGGCAAAAAAGAGATTTCTTCTACCTGCCTGTGACAATAATGAATTATTTTCAATGGAAAATTGTAAATGCTATTAAAAAAAATGTCTTTTTGCCAACCCAAATTAAAAGTGGATTGATCCCCTAAAACTCACCAGAAGGCACCATTTGATGCTACAGTAAAAAAAATTTTCGGGGGGGGGGGGGGGGGGGGGGGTTGGGGGAGAACCCCCCGGACCCTCCTTATATGGCGAGTGCCTTTGGCACTTGCGCGCAGATGCCTTCGGCATCTGCGGTTGACACAAAAAGGTCATGGAATTAGGGGGGGAAAAAGTAATGGAGTTTTACGGAATACACCATCAGCAATTTTTTTTGCTGCTGATGTGCTTTACTACCACAGCATATTTTTATTCTAGAACCAATGGCCCAGACTATCTGGTGCAAACTCATTATTATCAAATGTCAGTCACAAAGTTTGACCCCCCCCCCATCCCCCATTCCCCAAACTTTACATACAATACCGAAAATTAAAAGTCCTATCTGTCCCTCCATACTTTTACTACATGCGCATGCACGGTACTCAGGAAGAGACCGGAATTGGCGCAAACAGCATTCTTTGTTTGGCCCTAAGTCAGTAAACATCTCAACTGACATCTGTGCTTTAAATCTCTCTTTTGGTGGATGCCAGACACAAATCAATGAAGTATATGGTAGATTCAAGGCAGTAAATGAATGATGGAAGTGAACAACGGTGGTTTGAGAAGTTCAGGGTTGTAACTCTTTTTTTTTTTTTTTTTTTTTTTTTCATTTCATGTTACCCAATTTCGGGATACATTGTATACGCCTTGACGCCATTAGTTTTGCTAATGATTTACCTACTGTTGGTTATGTGTTCCTTCCCTATCCTTCCATGTACCCTCCAGTTAAACTCCTAAGCTTTCTGGCTGTTTTTTTAATAGCTCACCGAATGGAGCTCCACTTATCACTTGCCGTCCGTCGTTTTGAACATTTTTCAAACGACTTCTCTGAAACCACTGGTCCGATTTTCACGAAACTTCATGTGGATGTTCATTACTATATGGCAATTCATGGTTGTTCAAATTAAATGGCCACGTCCCTTCGGGGCTCTGTATGGGGCATAACTCTGGTATCACCGTATGAATTATAGAAAAATTCTTAAAAAATCTTCTTCTCCAGAACCAGTGGGCAGAATCTTTTGATACTTGGTATGCAGCATCTTGGTATGGGTCTGATTCAAGTTTGTTCAAGTAGGCACCCCTGGATTCATATTTGGGCTCACTATGGAAGCCCAAATTCGAACTTAGTGCATTTCAGGCAAATTTCTTAAAAAATCTTCTTCTCCAGATCCAGCAGGCAGAATATTTTGATATTTGGTATGCAACATTGTGGGGTGGATCTGATTCAAGTTTGTTCAAATCGGCTCCCTGGATTCATATTTGGGCTCACTATAGAAGTATAGAAGCCTGAATTCGAACTTAGTGCATTTCAGGCAAATTTCTTAAAAAATCTTCTCCAGATTCAGCAGGCAGAATCATTTGATATTTGGTATGCAACATTGTGGGGTTGATCTGATTCAAATTTGTTCAAATCAGCCCCCTGGATTTATATTTGGGCTCAGTATAGTATAAAGCTCGAACTCGAACTTAGTGCATTTCAGGCAAATTTCTTAAAAAATCTTCTTCTCCAGATCCAGCAGGCAGAATCTTTTGATATTTGGTATGCAACATTGTGGGGTGGATCTGATTCAAGTTTGTTCAAATCGGCCCCCATGGATTTATATTTGGGCTCACTATAGAAGCTCGAATTCGAACTTCATGCATTTCAGGCAAATTTCTTCAAAAATCATCTTCTCCAGATCCAGCAGGCAGAATCTTTTGATATTTGGTATGCAACATTGTGGGGTGGATCTGATTCAAGTTTGTTCAAATCGGCCCCCTAGGTTCATATTTGGGCTCAGTATAGGAGCCCAAATTTGAACTTGGTGCATTTCAGGCAAATTTCTTTAAAAATCTTCTTCTCAAGATCCAGCAGGAAGAATCTTTTGATATTGGGTATGCAGCATGCTTAGAGGGGTGAGATTCAAGTTTGTACAAGCCAAGTCCCTGGGTTCATATTTGGGCTCACTGTGGTAGCCCGAATTATAACTTTGTTCTAAATGAGGAATTTTCTTTAAAAATCTTCTTCTTCAGATACTGCAGTCGGAATGTTTTGATATTTGGTATGCAGCATCCTTAGGGGGGTGAGATTCAAGTTTGTTCAAGCCATGTGCCTAGGTCCATATTTGGGCTCACTGTGGGGGCCCGAATGATAACTTAGTTCAAAATGAGGAATTTTCTTTAAAAATCTTCTTCTTCAGATCCAGCAGTCGGAATGTATTGATATTTGATATGCAGCAACCTTAGGGGGGTGAGATTCAAGTTTGTTCAAGCCATGTCCCTAGGTCCATATTTGGGCTCACTGTTGGAGCTTGAATTGTAACTTAGTTTGAAATGAGGAATTTTCTTTAAAAATCTTCTTCTTCAGATCCAGCAGTCGGAATGTTTTGATATGTGGTGTGTAGCATCCTTAGGGGGGTGAGATTCAAGTTTGTTAAAGCCAGGTCCCTGGGTCCATATTTGGGCTCCCTGTGGGAGCCTGAATTAAAACTTAGTCAATATGAGGAATTTTTCTTTAAAAATCTTCTTCTTCAGATTCGGCAGTCGGAATGTTTTGATATTTGGCATGCAGCATCCTTAGACGGTGAGATTCAAGTTTGTACAAGCCAAGTCCCTGAGTTCATATTTGGGCTCACTTTTGTGGGAGCCCGAATGATAACTTAGTTCAAAATGAGGAATTTTCTTTAAAAATCTTCTTCAGATCCAGCAGATGAATGCTTTTGATATTTGGTATGCAGCATCCTTAGGGGGGTAAGATTCAAGTTTGTTCAAGCCATGCCCCTAGTTCCATAAAATTTGTCTCTCATGACTTCATTCCTTTGTAGTGTTGATGAACCATGTCTAACTGAATGTGACCCCAAATACTTGTTTGAACCACTTTGGCTGGTGAGCGATTAAGGCTCCTTGGGGCCTCTTGTTGAAATTTTTTATTAAATTTCTTGAGAGTTTAGCGTGTTGTACAGAATGTTTATTCCGTTTGTCCCCACTGTTACTTCCTCACCCTAGGTGTGTTGGGGCGTTATTGTCTTGCATCTCTTACTGGATGCATTGTTTTTTCTTCACATGAAGGTCTAGCTTTGCATCAGGTATCAGTTAATTATTTACTGACTTGGGCCTTTTGTTTGCCTTTTGTCTAGTTTCCGGTTTTTCTATCCTGACGTTGTTTACTTTTAACTACACCCTTAACTGGTAATATTCAGGGTTTTATTTCATCACAATTATATTTGGATACATTTATTAATATTCCTGTAGTGTAGCTTTAATATTTTGGTGTTGTCCACACTTAGGCTCTATCGGGATTCCCTCGGGCTCGTGTGGTTCCCTTGGGGAACTTGGGCGTTTTCTCAAAATATTTTCAGAAAAAATTTGTTTTGATTTATTTCGAAATTATTTTTGATTATCTTCGTCATGTATCCTTATATTGTATGATTATATGTTAGATGTTAGGAGTGCAGTGAACTTGTTGGATTATAATTATTTATGAATTACTGCTCTCAGTGTATGTCGAAGTAGTCCCAGGGACCAGCCGTGAGGGCGACTAGGGTGATTAAGTCGCCCTTCTAAGCCCAAAGTCGCCTAGAAAAATAGTCGGGGTGATTACAAGTCGCCCTCTAAAAATTGGCCAAAATGAGAAAAGGCTGAACTGAGTGATGCGAGGTTTACATGAAAACAAGTATTTTCAAAAATCGAATGTGCTCGAGTGTGATAAATGGGCATTTTAATTCGTCAAATAAACGTCCATTTATTTGAAATCACACGACAAGCAATTGTCCATTGTCGCTTTTGGCGGATTTTTTTATTTCTATTTTGTTGCGTTCCAGTCGGAGCTTCAAGTGTCGAAACGAAAATAGGTGACTTACGCGACTCAACAAAACAACCCAGTTTGAAAGTAGGTTACGTCGCTTAGGATGCCGAAAATGTATACACAACGGACGTATTTTATAACACATTATTTTCATTTCGATTTGCTGACGACTGTTAACTGTTGGGCTGTCTATTCCCAGAAAAACACGAATGGAATTGAAACACATGAAAAAAAGCTTTAGTGATGTCAAGAAAAGCTTTGTACATGACACAAGTGTGCATGTGGACGATCTTGAAAAGGGTCCTCCTAAACATCGGAATGACATGAAATGACGCGGAATGACACCGGAATGCCATAAAAATGATGCGGAATGACATTTCTTTTACAAAATACTCGACCCCAGAATGTATTTTGTTTATTAACTAACAAAGTACCTCCCAAGCAACCTTCTTACATCTGGTCCTGTTCACACTTTCAGACTTAGGAAATTATTAGCTTAGTAGACTTTGTTGAAAGGCAACCACAGGAGGGTGATGGGGGATTGTCACGAAGAAGAGGTGAGGGGTCATGAAGGAGAAGGTAGCAGTGGGGGATTTTCAGTCAATAATTACATTGTGATTTTTTAACCTGGCACAGATGCATCATAGACAACAGGACCTGGATTATTTGTACGTTAATGGAGGACCATAAATTGAAAATATGAAGGGGCGGCGGGGGTGGTACATGAATATTCTTAATTTTCCCCACTTGCCTATGAAGTCTCCCTACATGACTCTGCAGTCTCCCTATTTTTTCTGGAGGGAGACTTGAAGTCTCCCTAAAATTCCCCCCTAGGCTGGTCCCTGAGTAGTCCACATCGGATTTACATGCTTGTTGCCTTGCCTGTAGTTGTTGCACTCCTACTGATTCTGGTCCTACTTGTGTGGTCGGGGTCGACTCAATAGGACACTAATGTTGGAAACAGGTGTCGCCCTATGTATTTGCGGTGAAGTTCCGATGTCGGGGGTGTCACCGCAAGATAATTCGAATTTTAAGTTTCTTTTCCAGAGGAACAAGAACATGGTGATGGTATTGTGACACCCTTTCAGAATGTGCAGCCACCGTTGCGCTCTGAGGAGTAAACAGAGCTAGCTGCTAAGGTGCTCTTGAATATAAGGAATAAGGCCTCTTATTTCAGCAGTTAGCTCGACCGGTCAGGTGGTTACCCGATAGTGGGAACCGTAATATCGGGTATGTCCAATGCGGTCGAGGAGAGTGTAGATTTGGGTAGAGAGAGCACCTTTTGATCAAAAGCTCACCCAGCGACGACAGCAAAATAAGGGGAAGAAGTCGGCTAGTTTCTCTTCGGGAAGCTCGGTGAGGTCTGGATCAGACCGCGAACGGAAGAGCCTTCTCTAACCCAGTTATAGTCCGGGTCTACTATTGTTTTAAGAAATTTGCACTGAGTTGCAGCTAACGTCCTCCCTGGCCACTCGGGACGCTCCTTCTACACTGCAGCCAGGGCCGGCTGCAGTTACAGCTTCTTCCTCCACTTTATCGAAGCACATGCGACCACACACTAGCTACCCAACTATAGATGTTCATGCAGCTGAGCAAAGATGCTCCAGTCTTTGCCCTTGAAGAAAGAAGATAAAGAAAGAAGGAGAAGAAAGTTGGTCCATCCAGTAGCTAGTGATTCGAGGCTTGATTCATCAGGACGTTCGACGAAGAGATCAGCGGCCAGATCTCCATCCCAGGAGCAACATGCGCAGAGCTTGCAAATAGGCTTGCCAACATCCCGGGACAATCAGAAATTTTCTCGGGCAACCAAAAATGCTATTCCCTCTGCCCGACGGGCAACCAGATTTTTTCTGTCTGATTTTAAAAGATAATTCTTTGAGAAAATTAAAATATAAAAACGAGCAGGAATTAATGATTAACCAACTGTTAAAATGGTTGAATACGCATTCCGCTGGTTAGGGGAAGTACTTTTCAGACAGTGGCAGCAGCTCCTAAACTTCAGCAGTCAACAGGTACAGAATTGATTTTGTTCAGTAATGCTCATGAGTGGAGTCTGGTTGTATTTGAATCAAATGTTCCCAGATATCGGGAGTGCACCGGTACAATAAGCAACCGAGAACGGAGTGACGTCATATCCCTGTAGAGAGAATATTGTGCACTCATAATGTCCTGAACAACGATTCAAACACAACCATTACCTTCCTAGAAATTGTTTTTCGAAAGTGAAAGTGGATGTTGCGCTCATTCAGCATTGCAGCGGTCTCTGTTGCTGATCTTCCTCTTTGTCAGGTACTTATTTATTTTTTTGTTACTGTGTTCAACAAACGATATAATGTGTTTCAGATTAGTTCTCAGTTGAGATAGTAAGTTAACGTAGCGCAGTGAACCAAGACACTTTCCAGGTCGTAATGGGGGTGGGGAGGGGGGTGGATACTGCGGTACAGTATCCGACGTGTCAGTTGTCATGAAGCACAGCTTTTTTTTTGCACAACTGAATCTTGTCGATCTGTCCCCGTCTTTGAACACCTGTTGTTATACATCGGTTGTTGTCATATCTGATCGACTCACATTGAAATGTGTATAAATTGAGCAATCAAATATCAGTCCTAACGCCTGTCCACCATTTTCTGGGGCAGGCAACCAGATCTCAAAAGAAGCCTGCCTGACGGGCAATCACGTTTTTTCACTATTTGCGAGCCCTGATGTGGCGGAGAATATAAGCCGCTACTCCACAAGCCTCCGTAACGGACTTGCTGTCTCTGTTTGCGCAGCTTATCTCAGCTTAAAAACCCAGCAAGGGGTACCTGTCAGCAGAACGGTAGTGAGCTGTTGGACAGTGCTGGGTCGGTCTGGTCACTTGTGCATGTAGAAGAAGCCAGAAGTTTTTCTACATGACGCTCGGCTAGATCTGGGGTCAGATCACCGATTGGAGGAACCTCTCCATCCCGTTAACAGTCGGGGTCGACTGTGTCCATTGTGAGAAACCATATTGAGTCGGAACACGCATTGGAATGTTTCTTCCACACTGCAGCCGGGGCCGACGGCAGTTATGGCTTCTTCTGCTTACAAGGAAGTGCACGAAAGGGGATTAGCCTAGATGTTTCTAAGCGGGATACTCGGCGAGATCTGGGGACAGATCGCGAGTGCAGAGCATTTTCCTGTGTGACGAGTCTGGATGCTTCTTCCGCACTTCAGCCAGGGTTGGCTGTTGTTACGGCTTCCTCTTCTTCCATGGATATGCATGATAAGGGATAGATGCCTACAAGTTTCTAACGGAATGCTCGGCGAGGTCTGGAGCAGACCGCGAGCTGGAGAACCCTCTCCTTTCTGTCAGCAGTCAGGGTCGACTGTTTTGGATTCGAGAAACTTGGGTGAGTTGGGTCGCCTGTTCACACTTGCGGTTCGGCACACTCCTTCCACACTGTAGCCAGATCCGGTTGCAGCTATGGCTTCTTCCCCTGCTTCATTGATGAAGCACGTTGACTGCAGACTAGCTATCTGACTTCGCATGTTCGGGTTGATAGCTAGTCGTTCGAGGCATGTTTATACGGGACATGTGTCGAGGATCTGGGGCCAGATCTCTGTCCTGTGAGCAGCTTATGGTAACAAGTGGATTATCATTGCTCTGCTAACCTCGTTCACGGACCGGCTGCCGCAGATTGCTGTGCGTATCGCGGCATCCCAGTAGTCACTGGTATTATCGTTAACAGGCTCCGATGGTGAGCTGTCGGACGGTGCTGCGTAGGTCCAGTCATCCGTTCAGTCAGATGGAGTTGACCATATTTTCAGATGAAACATTTGAATGGTGAGAGGGCCACAGAGTGTGAGAAGGGCACCTTAAGACTATGAAATTTTAGTCATAAGCTCTTAGAATCTTGTTCCATCTGAATATAAGTCTGCATTTGCTGGGCAAAAAAACAGCTTATCACACCGGGCGATGGAAAGCGGAAGATCTTTCCTACCTGGATCTTTTGGCTCAGGTGGTCCTGATTAACAATGCCTTCTTTGCCTTAGCAATAGTATAAGAAATGCAATGCCCTATTCCTTACGAATAGAAGTTCCATAGTGCATAGATAAGCTGAGACAGCTGTTTGGAATAGAGCCGTTAGAGGGAATAAATATGTCTTTTCCTTCTCGGTGTTGTATTCCTTGGCATCAGGACATTTAATACCATTGTGGATGCCATAGTAGCCTTACGTACTGTTACAGCGGTCTTTTCTTATACATTAGTGGCTAGTGTTGTAAGTCTCCATTTAGTGAGCTTTCAAAGGCCGCAGGTGACACATATATATCTTCACACAGACGAAGACGCATAACTGAGTAGCTACCTTGAGACTACTGTCTCTTTGAATAGTGGCCAGTCATTCCCTACCTTGCACGGCGATGGTTGTAAGTCTCCGTTTAGTGAGCTTTCAAGGTCGCAAGTTACACTGAGATATCTGTCATCATGGAGATGAAGACATCTAAGCTACGTTAGCTAGGCTCTTGACTGCTGTCTTTTGGGAATAAAACTGCTAAAGGAAAGAGTGCTTTTCGTTTTTTTCTCAAGTGTCATAGACTTGAGTCTTATTGTTGACACCATAGCAGCCAAGCTAGAATCATGAGCGGTGTTTTTCAGTAATTATGAAATGACATAACTGAAATAATTATCTCTTGAGACTACTGTCTTTTTGGGAATTAGGGCTGTTAAAATAGTGGCTCTTCATTCCCTACCTTGCACGGCGATAGTTGTAAGTCTCCGTTCAGTAAGCTTTCAAGGTCACAACTTACACTGAAATATATGTCTTCACAGAGAGGAAGACTTATAAGCTACGGCTGGCATTGTAAGTCTCCTGAGTGAGCTTCTAAGGCCACAGTTATCGGCCTTTTTATTGTCTTCACGAATAGGAAGACATTCAGCTGCTTCAGCTAGACTGAGTTCATTGTCCTATCGGACATGATACCGTTATGTTAGAGGAGGTTTTTCTCTTCCTACTAGTATGGTTTGGTGTTGGTTATCTGAGGCGATAAGCCCTATTGATGGCACCATATTAACCTAGTGTGATTAATGAGCGTTTCTTCAAATGCCTATACTAAACTCCTCAGGAATATATTTCCTGACATCAGATCGAATGTAAGAAGTTCATCTAGGTTTTTATGATCGGGTGTCGGAACATTGTTTTAGTCTCCCTTTTCATTTCTATCCCATCTGTTGTTGTGGATTATATTTCCACTCTAGGGATTGGATATTATGTCTATATGGTGTATTATTTGGTTATCACGTCCCTCTCCATCCTTAGTGGCATTATGGAGTCTGTCAGATGTGAGGGAGCCCTGCAGTTTCTGTACTATTTGATAACTAACACCAAAGTGTTACGAGTCGTGCCGGAGAGGGGGGTTTGATGGGAATTATTTGTCGAAACTGCCCCACCCCCCACTTCCTCCCCACCAATGTGTTACGAGGTGATTACAGGGCAGGACGTAGTTTTCTTCCCGTAAGCCTTGTATGCATTCAAGTATATGCATGCCTTTCATGGCTCCTCGATTGGCGGCTGGGTCGTGTTCTAATGGCGACCTCATGGGCACATCCACTATTTAGTTGGTTTGTTTTCTGTGTTTGTTCGTTTATAAGTCATATACGCGCATATGATTCCTTATCAGTAAATTGCTAGCCTTCGTGTACTTGTGTGGCTGACATGTTGGTTACCTGGGCAACATTCTCCAATGTGGCAATTAGTCCACTCTGAAAAGTTTTGCTCAGAGCGGCCTGGCCTTTTCTTATGACGTATGAGTTCGTAACTCAGTTAACTGCATTAATGTCGTATTATTCATTCAGTTTCCTGGTTACACTTGTAGCACTCGGTCATACTGTGGATACAGGCTGTATTCAGATGAGTACATGTGAGATTCTGTTGCTCGCGTGCATAATATGTATATTTATTAGGCAGATGTGTTATTGAACAGAATCTATAAAATTCTTGCTCTGCTTTATAGAGCTCATGAGAATTTTAGGTCTATTTGGATCAGTTATGGAACTTCCAATAGGCCGTCTATGCATACGTTCTCAATTTTTGGCATTATTATTCGGAGTAGTATATTCTTTCTCCGAACAGTCAATGGTTGTTACGGACCTAGGGAACAATGAATTATTTGGGGGATGGTCTGTGATGGGTCTGTTAATCTTAGCTCGATCCATGTTCTAAATCCAGGTTTTACCAGAGAATTACCAGGTACATATGAGAATTTACATTCTCGTATATTCACACGGTTCAGTTGGAGTTTCATTATTGGAATTAATTGTACACCTGAACGGGATCGCCTGTTGGTTGCCTTAGAATCGTGTTTGCCCTAACAGATACTTTCCATTGGGATACAATTGGACAAGTGTATGGTTGTACACGTTATATCACCGGTTTTCGACCTATGTACGTATTGCAACTCTGGCATACGTTAGAAGCTTGCGCTGTTAATAACCGGGATCGCCACGATAGCCTTAGCTTGTGAAGTGATGTTACGCACCAATAATTAATGACTGGGTGCCTGTTTGGCGAATATAATGTATTATATAGATTGTTTGGTACCGCTTTTCTCTGATTCCAGAGTGCTTCCCTCTTTGTTTTGAAGAATATTCCTTCAAAAAAAGGGGTGTGTGTGATTTTTCTTCATCTCTTCTGGCTTGGTAAGTGTGTAACTATGAGTGAAGCTGTTTTGTCTATGGATTATTACTGATCGTAGATACAGCTTGTTTATTATACATATATGGCGTGTGTTTGTATGGGTTAGTCTCTCACTCTCGAATACGCAATCCTAATTTAAGTGGCTTAGTCCGGACTAGCCTTAAATTGTGGGCTTGTTATGCCCAATTAGCATAATCAGTCATGCTAAGAATACGGAATTACTTGGATATGGCTCCTTATTGATTATATTTCTTCTCTATTAATGTATAGAGAGACATACATGTAATTCCTTTAAAAATTTAATCTCATTTTTACATTGGAATGCAGGCTTAGGAGCTGTATTTGGTCTGCTAATTCTTAAGTCCTAGGCCCTCCGCCTTTTTACGATTCAGCTAGTCTGGGCCATTGGTTGTAGTACAAAAATATGATAAATTTAAAGTAATTTGTATATTTTTAGCTGCGACTAGCAGCTCTATAAGTGGCAATGTCGGTCTGTCGGTCTGTCTGTCAATAACTTTTGAAATACTTGATCGAATGACTTCATATTTGGCATGTAAGTGTATCTTATTTTTTGTCTAGCCACTGTTCAATGCATGTGTTGTTCCAAATATATTTCTTGGAGTTATGGCCCTTGATGAACTTAGAATTTTGTGACTAACGAGTTTCTAAAAGAATAACTTTCAAACTACCTGGTGGAATGACTTCATATTTGATATGCAAGTGTATCTCATTCATGTCTAGCCCATATCCGATGCAAATGTTGTTCCAAATATTTTTGTTGTTTTTTTTTCACCATCACCTGTAAATTGCCCCTGAGAATAATTTTTGGACTTGCGGATTGCACCACCTGTCGCAGCTACGGCGTCGATGTCGCGATTTTTTATACTTACAATGGCCCAGACGGGGATGGCCCTCCCATGAATGGGCACTCGTACCTCCCTGCTGAGTTATTATTTTAGTAGGCTCGTCTACAAAGAATGATGTTGGTACCAATTTCGGTCTCTTCCTGAGTACTGTGCATGTGCAGTTAGTTAAAGTATGGAGGGCCAGATAGGACTTTTTAATTTTCGGTATTTATGCCAATTTTAGGGATTAGGGGTTTCAAAATTTGTGTTTGGCCCTTCATAATATTAACCCTTTACCTAACATGAAAAGCAGACTACACTTGCAAAAATAATTCTTGAATAACTAATTTTTTTCATATTTTGTCTCAAAAACATAGGTTATGACCCCTCGTTGGAACGAGCTCGACGAGCTCGTTCCAACGAGGGGTCATAACCTATGTTTTTGAGACAAAAAATGAAAAAAATAATGAAAATTAATAGGCGATTTTTGAGAATAGCGCTGGCCGGTTTTGGCCGTTACGTTAGATAAAGGGTTAAGTTTGCACCAGCTAGTCTGGGCCATTGGTAAGTATAAAAAATATACAAATTACTTTAAATTTATCATTTTCTTCTGTATTGCAATCACCAGGAGTGCATTGCCGGGACTGATTTTGGCATTTTTCAGTTTGATCTTGCCCTCAGTTGAACTATCAAAGACATATGCCAATGGAATTTTTTGGATAACCGTAGTTAAGCAATGAATATTACTTTTCTCTGGGCAACTCTTTGTGGATTGTTTGCATTATTTTGTTCTAACATGTAGTCTTGAAACAATCTTGCATGCTTTGTGGCCAAACTTGATTGAAACTAAGGTTTAATACCAGGAATGGGAATTTCAGAGCTTGGTGACTCCAGTTTCTGAAAGTCAATCACAATACCCGGGAAATTCATAGACCATAGGATGAATGATTGCGTATTATAGTTTATGAGCTTACAGTGAAAATCAATTTCTTCTGAGACCAGCATCTCATTTAGAGTAATGTTTTAATCACATGAAAAGAAATTTCCCGATTACTGGCAAACCTGAATATAAACAACCTGTCACTTGTAAAATGAGGTCCCAGAGGGTGAATTTGCTGATGCTATCCCATAAAGTGGGCCAATTTATCCTCAAGGTACATCTTTCTGTTTTGGCTTGAGACCTTGATTCAGACTGAGGTTCACAGAGGGTAAATTTTGTGATGTTACCCTGCTGTGCAGGGTAGCATCACCAAATTCACCCTCTGAGGACCTCATTATGCAGATGACAGTCTGCTTATTTTCAGGCTTGGTTACTGGTTCAGAAAGTGAGTGCTCATGCCTGTCCTATGAATTTCCAGGGTATCGGGACAGATATTCAGAAATAACAACCAGAAAATTCCTGGTATCATGACTGGCTTTCAAAAACGAGAACCAGAAAATTCCCATTCCCGGTATTAAACCCTAATTGAAACACTGCATAAATTGGGCTCAATCACCTCTATTTGCTTACTGAATTTACTATCACTAAGTTCCTTGAATTTAATCCCCAATCTGCAAAAATTACATTGTTATTATCTACCTTGAAACTGCAGATGTTGTTTTGCGAGGATATACAGTGTGATGGCAAAATGTCATTGTTCCTAGTTCATTAGCATTGTCAATCCTTTATCCAACTTGAAGAACACACAACACTTGCAAAAGCAAAAAAGTTTCTTGGCTAACTAAAAACTTGGATTGATTTTGCATAAAAAACAAAGCATATTGAACCAGCTTCCTGGGAATACAATTTTAGTAGCAATTTTTGTGAATAGGGCTGGCCTCCCCATAGGAACCCCGGGAAGGCAAGCAGCACTTGTTTACTGTGGTAAACCAGTTAGGCTTTACTAGTAAAATAGGACCCAGTCACCAATGCTTGTGGTGAAAGTCCTCTAAAATGGGCAACATGTAGATCAACGATTGACTAAACTTGACTTCTTCTCCATGTTGTGTCACGATTAGCCATGGTGCATAAATATGTGACGTTAACCACCACCAACAAACAAACGAATAGGGCTGGCCTGTTTTGACCAGTACAATAGGCAAAGGATTAATGGTATTGAATAGAAATGGGTGGTATACCATAAATGCTGTTCGGCATAGGTATTGATCCAATTCTGATTTACTGTACCTAGGGAATTTCAAAATACCAAAATTTTGGTATTGAAAAATATTCCTGACATTAGTGGAAAAATAACAACAGAACAAAAATCATGACAAGAACATACCATGGACTATGTATTTCTGAAGGCAGTCACCACTGGTCATTTTATGTAACAAAGAAGCTGAGAGAAAATACCCAGGGGTACTTTCTCTCAGCCTTTTTGTTACCAATCAAATGACCGATGTTGAGTGCCTGTGTTGTTTCCAACATTTTGACACTTTGGCGGCTTTGTCTGCTGTAAAATGGTGAACTATAGCTGCGCAGTATACCAAAAATACCATTTGATATTTGGTATTGGTATAAGTACATGTATGTTGTTGACATTACCTGTTATGTCTATTTTTATTTTGTGGAATCAATTGTGTCATTTCAGCACACCCCTAATGGTGAGAAAAACAAGGATAGAACTGGGAATCTCACCCTGGGTCAAACAGATAGACACTGTAGCTGCTGAATGGCCAGCACAGACCAACTACCTGTATTTGACATACAATGGTAGTGAACATGATCTGGAATTTCCTGGAGGATTCACTATGGTGCTGGGATCTGGTGTTTACAGAATTGGAAGCAGTGTGGAGTTTGACTGGTGTGCTGTGAACTGCATAAGAGTTTTACGAGAGGTTTATAACATCTTTATATATAATTCCATATAACATAATATATTACTTGTTTTTCATACACTGCCACATGCTTGGAAGACATATGGGTGGAATCATTTTATTTTACTTACAAATATTATTTGGCACACTTGCAAATTTTAAACTGGAAACAGTTTTTATACCATACTCACCTATGTTACTACCTATGAAAGGTCTGTATGTTAAATTTTAGCTTTTAACCCCACTACTGGTTTAAAGCTTCTACTACGGTTAAAAGGTTTTCAGTGGGAATTCCATGACAAAAATTTAAACGTACAGTGGGAACTACATCCAACTTGTCCTTTAACATGACTCAATTTACCGACTTTGATACATTCACACTTTGCAATGTTTCATTCAAACATACAACGTTTTGTGGTACTGTCTACTATGTGCATTGACTTGTTACGTTTAAAATACCTACAATTAAATATTTAAAATAAAATTTAAGAGTTGTTAATAATAATTTGACCGAAAAGCAAGGTAAATTCAGTCAACTTTGACGATGTGTCTAGCTCTCAATGAAGCCTTCTCGCGCAGCCAGAAGCACTGCCCACTGGCATAGATACAAACAACATAAGCCCATGTGTTCGCTCGTATGCTAATAAAAAATTACGCAAAAGTATCGTTTTTTCTCCATTTAAAGTTACAAAGTTGATTAT
This sequence comes from Pictodentalium vernedei, assembly GCA_031216915.1. Taxonomy (NCBI): domain Eukaryota; kingdom Metazoa; phylum Mollusca; class Scaphopoda; order Dentaliida; family Dentaliidae; genus Pictodentalium; species Pictodentalium vernedei. Next base: position 389,781,516 of record CM062293.1, on the reverse strand, counting down.
TTATTACAAGCATGGTATAAATAAAACATATAGGTAGTATGGCCGGTAATCATATAATTTCCAAACCACTTGGCAGAGCCTCGTGGTTAAAACCCTTATCCTACTTGTGGTTTAAATCTGATTACTGGCCCTAGTACCTATTTAACCAATGCAAACTTAAAAAAATAAAAGTCTGATATTTTACCCAAGTTAATAAAATTGATAAATTTGTTCCTTGAGTGCAAAAAGGGATGAAATACACCACCACTCTTGCTATTCTGTAGATTGTGAGGCCTAAAACATAAAACAAACCCCGAACATGAACTGTCTGTAAGTGTCTCCATTGGGTTCTGCCTAACTTCCATTTGATAATTCTTAGGGGATCAGTTGATAAGCCTATTGAGTTAGATAGAATATAACATAAATTATGGTAAGAAATGAATAAAGGTCATCTCATCTATGTTGTGTTCCCATTGTCACATTTCTTGTGACAACGAAAAGATTGTATTTGCCCCCTTGCCAGATAGACTTCAGTGATAAGAGTACATAGTGGCCACTAGTACAGTTTCCTCCCAGTAAGATTGTTTGATCAGTTTATGCACGTGCACAGTAAAACTGTTTGGCCAGATTTTGCTGATTCTTGTGTTTTGGATTTCCGGTTTGTCGCAAACACCAAACCCAAACTGGAAAAACAAAAAAAAAAAAAACAACCCAAAACACCCAGCTCTCAGAAGGAGTGTAAACTGCTTATTGAACTGTTTTGCTTGTGTTTCAAACAATATCAGTTTCAAACTCAAATGTGTTTATGTTCCACCTACCAAATCAGTGTGTTTGACATAGAGTTGGGAAAACCCCAACATGCTATGCTGAGAATTAATGCCCTTTGTTTTGGAGGCAAAAGTGAAAAAAATTAATAATTTCTCATGAATTTTTTTTATGTGATTACTAGTCGTTAAACATAATGAACCTGAATGGTGCCATCTGTGTACCACTTTACAGTACCAACTGAAATAAGCTGGGAAATAACAATCATATTACGATTTTGTTGTAGGGGTGCAGGAAGTGTTGTCGGTTGGATGGAACATGAGAGTAAATCTAATTACCCCCCAAAAACCAACACTAACCAAAAATTGTCGAAATGACCTCGTTTTACCCATCCTTAGCTTGGATCCTCCCAAGAATCTGCTATTTCTGCTTATTCTGTGCCCTATTGGGTATCCTAGCATTCTAGCCTGTATGGCACCTTCAAATGAGTCCAAGAGTCGAGCAGTGACTGGAACAGGCTATGTTCCGACAACTCGAATCACAGGAAAGAGTGATTCCTCATTCATCTATGTGCTACTGATCTGTATATCTGTGGACTGAAGATAGTGGCTTGTGAACTGGTATGGACACATTTGTGGACAACATTTGTCTGGCTGCCAGCCCCTAGAATCCTAGACTATGACTTGCATTGATTCAAAACAAAAACCACTATCACTGCTAGATGCAACCACTATCAGTACCTTGATTGGTTTTTAGTACCACTGCTGGCTTTTATCACTGCTCTACTAGCAACTACCTCTGTGTGCCCCGATTCACATCACTGTCAGTTCTGGGATTGGATTCCACTACACCTTGGACCTTGAAAAAGCCAAAGAGCAGTAAAGTAGCTGTTTGAAAGGGTGACTCTTGGACTCATCTGTGTATTTGAGGATACTTAGGCCCCACAAAGTAGATCTTCCATTTCTCTGGCCATTTTTTTTAAAATTACATGTGGGCAGGCGGATTTTTATTTTATTCTTTATTTTTGTAATTATTTCTTTGCCATCAGAAGTTCATGTTCTTGGTTTATTTTATGTTTTATACTTATTGTACAAATATATATATATTTGATACTTATTGGAGGGTACTACTCATAGAAACCTGTGGGAAGGTACCTGTTTACACCTAACACACATGTAAACATTGAGATGCCTAAAATACACACTATTTATTTTTAAACCCACGTAAATGATTGAAAAAACATTTAACATTTGGTCAGGGTTTGTCTTCCAGGTTTTGTAAAAACCTGACAAGTCTTCATAGCAGCGGTTGAACAAGACTGATGGGGTGTGTGTTTTTTGAAGGACACAGTCGTGTTTTAGAGGAATTTAGGATGTTGGTTTCTGATGACCTGCTGGGAGTCAAACCCTCGGCAACCCCCCATCTGCCAATCAGTAGTCCAACACCTAAACCACTAGACCATTGTATATCATCAAAATCAATGGCTGGAATCTAGCTTGTTAGAGGAAGTTCTCATCCTTACTTGGCTCACATTCCTTTTGGCAGCAGCATGAAAGAATGGCTACAATGTGACAAAAGTGCTGTGGTTGGCCTCAGACGAAGACTGGCATGGGCCTGTTTGTGTTTTTTGAAGGACACAATCTCATTTTTAGAGGAAATTAGAATGTTGGTTTCTGATCCTCTTCTGGGAGTCGAAGTCTCCGAAACCCTGCCTGACAATTGGGAGTCCAACACCCAACCTATCAAACCATTGGCTCACATTCCTTTTGGCAGCAGCATGAAAGAATGGAATGTGCTGGCTACAATGTGACAAAAGTGCTGTGGTTGGCCTCAGACGAAGACTGGCATGGGCCTGTTTGTGTTTTTTGAAGGACACAATCTCGTTTTTAGAGGAAATTAGAATGTTGGTTTCTGATCCTCTTCTGGGAGTCGAGGTCTCCAAAAACCCTGCCTGGCAATTGGGAGTCCAACACCCAACCTATCAAACCATTGCACACCATCTAAAATGATGGCTGGAATCTAGCTTTTAATTTTAGATGACGTTCTCATGATTACTTGGTTCACCTTTCTTTTGGGAGCAGCATGAAAGTGTGGAACACATTGGCTACAGTAGAAATGGAGCAGACCTCCTCTGACACCCATGGGGGTGGGGAGGGGGGGGCATAGTAGGAGATGCTAAGCAGTTATAATGGTATAAGTATAAAAATAGTAACCTGAGGAAGGTTGTTGCTCAGAAATTGAATCTATTGGTGATGTTGTGGCAAAGTATCCCTTTGTTTCAAATTTATTGTCAAAGATTACAATTTGTCCACTGAAATAAGCTATTTTGTTTATTTATTTAACAGTTTTCAGTCACTAGTGTAACTTTGCATCACTGGTGTAACAATAAAGCAAGTGAGAAGTGTTAACACCAGCGACTTGTAACACCAGTGATAAAACTTTGAAAAATAATGAAAATAAAACTGCAAAACTGGGAAAACAAAATCCAAATTTAGATTAAAAATATATTTTGCCTTAGCTTCTCTCTAAATTCTAAGCATAGTATGTGTACATGCTCCAGTCTGAGATGACATGGTACATATCGGGGAGTATTCTTTTTTTCAGAAATCTTGTAGAGTATCATTCTTAGAAATTAAACAGATTTAATATCTTGTTGCTTAAAAACTCAACATCTCCATTATTTTACGAACATAAAGTTTTGATTTCTCAACTTGTATATGTTACAACAGTGATAGTTCCCTCACAAAACATTTTGTCTTTTAACCCTTTACCCAACGTAACGGCCAAAACTGGCCAGCACTATTCACAAAAATCATTATTTTTTTTCATTTTTTCTGTAAAAAACATAGCTTATGACCCTTCATGGGAACAAGCTCATTGAGCCCATTCCAATGAGGGGGTCATAAGCTATGTTTTTGACGAAAAAAATGAGTTATTCAAGAATTTTATTTGCATGTGTCGTCTACCCCTTGTTAGCTCACCTGACTGAAAGTCAGGGTGAGCTTTTCTTATCACTCTTCGTCCATCGTCTGTCGTCCGTCGTGAAGGCAGTGTTTGAGCCTCTTTCTCCTAAACCACTGGTCACATTTTAATTAAATTTCATGTAAGTAATGGTTATATAGGGACATTTTGATTTTTATCCAAAATAGGTTTCGGCTCATATTGAGCAGAGGTGTGGGGAAAAAATGGCCAAATTTTTTGAAAATCTTCTAATGAACCACCAGTAGTAGAGACTTGATATGTGGTATACAGAGTCCTTTTGAGGTTTAGAACAAGTTTGTTCAAGAGAAGTTTGTCGGGCATTATTTGCCTTCGTTATGGGAGGGGCAAAAATTTTGGCCACGCCTTAAATTTCTATTTTCAGAACCGTGAGGTCGATTTGAACCAAATTTGATATGAGATGATAACGGGTCATAAGTAGTTGATTGATGCCAAAAAAATTTTCTCCTTGCCCCGTGGGAACCTCGGGAGCTAAAAATAGGAAAAACCTTAAAACTGCCATATCTCCAAAACTACATGGCACAGAGAATTCTTATTTTGTATAAAGCTTACTTTTATCCAGTAGAATAGAATGGTTAAAAAAAATCCCTATCGGTTTGATCACAAGGTACTTTTTTCAGGACTTTGAAAAAGTGCTGAGTCAGCACTTTTTAACACTGTAGGCAATGGGAAAAACATTAAAAAAATCTTCTTCTCCAGATCCTGCAGGCAGAATCTTTCGATATTTGGTATGCAACATTATAGGATGGATCTGATTCAAGTTTGTTCAAATCGGCTCCCTAGATTCATATTTGGGCTCACTATAGAAGCTCGAATTCAAACTTAGTGCATTTCAGGCAAATTTCTTCAAAAATCTTCTTCTGTTGGCAATGGAAAAAAGATTAAAAAATCTTCTCCAAATCGAGCAGGCAGAATCTTTTGATATTTGGTATGCAACATTGTGGGGTGGATCTGATTCAAGTTTGTTCAAATCGGCTCTCTGGATTCATATTTGGGCTCACTATAGAAGCCCGAATTCGAACTTAGTGCATTTCAGGCAAATTTCTTAAAAAATCTCCATCTCCAGATTCAGCAGGCAGAATATTTTGATATTTGGTATGCAACATTGTGGGGTGGATCTGATTCAAGTTTGTTCAAATCGGCTCCATAGATTCATATTTGGGCTCACTATAGAAGCTCAAATTCGAACTTGGTGCATTTCAGGCAAATTTCTTTGAAAATCTTCTCAAGATCCAGCAGGCAGAATCTTTTGATATTGGGTATGCACCATGTTTAGGGGGGTGAGATTCAAGTTTGTTCAAGCCAAGTCCCTGGGTTCATATTTGGGCTCACTGTGGTAGCCCGAAAGTGAGGAATTTTCTTTAAAAATCTTCTTCAGATCCAGCAGTTGGAATGTTTTGATATTTGATATGCAGCATCCTTAGGGGGGTGAGATTCAAGTTTGTTCAAGCCTTTTCCCTAGGTCCATATTTGGACTCACTGTGGGAGGTTGAATTGTAACTTAGTTCAAAATGAGGAATTTTCTTTAAAAATCTTCTTCTTCAGATCCAGCAGTCGGAATGTTTTGATATTTGGTGTGCAGCATCCTTAGGGGGGTGAGATTCAAGTTTGTTAAAGCCAAGTCCCTGGGTTCATATATGGGCTCCCTGTGGGAGCCCGAATTATAACTTAGTTCAATATGAGGAATATTCCTTAAAAATCTTCTTTCTTTTTTAGATCCACTGGTCAGAATCTTTGGATATTTGATATAAGCTTTTCTTAGGAGGAGCAGATGCAACTTGTTGAAATCAATTCTCTGGGTTGATATTTAGGCTACTATGTCAGGTGAGTGCCCTCAGGCCCCTTGGCGCCTCTTGTGTTAGGTAAAGGGTTAAAGTTTTTACATTGGCATGGAGAATTTAATGACTCGTCACAATCACTTAAAAAATTGGTACAATACTCCCAGATATTTCCAACAGTCACAAAATATCACAATAAACCAAAAAAGAACTAAATCTGTAGATTTATGGCTAAAATAGAAATTTTTAACTGTAAGCAGTGCATTTAATGTAACAATTCCTGAAACAGTGACAGTGTAGGTAGAAAAGTGAGTAAATAAGTAATTTGGTGAAACTGGATTTTGTTGACAAGTTAGAAAGAAACCTTATCTGATAATTAAGATAAAACAGCGATTAAACAGGGCTATATATCTTAAGACATTTTAAAAATATTTTCCATAAAATTTAGTCATCGCTGCTATGAAGCAACCATGTCTGGATTTGATGAAAAATTCATAAAAATTGAATTGAACCCAAGAAATTATTAGTCAAAAAGTTTTTTCAATTATAGGGGAAATTTTTGTTAAAAGTTCTGAAATTATACTTACTTTAGAGGCAAGAGATTGTCTGTCTTTGATAGGAATAGACATCACCAGCAGTAGGAAGTTAAGACATCTGGAGTTGAGTCTAGTTGCCAGTGATGTAATAAGCAGCTTCTCTGGCACTGACAGTCCACATAATAGTGAGCAGGGAATCGATAAACTGAGCAGTTTCTCTTTGATGCCTCTGAACAGGCAGACAACACTTGACTATAAACACCTGCTGGGCTCAAAGTGTGGAGCAAAATGTAATTGGGCTCCTGCAAATCTCAAATTTCTGGTTGAATTGAATAAGGCAGAGAATTTCAAATCGATTTTCCTCACCACTAAAATCGTAGATATTGCACCATATTGTACAACAATAAATATTCAGGGCTCCCACTTGATTGAAAAATCCTGGAATTTTGGAGCCTTTCATGAAACGTCCTTGAAATTGTTTCTATCCTTGAAAAGAATTTGATTTTCCACCACCCCTTTGAAAAGTACTTGAATTCAGTTCACCTGGAACTTCTGCAACAAGAGGTTTCATGATTTATTTATTTGTTGGAGTTTAACAACACTTTCGACAGCCAGGGTCTCCTCAAGTCAGTGTTATGGGTGGTGAAGCCAGAGTACCAGGAGCGAACCACCAAGCAATAGTGAGCAACTGTCAGACTTCCTAACATACTAACTCTACACATGCAGGGTTAGCATTGTTTGAAGACAGGTGCACCATCAACGTGCAATATGTCTTAGTACACAGCGCCAATGTGCCCCCACATAAGTTTCATTACCCGCCACCACATGCAAGCGATGTAACAAAATGGGTCAGAAACCACAGGTCTTCAATCTCTATATTGTCCTTTGAGTGCAATGAAATGCCATCTGCAATGCTTCAGCATTGCAGATATACTTTGTTACACTCAAGAGACTATATATATCTAGCTAATTAGATTTTCCAGAAAACAAGGCTAAAATTCTTTGTGTTGTTCATGAGAATGTAAGTTTATACAAAAATTATAACAGTCCTTGAAAATTGTGGTCAGAATCATTATTTATTTATTTATTTATTGGTGTTTTAAGGTCACATACTTATGCACAATGGCTAATCATGACCGTGGCAGCTTTACGGGTGGAGGAAGCCAGAGTATCCGGAGAAAACCACCAAGCAACGACGAGCAGCTGTCAGCTCCCCAACATCGTAACTCTGCACTGCAACACAGACAGGGCTAGATTGGTTGAAGACATGCGCACCATCAACATGCAGTATGCCTTAGTACATGGCGTCATCGTGCCACCATGTGGACAATCGGGGTTAAGTGTCTTGCCCAAGGACACAACATAAGAGTCCGAATCAATCGCTCAGACGGTCACCCATCTGAGGACTAACCGGGCTCGACGTTGCTTAACTTTGGTGATCTGACTGTCAGAGTCATTGAAAAGTCCTTAAATAGTGCTTGAATTTGATTATCTGATACAGTGGAGCCCACTTAATTGTATATCTCTTAACTGAATAACCCTTTTAATTGAATATAATTTCCCAACACGAAACCATTTACAATACCTCCAGTACAAATTTGACTTGTTAACTGAATATAGGTTATAGAGTAAACTCCTGTTAATTGAATAAAAAATACTGTAACCTGTCAAGAAATTAGCCTGACTCGCCCCAGTTTGCTTGTGTTTATATACCTATTTGACCTCAGTACTTCCAATACAGGCATTTAATCTATTATATTTTGTTTAACAGAGCTCATGGAGCTCTGTCAAGCAAGATATAATAGAATAAATGCTAAGTTTATTTCTAGAATACAGGAAAGAGACATAATCCCTGTTAACTGAATACTTCTGTTAATTGAATAATTTTCATTGGCAAAGTTCCAATTCAATTAACAGGGTTCCACTGTACCAGTGGGAACCCTGATATTGCCAGTCTCCACTCTGAAAGTATTGTATTCAATGGTCACCTTTCTATTTGGTCAACTCCATCAAAAATGGAATGTTCTAGAAACGGTATCAAGATAGGTTTAACAGTTGAACCTCCTTGATCTCTTCATCTGATAGGAGAGCGGATGATAGAAGAAGAGTTCAAGAGGAGACCTGTGGCATGGTTTTGAAAATGTCATAATGATTAAAAAATGTCTGAATCAGAGTTACGATTTCGAATCAAATCTAATTTTGAAGCTTTGCAGGTACCCAGTATGTTATATTCAATAAATTCACTCTTATTGTCTGGGCTTCCATAATTTAACCCTTTGTCTAACGATTTTGAAGCATTTGTCCTCATAATATACATATTCTGCAGTAGAAAAAATTATTTTTCAAAAACTTTCAACAAAAGCATATTGACCCCTCCCCTGCACATGATGTGGTTTTGTTGACGTCATTTGAAAAATTAATATTTAAAATCAGAAGTTTTGATAATGTCTTGTTTTGGGTAAAGTGTTAATGAATTTTTTGTGTTCAGCAGGGCATTAATTCTGAATATTGGACTATTTTGCAGATGGGTAAGAAGACAATTATGGTGAATTACAACCCAGAGACAGTTAGTACAGATTATGACATGTGTGACAGACTCTACTTTGATGAAATATCGTTTGAGGTACAGGATTTTTTTTTTTTGAGATTGTCTTAAGCTTATCTATTTGCACTTTGAAGCTGAACTTGTTGAGCCATCCACAATATGTCTCATTTAACCTGTAAGGGTTGGGGAGTTTTCATATATATTTGCTACTTTATGTCAATTCAGTTCTGTAACTTTGAGGTTGTGTCTAGACAGGCCTTGGCTGCGTGTATGGGCAGACAAGACTTTTGTAGAAACAAATGTGTAGGCAAACTTTGAGTTTCACATTCCTCAAGCTAGTAATTCCAAGTTATTGCCCTTGACTGTACAAGAATATTATTTTAGTTTCAACACTTTACCCTTTTATTTTTCAGCAAAATGGTATTTATGGCCTTGATCGTTCTGTTGATCTGTCTGTCCATCCTTCCTCACTTTTTGTCATCACATTTGAAAGAAAATCATGGAAATATTTTTTCCCAGATTTTATCTAGGGCTTTCTGGTTAGTGTTCAACCGATGTTCGGAGCCGGCCACCACTATCGGCCGATTGTGGGCAATCGGATGGCAATGGATCCTGGAACATCGGTTCAACCGATTTTTGCAAAGCATTTTGAGACGATTCATTAACCGCATTTTATTATCTTCTGCAATTGTTCAATTGTTAATGTAAAATGATGTCAATGATACCATTCAATAAAGTTAACAACCACAATGTGTATTCTTAATCTCTCTGGATGCCCCTTTATGGGACATACAAGTTAAATGACATGTAAAGCTTACAATTGAGTGTACTTGCAGAAATCGCCAGTTCATACCGGAAAAGTGACAGTTGCACTCCATTGACTCAGGTCACTGTAAAATTACTCTGAGAGCCAAGTTTACCGCCAAAGTGTGTGCGACTGGTAATTTTACTGCGACCCCAGATAACAAAGTTTAACAACTGAAAAATGTTCAGTTTAATGTAGTTCTTTCAAGCCTCGACTTGTCTAGTAGTGCACGGTAATAAGTCGGTATCGGCATCGGAATCGGCATCAGAATTGGCCGATTGTGAGCTCAAGAGTTATTGCCCTTGTTGGCCTTGTAATTTCTTGTCATCTTATTACATTTGTCACCACATTTCAAAGAAAGCCATTGAAGATATTTTTATACTGTACCAAGGACCCTGACATAGCTGGTGCTAACTCTCAAAAATCTAGGGCCAAACACAAATTTTGCCCCCCAATCCCCAAAATTTGCATCTAAAACCAAAAGAAATCATGTCCTAAAGGACCTCCATACTTTGCCCCTACTGCACATGCACAGTGTCAAGGACGTTCCAAAATTGGCGCCAATCATCATTCTTTGTTTGGCCCTTCATCAGTTAACATCTCACTGATCTTTGTGCTTGTAAATCTCAGTTTAAATGATGCCAGACACATAAATATTGGAGAAATGGTGATTCTAAGGAGGATAGAGAAGGAGGAGAGGAAAAATGAGCGACAGAAAATATTCAGGGCTGTAACTTAAAATTTTGTGATGAAATTATGTTAAGTTGCCTATTTTCGAGGCATGGGCCTGTTGTTGTCATTCTTGCTTTGAAGTTGCACTGCTTATTCAGTGTTTCCTCTCTCCTTATCCTGTAAGTTCCCCCTTGCTATTCTCCCATGCTTTTGGCATATTTTTGAGTAAGATTACTACTAAAATTTCTTGGGAGAATTAGCTTGGTTACAGAATGAATTCTGTTATTTTCCCCATGTTTACGTTTTCACCCATAGGTGTTTAGACGTTGTGTTCTGCATCTACCATCTGATGTTCTGCAGATTCTTCTTTGAAAGTCTCTGTTTTGCATCAGATAGTGTGTAATATTGATAACTGATTTCGGGCCAGTATTGTCAGTGCCTGGAGTCATGTTTTCTGGTGTTTATACACTTCTTGTTTACATTGGCAACAGTCTCTTTTGAGGGGGGCTTTTTGCCTTTGGAGTAGTTTATCTCATTATAAGATACTGTAGCGTGGCCGAGCTTTCTCCAGTAAACGAAAGGTGCCCCTCTTTCCCCAGACACAAATTCTAAGACTGAATCATGAGGGATTTAAGAGAAGGGCAAGTAATTCTGTGAGTGGTAGAGTGAGTTCTGTTCACTGGAGGGTCACACAAATCACCTGGTTCAGGTTCTGTCTCTCTCTGACTGTATGGTCACTACAGTCTTTCACCTGGTTTCATTTACTCCTGGTGGCGGGCTGAATCTGGTTGGTATAATCTCTTGGTCCAGGTCACTGTAGGGATCTAGAGTGGGCAGATCGGGCAATCATGAGGCATATAATCAAATAAGGAAGACAATGGGAAACAGATAAGTCATATAAAGAGTACCTAAAATTAAATGATGAATTTATTTTCCCCCAAAATAGTTAGTTTCCTCATCCCAGACATTTACATCAACATTGATAAAATATTAATGGTTAAATGACAACTTGTTGTTATCTGGACTATAGCTTTCAAAGGGGTTGAATCGTTAATCGCTTGATGGACGAACGGACGGATGCTAAATATTCATACCGACTCAGGTATGCTGCTGACCCCATGCGTTACGCTTTTATTACAATTTACAGGTTGGTTTTGACAATACGTCCCTGGCTTGAAGGCGCACTAAAAATAACTGAGGGTGAGATATTTAAATGTGCCTGGTCTCAGCACGTTAAGTAAACAATACTTCTGAAATTCTTTGAAAGCCATGAAGACTTTACAGACTAATCGAGCTCAACTCGCTTTAACTTTAGGAACGGTATGCCTGTGAACATCGAACACGTTTGTTTACAATGTACACAACAAATGCGGAAACCCCTCGCTAAAAATAAACTGCTGGGATTCCTGAACCAACTCCGGTCGAATTAACCCAGTTTATGAAACATCGACGTGAAAACGTTCATCGGTAGTACCTTTCAAAGAATTATAATGGTCTGCGATATCTTAGGAGTAATCTTTGTATGGTTGCTTCTTTTGTCTAGCGTTTGGTTTGAGCGTCTGCTTTCCTCGGTGGTTGGGTCACTTTTTTTTTAACTGGGTCAGGTCGGGCTATTTATACCCCCACGGGACATAACCCAGTGGGTTGCCTTTCGTGAGCGGGTCGCCTCTCGGCAATCTCCGTATTTAGGCACGCGCTGACACGGAGACCGAGAATTGTCTCAAGGCCGAAAGAAAAACAAACCGCTATCGAAGGACAAAGTGGATAAATAGCACTTAAATATGAACAGTTTAGATTGTAGGTTCAAATGTGAACTAATTACCGAATATGTGGGTTAATTATGGTCAGTTTCGTTTGTCAAATCAATGACAAAGCGCACTACGGCGCTGAAATCGATCCAGATATAAACAATAAAACAGGGTGAGTTCATATTCACGTGTTATCTTCGAGGTTTTCATTGTGGCGTCTACTGACGATGGAGAATAAAACGGGTCTATCGAAGTGATAACTTATCAAAAGCTATAGTCTGTGTATATTTAAATACACAAAAAGAACCCCTAGAATTCCATATGAGTACCGTGATGTCACATTAGGCGTAACCCATCTACTACGAGTGACTGATTTAAGGAGTTATAGTATACAGACTGAATCAGTGAATGTAATTTCGTGATACTCCTAAACATCGGAATCCCCCGAAAGTAGTTAAGTGCAATTAAATGGAGTTACATGAAGAAATTATTGTTACAAAAAGGGGAAATTTAGGCAATTAAACATTATGATTAGAGCAAAATGCCACATCACCCCCTCGCTTTCAGAAGTTCGCCCCGAACTAAAAGCGATAGGGCGAGGTGCTGTTTTGTAGTAACGGTATGGAAACATTTAATAAAACATTTTTTAATTACTATATTTGAGAAAACTAACTTATAATCTTTAGCAATGTGTACCAATGGGGATCGGTAACTTTAACTTCGAAATTTCGCAAATTTACCCATTTTCTATTTGAGTTCGCGACACTTTGCAAAATTTGTAGGCTACATTGCAAATTCCCTTTTTTTTTTGGAATGTGCGCAACCGAAAACTCACACTTAACATTTTCTTTTTTTTTTACATACTACTACTAGTATTAAGATAAAAATGCAATGTTGCGATATAAGTCTAAATTTTTAATCTTACAAAAATAGATACTAGCAGAGTAGTATTCTTCCCAAACACATTTTGTTGCGAATAGTAGGAGGTGTAACTCCTGTCTATTTGCAACAATGTGTGCTTGAAGCTGCAGCAAGAAAGTTAACTTAATTACGTTAAAACACAGTTTAACCTTGTTACTTAAACACCTGTTTATTTATATATTTTTTTTTAAAATTTGGAAAAGGCATGAATTTAGACCAAATGGACCCACCCAAAGTGCCCTACACCTAATTTGAGTTTCAACCATAATTTTATAATTCAATTCTTTTACTCTTCTCTCTGTTTTCTCTTCAAACCACCCCTCGGAAAGGTCAGGTCAAGGGGTTCTTCTTGTATAGATCCTTGAAACACCGGGTTTTTTAGGAAGGCACCACATCTACACTGGGTTAGGTTTTCAGTTTCAGTAGACACACACTTGGTCGAGATTTTGGTTTCCGTTGACGCGCACTGGGTTATAACTTCAGTTTCGGTTGACGCGCACTGGGTTATGACTTCAGTTTCCGTTGACGTGCACTGGGTTATAACTTCAGTTTCCGTTGACGCACACTGGGTTATAACTTCAGTTTCCGTTGGCGTGCACTGGGTTATGACTTCAGTTTCCGTTGACACGCACTGGGTTATAACTTCAGTTTCCGTTGACGCGCACTGGGTTATGACTTCAGTGTTGGTAGCAACATCGATTTTCTTCGTCACTGCCGGATCGCGCACCCAGAAATCTGTAAGAACATTGGTTGAATCATCAGGTAACGTAATTGTTTCTTCCTTTTTTATCGCCAAGTAGCCATAAGGTAAGAATTGGCGTTTATAGTTTTTGTAATGTTCAGACGCAGACGTCCTTGTAGCATGGAGCAGTTGAGCCGTGTTCTCTTCAATATACGTGCTTGGCGCTCCCAAAAAGAAGAATCTGGGATCACTAGCTAGTTGACTGAACTTTGTAAATGGCGGTGGCAGTACGATATTCTTATCTGGAAAGGTTGGTTCATTAATACGTTCTTGGGGGTTCACTGGTTGATATTTCTCTGATGGTGAGGTAGTATGAGGTATAGAAGTAACCACTACTGAAATGGGTTCTGAATCAAGGGTGTCCTGCACTGTAATCCCTTTTGGTGAGTTGTCTCGGGTAGTAGTGTTGGCGGTTTCGCTATTACAGCTGTCGACTTCCATGTGGGGGTTAGATGCCACAGGATTTTCAGATGGTATGTGGTCTTCTCCCGTCACTGAGCAAGGTTCTTCCAAAAGTGATTGTACAGCTTCTGCAAGTTCGGCTTCAGAAACTTCTGTTGGTAAGTACTCAGGCATGATCTCGTTGAACGGTTTTATGAGTTGGTTTTCTTCTGTAGAATTATGGACATTAGTTGCTTCCTTGGAGGTGGTTTCAATTTTCTTGATTTTTTTTCTGATGAGTGTTGAATAATCATTATCTGCCGTAATAGGAGTTGCATTGCCATGGCCCAGGTACAAAGGTGATATGTCTCCCCACAGTTCGGCTGGCAGGTTCAGGTCTGGAGTTTTTTTTTGGTGTCTCTGGTCTGGCGTTTGGTTTTGTGTTTGGTTTCGGTCGATCTGGTCTAGTCGTTTGTGGGTGTTTAGTGTCGGTTTTCTTGCAAACAATTGACTTGAGTTGAGTTTTTGCTGGTTTACGGGTTGATCGATCTGGCCTTTCGTGAATACGGGCAACATGCTCGGCAAGTTTGTACTTTCGACATGTCTTCACTTGGTAACTACATTTTGCTTCCTGTCTGTAGGGGCAATTTATGACTGAACCATGTGCCTCTTTCAGATGTCTTGCCTTCTTCGCCAGTACAAAAAATCTTCTTCCACAGACCTCGCACTGAAACATATCATCGGTATCCTTGTACATGGTCTGGTTGTGGTAGTACCTTGACATCTGAAAATACATTGAACCCAGCATTATAGAAATTTTCAACTTTCACCAAGAAGGAAAAGAACCACCTAAGTTTTGGAGGAAGCTCGGCTAAATATGCCTTAAATTTAAGTTTCATCTCAGTATTAACGCAACCTATGTTAGTCAGTCAGATGCTTGGTTGCCTCTGGAATAATGTTCTGCCTTGAGAATTTGTTGTTTTTTTGGGGGTTTTTTTTGGTTAATGTTGGGCCGTTTGCTTCTCTTGTCCCCGGGTAGTGATCTTATGGTAGAGAACCATTTTTGCGTTTTGCCATAATATGGTTTCAGACGGTTGTAATGTACTATTGATGCCTGTGAGCTGGGTTTACTTTTTATTCGATACAAAAGATCTGTCACACGTTCAACTATGACATAAGGCCCCTCCCATCGTTTTTGGAGTTTGTATGAATGACCCTTAAGTCGTTTTGACACATGTAACCAGACCGAACTTCCAACTTCATAAGCTGACATTTTTGACTTAATGTCATATGATTTCTTTTGACGGTCACTAGCATCCAGCATCTTCTGTCTTGCTGCCTCATGAATGGTCCACATTGATTCTTCTGGGGCCTCCACGTAATCTACTGGTTCTGATTTCTGTACTTCCGGTGGCCTACCATATAATAAATCAACTGGCAAATCGACTTCACGTCCAAGCATCATTTTACCTGGGGATTCACCAAGACTTTCCTGGATTGACGACCTATATGCATACATGACAATGGGCAATTTTTCGTCCCAGTCCTTCTGTGACTTCGAGATAATCTTACTGAGCATATCTTCAATCGTCCGATTTAATCTTTCTACAAGTCCATCACTTTGGGGATGGTATGCAGTTGTTCTGGTTTTGTCAATTTTTAGCACTTTACAGAGGCTTTGAAATAGCTTTGACTCAAATTGTCTCCCCTGATCAGTGTGAACTTGCTTTGGTATGCCAAATCGATAAATAAAATTCTTGAGAAAGTTATCCGCAACTGTTTCGGCCTCCTGATTTGGCATTGGGTAGGCCTCGGCCCAGCGGGTAAAATAATCAGTCACCACTAAGATGTACTTGTTCCCACTGTTTGTCTGTGTGAGTGGTCCAGTTATATCTAGTGCAACTCGTTCCAGGGGTGCACCTACAATATATTGTTTCATGGTTCCTCTAAGGGAGGGCTTTTTGGGGCCTCTTCCTTGGCATTCTTCACACTTTGTGATGTATCGCCTCACATCCTTGTGAATTCCAACCCAATAGAATCGAGACCTGATTCTTGCTACTGTCCTAGTGATTCCCATGTGTCCAGCAGCTGGGTCTGAATGCAGCATTTTTAAAACTTCTGGTTTCCAGCAACTTGGCAGTATTAATTGCCAACAGACATCTTTATCTGACTCACGAAACCATTTTCTATTTAGAATCCCATCAATGAGTTCGATGTGGTTCCACTGACTCCAATAAGCCTTCGCCGCCGATGGAACATCTGATATATCTTTCCACTCGGGTCGGTTGCCATTCCGTTTCCATTTGATAACATGTTTTAAGACAATGTCGTTGCCTTGGGCCTCCCTTATCTCTACCTTAGATTTGGATTTGACCCAAGTCGAAGATTGCTCATTTTCCTCGGTTTCAGCAGCGGTTTTGCTTTCGTCAACTTTATTGCAGATGGCAAATACAGCTTCTGGTTTGTCTGCTTCCTGTGTGTTTTGAGTATGCTCATTCAGCTCCCTCCTGGAACAGTAATTACAGGAGACACATGGTCTTCGTGACAGACCATCAGCATTACTATGCAACCGTCCAGCTCTGTGCTCGATACTGAAATTATACGTATCCAGGACTTTAAGCCAGCATGCTAACTGACCTTCGGGATTTTTGAACCGCCGAATCCAATTTAAGGCTCCATGATCGGTCCTGATGAGGAAGTTTGTCCCATAAAGGTAATGATGAAAATGTTTAACAGATTCGACCACTGCTAGAAGCTCCCGACGCGTTATACAATATTGCCTTTCCAGTTTGCTCAATGTTCTACTGTAGCAGGCCACCACATGTTCACCATCATCATATTTTTGAGATAACACTGACCCTAATCCAAGACCACTCGCATCAGTGTCTAAGATAAATGGGCGTGTCATATCAGGATATACTTGTATGGGTGGTGACATCAGAAGGGACTTGAGTTTATCAAATGCCTCCGAGCACTCAGAGGTCCACTCAAACTTTGACTGTTTTTCTGTCAGCTTGTGGAGCGGTTTTGCAGTTTTGGCAAAATCGCGGACAAATCTGCGGTAGTATGAAGCGGTTCCTAAGAAACTTCTTACGTCTTTTACACATTTGGGCTGCGGCCATGTTTTTATTGCTGCACATTTTTCATGGTCTGGCTCGATTCCTTTTCCAGAAACCAAGTGCCCACGAAATGTGACCTTTTTTTTAAACAAACTGCATTTCTTCGGTGATACTTTTAATCCTGCTTTGGCTAGTCTGGTAAATATTTCATCAAGCCTCTCCAAGTGTTGGTCAAATGTTTTAGAGAAACAAATGACGTCATCTATGTACAGAAGACAAGTTTGCCACTGGAGTCCTGCCAGAACGGTCTCCATCAGCCTTTGAAATGTCATGCCAGCAGTACAAAGACCGAAAGGCATTGTGTTGAACTGGAACAGCCCATTAGTCGTGGTAAAGGCGGTCTTTGGGCGATCAGCCTCTTGAACTGGAACCTGCCAGTAGCCAGAACATAAATCTAGTGTGGAAAACAGTGTTGACCCCCGTAGTGCATCCAGGGAATCATCAATTCTTGGGAGCGGATATGAGTCCTTTATCGTGACCCTTTAATTTCCTGTAATCTATGCAGACACGGAGTTGACCGGTCTTTTTCCTTACAAGCACTATGGGTGCAGCCCATGGTGATTTTGAGGGCTCAATTACCCCTGCAGATAGCATGCGCTGGATTTCATTGCCAGCTTCTTCTCTGAGTGTTAATGGTATCCTGTGAGGTGGTTCTTTGCTGGGTCAGGCACTTCCAGTGTCAATATGATGTTAAATAACATCGGTTAACCCTAGATCATCCTTTGATTTGGCAAATATATTTTTGTGCTTGGTCAGCAGCACTTCTAGTTGCCTGCATTGGTTGGGGGTTAACCTGTCTTGACAGGACTCTAATAGATCTGTTACGTGATCTGGCAGAACCTCTGCAGTTTTCTGCTTAACTTCTTGCATTTTGAGGACCTGGTGCTTTTCGGTTTGTTCTTGAACTGGACCTGGTACAATTTCTGCTGGAGAAACCATTTGGCATTCTGCGACATGTGTGTCTTTGTAGAGCATTTGTGGTTTATCCAGCAGGTTAATGACTCGCAAAGGTAGTACAGTCTGATCTGTATTAACTAAGCACTTGGCAACCAATATGCCTTTTCTCGTCATCATATCACCGGGTCATTCAACAACAGCATCAACCCTTTGTGGTATACCGCTTTTAATTTTTGTGGGGATTACCATCTCACTGCAAGGAGGAACGACTACATTCTCAGAGAGGGAGATTCTGAAGATGGAAGTTTCTTTACTCTCCAGTTCGCTCTTCACGGTTTTCCCTTTAAATGAGAGACTATTTCTTTTCACATTTATTTCACACTCATACTCACGTAGGAAATCACACCCCAAAATGGCATGCGTCTCTATATTCGCTATTATCCAGCGGTGTCTGAAAGTGAATCCTTCTATCTCTATAGGTAGGCTTACTACACCATTAGGCTTCATGACACTCCCATCAGCAAGATGCAATTCACCGCAAGCCTGTTTCAGGGGTGGCCGTCTATCTACTGGAAGGTCCATATACTTTTGAGTATGCAAAACAGATATAGTCGACCCTGTGTCGACCAAACAATTTACAATGTCTCCATACAATTCAGCCTTAACAATTATGCCATCATTCGCTAACTCTCTAATATCAAAAATACGTTTGGGTCTATCAGAATTTTCTGCCCAGTCTCGACCCGCAGTCTCGGCATCTAACAGTTTTCCTGATGAGTTTGTGTTTCAGCATTCTTTCCGGTACTAGATGGGTTGTTTGCTCTTGCTTTGTTATTATGATTTTTTAGGTCCCATTGTCGTTTTCTGCAGTCTTTTATATAATGGCCCGGCTTATCGCAGTAATGACACCTGGCTGATTTTCGATTAGGTGAGTCTTCCTGTGGTTGGCCTGCAACTTTTCGAACCAAGTTCGTCAAATCATTTTGGGACATTGTTACGGTTGTGCTAGGTTCTACTTGCTTCTCCACGGCGGGTATCTCAGTTTGTGCTCTCACATTGAAGCGATTCTGATTTCTCCGATTTCTACTGATGCGGAATGCTTCATACTTGAGAGCTAGGTTTAAGGCCTGGTCTACATTCTCCGAGCTCCCCTGGCAAATAGCCCACTCAATCTCTGTATCATTTAGGGCATCACAAAAACTTTTGTAGGCCAGGCTATCTCTGAGCTCGCTGCTTGCTGAAGGATATGCCATCCTGGCTAGTCTCTTGATGTCCTGAACCAACTCAGGAAGTGACTCATCTTTTCGCCTTACTCTAACATTGAGTTGTGCTCTGTACATTTCGCATTGGTTTTGCAGTTCAAATCGTGAACGCAACATGCCCACCAGATGGGGATAGTTATTCAGCTGGCCTTGGTTTAGGTCTGCTAAAACGCTTCTGGCTGGGCCCCGCATACACACTATTAACTGCATGGCCTTTATCCTATCGTTCCACCCATTAAGTTTGCTGACCATCTCAAAATGTGTAAGGTAATCACTCCAGCTTGACTTGCCATCATATGTGTCCGGTCTGGTCACTCCTACACTAGGGATCATATATGGGCCTTGGTCATTGAACTCGGTTTGGTCAATCATGCCTCTGTTATCGTGAATGCAGTGGGTATTGCTCACGCTATTATGTTGGTTATGATCCCACCACCCGCTTGTGAGGTCACCACAGGCCATGTTTGGGCCTACTCTATCGTTTCCCCTATCCAGCCTTCCAGGAGGTACATGCACATAGGTCCTATCTGTGTCTCTATTCTCAAAATCTCTATTTTGGTTCACAAAATTGCTGTTTTGCTGAACAACTTTTTCTAACATATTACTCAATAGGTCAATTTTATTATTTAAAGCCCCAACTTCAGATTTTAAATCATTTATTTTATCCTCATTGTGTTTCACAGCAATTTCAGTGTCATTAGTGTTTTTTCTATCTACAGACATGACCGGTGCACTAGAACTTGGGGACGGGTTATGAGAGGTTTCTGTCTGGTCTGAATGACATTCACTGCCAAGGTTATCAGTCCCCATTTCTAATTGGTTGTTATTCTCAAAGCGCCTACTCCTTTTATTTTTAGGCATTTTTATTTTTTTTTTTTTTAGTTATTTATTTACTCAGTTAATACAGTTCTATGTTCATTTATTTGCACCGGTTTTATTCATCTAACATTGTATTCATTTTATTTATCTGTGTTATTTTTAGTTATTAAATTATTTAATCACTCAAGTATCAGTGCCGGTTTTTAAAATTTATCCCACCTGATTTCCACCAAAATGTGTAGCGTGGCCGAGCTTTCTCCAGTAAACGAAAGGTGCCCCTCTTTCCCCAGACACAAATTCTAAGACTGAATCATGAGGGATTTAAGAGAAGGGCAAGTAATTCTGTGAGTGGTAGAGTGAGTTCTGTTCACTGGAGGGTCACACAAATCACCTGGTTCAGGTTCTGTCTCTCTCTGACTGTATGGTCACTACAGTCTTTCACCTGGTTTCATTTACCCCTGGTGGCGGGCTGAATCTGGTTGGTATAATCTCTTGGTCCAGGTCACTGTAGGGATCTAGAGTGGGCAGATCGGGCAATCATGAGGCATATAATCAAATAAGGAAGACAATGGGAAACATAAGTCATATAAAGAGTACCTAAAATTAAATGATGAATTTATTTTCCCCCAAAATAGCTAGTTTCCTCATCCCAGACATTTACATCAACATTGATAAAATATTAATGGTTAAATGACAACTTGTTGTTATCTGGACTATAGCTTTCAAAGGGGTTGAATCGTTAATCGCTTGATGGACGAACGGACGGACGCTAAATATTCATACCGACTCAGGTATGCTGCTGACCCCCATGCGTTACGCTTTTATTACAATTTACAGGTTGGTTTTGACAGTACGTCCCTGGCTTGAAGGCGCACTAAAAATAACTGAGGGTGAGATATTAAAATGTGCCTGGTCTCGGCACATTAAGTAAACAATACTTCTGAAATTCTTTGAAAGCCATGAAGACTTTACAGACTAATCGAGCTCAACTCGCTTTAACTTTAGGAACGGTATGCCTGTGAACATCGAACACGTTTGTTTACAATGTACACAACAAATGTGGAAACCCCTCGCTAAAAATAAACTGCTGGGATTCCTGAACCAACTCCGGTCGAATTAACCCAGTTTATGAAACATCGACGTGAAAACGTTCATCGGTAGTACCTTTCAAAGAATTATAATGGTCTGCGATATCTTAGGAGTAATCTTTGTATGGTTGCTTCTTTTGTCTAGCGTTTGTTTTGAGCGTCTGCTTTCCTCGGTGGTTGGGTCACTTTTTTTTTAACTGGGTCAGGTCGGGCTATTTATACCCCCACGGGACATGACCCAGTGGGTTGCCTTTCGTGAGCGGGTCGCCTCTCGGCAATCTCCGTATTTAGGCACACGCTGACACGGAGACCGAGAATTGTCTCAAGGCCGAAAGAAAAACAAACCGCTATCGAAGGACAAAGTGGATAAATAGCACTTAAATATGAACAGTTTAGATTGTAGGTTCAAATGTGAACTAATTACCGAATATGTGGGTTAATTATGGTCAGTTTCGTTTGTCAAATCAGTGACAAAGCGCACTACGGCGCTGAAATCGATCCAGATATAAACAATAAAACAGGGTGAGTTCATATTCACGTGTTATCTTCGAGGTTTTCATTGTGGCGTCTACTGACGATGGAGAATAAAACGGGTCTATCGAAGTGATAACTTATCAAAAGCTATAGTCCGCGTATATTTAAATACATAAAAAGAACCCCTAGAATTCCATATGAGTACCGTGATGTCACATTAGGCGTAACCCATCTACTATGAGTGACTGATTTAAGGAGTTATAGTATACAGACTGAATCAGTGAATGTAATTTCGTGATACTCCTAAACATCGGAATCCCCCGAAAGTAGTTAAGTGCAATTAAATGGAGTTACATGAAGAAATTATTGTTACAAAAAGGGGAAATTTAGGCAATTAAACATTATGATTAGAGCAAAATGCCACAATACATTATTATTATCCGTAAGTGTTGCAATAATTATTTAAAATAATTTTAAAATTTTTGACCACACTTACCCTTAGGATCCATTGGGGCTCAACGTTACTTTTCAGAAACTTGGGCTTCGCTGAAAAAATATTTTTCAAAAATTATTTTGAATTTCATTTGCTTTTTTCAATGTTAATGGATCATGTTATTATGTATCTTTGTGTTTAGGGGTTTGTGCGAGTACTAGGACTTGTTGTTGTCTTTTCACAATGAAAGGATATTGTTCAAATTGTAATAGGAAGAAATCTTCCTCTGACTTTCATGATCATTGTATTAATTGTAGTCAGTGTACTCGCACTAACTCCTGTTCAATATGTGAATATTGGGATGACAAACATTGGAAACGTGTGTCACGGTATGTTGTTAGTGGAGAAAGGGCTATGCCGGTCCTTTCTCCGCAGGGTCACTCTAGTCTATCAGTTTCTATTTCAGAGGAACAAGAACAGGGTGATGTTTCTATGTTACCTTCCAAGAGTGCGCTTCCGTCGTCACAATTGAATGAAGAGCTAGCGGCAAAAGTGCTCATGGAGATACGACAGTTGCCTAAGAGGTCCCGAGTAGGATCGACGGCGCTGTCGTCCGCTAGCTCGCCCGGTGTAGCGTCCATTCACCGAATGGTTCGGCAGCCGGGTTCGTCCGTTGCGGTCCAGGAGGAAATGTTGGGTGATGCGAGCACTATAAACATTCTAGATGCACACCCAGTGACGGCGGATGTTAGGAGAGATCGGAGGAAGCCTTCTAGTCCGGTTCCTAGCTTGTCCAGGTTCAGCCGGGCCACGGGCGAGAGAGGCCCCTCTCTCGTACAACAACATCAGGGACCTGATATTGTGGTACAAAATGTGTCGCAAGCGGAGCACACGTCCGTCGCTCGGGACGCTCCGTTGTTTAGGCAGTCCGCGGAGACTGCTCAGGCTTCCTCATCCTCTCACCAGCGCACACGACCGCACCTTGGCTACGTGACCGCGGATATTCTACCAGCTTCGCCGATAAGGGATTCTTTGGCGACCAGGTCACGCCATCCGGTAGCCAGGGACACGATAGACACGGTAGACTCCGGACGTTCGCATAGGAAGAGTATGCGGGAGTCAGTTGATGCGGAGCTTCCCGCGGCTAAGTAGCGAAAGACCGCTACTCCGCAGGCCTCGATGACGGACGTGCTTGCTCAGATAGCACAAATTATCGCAGCATCCCAGCAACCGACAGAATCTGTGTCGGATCGGGAATTATCCGACGGCGCTGGGTCGGTACGCTCCGCCGAAGCATCGGGTGCGGATGACCGGGAGCATCATGAGGTCCGACCGGATGGTGAAAGGGATACGGATGACTTGGAGCTATCCCTTTCAGAACAACATAAAGCTGCCGTGGATTTCATCTGGCACTTCCTTCCTCATGTTGTTTCGTCGGGCCAGACTGCTGCGGTACCAGACTAGAGAATAATAGCGTCATTGGACACTGAATTCTTCGAGCGGTTCAGAGACATCGTCCCTGAGTTTCCGTCTCAGTCCAATAATGTCACAAGGACATTTGAATTATTGAACGACGCTATATTCAAGCTTGCTTCCAAAACAGGCAAAGCTGGTTTCTTGTCCTCCAATGCTCTTAACCTGCCTTTCATTAATGCAAGGAATAAATTCGATACGGCAGGACAGGGTATTCCGAGAGTTCCTCTGCGTCTTGACGACGAGGCGGAAGACTTAGAATTGTCGTTACCGTCGTCTATATCCGTTCCATCCGTGGTGTTGGATATGACAATCACGTCTAACAGGGCCAGTTTAGACGCTTTATCTTACGCAGACCACCTTACAAAGGCGTTATCACTGCGGCTTCAAGGGAAAGAATTCCAGGATATACAATCCTCTTTAAGACTTCTTTCAAGGGCAGTGGCTTATTCCACGTATAACTCCGCCCTCTCAGTGGCAAACCTGGAGTTGGTTAGACGTGACGCAGCCTTAGCTACATCCACACAAGTGGATAGTAAGGTGAAGAACTCTCTCAGAGTCGCTTCGGTCTCCGGAGAACTTCTATTCGACGGCAAGCTTTCTGCTATCTACGATAAAATTACTAAGAAAGCTTCGGATTCTCTGCTGTTTAAATCCGCTTCCAAAAAGTCGGATACGGCAGAGAAGAATAAGACAGGCACTTCTGGGTCTAATGCACCCAAGAAAGGTTCTTATAGAGGTTCCGGTGCATCCTCTTGGTCTTATTCAAGAGACCGTCAAGGCAGCGACTCACGTGCGGGACGTCCTTCGGGCTGGGACAATCGGTCGGACGCCCCGAGGTCGACGGGACGAGGTGCGGGTCGTGGAGGACGTGGTTTCTCCTCCCGCAGGCCTCGCAGGTCCAGGAGGTGATGGCTTCAACCTCTATCGTGTTCCGGTTGGCGGAAGGTTGTCGAGTTTTTCAAAAGAGTGGGCGTCGATTACGGACGACCCTTGGGTGAGAGGGGTGATTTCGGAAGGTCTAAGAATATCCTTCAAACGAAAGCCTCCTTTAACTTGAAGTCCAAAATGGACTCAACTTCCGTCAAATCCGCAGAAAAGAGACGCTCTGTTATCGGAGGTGCAGTCTCTTTTAATGAAGAACGCGGTAGAGGTCGTAGAAGACCAGGAAACACCGGGATTCTACAGCCATCTGTTTCTGGTTCCGAAACCAGATGGCTCGTTCCGTCCAGTTATAGATTTGAGCTGGATAAACAAGCTGATCGTCGCTCCGAAATTTTATATGGAGACGATTCGGTCGGTCAGAGCGAGTATTCGGGTGAACGATTATGCTACAAGCATAGATCTCAAGGATGCGTACTTTCATGTCATGGTACATCCGACATTCAGAAAGTATCTACGCTTCGCAGTCCTAGGAGTTGTGTATCAATTCCGGGCGATGTGCTTCGGATTGAACCTAGCACCCTGGGCTTTCACTCGGGTAATGAACTCGGTAATGATGTATTTCCGAGCTCATTCGTCTGCGGTAACGTCGGCCTACTTGGACGACATTCTTCAGAGGTACGGCAACGAGTTAACGCTTCAGAACGATGTGCAGAATCTGCTTCTATTGCTCCGACGTCTCGGTTTTGTTATAAACGAGGAGAAGTCGGATCTGGTGCCGTCCAAGTCATTCACTCATCTGGGAATGAGCTTCGAGACGCACAACAATCTCGTTCGTCTGCCGTTAACCAGAGCGAAATTAGTCAGTTGTTACACTCGCTATTGTCTTCATGCAGACAAAGTCACAGCGAGGGAGTTTATGAGACTGATAGGTCTGTGCGGAGCCGCCGCGGATCTCATTCCGATGGGGCGGTTACGCACTCGATCTCTCCAAATTTTCTTAACTCAAAATTGGAGTGTGAAGATTCATTCGCTCGACATAGACGTTCTCTTGTCAGATCAAGTGAAACAAGAGATTCAGACTTGGGCAAACATTCAGTGGTTATCTCAGGGAGTTCCGCTGCAGTTGCCGGATCCGAGTTTTACCATTATGACGGATGCCAGTCAAACAGGTTGGGGTGCAACATTGATCCCAACGGATTCGAGATGCCAGGGTCTTTGGGATCCACAGTTCCTAAGCAAGCACATAAACATCAAGGAAATGATGTCAATTTGGCTTGCGTTACGTCATTGGATGGACATTATTCACAAAGCTCATGTCCAAATTCTGTCCGACAATACGACAGTAGTGGCATATATACGGAACCAGGGTGGCACTCATTCCATTCCGTTATTCAAGTTAACGGATAGAATCCTTCTGTTTGCTCTAGAACATCAAGTTCTACTTTCGGTCCGTCAATTTGCTCTAGAACATCAAGTTCTACTTTCGGTCCGTCATATACCGGGTCGTCTGAATGTACTAGCAGACTCCCTTTCACGGAAGGGTCACTTGTTGCCGTCGGAGTGGACTGTCAACAAACAAGTATTCAATCAGATTTGCTACCAGTGGGAACGGCCAATGATAGACTTATTTGCGACACATCTCAACAATCAGTTGCAGACGTATGTGTCACCGTGCCCGGATCCAAGAGCATTTGCAGTAGACGCTCTATCGATCTCATGGGACGGAATGATAGGATATGCGTATCCTCCAGCGCCGTTGATTCAGCAAATATTGTTAAAGATAAAACAATCTCAGTGCAAGATTCTGTTGGTAGCATCTCTGTCTCCACAGAGACCGTGGATAAATCTACTCAGGTGTCTGTTGTGGGACCTACCGCGAAAGCTTCCTCCACGGGAGGATCTTCTTTCGCAGAGGAAACCGCGTCGACTTCATCACAACCCGCAAGGTCTCAACCTTCACGTTTTTCCGTTGTGCGGTCCTTCTTGCATGGCAAGCACTTTACAGGACGAGCAGTGGACGCGATTTCTAACTGTAGGAGGACCTCCTCTTCGCTAAATTATGCGGCTAAGTGGAAGGTTTTTCGTCGTTGGTGTAGGGATCATTCTGTTGATATTTTTGATTCCTCCATACCAGACATTGCAAACTTTCTAGTATACTTGTTTGACGAAATCAAACTGCAGCCTGTTACTATTAAGGGTTATAGGTCTATGTTATCTGATACCTATGCACATCACGATAGGTTACAAATTGGATCTAATGTCTCTTTATCTAAGTTAGTTAGAAACTTCTGGATAAATAGACCCAGAACTCTTAGATTAATTCCTAAGTGGAATTTAGCTTGGGTTCTTCTTAAACTAAAGGAAAAGCCATTTGAGCCTCTTGGGACAGTAGATTTCAAATTCTTGTCTTATAAGACAGCTTTTCTCTTAGCTTTCTCTTCTGCTAGAAGAGTCAGTGAGCTTCATGCACTATCGGTGGACGATTCTCACTATCGTAGTGTCGGGAACACTATCACCTTCACTACTAATGTTGGTTTTTTAGCTAAGAATCAGGCTCCTAATAAATATCCGGAATCTATTGTTTTTAAGGCTCTTCCGTCTTCAGACGGACGTAGGCCTTTACTCTGTCCTGTTAGAGCTTTACGCATTTATAAACAGAGATCTCAGTTTATCAGAAAGGGACGAAAACGTTTCTTTCTGTCTCTGATGCCTAATAGAAAGGACATTTCGGTCCATTCTATTGCTAGATGGATTCAATTAACTATCCGTACTGCTTATGAAAATTTATCTTCTTCTCAGCAGTCTGTGCTTAAGATTTCGGCTCATGAAGTAAGAGCTCTTTCTACATCTTAGGCTTACGCAAATAGTGTGGCTATTACAGATTTAATGAAGGCTGCTTATTGGTCTCAGCCATCCACATTCACGAATTTTTATCTCAGAAATATTGAGTCCATTTCTGGAGACCTGCATTGTTTAGGTCCATTATCTGTTGCTCAGAATGTCGTCCACTAAACAGTTGCAACTATAGTTATGCAGGTTTTCTGTTCCGGCAGTGACTCCGTCCTGCTGCCCTCTTCGCTCTGGGCTATTTGACCCAGGCCAAGGGGAAGGGGGGGGGGGGAGGGTGTTCCCTTAGGTCACCTGCTTTATAGTGAAAAGCAAGGGAATTCCTCCTCCGGAGTCAGTAATTCTGAGTCGTTTCCGGGATGGTTTTAGAGTGTAATATTAATGTTAAAAATTCATTCATGTCATATTTTTAAAGTGTAGCTCGGTGTGAAGCATTTGTATATGTCAAGTGTCAAACGGGCGTTAATATACAATCCTCGGACACTTTTAAAGAATATAAAGAGTCTCAATTCTCTGGACTAACTTTATTTATTGGCTTACTTTAAAAATAATTAGTATAATGGGTTATACTGGATGTTAATAGAGAACATGAATGTTATTGTGCTCAATTATGAAGGGTATTGTATCTTTCTAATTTATCATAAAATAAGAAAGATAAATGTAAAGCCTAATACTCCTTTTCTCCTTGAGGGGTTCACTCTATATTATATAGTTGAGCTTACTGGATTTTCCTCTATGTCCTAGGCCCTCCAGCCTTTTTACTATTCAGCTATGTCTGGGTCATCGGTGCAGTATAAAAATGTTAAAAAATTTATAGTAATTTATATATTTTTTATACTTACCAATGACCCAGACGGGGATGGCCCTCCCAGGAGTTGGGAACTCATACCTCCCCGCTGAGTACATAGCGCTGACCAGGCACTGCCAGTAAGAATGATGATTGGCGCCAATTTCGGAACGTCCTTGACACTGCGCATGCGCAGTAGGGGCAAAGTATGGAGGTCCTTTAGGACATGATTTCTTTTGGTTTTAGATGCAAATTTTGGGGATTGGGGGGCAAAATTTGTGTTTGGCCCTAGATTTTTAAGAGTTAGCACCAGCTATGTCTGGGTCATTGGTAAGTATAAAAAATATATAAATTACTATAAATTTTTTAACTTTTTCTTGAAAAACCCTGGAATTTGAAATTAGCCCTTGAGAAACCCTTGAACTTTCAGAAATCTCTTGAAAAACCCTTAAATACCAAGCTATTTCCTGGGCATTGTAAATATATGTGTACTCGCCTTTTACTTGTTTGTTGCGCTCATGTTGCTCAGTTAAAAAAAAATGTAAAAAAGTATGGAACATTTTACCAAGATTACTGTAACACAGATCACACTTTGGGTACCAGTACTTCCTGACTTCCAAAGTCAGATCTGTGTCACATGAATCTTAGATTTTTAAAGCTCATACAACAAGCTAAATAGTATATGTAGCCCTTGAAAAAAAAAGAAGCCCTTGAAAAACCCTTGAACTTTGTGAGCAAATTTTTGTATGAACCCTGTGTCAAGGAGGTCTCGAAATTGGCGCCAATTATCATTCTTTGTTTGGCCCTTCATCAGTTCACATCTGACTGATATATTTGTGCTTGTAAATCTCAGTTTAAATGATGCCAGACACATAAATATTAGAGAAATGGTGGACCTAAAGAGGAAATAGAAGGAGGAGAGGAAAAATTAGTGGCAGGAAATTATCAGGGCTGTAACTTAAATTTTTTTTATGAAATTATGTTATGTTCCCTAATTTCAAGGCATGGGCCTGTTGTTGTCATTCTTGCCATAAAGTTACACTGCTTGATCAGTGTTTCCTCTCTCCCTTTCCTTTAAGTCCCCCCTTGCTATTCTCCCATGCTTTTGGCATATTTTCTGTAATATTATTACTAAAATTTCTTTGGAGTTTTGGCTTGGTAACAGAATGAATTCTGTTTTTTCCTCATGTTTACGTCCTCACCCATGGGTGTTTACCATCTGCTGTTCTGCAGTTTCTTCCCTGGAAGTCTCTGTTTTGCATCAGATAGTGTTGAATTGATAACTGATTTCGGGCCATGTTTATCAGTGCCTGGAGTCATGTTTCCGGTTTTTATACACTTCTTGTTTACATTGACAACGGTTTCTGTTGAGAGTGATTTCTTGTCTTTGTATTAGTTTAATCATAACAAGATACATTATTATTATACGTAAGTGTTGCATTAATTTTTTTGAAATATTTTAAAAAATTTTGTCCACACTTAGGCTTTTTTGGGATCCATTGGGGCTCACCGTTACTTTCAGAAACTTGGGCTTTTCTGAAAAAATATTTTTAAAAAAATTGATTTTGATTTCATTTATTTTTTCTATATGTTAATGGATCATGTTATTATGTATCTTTGTTTTCAGGGGTTGGTGCGAGTACTAGGACTGTTTGTGTTCTTTTCACAATGAAAGGATATTGTTCAAATTGTAATAAGAGGAAATCTTCCTCTGACTTTCATAATCATTGTATTAATTGTAGTCAGTGTACTCGCACTAACTCCTGCTCAGTGTGTGTCAATTGGGATGACAAACATTGGAAACGTGTGTCACGGTATGTTGTTAGCAGGGATAGGTCCATGCCGGTCCTTTCTCCACAGGGTCACTCTAGTTTTTCAGTCTCTTTTTCAGAGGAACAAGAACAGGGTGATGTTTCCGTGATGTCTTCCAAAAGTGTGCCTCCGTCGTCACAGTTAAATGAAGAGCTAGCGGCAAAAGTGCTCATGGAAATACGTCAATTGCCTAAGAGGTCCCTAGTAGGATCGATGGCATTGGCGTCCGCTAGCTCGCTCGGTGTAGCGATCATTCATCGAATGGCTTGGCAGCCGGGTTCGTCCGTTGCGGTCCAAGAAGGAGATTTGGGTGATGCGAGCACTATAATTACACAAAGTGCACACCCAGTGACGACGGATCAGAGGATGGAATGGAGGAAGCCTATTAGTCCGGTTCCTAGCTCGTCCAGGTCCATCTGGGCTGCGAGCGAGGGAGGTCCCTCTCTCGTACAACAACATCTGGGACCAGATGTTGTGGTACAAAACGTTTCGCATTCGGAGCATACGTCTGCCACCCGGGACGCTTCGTTATATAAACAGTCCGGAGAGACTGTCAATATGGCTTCCTCATCCTCACGGCAGTGCACACGACCACACCTTGGCTACGTGACCACGGATATCCAGCCAGCTTCGCCGATCAGGGATTCCACGGTGACCAGGTCATGCCAGGGACACGAGGCCTGTAGACTACGGACGTTCGCATAAAAGAAATATGCAGGAGTCAATGTCCAGGGAGCTTCCAGCGGCAAAGCAACGTAAGACCGCTGCTCCACAGGCCTCAGTGACAGACGTGCTATCACAAATAGCACAACTTATCACAGCATCCCAGCAGACGACAGAATCTCTGTCGGATCAGGAATTATCCGACGACGCTGGGTCGGTACGCTCCGTGAAGCATCAGGTACGGACGACCAAGAACTTCAAATGGTCCGACAGGATGGCGAAAGGGATTCAGAGGATCTGGAGTTTTCCCTTTCGGAACAACAAAAAGCTGCCGTAGATTTTATGTGACATTATCTTCCAGAGGTTGTTCCGTCGGACCAGAATGCTGTAATGCCGGATAAGAGACTGATAGCGTCACTGGACACAGTATTTTTTGATTGGTTTAGGGACATCGTCCCTGAGTTTCCGACACAGTCCAATAATGTCACAAGAACGTTTGAACTATTGAATGACGCTATATATAAGCTTGCTACCAAACAAGCAAGTATGGTTTCTTGTCCGCAAATACTCTACATCTGCCTTTCATCAGTTCAAGGAATAAATTTGAAACGGCAGGACAGGGCATACCGAGAGTTCCTCTGCGTCTAGATGACCAGGCTGAAGACCTAGAATTGTCTATACCATCGTCTATGTCAATTCCAATCACGACGTTGGAAACGACAATAATGTCTAATAGAGTTAACTTAGACGCTTTATCATACGCAGATCACCTTACTAAAGCGTTATCATTGCGTCTTGAAGGAAAAGAATTCCAGGATATACAATCCTCCTTAAGAGTTCTTTCGAGGGCCATAGCTTATTCCACGTATAACTCTGCCCTTTCAGTGGCAAACCTGGAGTTGGTGAGACGTGACGTGGCCCTAGCTATAGTAAGGTGAAAAACTCTCTCAGAGTCGCTCCGGTCTCCGGAGAGCTTCTCTTCGATGGCAAGCTTTCAGCAATCTATGATCAGATAACTAAGAAAGCTTCGGATTCTCTGCTATTCAAATCCGCTTTTAAAAAGTCGGATACAGCAGAAAAGAGTAAGACAGGCACTTCTGGGACAAGTACACCCAAGGGAAGTTCCTATAGAGGTTCCTATGCATCCTCTAGGTCTTATTCTAGAGACCGTCAAGGCAGCGACTCATGTAGGGGACGTTATACTGGCCGAGATAACCGGTCAGACGTCCCTGGATCGACGGGGCGAGGTGCGGGTCGTGGAGGACGTAGTTTCTTCTTCCGCAAGCCTTGCAGGTCCAGGAGGTGATGGTATGAACCTCTATCGTGTTCCGGTAGGCAGAAGATTGTCGAGTTTTGTAAACAATTGGGCGTCAATTACGGACGATCCCTGGGTTCGAGGGGTAATTTCGGAAGGACTAAGAATATCCTTCAAACGAAAGCCTCCATTAACTCGAAGTCCAAAATGGACTCAACTTCCGTCAAATCCGCAGAAAAGAGACGCTCTTCTATCAGAAGTACAGTCTCTTCTGGAGAAGAACGCGGTAGAGGTTGTAGAAGACCAGGAATGACCGGGTTTCTACAGCCATCTGTTTCTGGTTCCAAAACCAGACAGCTTGTTCCGTCCAGTCATAGATCTGAGCTGGATAAACAAGCTGATCGTCGCTCCGAAGTTCTATATGGAGACAATTCGATCAGTCAGAGCGAGTATTCGGGGTGAACGACTAAGCTACAAGCATAGATCTCAAGGATGCGTACTTTCACGTCATGATACATCCGACATTCAGAAAGTATCTACGCTTTGCAGTCCTAAGAGTTGTATATCAGTTCAGAGCGATGTGCTTCGGTTTGAACCTAGCGCCCTGGGCTTTCACTCGAATAATGAACTCAGTAATGATGCATTTCCGAGCTCATTTGTCTGCGGTAACGTCGGCCTACCTGGACGACATTCTTCAAAGGTACGGCAACGAGTTAACGCTTCAGAACGATGTGCAGAATCTGCTTTTATTACTCCGACATCTCGATTTTATAATAAACGAGGAGAAGTCGGATCTGGTGCCGTCCAAGTCATTCACCCACTTGGGAATGAGCTTCGAGGCGCACAACAGTCTCGTTCGTCTGCACTCGTCCTCTCCAAATTTTCTTGACTCAGAATTGGAGAGTAAAGATTCATTCGCTCGATATAGACGTTCTTCTGTCAAATCAAGTGAAACAAGAGATTCAGACTTGGGCAAACATTCAGTGGTTAACTCGGGGAGTTCCACTGCAGTTGCTGGATCCGAGTTTTACTATTATGACGGATGCCACTCAAACAGGTTGGGGTGCAACATTGATCCCAACGGATTCGAAGTGCCAGGGTCTTTGGGATCCGCAGTTTCTAGGCAAGCACATAAACATCAAAGAAATGATGTCAATTTGGCTTGCGCTATGTCATTGGATGAACATTATTCACAAAGCACATGTCCAAATCCTGTCCGACAATACGACAGTAGTAGCGTATATTCGGAACCAGGGAGGCACTCATTCCATTCCGTTATTCAATTTAACGGAAAGAATCCTTCTGTTTGTACTAGAACACCAAGTTCTACTTTCGGTCCGTCATATTCCGGGTCGTCTGAATGTATTAGCAGACTCCCTTTCACTGAAGGGTCGCTTGTTGACGTGAGAATGGACTCTCAACAAACAGGTATTCAATCAGATTTGCTACCAATGGGAGCGGCCAATGATAGACTTATTTGCGACACAGCTCAACAATCAGTTGCAGACGTATGTGTCACCATGTCCGGATCCTCGAGCATATGCAGTAGACGCTCTATCGATCTGGTGGGACGGAATGATAGGATATGCGTATCCTCCAGCGCCGTTGATTCAGCAGATATTGCTAAAGATAAAACAATCTCAATGCAAAATTCTGTAGCATCTCTGTCTCCACAGAGACCGTGGATAAATCTACCGGTACTCGGGTGTCTGCTGTGGGACATACCGCGGAAGCTTCCTCCATGAGAGGATCTTCTTTCGCAGAGGAAATCGCGTCAACTACATCACAACCCGCAAGGTCTCAACCTTCATGTATTTCCGTTGTGCGCTCCTACTTGCACGGCAAGCATTTTGCAGGACGAACAGTGGACGCAATTTCTAACTGTAGGAGGACCTCCTCTTCGCTAAACTATGCTGCTAAGTGGAAGGTCTTTTGTCGTTGGTGTAGGAATCATTCTGTTGATATTTTTGATCCCTCCATTCCAGACATTGCAAACTTTCTGGTATACTTGTTTGATGAGATCAAACTGCAGCCTGTTACTATTAAAGGTTATAGGTCTATGTTATCTGATACCTATGCACACTATGATAGTTTACAAATTGGATCTAATGTCTCTTTATCTAAATTAGTTAGAAACTTCTCGATAAATAGACCTAGAACCCTTAGATTAATTCCTAAATGGAATTTAGCTTGGGTTCTTCTTAAACTAAAAGAAAAGCCATTTGAGCCTCTTGAGACAGTGAACTTCAAATTCTTATCTTATAAGACAGCATTTCTCTTAGCTTCCTCTTCTGCTAGAAGAGTCCGTGAGCTTCATGCACTATCTGTGGACGATTCTCACTATCATAGTGTCGGGAACACTATTACCTTTACTACTAATGTTGGATTTTTGGCTAAGAATCAGGCTCCTAATAAATATCCGGAACCTGTTGTTATTAAGGCCCTTCCGTCTTCAGACGGGCATAGGCCTTTACTCTGTCCGGTTAGAGCTTTACGTATTTATAAACGAAGATCTCAGTTTATCAGAAAGGGACGAAGACGCTTCTTTCTGTCTCTGATGCCTAATAGAAAGGACATTATGGTCCATTCTATTGCTAAATGGATTCAATTAACTTTCTGTACTGTTTATGATAATCTATCTTCAACTCAGCAGTCTGTGCTTAAGATTTCGGCTCATGAAGTAAGAGCTCTTTCTACATCTTGGGCTTACGCAAATAGTGTTGCTATTACAGATTTAATGAAGGCTGCATATTGGTCTCAGCCATCCACATTCACAAATTTTTATCTCAGAAATATTGAGTCCATTTCTGGAGACCTGCATTGTTTAGGTCCATTATCTGTTGCTCAGAATGTCGTCCACTAAACAGTTGCAACTATAGTTATGCAGGATTTCTGTTCCGGCAGTGACTCTGTCCTGCTGTCCTCTTCGCTCTGGGCTATTTGACCCAGGGCAAGGGGAAGGGTGGGGGGGGGGGGGGGAGGGAGGGTGTTCCCTTAGGTCACCTGCTTTATAGTGAAAAGCAAGGGGATACCTCCTCCGGAGTCCGTAATTCTGAGTCGCTACCGGGATGGTTTTAAAGTGTAAAGCTAATGTTTAAATTCATTCATGTCATATTTTTAAAGTGTAGCTCGGTGCGAAGCATTTGTATATGTCACGTGTCAAACGGGCGTTAATATACAATCCTCGGACACTTTTAATGATTATAAAGAGTCTCAATTCTCTGGACTTACTTTATTTATTGGCTTACTTTAAAAATAATTAGTATAAAGGGTTATACTGGATGTTAATAGAGAACTTGGATGTTATTATGCTGAATTATGAAGGGTGTTGTGTCCTTCTAATTTGTCATAAATAAGAAAGATACATGTAAAGCCTAATCCTCCTTTACTCTTCGAGGGGATAACTCTATTATCTATAGTTGAGCTTATTGGATTTTCCTCTATGTCCTAGGCCCTCCAGCCTTTTTTCTATTCAGCTATGTCTGGGTCATAGTAATTTATATATTTTTTATACTTACCAATGACCCAGATGGGGATGGCCCTCCCAGGAGTTGGGAACTCGTACCTCCCCGCTGAGTACATAGCGCTGACCAGGCACTGCTTGTAAGAATGATAATTGGCGCCAATTTCGAGACCTCCTTGACACTGCGCATGCGCAGTGGAGGAAAAGTATGGAGGACCATTTAGGACATGTTATTTTCGGTTTTTGATGCAAATTTTGGGGATTGGGAGGTAAAATTTGTGTTTGGCCCTAGATTTTTGAGAATTAGCACCAGCTATGTCTGGGTCATTGGTAAGTATAAAAAATATATAAATTACTATAAATTTTTTAACTTTTTTTCCAAATTTAATATATAGTTTCTTGGTGATATTATCATGAAAGTAATGTGATTGCATACCAGCCATGTCCAAGTATTTCTTTGAGAGTTATTGTCCTTTTCCAGAAATGGAATTGCTTGTCATCTTATTTCCATTTCTTGTCTCCACATTTAAAAGAAAACCATTTAAGATTTCCTTTCCAAATTTAATATATAGTTTCTTGGTGATAATATCATGAACTTTGCCCCCCAATCCCCAAAATTTGCATGCAGAACCGAAAAAATTAAGTCCTAGATGGTCCTCTATATTTTTGAGATCTGTCCCTGTGCAGTATCCAGGAAGGTACCAAAATTGGTGCAAACCATCATTCTTTGTTTGGCCCTAAAGTCAGCAACAATGAACTGACATCTGTGCTTTTAAATCTCCTTTTTTGAGGATGCCAGACACAAATCAATGGTAAAATTGGTGGATCCAAGGCCGGAAATGGATGATGGAAGTGTCTGTGAACAACGGTGGTTAGAAACGTTCAGGGCCGTAACTTTATAATAATTATAAAAATAATTTCATGTTTCCCAATTTCGGGACATGTTCCTGACGTCATCATTCTTGCTAATGATTTATCCACTGTTTGTTAAGTGTTCCTTCCCTATCCCTCCTTGAAGCCCTCCTGATAAACTCCTAAGCTTTTTGGCTATTATTTATTGAAAGTTTTTATTAAATTTTCTGTTTATCCCCATGGTTACATTCTCACCCTAGGGATGTTAGGTCGTTTTGGTCGTGCATCTTCTATCCGATGTATTGTTTTTTCTTCGTTTAAAGATCTTGCTTTACATCTGGTAGCTTTAAAATTTGTTACTGACTTTGGGCCTTTTATGTGTGCCTGATATCTCGTTTCCATTTTTTTCCTTGACGTTGTTTACATTGGCAACCTCTTTAGGGTTGTTGTAGGATACATTAATTATGATTCCGGTAGTGTAGCTCAAAAAACTGGATTTTGTCCACACTTAGGCTCTATCGGGATGCCTTTGGGCTCTTCATGTTCCCTTTGGGAACTTAGGCTTTTTCAAACTTTTTTTGATTGCAATTATTTATGTATCTTTATCATATATTATTATGGAGTTTGTAGGAGTACTATCGACTTATTTTTGATTGAATTATGAAAGCTTACTGCTCTAAATGTAAGGCGAGGAAGTCTTGCTCAGATGTACATGCTTGTTGCCTTGCTTGTAGTCGATGTACTTCTGCAGATTCTTGTCCTACATGTGTGAATTGGAATTACAAATGTTGGAAACGGGTGTCACGGTACGTTGATGGCGGTGAGATGCCTATGCCAGTGCTCTCCCCACAAGATAATTCAAGTTTTTCAGTTTCTTTTTCAGAGGAACAAGAACATTGTGATGGTGTTGTGACACCCACCAAAAGTGTGCTACCGTCGTTGCGCTCTGATGAACAAACAGAGCTAGCTGCAAAGGTGCTCATGAATATTAAGCAAGGGATAAGGCCTCTAGTTAGTGTTCTTAATCCCTTGCAAGCATCTAGCTCGACCGGTTAAGCAGTTACTCCGTCCGTGGGAGCCATAACACCGGGTATGTCCGTTGTGGTCGAAGGAAGTGCAGATTTGGGTAGAGCGAGCACCTTAAAAATAAAAGCTCACCCAGCGACAACGGAAATAGGGAGGAAGTCAGCAGGTTTCTTGTCGGGAGGCTCGGCGAAGCCTGAAAAGGCCACAAGTGGGAGAGGTCCCTCTCTAACCCAACAACATATGGGGCCAGATGTTGTTATGAGAAACTTGCACGGCCCAGAGCATATGTCCACACCTGCCGCTCAGGACACTGTCTAGACTGAAGCCGGCCACCGCTACAGTCACGGCTTCCTCCGCTACGGTTCATAAGCACACACTGCATCCTAGCTACCTGACTTCGGATATCCAGCCAGCTGTGCGAAGAAGGAGCCAGTCTTCACCCATGAAGTTGAACCATGCGGTAGCTAGGGAACCAAGGCTTCAATCATTGGGACATTCGGAGAAGAGATCCATCCCTGGAACGCTGTCCCAGGAGCAGCAAGTGGCTAAAAAACAGAAAACCGCTGCTCCTCAAGCCTTGGTGACGGACTTGATGTCACAGATTACGCAGCTGATCGCAGCATCCCAGCAAGTGCATGAGCAACCTCCAGTAGATTCAGATAGTGAGCTGTCGGATGGTGCTGCGTCGGTCCAGTCATCTGTTCATGCAGATGCAATGGACCAAGATTCACAGCTGATTCAGTCGGATGATGAAAGGGATAAGGAAGACGATTACCCTTCCCTTTCGGAACAACATATGGTAGCGATGAAATTTATCCATCAATACTATCCTGAATTTGTTCTGCCGAATCAACAAGCTGTGACAACAAGGGAGAAGCTGGCGTCTTTAGACGCAGACTTTATACTGAGGAAGGAAGAAGTTATGTCTTTCCCAGTACAGTCTACATAGGTGTCACAGGCCTTCGGCCATATCGACAGCGCCATATTTAACCTCTCTAGTGTGAGGAAGAAAGGCCGTTTCTTATCAAAATCTTCCATAAATATACTGTTCCTTGGACCACGTTCATTTGAAACAGTTTGAGAAGATGTTCAGAGAGCTCCTCTGCGTTAAGGTGAGCAGGCCGGGGATTTAGTTATATCCCAACCTGCTTCATTCAGTATTCGCTTGGATGTGATGGAATGTGCTATTTCATCGAATAGAGCAGATTTGGACGCTATGTCCTACGCAGATCACCTTACCAGAGCTATGGCCTAAAGTCTCAATGTGAAAGAATTTGAGGACGTATGTATCTCGCTTTGAGTTCTTTCCAGAGCAATCATATATGCCATGTATAACTCCGCCCTGACAGTGACAAATCTGGAATTAATCAGACGTGATGCTGCCCTTGTGTCGTCATCACCTACAGATGACAAGGTGAAAAGCTCTCTTTGGGTCGCTCCGGTCTCCAGACATACTTTGTTTGATGACAAGCTTTCATAGTCAATGAACAAGCTACTAAGAAAGCTTCCAGTGCTCTGCTTTTGAAGTCTGCATCTCAACAACACACTTCAGCAGACCAGTGTAAATCTTAAATCCAAAAGGGAACTCCTCGTGAGGGTTCAAGAAATCCTCATATAATTACTCCAGA
Organism: Pictodentalium vernedei; assembly: GCA_031216915.1. Lineage (NCBI taxonomy): Eukaryota > Metazoa > Mollusca > Scaphopoda > Dentaliida > Dentaliidae > Pictodentalium > Pictodentalium vernedei. The sequence continues at coordinate 389,742,861 of CM062293.1, read as the reverse complement.
GGTCATCAATACAGCGACTCGGGAAAGGGGAGTAACTCTGATCAGGATTATTGGTCAGCCACCCCTAAGCCGACAGCATGAGGATCTTCGCAGATAGCATGTAGTATCTCCTCCCGTAAGCCTCGCAAGTCCTACAGGTGATGGTCAAGACCTCTATTGCTTGCCAGTTGGCGGAAGGTTATCAAACTTTGCAAGAAACTGGATAGCAGTCATGGAAGATCAGTGGGTGAGAAGTGTAGTCTCGGAAGGCCTACAGCTGGCATTCTGAGTGAAACCCCCACTAACAAGATGTCCGCGTTGGACAAATCTTCCGGCGGATCCTTTAAAAAGAGAGCCTCTCCTCGTGGAGGTGCAGGCTCTCTTATTAAAGGAAGCAGTAGAGATTGTTGAGAATCAAAATTCTCAAGGCTTTTACAGTCACCTGTTCATCATACCGAAACCAGAAGGCTCGTTCCGACTGGTAATAGACTTGAGCTGGATAAACAAGTTAATTGTGGCTCCAAAGTTCTAGATGTAAGCCATTCGGTTGGTAAGAGCGAGCATTTGAGTTAACGACTATGCAGCAAGCATAGATCTAAAGGATGTTTACTTTGATGTCATGGTACATCCGGCATTCAGAAAGTACCTGCGGTTCACCGTGCAAGGGGAGGTTTATCAGTTCAGAGCAATGTACTTTGGTCTGAACCTGGCACCTTGGGCTTTCACTCGAATAATGAACTCGGTAATGTCATACTTGCAAGCTCATTCATCTGTGGTAATGTCGGCTTACTTGGACGACATTCTTCAGAGATACGGCAACAGAATTATTCTTCAGAACGATGTTCAGAGTCTGCTATAATTGCTCCGACATCTTGGTTTCAAAGTAAACAATAAAAAGTCAGATCTAGCTCCGTTCAAGTTGTTCACTCACTTGGGAATGAGCTTCGAGACTCACAACAATCTGATTCTTCTGCCGTTACTCAGAGCAAAATAAGTCAGTTGTTATGCTCGCTTTTGTCTACATTCAGACGCAATAACAACGAGGGAGTTCATGCGCCAGATGGGGCTGTGCAGAGCAGATGCGGATCTTATTCCGATGGCCCGCCTGCGCCTGCGTCCCCTCCAGTTATTCTTTACTCAGAACTGGAGTGTGAAGACGCATTCACTTCAAACCAGTATTGTTTTAACGGACCTAGTGAAACAAAAGGTTCAGATTTGGGCAGATCTTCAGTGGTTAACTCAAGGAGTTCTGTTTCAACTGCTGGATCTGGTTTTCACGATTATGACGGATGAGAGTCCGACGGGCTGGGGCACGACCCTTAGGCTTGAAGTCTCGGGGCCTTTAGGACTCTCGGCTCTTAGAGAAGCACATAAACTTCAAAAAGATGATGTCAATATGGCTAGCTCTACAACATTGGATTCTCCAAATAGCGAACATCCACATTCAAATTCTGTCATACAATTCGACAGTAGTTGCTTACCTCAGAAACCAAGGCTGCACTCACTCGATTCCGTTATGCGAATTAACGGAGAGGATTCTCCTATTTGTTCTGAATCATCATGTTCATCTCTCAGTCTGTCATATACCGGATCGTCTGAACGTATAACAGACTCGCTCTCTCGGAAAGGTCGCCTGTTGCCATCAGAGTGGACTATCAACAAGCAAATATTCAGGCAGATTTGCTACCAGTGGGATCGTCCCATGATAGATCTTTTTGTGCCACACTTGAACAATCAGTTACCGACGTTTGTGTTGCCATGTCCAGATCGAGTGTATGCAGTAGACGCTCTGTTGATTTCATGGGACGGGATGATGAGATATGCATATCCTCCAGCTACGTTTATTCAACAGATTCTGTTAAAGGTCAGTCTCATTGCAAAATCCTGCTTGTAGCACCTCTGTCGTCGCAGAAACCTTGTATCAATCTTCTCAGGTGTCTTATAGGACGTTCCCCGGAAGCTTCCTCCACGAGAGGATCTTCTTTATCAGGGGAAGTCAGGTGCACTGCATCACAACTGGGAAGGTCTCAACCTTCACTTATTTCTGTTGTGCTGTCCTTCTTGCATGGAAAACATTTTACAGGACGAGCAGTGGACGCAATTTCCAACTGTGGGGGGGCCTCCTCTTCGTTAAACTGTGCAGTGAAGTGGACGGTTTTCTTCCGTTGGAGTAAGAATCAGTTGATAGACGTATATGATGCGTCCATACCACATATTGCCAATTTCCTGGTCTACTTGTTTGACGATCTCAAACTGCAGCCCGTCCACTATTAAGGGCTATAGGTCTATGTTATCACATGCTAATCATGATAACTTGGCTACTGGATCAGACACTTCGTTATCCAAGCTAGTTAGAAATTTCTTTATCAATAGATCTAGAACCCTCAGATTAATTCGTAAGTGGAATTTGTCTTGGGTTTTGTTGAAGCTCAAAGAAGCTCCTTTTGAGCTGTTAGACGTCGTAGAGTTCAAATTCTTGACCTATAAAACGGCCTTTCTCTTAGCCTTTGCATCTGCTAGAAGAGTCAGTGAACTTCAAGCATTATCTGTTGATGAATCTCATTACCGTAGCATGGGTAATACCACTATCTATTGACTAAAGTGAATTTTTTTATTTGATTGGTTGATAGATACGTGGTATGAGACCATATTCATTGAAACCCACGATACGTCCGCCCAGCCAGTGACAAATTTCCCATACCCAGTGGAAGCCTCATTCTGAAATCTACAAATTGTCCATAACCCGTAGAAGACGCGTCATTCCAGTTTTACAGTGTACATGTATTATATTTTAATTTTTTATCTCCAAAATATAGCTCATGACCCCTTATTGGAATGAGCTTGTCGAGTACCCTCCATTGTGGGGTTCATAAGCTATGTTTTTGAGACAAAAAAGAAATTCAATAATTTTTTTATTCTAGTCATATCGGCATATTTTCACAAAAACTCTTTTGCACAAAAATTTCACAGAAACCTGTATGGCTCCACAATGGAAGATAAAAGATCTCATGCTGTGTTTGTTCACACATGAAATAGATTGTACTTCTAAAACGGAAAGGCAATAGATAAATTCGTTACCCCGTGTCTGATCACGTGGTACAGGTTTTTACCTACCTGAAGCCAGCCGTATACATGATCAGACACGGGGTAACTAATATTACCCTCACTACGGAAGTGGTATTTTTGGCTAAGAATCAGATCCCAGATAAGCGGCCAGAGCCTATTGTCATTAAGGCTTTAGCATCCTCTGATAACTGTAGACCTTTGCTGTGTCCAGTTAGAGCAATGCACATTTATAAACGTCGATCAGATGTTATTAGAAAGGGACGAAAATGTTTCTTTCTTTCTTTGATTCCTAACAGAAAAGATATTTCTGTTCATTCTGCAGTTAGATAAATTCAGTTGGCCATACGCATTACGTACGAAAACCTATCTTCGGGTCAGTGTTCTGCCAATAAGATTTCAGTGCACGAGAATAGAGCACTGTCCACTTCTTGGGCTTATTCTAACAGTATAGCCATTACTGATTTCATGAAGGCTGCTTACTGGACACAACCCTCTTCATTTACCAAGTTTTACCTGAGAAATTTGGAGTCCATCTCCGGTGACCTTAGATCTTTGGGTCCTCTTTCTGTTGCTCAGAATATCATCCATTAATGTTACATCTATAAGGTCTTTAGGCAGTCTGCTCCAACACTGACGCTGTTCCGCTGCCCTCTTCATTCTGTGGAATTTTACCTCAGAACAAGGGGAAGGAGGGTGGGGGTGGGACAGTTTTTCCCTTATGATTATCTGGCTTTATAGTGAAAAGCAAGGGGATACCTCCTCCGGTGACAGTAGTCCTGCGTCGGTGCTGGGGTGGTTTTATTGTGTAGCTCTGTGTGAAGCAATAACTGTGTCTCATTTATGTACTGTTTTCAAAGTGTAGCTCACTGTGAAGCATTTGTATATGTTACGTGTCAAACGAGCATTAATATACAATCTTCGGACACTTTTAAATGAGTATAAAGAGTCTCATTCTCTGGACTATCTTTATATATTGGTTTTCTTTCACCGAATTAGTATAACAGGTTATGCTGGCATTAAATGAAGAATTATATTATGTAGTACTCAATTACATTGTTGGTGTTATGCCCTTCTCTTTTCTCATAAAAGAGAAAGACATATATAATTCCTATCTTCTCCTATTCTCCTGTAGGTGCTATCCTTTACTGAAGTAATTGAGAGATTGGATTTTCGTTCAAGTCCTAGGCCCTCCAGCCTTTTTACGATTCAGCTAGTCTGGGCCATTGGTTGTCATATAAAAATATGATAAATTTAGTAATTTATATATTTTTTGTACTTACCAATGGCCCAGATGGGTATGGCCCTCCCAGGGGTGGGCACTCATACCTCCCCGCTGTTTATAACATTTGACAGGCATCTGTAGAAAGATTGATGGTTGGCGCCACTTTCGGTACCTTCTTGGATACTGCGCATGCACAGATCTCAAAAGTATGGAGGACTATCTAGGACTTAATTTTTTCTGTTTTGCATGCAAATTTTGGGGATTGTTGGCAAAATTTGTGTTTGGCCCTGGATTAATTTGAGTTATCACCAGCTAACTGTTCTGGGCCATTGGTAAGTATAAAAAATATACAAATTACTTAAAATTTATCATTTTTGAAGGTGAAACCCTAAAAAAAATTAAAAGTTAAAAAGACCCAAAAATGGTCCAAACCGGACTGGTTGGTGCCAAAGTCCATGTCACACAACCCAATGTCCTGTTTGTCCTCTCTACTGGAGTACACATCATTGTCCATCTCCAGCCAGACATACACACTAAGCTTCAATGACTTATTTTTCAAACGCCATGTTGGTTACTAAATTTTCCATGGCTCTCAAATTAAAAGATTTAATATTTTGAGCATTGCAAGCTGGAAACAGTTACAGTTTGAAAATGATGGATTGGATATAAAATCTCGGTGGAATGATTTTTATCACTTTATTTATGCAGAAAGTGGCGTTTTTTAATTTTTATGTTTTAACATTGTTTGTGTCCTCATATTTTGTCACCCATTTGGGATGCAACCGCAATATGTTTATCTGCATTTCAGTTTGCCTTAAGTTCTTTAGAACTCAATATACACAGAATGACACACGGGTGTGAATGGGTTAATCGATATGGCTCAAGTGCCAGTGCGGAAGGATAAAACGAGGGCCTCATGTTTCACCATATCGATTAACCCATTCACACACATTTGTTGGTCTGTGTTTATTACATGCCTTCACGTCTTTAAAAACAATTATTAAGGACACTCAGCAATTCATTTGACAACTTTCAACAAAAAGAACACATTTTATTGCCAACCAAATTTGCGAGGGGAATCTGTGTTACTATTTCGTCCCCTGAGTTCCAATATGTTCTATATGCCTACTGGCACTTGGAATACATTGGAACTGAGGGGATGATTTTTAAACGCCCGTTTAAACGGGTCGTATTATGGTATACCACTGTCCGTCTGTCCGTCCGGTCATATGTCGTACAGTAACTCAAGAACGCTTTGAGAGATTTTCGTGATTTTTGGGTATGTGGTGTACATCGATGGGGGGAAGCTCCCTTTCGTTTAGTGTCGCTGTTCGATTAGTCATTCCAGAGTTATGGGACTTTATTACTTAGAAAATTGTTTATTTTTTACACGTCGTACGATAACTCGAGAACGCTTTGAGAGATTTTCGTGATTTTTCGGTAGGTGGTGTATATCGATGGAGGGAAGCTCCCTTTCGTTTAGTGTTTCGCCGTTCGATTAGTCATTCCAGAGTTATGGGACTTTATTACTTAGAAAATTGTTGATTTTTTACACATCGTAAGATAACTCGAGAAGGCTTCGAGAGATTTTCACGATTTTTTGGTAGGTGGTTTATGTTGATGGAAGGAAGCTCCCTTTCGGTTGGTGTCGCCGTTCGATTAGTCATTCCAGAGTTATGGGACTTTATTACTTAGAAGAAAATTGTTGATTTTTTACACGTACGATAACTCGAGAACGCTTCGAGAGATTTTCACGATTTTTTGGTAGGTGGTTTATGTTGATGGAAGGAAGCTCCCTTTCGGTTGGTGTCGCCGTTCGATTAGTCATTCCAGAGTTATGTGACTTTATTTTTCACATGTCGAACCATAACTTGAAAATGCTTAGAGCAATTTTCATGATATTTTGGTTGCAAGTATATGTTGATAGAAGGAATCTCTCTTTCCATTTGTGTCACTGTGCGATTTGTCATTCCAAAGTTATGGGACTTTATTCATCAAAATATAGGCAATTTTCCACATGTTGGACTTTGAGCAATTTTCATGATTTTTTGGTGGCAAGTATATGTAACCTGACAAGTACACATGTATACTCATATTGTGTGGTTCCCTCTTGTAATTAGTAATGGGCATATCATGCGCTCATGGTGCAGCTGTTTATTAGCTATCGCTAGGGATTCAAATTGTAATTGCGATGCACAAGTTGTAAAAAATTTCAGTAAAATTTTACTTCTATTTAAGTTATTTTATTTAAATAGTTTGTCAATGATTTCCGTTCTGCACATATGTGCGGAACAGATTTCCATTATCTGCATGGTTTAGTGTTGCTGTAGATGGGGATTGCATAGAACAGGTGTGTAATAATATATATATATATATATCTGCAGGGATTCTAAGTATACCTTTCTCATTTTTGACATTTTCTCAGGCTTTGTATTTCTTCAGTTGCTTGGAATATCTATTCTATAACATTGACTGTGGGCATTGTCGCCAAAGTATTTATGGAGTGTATACTAAAAAAATGAGACAATGTTATTATCTGCAGGATGTTATTACCTCTTAGATCGCCTCCCCCCCCCCCCCCCCCCCCCCCCACACACACACTCACACACACACCCACACTGTCTAGATGAGAGCAGGTGGGTAAAGTTCATGGTGCTTGTCTAGCAGGTAATGGGCAATGGGCGGTCGTCCCAATTGGTAACTTGGACACCAGGTTGTGTGCCCCTTGCTTTTTTCACTTCTGCCTGGTCCATATACTGGTACTATACAGTTTGACTTGCAAACTGAACATTTCAAAAGTGGGGCCCACAATGATGGCTCCCATCACTTTGCACCTAGTTACGAGTTTAGTATCTCTTAGCCTGTATACTACTTACATGTACTCTTATTTTGCCCGGCTTTCCTTTTTTCAGCAAAAAATCTGTGAACTTGTACTTGCAACAATTACTGTTTCACCCATCTCCAAAATCCAAATTGTAAGAATTTGTATTCAAGTTGGTTTCTTCAAACCCAGTGACCCCTGGGCTTTATATTGCAATTGTGGGTTTTTCAGGACCATGGCTACAGTACTTAAGCCATATTTTCTGGAAATTTTTCTTCAATTTTTAGCTCACCTGAGCAAAGCTCAAGGGGAGCTTTACTGATCACTCTTCGTCTGCTGCCCATCCGAGCATTAACTTCTGGCATTAACTGGCATTAACTTTGCATTATCAACTTCTCCTCAGAAACAACTGGACCAAATTGAACCAGATCTGGTGTACATGTTTCCTATCATATGTCAATTCAGGTTTGTTCAAATGAAGTTGCCGCACCACAAGGGACATAATTCTGATAGTACCCATATATTTGAAAAACATTTTTTTTAAATCTTCTCCAGAACCATCAATTAGAATCTTTTGATATTTGGTATACAACATCTCTAGGGGGTCAGTTTCAAGTTTGTTCAAATCTAGTCCCTGAATTAATATTTGGGCTCTCTATGGGAACCCGAATTTTGAACTTTGTTCAATATGAGGAAACTTCTTTAAAAATCTTCTGATCCACCAGCCAGAATGCTTTCATATTTGATATACAACATCTCTAGGGGGGGGTCAGATTAAAGTTTGTTCAAATCAGGTCTCTGGGTTAATATTTGAGCTCTCTATTGGAGTTTGAATTTTAACGTGATGCAATATGAGGAATTTTCTTTAAAAATCTTCTTTAGATCCACCAGTCAAAATCCTTTCATGTTTGATATACAACGTCTCTAGGGTGGCCAGATTCAAGTTTGTTCAATCTTCTCCAGAATCATCCATTAGAATCTTGTGATATTTGGTATACAACATCTTGTGGGTTGGTGTCAGATTCAAGTTTGTTCAAATCGAGTTCCTGGGTTAATATTTGAGCTCTATATTGGTGAGGGTGGGGGGTGCAGTGACATAGTAACCCTTGAAAGTTTGGCAGTGTTTATCTCCAGCTGATAGAATACTTCTTTGAAATACTTTGTCAGGTGAGCGATTAAGGCTCCTTGGGGCCTTTTAATTGTAGTTTAACCTTGAGAAAATGCTCCCCATTTGCTCAAATTGCTATGTTTCAAGAACTGATTCATAAGGAACAATGTATGTTGCGTTGATTGTGTATATGCTTGAGAGAAAATTTTAGTTTTAGGTGTTTTTATGTGAATTTTCGGGTGGTTATGGCCTGTGATAGTGAAAACTTCAAATATTTTGGAGCATACTCAAGGGGGCATCAGCCTCCCATGTAAACATTCGTGCTTGTTTTTATTAACCTCACATATCCTTTTCTACCTGTAGCTCATGTGACATTGGGAGCAAGGTGGCTCTGTGGTTACGGCATTGAACTTCAAACTGAAAGGTCCACGGTTTGATCCCCACCAGGGGTAACTGCATTGTGTCCTTGGGCACTCACTTCATCCCGATTGCCCATGTAGTGGCATGATGGCGCTGTGTACTAAAGCATACTGCCCATCGATAGTGCACTTGTTCAACCAATGCTAATCCTGCTTGAGTGTAGTTAATATGTTGGGGAGTCTGATAGTTTGTCACCGTTTGCTCGGTGGTTCTCTCCAGGTACTCTGGCTTCCTCCAATCCATAAAACTGTCCACCACAAGGTACCCCTGGCCATCGAAAGTGTCCTTGAACCCTAATAAATAAATAGTTCTGTGTGAAATTATTATTTTTTTGATTTAGGTTACTTTATACATGAACAACCTAACCAGCTCCACCACATTACAAAGTTGCATATATATTTAATTCAAAAACCCCAAAATGAGAAGACTTTGTAATATCTTCACAAGATCTCCACAGCTTCTACAATTTCTAGAAAGTACTGAATTTAGATATCCCTTGATAGGGTCTTGGAAAGTCATTTATTACTTGGAAAAGTCCTTGGAAACCCTTGAAATATGAGGTTTCAGAAAATTGAAGGAGATTCAATTCAACAACAGCCAATTCCTTTCACAGTGAGTTGAACATTTAGAGGTTACGACTTGGGTAGTTTCATATTGGCTCAGATATCAGCCCGAGGTATCTTATATCAGCCTAAGACTGAAGGTGTATCAGCCAGAGGTAATTTCATATCAACCTGAGACCAAAGGTTCAGTCCTGGTAATTCATCCTTGTTTCCTGGGCAAAAAAATTGCTGTGGAAAACTGGTACTCCTACGGCAATTGTTGTGATGCCTGTTCGATTGTGTAAAAATCATCAGGGGGCAGGGCATAGTCTCAATTGCCATGTATATGTAGTGTGCAGTGAAATGAAAACTTCCAAGTAACTTTACACATGTGGAAGTAGTTTGAGATACTTGTGTATATAATCACAATCAATGTGCAGAATCTTTCACTCAATTGGATCATGTCAATATCATGCACCATGTGAATGCTGAGAAAAAATCTTGGAAGTAAGCTTGCGACTTGTTCAATATGTATAGTAAGAGTGAAAATAAGATGCTGCATAACCACAAACTGAGTATCTCACTGATTCTATGTTGATAACACCAGAATCTGACATTAGTTTCTGGAAAGCTCTGTAAGAAAGCTCGATCGTGCACTTGTTTTCAACCAGTACTAGCCCTGTTGTGTGCAGTTAATGTGTCGGGGAGTCTGACAGTTGCTGCTGCTCAGTGGTTCTCTCCGGGTATTCTGGCATCCTCCACCCATAAAACAGTTCGATACTCGGTGACCCTGGCTGTTTAAAGTATTATTAAAACCCCAATAAAAAAGTGTGTAAGGCTGTGAATATCTTTGTTGTTAGATTTTAAGATTGGAAATATAGTGACAGATTTCCTAAGGTTACATGTTCACTTACTATGTTAGGAGCTGTCTTGGGACCCTGCCCATTCTTGCTTTTTAGATCACCTGGCCCAAAGACCATGTGACCTATTGCCATCACTTGGCATTTGTCATTGTCTTTTCACCTTTTTATCTTCTTCTCTGGAACTGCTGAGCTGATGTGACCCAAACTTGGCAGAAATGGTCTATGGAAGTTCCTCTACAAACGATTCTCATTTTGTTTCCGTCAGATGAAAAACGTTCCCGACAGAGGTATTCTTTGATTCTTGGTCGATATTCAAAAATCTTCTCCTCTGAAACTCCAAAGCCAAATGTTTTGAACCTTCACATCGTTGACTAGGATACCCTCTACCATTGTGACTCATTTAATGTTGATCAGCTTGCAAACATGGCCACAATTGCGTCTGATAGTTACCATGGAAACCCCATGGGAAATCACATTTTCATCTTCTTATCTGAACATACTTGGTTAATGTGAACCAAACTTGGCACAAATAATGTATGGAAAGTCCTCTGAAAACAATGATCATTCTATTTTGCTCAGATGAAGGAGTATGGATGTGAGCTGCATTCCTTGATTCTGATTAGAATAATTGAGGGATATGTAGTTCTGCCAGGTGAGATGTTACACACTCTTTAGAGCCTCTTGATATTAATATGATGTCACTAGCATCTATTGTTGACACAGTAGTGCTGGAACATTTTCTGAATATTTCTGGCAGAATGTTAGTGCCTGTTGACCCTCCAATAAATTGTAACAAAATTCTATATAAACAGTTTTTGTTCTGCTGAGCAAAGGAAAAGGTAATGCATACAGTGTAAAGGCACTAAAGTGGCTTTCAGCACTTTTTAATAGAGCCATGATAGTGGCTTCTAGCACACAATCAGTTCAACCTTATGTCCCCATACAGCCACAAATCGCCCCTGTTATAAGTCTGCTCCAAGTGTTTACTTCCTTGAGAACTTTACTGATATGATGCATTTATCTTAACAGTGAGTTTACATCATTGATGGCAGCCAACAATAATACAGAAACACTATTAAATCATCTGTATCTATGTATATGTATATATGGTAATAAAAAATTAATCTGTATACTCAAGGGTTAACCCTTAAAGGCCTATTTCTGACTTTTATGACCTCAGAACAGATGCCATTAACAGCCCATCATGAGAAGGTCCTATTGACAACAGACAAATTGGGTAGGCAGTGGTTTCTAGTCAAGTCTTGGATGTCTGTTAAGGCACTGGATGTACTCACTGCTAAGCCACTGGATGTACAGAGGCTGTGGGCTAGTGGGAATTCTGGACACTTGTCGAGCATCACCTGATCATTTATATTGTTGTGTACTTTTCTGTTTCAGACTGTAATGGATATTTATACACTGGAGAATCCTGAAGGTGTAATATTGTCTATGGGCGGACAACTGCCCAACAATATTGCAATGCCATTACACAGACAAAAGGTTAGATAAATTATTATCACAAGCTTTTAGTATTCTTTATTCTTTTACCTGGAAGAACTTACAGTTACAACCATAACCACAACTTCTCCAAAACCACTGAGCTGATTTCTGTGTACTTTTAGATGATTGTTTGTTGGGACATCACATTTTGATTGATTTTGTTCAAACCTGCTTGTTGCACACTGTGGTGAGGTGTGTGTGTGTGTGGGGGGGGGGGGGGGGGGGGGGGGTGTAGGGGCATGCTCCCAAATTTTAAAAACTCTCCTCAAGAACCAACTGGTAAAATGACTTGATTAGTTGGTATTGTAATGGAAGGGCAAGATATTTGGCACTGCCAAAAATTTATATTTTCTGAACTGATGAGCCAATTTGAACCAAATTTGGTATTTTGTGTTATTGACTCATAAGTACTTGATCCATGCAAACAAAAAATTCCCCGCTACCCATAGGAAACTCCAGGAGCTAAAAATAGATAGATTTTAAGATAAGCATATTTCCCAAACTGCACGGACAGGAGAACTGTTATTTGTTAGGAAGCACCCTTAGGACCATTGGAATCGAATGGTAAAACAAATTGCCAACTGTTGTGTCACAGTGTTCAGTAGGGTGAATCGAATAAATCAGTCCGCATATTTTTAAAAATTAAAAAAAATTACCAGAATCATCGATTAGACTTTTGATATTTGAGATGCAGCATCCTTAAGGTGTTTGGATACAAGTTTGTTCAAAATTAGGCCCTCGATTCATATTTGGGCTGAATACCAGAGCCCAAATTTCAACTTAGTGCTATATGAGAAATATTCTTTCAAAATCTTCTCCAGAACCACCAGTCACATTCTTTTGATATTTGTTATACAACATTGTCATGGGAGTCACATTCAAGTTTGTTCATAGCAATTTCCTCAGTTAATATTTGAGCTCCCTATGGGAGGTCGACTTTTAACTTAGTGCAATATGAGGAATAATCTTTTTCTTCAAATCAACCAATCACTATCTTTTGATAATTTGTATAGTGCATTCTTTGGAAAGTGATTAAAAAGTTTGTTCAAATCAAGTCTCTGGGTTGATATTTAGATATTTAGGCTCTTTGGAATCCTGAATTTTAACTTTGTGAAATATATAGAATATTCTTTTAAAATCTTATTCTCCTGAACCACCAGTCAGAATCTTGATATTTGGTATACAAAAGTCTTAGGAGGGTCAGTTTTAAGTCTGTTCAAATAAAGTCCCAGGGTTAATAATTTGGTTCCCTATGGAAGCCGGAATTATTGTACACAACACCTTTGGGGAGCTCAGATTCAAGTTTTCAAGTTTGTTCCCTGGTTTGATACTTAGTATACAGCATCCTTGGGGGGGGGGGGGGGGGGTAGGAGAGTCTGATTCAGGTTTATTCCTGTAAGGTTCTTAAATTGATATTTGGGCTCCCAAGCGTTGGATTACATGGGTATTGCATCTCCATACTGGAAAAAAACCCAGCTGACCTGGTCAACAGAGTTAGGAAAAACGAGTGGGTCAACTGTCCCAGTCAAAATGAGTAGTCGATGCCCACCTTGCCTGATTCAAGTTTATTCAAATAAGGTCCCCAAGTTGATATTTGGACTCCCAAGATTTGAATTATGTGGTATTGTTTCGGTGGTAGCTTCTCCATACTAGAAAAAAAACAGATGACATGGACAACAAGAACTAGAGGGTCAACTGTCCCAGTCAGAATGAGTAGTCCTGCCTATGCGGTGGAAAACTTCTAGATAATCAAAGCTTGCATTTCTAGCTGGATACAGATGTTGAAATGGAAGGAATCACACACTCCTCATTTGTAGAATAGATTACCTGACTTCATTCATCTTTAGTGTTAACTAGCCATAGATTCCAAATAAATCCTTCTTAACTTTGTCAGGTGAGTACCCTGGGGCCTCTTGTCCTTGTTTCATAACACTCTTCTGGAAGGATATTCTGAGTTTCATCAACAAACTTCAAAATGCCAGACTGCCGTTCACGCACCAGAATAGACCAGTGCAGTAAAGCGATCAGTTCTGTTTCAGATCGCTTACAATGGATAAAACAAGTGTTTTGTATCATTTTGCCGTGAACAGTCCTATTTATAGCCTTATGCACCAAACTAGGATCAAAGAAATTAGTCACTTATTTGAAAGTCACAATAGAAACAGTGTTTAACCCTTTGAACCCTAGCACCCGTTTTCTGGCTAGGAACATTATACTTCATAATTTCAATAAATAGGATGGATGCTAAGTGCATGTGTATGGTAGACCAATCAATATTTTCAATGTGCAGCCCTAAGGCTGCACATTGAAAATATTAATTGGTCTACCCCTAAATAATGAACATGGACTCTTCCAGTTGCTGTCATTGAACTAATATGGAAGATACCATCAGGGTTCAAAGGGTTAATGAGAGTTCATGCTTCATTTTTATACTGCTGAAAATTTGTTGGGGAGCATATAATAGCCTTCTTTTCCTTCTGTTCATCCATTCTAACTTTGTCTTGTCCATAAAAAATTATTCAATGAACTTATCTTGTTCACACTTCACACAATGATCGCTTACCACTCACATATATGTCAGAGCCTTGAACTAAGCTCATAGCACTATGGTCTTGGTCATGGACATTTGTGTGTTCTAACTTTGATCCATAAAATTAGTTCCATATGAACTGTACATATATACACATTCAAACATTTTGGCCCTTTGAGGTGATTCGGTCTGCTTCACAATACAGCGTAGAATTCGGAGAGCACCATGATATGGTGATATCATCAGGTGTGACTGAGGTATGAATACTGCAGTGTCACACAAAGACATGTTATTGAACTAGTACCTAGTTTCAAAGTCGACCATGGGTGAAGAGCAGTATTGCAGCCTAGGTGACTGAAATGAATTGGGGAGACGATGCTGAGAACACAATGCATATCACCACAGTATAGCCTTAGCTGCTGAGGTGGCCTTAAGCACCAATAAATTAATAATGTATTCATAATAATTAATAGCTGGGTGCCTTTTAGATGAATATATATATTATTCGGTACCGCTTTCTCACTGTTTCCAGACTGCTCCCCTCTTTGTTTTGAAGATTATTCCTTCAAAAAAATGTTCTCTCCTTACCTCTTCTGACCTTTTAATAAGTGTGTAACTATGAGTTAAGCTGTTATCGTCTGTAGATTATTCTGATATTATGGACAGCTTGTTTCATTTTATATGGCGTGTGTTTGTGGGCATTGGTCTCTCACTCTCGGACATGCTTTTCCTAATTTTAAGTGTCTTATTCCAGACTAGCCTTAAAATTGGGTGCTTCTTACACCCATTTAGCGTAATTATTTATGCTAAGTAATAGGGAATTACTTGGATATTGCTCCTTATTTCAGTGGTATGTCTTCTATATTGTGGTATAGCGAGACATATAGGTAATTCCTTCAAATTTTAATCTCCTTTTCACTTTAGGAGTTCTAATGCAGGCTAAGGAGCTGTATTTTGGTATGCTTATTCTTTAAGTCTAAGGCCCTCCGGCTCTTTACGATTCAGCTAAGTCTGGACCATTGGTTTTAGTATTAAAATATGATAAATTTAAAGTAATTTGTATATTTTTAATACTTACCCATGGCCCAGATGTGGATGGCCCTCCCATGAGTGGGCACTCATACCTCCCCACTGAGTTTTCACTTCAGTAGGCACAACTAAGAAGAATGATGTTGGCACCAATTCCAGTCTCTTCCTGGGTACTGCGCATGCGCAAGTACTAAATGTATGGAGGGCCAGATAGGACTTGTAATTTTCAGTATTGTATGCAACTTTTGGAGATTGGGGGGTTCAAAATTTGTGTTTGGCCCTTAATAATATTGAGGTTGCACCGGCTAAGTCTGGGCCATTGGTAAGTATTAAAAATTTACAAAATACTTTAAATTTATCGTTTTCAGTTAAAAGTAGTAATTAAAAGTAAAAAACATTTTTAGCTCAACTTTGGCGAAGCCAAATTTGAGCTTATGCCATGGCCGTCTGTCCATCAACACAGCTCAGGCTAGAGGCCATATTTATGAACCGATCTTTACGAAACTTCTTGGGTACCTTTGTTATGACCGTGGGATGAGAACAAGTGTTTTTGGATCCGATCCGAAATTCAAGTTGGCCACTGACAGCCATTTTGTACAAAATTAGGTGCGATCAGATTTTTGCGCAGAACTTCCACATGAAAGTGCTGATTTGAATAATTTTTTGTTTGAATGTTTAGTACCATGGGATACATCACATATACTACGTTTTTTTTTCTCATGCGTTTATTATGCAAATTAGACTAACTTTGATGTATTCAGTGTTACTTTCAGCACTGTAAGTGCAAATGCCAATACGGCTCGGGCTAGAGGCCGTATTTATGAACCGATCTTTACGAAACTTCTTGGGTACCTTTGTTATCACCGTGGGACGAGAACAAGTGTTTTTGAGTCCGGTCCAAAATTCAAGATGGCCGATGGCAGCCATTTTGCACAAAATTAGGTACAATCAGATTTTTGCACAGAAGTTCCATATTAAAATGCTGATTTGTATAATTTTTTGTGTGAATGTTTAGTACCGTGGGATACATCACATATAATACAGGTTTTTTTTCTCGTGCAAAAATTATGCAAATTAGATGAACTTTGATTTTTTCAGTGCTACTTACACAGTAAGTACACATGTCAATATGGCTCGGGCTAGAGTCTCTATTTATGAACCGATCTTCACGAAACCACTTGGGTAGCTTTGTTATCACCTTGGGATGAGAACGAGTGTTTCTGGGTGCGGTCCAAAATTCAAGATGGCTGCCAATGGCCATTTTGTACCGGAATTAGGTCTAATCAGTTTTTTGTACACAACTTCTACACGGCTCAGGCTAGAGGCTGTATTTATGAACCAATCTTTACGAAACTTATTGGGTAGCTTTGTTATGACCGTGGGACGAGAAGGAGTGTTTTTGAGTCCGATCCGAAATTCAAGTCGGCCGCTGGAACCATTTTGTACAAAATTAGTTGCAATCAGATTTTTGTGCAGAACTTCCATATGAAAGCGCTGATTTGAATAATTTTTTGTATGAATGTTTAGTACCATGTGATACATTCTTATAATACGGGGTATTTTTCTCATATGTTTATTATGCAAATTAGACTAACTTTGATGTATTTAGTGTTACTTTCGGCACTGTAAGTGCAAATGCCAATACGACCGGGCTAGAGGCCGCATTTATGAACCGATCTTTACGAAACTTCTTGGGTACTTTTGGTATCACCGTGGGACGAGAACGAGTGTTTTTGAGTCCAGTCCGAAATTCAAGATGGCTGATGGCAGCCATTTTGTACAAAATTAGGTGCAATCAGATTTTTGCCCAGAACTTCCATATTAAAATGCTGATTTGAATAATTTTTTGTGTGAATGTTTAGTACCATGGGATACATCACATATAATACAGGTTTTTTTCTCGTGCAAAAATTATACAAATTAGATGAACTTTGATTTTTTCAGTGCTACTTGCACACAGTAAGTACACATGTCGATATGGCTCGGGCTAGAGTCTGTATTTATAAACTGATCTTCACGAAACGTGTTGGGTACCTTTGTTATCACCTTGGGATGAGAACGAGTGTTTCTGGGTGCGGTCCAAAATTCAAGATGGCTGCCAGTGGCCATTTTGTACCGAAATTAGTTTTTTGTCACAACTTCTATACGTCTCCGGCTAGAGGCTGTATTTATGAACCGATCTTTACGAAACTTCTTGGGTACCTTTGTTATCACTGTAGGATGAGAATTAGTGTTTTGGGGTGTGGTCCGAAATTCTGGTTGGCCACCAGCAACCATTTTGTACCAAAATTAGTGCAATCAGTCTTTTGTACAGAACTTCTGTATGAAAGTTCTGATGTGAATAAATTTTTGTAAGAATGTTTAGAAACATAGAATACATCACATATAGTACAGGTTTTTTTCTCGTGCAGAAATTATGCAAATTAGATGAACTTTGATTTATTCAGTGCTACTTATACCCTGTAAGTGCACATGACAATACGGCTCGGGCTAGAGGCTGTATTTATGAACCGATCTTCACGAAACATCTTGGGTATCTTTGTTATCACCTTGGGACGAGAACGAGTGTTTCTGGGTGCGGTTCAAAATTCAAGATGGCTGCCAGTGGCCATTTTGTACCGAAATTAGTTTTTTGTCACAACTTCTATACAGCTCGTATTTATGAACTGATCTTCACAAAACTTCTTAGGTTCCTTTGTTTTCACCTTGGGACAGGAACGAGTGAGTTTTGGGGTGCCTTTGTTATCACTGTGCTATGAGAACAAATATTTTGGGGTTCAGTCAGACTCACTCTGGGACTCGAAGATTTCTTTTCTAGTTTAGCATCTGACTATCACCCACCTTTACAATACTTTACCTATACATTTGTTACAGGCTACGGTCAGTATTTATGTACAGACCGTTACAATACTTTATATGTACCTTTGTTATCAGGTCATTACCTAGATGTTTGTCATTGCTGTGTCACATACTATACATGTACATGTCTTGACAAGTTGAGCTACAGTGTCATTGACACTTTCATTATTAATTAATTACTTTTAATTTTTCATTTTCAGCATCGCAATCGCCAAAGAAGGATTGTGAAACAAGCATATAAAAAGCCTATCACAAAAATTTTAGATTTACACACAAACCATGATTAACACGCCAGCTTCAGTAGTTAAAATTTACACCTACAGTGGACCTACATCCAAGATGACCTTTGGTGCTGTAGACCTGAATGCAAACTTGTCTAAATTTATCGCTTGTCGCCTCGCGAAGAGTGAAATGAAAGCGGCCATTATTTATTACGTTTTTAAATAATTTTAATACTGCCCACCAGTGCTTATGTAAACAAAACCAGATTCACATGTATGTAGTCTGCTGCTCTGTAAAATCAGGAGAAAATAATAGCGGCACTTAATAATCTGACGATCATGGTATAAATAAAATATACCCTAAGTAGCTTGGTGTACCAAATGTTCACCACTCGAGGTGAAGTGGTGTTAACTGCTCGCTGAAGACTTGTGGTTAACACCACTTCACCACTCGTGAACATTTGGTACACCAAGCTACTTTGGGTATATTCTATATATACATTCATGGTAATTGTTTAAGTCTTTGCCTAATGAATCAGCCACATCCCTTTGCAAAAAGTAGTTGAAAAAACATCAACAAAACTGTATCATGTGACCCTTCTTTGGAACAAGCTACAGTACGTGGAGAGTGTATTATCACTAAATCACCCGCAGAGTGGAGATGCCACCCAAGCAATAATTGCAAATTTGTTGCAAAGCATAACCAGCTCAAGCAAAGCTTCAGCCAATGGACCTCCGGGTTAAACCCGGAGGTCCATTGGCTGAAACATTGCTTGTGTTTTTTGTCGATATGTACAAAATTTGAAAGTTATAGCTTGGATGATATCTCCACTCTGCGGGTGATTTAGTTACAATCCACTCCCCACGTACTGTACATGGGCTCATTCCAATGAGGTGGTCTCATGGTGTGGTTTTGTTGAAATATTTTTAGAAAATGAAACAACAATAATTAAAATAATAAATTGATAGCCTGTGCATTTGGTAAAGGGTTAATTCTCTATTCTGTTACTATTTTCAAAAGTAAAAAAAAAACAGTAGTAAAGTTACATGCAAAATCCATTTGTTTTTCAGCATTTTTCATGTCATGTTTTTTTTTTTCCAGGCAAGGATTCTTGGAACTTCTTCTGAATTCATTGATAATGCAGAAAATAGATTCAAATTTTCCAGAATGTTAGATAACATGGCTATTAGTCAACCAAGGTGGAAGGAGCTAACAACTTTGGAGGTTAGTAAACGTCTAATACAGAAGTTAGTTATAAAAAATATTAACAATCTAAAACATTTTTCCTACCATCTAAAAATATCTTTTTTTTTTAGTGTATAAAAAATATTTTTTGAAGCTATTATTTTGTTACCAAAAATTTAAACCAAATTTGGTGTACAGTATTATTTGGTGACACATATTAACTTTCTACCCGTTTTATCCCAAGCCCAGGACTTGAAAATAGAAAAAAAGTCAATCACCCATATTTCTGGAACGAAACGAGAAAATTTGGGGTGGAAGGGTCAAAATAGTATGACACTACCATAGGACTTTCATTTAAGTTGTAGAGTCAAGTGGGAAACTGCAGTTAGCCACCATATGGAGCACCATGAGGGACCCCCCTATTTAACATTGTTGGTAATTGGGAAAATCCAAAAATTCATTTTCTCACAAACTTTTGTTTCATATTTGGGATGCAGTCTTACTTTAATGGTGTAATTTAAGTTTGTTCAAAGAAAGTATCTCTGGCATTATTTGGGTACATTCCTGGAGGGGCAAACTTTCAGAGCTGTGCCCCCATTTTTCAGTCATTTTAACTGATTGGCTGATTTAACCCAAATTTGGTTTCAATGGGTGACATGCACATGATGCATGCTTAAAAGAATTTCACACAGCTTTGTGGGAACCCTGTTGCTCTGCCTGTGGCAATTCTTTTTATATGCCATAAAGTATCTTTATTGATTGGGGATTCAAACTGAGTGGAAAAATACTCTCATTTTTAGCTCAACTTTGGCGAAGCCTAATTTGAGCTTATGCCATGGCCAGTTGTCCGTTGTCCATCTGGCCATCTGTCCGTCTGTCTGTCCGTCCGTCTGTCCGTCAACAATTCAATTCAGCTCGGGCTAGAGGCCGTATTTATGAACCGATCTTTACGAAACTTCTTGGGTACCTTTGTTATGACTGTGGGACGAGAACGAGAGTGTTTTTGGGTCCGATCCGAAATTCAAGTTGGCCGCCGGCAGCCATTTTGTACAAAATTAGGTGCAATCAGATTTTTGCGCAGAACTTCCATATGAAAGTGCTGATTTGAATAATTTTTTGTATGAATGTTTAGTACCATGGGATACATCACATATAATACAAGTTTTTTTCTCGTGCATAAATTATGCAAATTAGACTAATTTTTATGTTTTTTGGTGTTACTTTCAGCACTGCAAGTGCAAATGCCAATACGGCTCGGGCTAGAGGTCGTATTTATGAACCAATCTTTACGAAACTTCTTGGGTACCTTTGGTATCACCGTGGGACGAGAACGAGTGTTTTTGGGTCCGGTCTGAAATTCAAGATGGCCGATGGCAGCCATTTTGTACAAAATTAGGTGCAATCAGATTTTTGCACAGAACTTCCATATGAAAGTGCTGATTTGAATAATTTTGTGTGTGAATGTTTAGTACCATGGTATACATCACATATAATACGTTTTTTTTTCTCGTGACGAAATTATGCAAATCAGATGAACTCTGATTTTTTCAGTGCGACTTACACAGTAAGTACACATGTCAATATGGCTCGGGCTAGAGTCTCTATTTATGAACCGATCTTTATGAAACGTCTTGGGTGCCTTTGTTATCACCTTGGGATGAGATCGAGTGTTTCTGGGTCTGGTCTAAAATTCAAGATGGCTGCCAGTGGCCATTTTGTACCAAAATTAAGTCTAATCAGTTTTTTGTACACAACTTCTATACGGCTCAGACTAGAGGCCGTATTTATGAACCGATCTTTACGAAACTTCTTGGGGCCCTTTGTTATCACCGTGGGATGAGAGCGAGTATTTTGGGGTGTGGTCCCAAATTCAAGATGGCCACCAGCAGCCATTTTGTACCAAAATTAGTGCAATTAGTCTTTTGTACATAACTTCTGTATGAAAATTCTGATTTGAATAAATTTTTGTATGAATGTTTAGTAACATGGAATACATCACATATTGTACCGGTTTTTTTCTTGTGCAGAAATTATGCAAATTAGATGAACTTTAATTTATTCAGTGCTACTGATACAGTGTAAGTGCACATGTCAATACGGCTCAGGCTGGAGGCTGTATTTATGAACCGATCTTCACAAAACTTTTTGGGTACCTTTGTTATCATCTTGGGACGAGAATGAGTGTTTCTGGGTGCGGTCCAAAATTCAAGATGGCTGCCAGTGGCCATTTTGTACTGAAATTAGGTCCAATCAGTTTTTTGTCACAACTTCTATACAGCTCGTATTTATGAACTGATCTTCACAAAACTTCTTGGGTACCTTTGTTTTCACCTTGGGACAGGAACGAGTGTGTTTTGGGGTGCCTTTGTTATCACCGTGTTATGAGAACAAATATTTTGCGGTTCAGTCAGACCCACTCTGGGACTCAAAGATTTCTTTTCTAGTTTAGCATCTGACTGTCACCCACCTTTACAATACTTTACCTATACATTTGTTACAGGCTACGGTCAGTATTTATGTACAGACCGTTACAATACTTTACATGTACCTTTGTTATCAGGTCATTACCTAGATGTTTATCATTGCTGTGTCACATACTATACATGTACATGTCTTGACAAGTTGAGCTACAGTGTCATTGACACTTTCATTTAAAATGATTCTTATCCTGACTAAACAAATCAATAAAAAGATCTCACTCCCTATACTAAACACCAACTCCATCCCTAGTAGAAAATTTGATACATATGACTGGTTTAAGCTTACTTGAGCCTCTGGTTTTGTATTCTGTTAAAAAATATAAAGCAATCATGACCATTGCTAAAATTGTGATGATTGAAAATGAATAATTGATGTTCTTTTTCTTTGCAGTCTGCAATAGCATTTGCCAATGAAGTTGGTTTTCCTTGCCTTGTTCGCCCAAGCTATGTTCTGAGTGGTGCAGCAATGAATGTGGCTCATACAAACACAGATCTTGAGACCTATCTTACACAAGCCAGTGCTGTATCGAAAGAGCATCCTGTTGTCATTTCCAAGTTTATTCTGGAAGCAAAGGTAATGGTTGGTAAGGGCTCCCCATTCCAGTAGGATGTCTCATGACATCATTTATCTTGTTAATTAACGAGTATTATGATGAAAATAAGGTGAAATATCCTTGGCTGCTGCTTTCTGATTTCTAATTAAAGTTTTGCTGTACTGTTCGAAACCATACTTAACATGTGGCTTGGGTATGATAAGAATCAATGTATTTTGGTGTCATACTACAAAAGGTCAAGGTCGAAGTGGCCTGCAGTTTACAAATTTTCCTGGTTTTCACTTTAATTAAAGTTGCACTGTGCCATTCGAAACCAAACTTGACATGTTGGTTGGGTACAATGAGTGGAAGACCAGTATTAATTTTGAGGGTCATTGTGCTAAAGCTCAAGGTAACAGTGACCTTTAACTTACAAATTTTCCTTGTTTCTACTCTCTATTTAATGTTCCACTGGGTCAGTTGAAACTAAACTTGGCATGTGGGTAAGGTATGATGAGAGGAAGAGCCCTATATATTTGGGGGTCACTGTGCTAAAGGTGGTGGTCTTCAGGTCGTTATCTTGAATTGGTTTCTGACCCATAACTTCAGATATTGGCAAGAATTCTGTGTTGGGGGCATTATTTCATAGTTTGTGTGCAACTCTAGTGATACTTCAAAAAATGAGGATATTAAAGGAAATATTGTTTCTCAGGTACCTCCCTCATAATTGTGCCAAAAAAGTATATTTTTTTAGCTGTTTTAATTTTTACCATTTTAAATCTGCTTTGAGTAAAGCCAATTCTTTTCGAATTTTGATGTTAATATGATGGACACTGTGACAATGAAACAACAGTTGTGGGATGACTAACAACCCAGAAGAATAAACTTAAATGTTCAAACCATTTCCAGTAATGTTTTTATGGAAAAAAGCCTCCCTCCTGGTCATATAATTCAAGAAAAAGTGCCTGTAGAAAATCAGTTTTTGTATGTGTATTTGCATAATTGTAATTCATCAAAAGTTATCTTGGAACAGTTTTCTCTCTTGCAAAAATGATAATTGAGAGGCTATTCTTTGTGTGGCACACTGATGGAAAGCTCTGTCAGATTTTTTTAACAATTCAATTTTTACAGTGCTCTCAAATTGCTGGCATAATGAATCTCAGAATAACTTTGTCAAAGTGCAAACATTTTCAAGCAGAACATTTTCTCTGAATAACTTTAACAATAGTTAACGGATTTCAATTCTTTTTTTGGAAATGACTCTATAGCAACAATGTCTACATCAAGTTCGATGACCACTAATATTTTTTGAAAATTATCGGCGTTAAGGCACTTTGTTATAAAATATCCTGTAAATCTTGTTTATGGCACAACTTGAAGACTAGTTAACAAATTTCAATTCTTTTCAGTGATGTCTCTATAGCAACAATGTCTATGTCAAGTTTGATGACCAGCGATATCCAATGAAAATTATTGAGTTATTGCCCTTTGTTTAATAAACAATATCGTGTAATGCTTGAATTCGGCATAACTTTAACAATAAAAACTGGATTTCATTTCTTTTCAGTGTATGTCTCTATGGCAACAATGTCTAAGTCAAGTTTGATGACAAGGGATATCTGATGAAAAATATGGGAGTTATTGCCCTTTGTTAAAAAATATCATGTAATGCATGTTTATGGAATAACTTAAACATTAGTAACCAAAATATCAATTTCTTTTGGTATATATCTCTTTGGGAACAATGTCTACCTGAAGTTCAATGACCATTGTTATCTGATGAAAATTGTTAGAGTTATTGCCATGCCCCCCTCCCCCCTCCCCCCCCCCCTCCCCCCCCCCCTCCCCCCCCACTCCTATAACATCCTGTAACATTTGGCCTGTGCTTGATTACCCAGTAATCAATACCTTAGAGTGCAAGTTCACTGAAATGAACAATACAAGTATAAATGAGTGGCAAAACTTGACTTTATAATTGTGCTGTGGTCCTGTGTGATGAAAATAACCAATTGGGGATGTGTAAGCCTCATTTGTTCCGATAGTGATGGCTCAAGCCCCAACTGATAAAATATTCCAACTACATCATCAAGGCATGCCTTGAAGAAGCATGCCTTGATGATGATGTTGGAATATTAGTCTATGGGGATTGCAGTTAAAAACCCTAGACTTCTTGGGAAATTTTTTTATTTGGATAAATAAAATATACATGTAGTATTATTTGAAGATTTTTTTCAAAATGCATTGCGCTGGTTAGTGTATATATTGTACACAAACTACTTTGGAAATTAGAAACATAAAATAGTTGTTCAAAACGGCAACTTATCATCAGCATCGCCACTGGAAAAATAAATATCATACCAATTGTCTGTTGTGCTTTTATTTTATTTTACTTTCCCCCAAAATGAATGAAAAGAAATCACTTTTGATCTGCCATTACATGAAAACTTATGATGATGTTTCCATGAATTATGTTAAACAGTAATCAAGTCATGCACTTGTGTTGTTATGGTGAGATGAAAAAAACCCACTATTTTCTTTTTTCAAACCCCGCCCTTCCCACATACAATGCAGATGGAAAATAATGAAATAAAATGTCGAATTACGGCATGCCTTCCTAGTGTGCATGATTCATGTTTTAATTTTTGAACAACATGTGGTGACCTCGTCGTTTGATCTATTTTTAATATTGGGAATTTTGTGTTGCAGTTCTGTGAAATTCAGTGCAGTGTGAATTGTTTATGCGAAGCGATCATTACCCTCTTCTATTGATAGTGCTAGGCCAAGACGGCATGATATGGATTTGTTTATGGGACCCTTTAATTATTGTTGTTATTTAAATAATGTTTTTTTAGTAATTCTAATTCCATTATACAATATATTGTGCACACAATACATGTTTTGAACATACAACAAAGAACGAAAATAAGGTGAAATATTCATTTGAAAAAATTCATTGTCTGTTTTGAATTATGCTTCACTGGGATTCACCACCAGCTTGGGACAATCTTAGACTGGGTATCTGAAAATTTCATGGCTTAAAAAAAAAATTGGGAGGGTGGGGGGGGGGGGGGGGGGGGGGTGAAAAGATGGTGTCCAAAAACAAAAGGTGCCTGAAAATTTAGATGAAACATTGTAGTCATTACGTGACTTCTTATTAGCTACCCTAACTGAGTCAAGATGAGCTATAGAGATCATTGACCATTCATCATATGTTGTTTCTCAAACATCGTCTGTTGTTCATGAACATGCTGATCATGTCTTCTCCAAAACTGCTGGACCCATTTCAGTTAAAATTGCGGTGATTGTTCTGACATCACATTTTGATCAAAGAACTTGACCAACTCCATAGGGAGAGTTTGGGATAAAATGATCCCAAATTTATAAAAAAAATCTTTTCATGAACTGATTGGTACAGTGGCTTGATATTTGGTACTGAGCTTCCTTTTCAGGAGTAGAATCAAGTTTGTTCAAACAAAGCCCCAGGGACAATTTTGCCATTGTAATGGGAGGGACAAGCCTTTTGGCCCTGCCCCCAAATTTTGCTTTCTGAACCAATGAGCTGATTGGAACCAAGTTTGGTATGAGGTATTATTGAGTCAAAAGTACTTGATTCATGCAACCCCCCCCCCCCCCTCCCCCCAAATGGTCCAGCTTTTCCATAGGAACCCCAGGAATTAAAAAAAATAATTACAAACACCCCTATTCCCAAACCGCACAGATCAGAGAACTGTTATTTTGTATGAAGGGTCCTTAGGACCAGTAGAATGGAATGTTAAAAAAATTGACATTTGTTGTGTTATAGTGTACTATAGGGGGGGAGGGGGTAAAAAAAATGCTGAGTTAGCATATTTGCAAAGTGGGAGCTCAAATTTTACCTTTGTGCAAAATGAGGAATATTCTTTCAAAATCTTCTAACGAAATCCCCAGTCAGAATCTTTTGATATATGGAATAAATAAAAATAAATAAATGAGTAAATCAAAACCTTATTGCTTTATTTGGAGTAATCTTAAAATCTTCTCCGGCACCACTGGTTAGAAATCTTTTTATATTTGGTGTACAAGCTTTTCAAGTTTATTTAAATAAAGTCCCTGGGTTAATATTTGGACTTTCTATGGGAACCCTAATTTTAACTTGGTGCAAAAGAGAAATATTCTTTAAAATCTTCTTGACAACCACCGTTCAGAATGCTTTGATATTTGCTGTACAATGCCCTAGTTGTGCTGCGGTTAAAGTTTGTTCCAACCAAGTTCCTGGTTTCATATTTGGGCTCCCTATGAGAGCCCAAATCTTCACAAAGTGTAATATGACGAATAATCTTTAAAAATCTCTTTGAGATCATCCATTCAGAATCTATTGAGATTTGGTATATAGCATCCTGGGGGTCAAGGGAAACGTGTCAGATTCAAGTTTGTAAGGTAAGTCCTTAGGTTGATATTTGGGCTCCTAGTTTTGCTTACTAGAAATCTGTGCATTATTTCTATGGTAGCATCCCAATAGTTTAAAAAATCATCTGACATGGACAACAGGATTATAAATAATTAAATGCCTTGATTTCCCTGTGGTGTTAACTAGTCATAGATCCGATCCTAGTTAAATCCTTTAAATAGCTTTGTCAGGTGAGTGCCTTAGACCCCCTGGGGCCTCTTATTTAATAACAACATGCTCAAAATTGTTCATGATGGACCTCCAAGTGCCCGAGTTCAGGTATCAAATATAGTCTCCTAAGAAAGTACTTGATTACTAGCAAGAATGTATGGATATCTAAAATTCCAAACCAGCCAAAATTGTTCCCCATGGAAAATACAGTACAGTCGCCATTGACTGGTCCTAATCCACATGTGGGCTGTGCTTTTCATGTATGCATTTACCAGGTAATAAAAATCATCAGCCAAATTTTAATGAAGCACCAGGTTTTGCTTTATTAATTAAATATTTGATGATTATTCAGAATCTAATATTATTGCATCTGTGGAAATATTGCCCACCCATGGCCCTACTGCAATTATTGGGTTGGGGGGGGGGGGGGGTCTATAAATCCCTTTGCCATGCCCCTGCCTGTGGTCATGATGTAGCCATTGATACTGGATAATGATCAGGGTTTCACTGTAAATGACGGCCTACATCAGCATAAGTAAGAGACATGAAGATGTATCTGTTATAGAATAGATCACAGAACTAAAACAGTTTATGAACATTGTAATTTCTGTTTTTCTATTAAGGAAATTGATGTCGATGCTGTTGCCTGTGATGGTGAAGTAATATGCATGGCTATATCGGAGCATGTGGAAAATGCAGGTGTTCATTCAGGAGATGCAACTTTAGTTACACCACCACAAGACTTGAACGAAGAGACTGTAGCAAAGATACAAATGATCTGCTGTGCAATTGGCC